>CM031949.1:21576531-21584031 GCA_018749465.1 Paracanthobrama guichenoti | reverse complement strand
AATGTGTTTTTCTGTCTGCTGACAGTATTTTCTGATTTATGAAGTGATGAAAATAGATATCCCAAATCCCCTCACTAAAAACACTTAACTCTAATGTGTCAACACAATCAAACAAGAGTTTTGATCCTGGCTTTATCCGGTGTTCAGATTTATCTTCTGGAAATGTATGCTAATGAATGCATATTTAATGAAATAGTGCCTCACTTGCGTATTTAAATATTTTAGAAAATTTGTAATACAAAGCAAATATCTTGGTGTACACTGATTAATCAACTGGAGAAATGTATATTACCCTAATTCACCTGTGGTGTCTTGCCTTTATGTTTTCTGAAGAAAATGTGAGTGCTGATTGTCCATGCAAATCCCACAGGAATCGTTCATGCCTGTACATCGCACACCCTAAACTTTAATGCGTAGCGTTATTCAAATCCTGAACTGTTAGTATGAGCAATAATAAACAGACCTACTAGATTAATTACATGACCGGTCCAACCACTTTCAGACAGCTGGTTTGAATTTTATGGCTAATAAAGTATAAAATTAGAACCCGGACACAACCTCAAAATGCTTTAAAATAAAAACACTTAAACTTACCGTTGCAAAAGAAGAAAAACTGTTTGGAGCAGCGCTCATCAGCAACCTGACCACCAGCATCTACAGCAGCACAGATCTCACTGCCAAACCTGTTATCTGGTTGTCCTGCTGCCCATCGCAGGGAATAAGGGCTTGAGCTGGTCTGATCCGACCACTTCCACGAGTCCCTGAACAGACCGATCCAGGCACACGTGTGATCTTGGATCATCCTGGTTAGCTGTTGATTCACATCCATGTTCCTCACGGTGAACAAGTCTGTGTAGTTTTCTCTGCAGTAGCTCTGAGCTTTGTCCCAGGACATCACTGGATCAGTAACTAGCACCGGCTGTCCTTCTGTAAAACATCAGAATAACTGATTTACTAACTAAGGATGGCATCAAAAAGTCCTATGGGTTTTATAATGTTTTTTTATTTATTTTTTTAACAGAAGCAAGAAAAAATGTATGAACCACTTGCAGAATCTGTGAAAATGTGAATAATTTTAACAAAAGAGGTGAGATCATACAAAATGCATGTTTTTATTTTATTTAGTACTGTCCTGAATAAGATATTTTACATAAAACATGTTTACATATAGTCCACAAGACAATATGTAAACACTCTTATTTTCTGCAAATGGTTCACATAGGTTTTCTTGGAACTGTATATGTAAAATAAAGTCTTTGGAAACTTGAACATTTAGCTGTACAATGTGAATTACACACTCACCAATATCAAAAATGCAAATTTTCAAGCTGTTATTTTATTTAAAAAAATGTTTCAAATAAGTAATTAGATAAGAATATTTAGGGCGAGAGTGTCTGCAGTTTTGTTGTTGAACAAAATTATTGTCACATTATGTTTACAGAGAATATTTTACTCATAAAAAAAAAAAAACACAATTTGCACTTTACTGTTCTACTGTATTTGTTGCTATTTGTATGGAATACACTATTTGTACCATTACACTGAAAAGAAAAACTGGTGTAGCATTTACTTTAAAGGGACTTTGAGACTCCCCCAGAGTTAGATAAGTCCATACATACCCTTCTCATCTCCGTGCGTGCTATAACTCTGTCTGACGCACACACCGCTAGCCTAGCTTAGCACAAAGACTGGAGGTAAATGGCTCCAGCTAGCCTATTGCTCAATAAGTGACAAAATAATGCCAACATTTTCCTATTTACATGTTGTGATGTGTATAGTTACATCATGTACTAAGACCGAAGGAAAATTATAAGTTGTGATTTTTCTAGACTGATATGGCTAGGGACTACACTCTCATTCCTGTGTAATGATCCAGGAACTTTGCTGTGAATAAGCTAAAGTCCCAAAAAGTTGGCGTGTTCCTTTTAAAACAATTCTCATTTAGAAATTGCTAAATAATTGCAAAGAAACAGCAAGTAACACATTGAATTAAAAGTGAAATGTTAAAGTAGAAAGATTGAAATAGTATTTTCTTACCGCTCTGACAAATAATGGGATATTTGATACCACAGCCTTTGTCATGCCAATATCCATTTGAAACAAGTAATGCACAATTTTGGTTTCCTTTAGAATTATCTGGCTGACCCACATCCCATCTCACGAATGTGATGCTTTCATTTTGAAAAGACCAACGCCAGCTGTCCACGTCGTCATACAGTCCAATCCAAGTGTAAAACTGTAGTTCGGCTCTTAACTTGTTTAATTCAATCCACTCTTCATCCGTCTGTACAGTGGCCAAGTCCATGTAGTTCTGTCGACAGTATTCTTGAGCCTCATCCCATGTTTTATACTCTCGGATCAGAATATATTTGTGTGAGCTGCACAGAAGCACTGAGAGGAACCCTGCTGAAGAAACAGAGAACAAAAAGTTATAATTTTCTAAAAGCAAATACAATTATTCAGCTTTCAGATGTGACTTAAATATACAGAGAATTCATTCAGAGTCCATCTTGCATGTGAAAAAAATAAATGGAGAGCAGTTTATTTTATTGTTGTTATATGTTGTAGCGTCTGGACTGTCTCACAATGGTCAGTTCCGTTTGATACAGAGATGATTTCAGCCTTTTGACATTTGCATATAAATGAATGTCCTGGCACCAATGAGTCTGTGTTGAATGGCCCTTGTGACACTTTTGTGGCCTTGGCCAATGCTAAGCAGCAAGACCGTTAAGGTCCTTTGGATACTTCAAAGAGATCGTCATCAACACGTGTTCCCATCTCCACGAAAGGCAGAGTTATTGAGAACTCCAATACACATAGCACAGACATTTTCTTCATTTACCTCATAATTAGACTATTCCCGAAGGCATATGATATATTCCTGCGTGTACACATGTTCCTTATGTATACTAGTCTAGTGAAGATGTGTGAGTATGTCAAGGTGATTTTAAATGCTTGTTTTCACGTGTAAAAATATATCTCAGTTTTATATCTTCCAAGCCACCTACTTAATAATATAAATAATAATTTGTAACATTTATATAGCGCTTTTCTACGCACTCAAAGCACTTTACATATAGAAGGGGGAATCTCCTCAACCACCACCGATGTGCAGCACCACCTGATGATGATGCGACGGCAGCCATATTGTGCAGAACGCCCACCACACACCAGCTGATGGTGGAGAGGAAAGGGAGTGATGAAGCCAGTCAGATTTTTTAGGAGGCCCTGATGGACAGAGGCCAATGGGTACATTTGGCCACGATACTTCCTGTTATCTCTCTGTGAGGCAGAACTAGAGAAATATATTGTGATGCTATAAAATGTATTACACTATTGTTACCATCCCTTTGAATTAAAAATAACCCAATCTGATGTCACCATAAACTAGGCAAATGAAGTCATCAAACAGACAAAAGAGACTTTTCTCCCGCCTAAAGTTCACACATATGATTGGTCATTTCACAAAAGCATATGTTAATGTGCCTTTAAAAGCCAACTACCTTCAAACTCCCCACGGATCGACCTCGGAAGAACCAAGAGAAAGCTTCAGCTCACGAATGCTTTGGGAAGCTCCAACACACACCTCTTGTTTTACTCAGCACAAAACCCCATGCAAGTCTCCACTTTATCGAACTTTAGATGCGTTTAAGCTGTGCCTTGAGGTTAACTGTTTGTGAAATTGCCATTCCTTGATCTTTCTTTCTTTCTTTCTTTCTTTCTTTCTTTCTTTCTTTCTTTCTTTCTTTCTTTCTTACTTTACTTGTTATTCTGTGTATTGTTTGTTTAGTTGTATGTATTCGTAATATCAATTATTAAACCCATTATATCCACATTTGACTGTCATTGTTGCTGCTCACAAACTTTAGGCACTTTAATGTTCAGATTTTGCTACAAGCTTTCATATAGTATCGTTTAGTACTTTAAAACTGCTAGATCTGCTTATTTCTCGACTCTCTTAAAAGAAAACAAACACAACCCTAGGTATTTATTTGATACAGTGGCTAAATTAACCAAAAATAAAGCTTCTACTTCTGATGGTTGTAAACAGCACAGCAGTAATGACTTTATGAACTTCTTTATGTGTAAGATCGATAATATTAGGAAGAAAATTATAACCATGCAGCCGTCTACTACAGTATCACATCAGACAGAGCATCGTTGTGTCACTGAGAAAAAATTACATTCATTCACTGCTATAGGAGAGGACAACACACACACACACACACACACACACACACACACACACACACACACACACACACACACACACACACACTGCATACTGCTATAGGAGAGGAAGAATTGGCTAAACTCGTTAAATCATCTAAATCAACAACATGTATGCTCGACCCTATACCAACTAGGCTATTAAAAGAGATGCTTCCAGAGGTCATAGATCCTCTTCTTAATATCATTAACTCATCTTTGTTATTAGGATATGTACCGAAAACTTTTAAGTTGGCTATTATCAAACCACTTATTAAAAAACCTCAACTTGATCCTACAGAATTAGTCAATTATAGGCCGATCTCAAATCTACCCTTCCTGTCAAAAATACTGGAAAAGGCAGTGTCTTCACAATTATGCTCCTTTTTAGAAAGAAATGGTATCTGTGAGGATTTCCAGTCAGGATTTAGACCGTATCATAGTACTGAGACTGCTCTCATCAGAGTTACACATGATTTACTCTTATCATCCGATCGTGGTTGTATTTCTCTATTAGTGTTACTCGATCTTAGCGCTGCATTCGATACTATCGACCACAACATTCTTTAGAATAGACTCGAAAATTATGTTGGCATTAGTGGAACTGCACTGGCATGGCTTAAATCATACTTATCTGACCGTTATCAGTTTGTAGCAGTAAATGAAGAGATGTCACACGATCACAAGTTCAGTATGGAGTACCGCAGGGCTCAGTGCTAGGACCGTTGCTCTTCACCCTGTACATGCTACCACTGGGAGATATCATTAGGAAGCATGGCATTAGTTTTCACTGTTATGCTGACGATACTCAGCTCTATATTTCTTCACGCCCTGACGAAACTTACCAATTCACAAGATTAACGGAATGCATAGCTGATATAAAACATTGGATGTCTAGTAATTTCCTGCAACTTAATTCAGAAAAAATTAATTTTTAATTATTGGACAAAAAAACTCTGCAAGTAGTAACCTAGAATACTGTCTAACACTCGATGGCTGCTCTGTCAAGTCCTCGCGTCGTCAGTGAGGAACCTGGGTGTGCTCTTTGATACCAATCTCTCATTTGAAAGCCACGTTTCTAACATCTGTAAAACTGCATTCTACCATCTTAAAAATATATCTAAATTACGGTACATCCTTTCGATGCAAAATGCTGAACAGTTAATTCATGCGTTCATGAGCTCAAGGCTAGATTACTGTAATGCTTTACTGGGTGGTTGCCCTGCTCGCTTAATAAACAAACTCCAGCTGGTCCAAAACGCAGCAGCTCGAGCTCTTACTAGAACAAGGAAGTATGACCATATTAGCCCGGTTCTGTCAACACTGCACTGGCTCCCTATTAAACATTGTATACATTTTATAATCTTGCTTATTACTTACAAAGCACTAAATGGTTTAGCTCCCCAGTACTTGAGGAGAACTGGCACCCTGACTGAGCCTGGTTTCTCCCAAGGTTTTTTTCTCCATTCTGACCCTGAAGGAGTTTTGGTTCCTTGCCACCGTTGCCTCTGGCTTTTGGCTTGCTCAGTTGGGGACTCCTAAATCTCATCTATATTCCCGATCTGCCCGCATTGACACTATATGATACTGAAATGAGCTGGATAACATCACCGTTTCATCAGAACGGCTGTACAAATTCTGTTGCATTATTTTCCTGTTAACAATGTGAAGCGGCTTTGAAACAATTGGACTTGTAAAAAGCGCTATATAAATAAAGCTGATTTGACTTGACAATAAAATTAACAACAAAAAAAAGATTTGAAAAATGTTTTTTAAAATCTAAATAAAAATTGTTTATCTTGTGCATCAAATTAAAAAGAGTCATAAAAACTCACCTGAAGACAAAAAGAGCTGAATCAATCTTCGGTCCATCACTGTCTAGATCACGATGAGCTCCTCTCATCTTCTGCTAAAAATGGAAGATTCTGAAGATGTTTTGAAATATAGCTGTGACTGAGGGCTCAAAACACACCCATTTTCATTTGCATATTTAAATCAGCTTCATCAAAAAAAGCAAAATTAGAAATTCATGATGTAAAAATATTTGCTCAGCTAATGACGCGCATCTAATGTGTTTTTACACAAATCAGCCAAAATCAGAGAAAGAAGGCAGTGATTCATATGGGAGTTGTTTTTAAAGGAGAAGCTTCGTCCCTGCTGGTAGCATCACACCATCATATAGAGAATGAGGAGTTACATCAGGATGTTTTCACTCCGCAGTGCATGTCGGGAAGGCATCGCCATATTAGATTACGCCTGTTGCCTGTTATCTGTTGTCTTTCAAAATACAAAGTAAATCTGCTGTGTATATAAACCTCTTATTGTTGATTAAATTGATTAGCTTAATGTGCTCCACTCAAGTTTAATTATCTAAATGTGCTCCACCCCTGAAATTTGAACAGAGGACCATATGGGAACGTTCTGTTAGTGTCCCAGATGTCCTCTTTGTAACGTTGCCTTCGGCCCCACCCAATTCTCTCACGTTTTCGATAGCAGTTAAATTTCAAATAGACAGACAAGAGACAGAGAGGGAGAGACTTTACAAAGCTTTTATTTACAAATAATCAAAAAATTACAATTCACATCTTTTATACAGCAACTTGAATCAATAACATTTATAAATCAGTTCATCTTCCTGACAACACCACCTATTCTTAAAAGACAGCAGATCGTCAATGCATTTATAATAATAAAAATCAATTAAAATTCTAGAATGTACAAGGTTAAAAAACAAGGAAACAGTGTTTTGTGTTACATCTTGTTCGACTTTCTTTCTCCTGCTCAAATATATGGACATTTTCGCTTGTCCCAACACAAAATTGAGCAACTGACAGACAGAATTTTTCTTTGCAACATATTTGTACCCTAGAATAAAAACTTTCTTAGAAAAAGCCTCATTACACTTTTTAAAAACATTATTTAAAACAAAAAACAGAGGATCAAGTCTATGACAATTTAAAAAAGCATGAAAAATGGTCTCTCTTTCGTCACAGAAAGGACATTTATTGCTGCTGCCAGGATTTAAAACCAAAATAAAAGCGTTGACTGCAATAATACCATGAGCAACTCTCCAGTGTAAATCTCCTCTCTTTTTGTGCAACGGTGGTTTATAAAAAGCTCTCCACTCTGGTTTTTGGTCATCATTCAAGTTTTAAAAAGTACGCCAAGGTGTGTCTGTTTTGTTATTTAACATTTTCTTATTAAAAGCAATTGTACAGTGTTTATATAAAACCTTTTTATCACAAGAAATAAAATCAACACTTAGTGACTCAAATTCTTCAAGATAAAAAC
>CM031949.1:21566531-21571531 GCA_018749465.1 Paracanthobrama guichenoti | reverse complement strand
CTGATATATGTAAATCTTCACCTTCTCTAGGTTCTTATTTGTATAATGCTGATAAATGTTACACAGATAAAACTCTTTTCTTATTCAAAAGTGCAGGGAAATGAGCCTCATGAGCTCATGCAAAGTAAATGGGATGGCTGAACTCAACATATGCCATAATTGGTGTCCACAAAAATAAAGCAAAAGAACTTTACAAAATATGTGTGCATATATTCTGTGATTTTCCACATTAAAGCAGGAGGGAAGATGCTGGTGGATTTAAAAAATAATATCCTAAAACAGACTGTACGTGTTCTTAAAATCGTGATGAAACATGTAGTGATGAATTATTACTTTTGTACTGTGACACATCTGAGTGCAACGGATTATCAAAAAACAATGACATGTAGGCGGGGGCTTGACTCAGTCAGCTCTTGATTGGATGTTGAGATGTGGGCGTGGCACTCAACAGCAGAGGTGGATTTGAATGCGAGCTTGCAGTTGATTGTGGGCGGGGTTTAAGCAGACTAAATGTTTGGAGAAACATGCACAGATTAATCGTTCATAAGAAGACCAATAATATGCATTCAGTTCCTGTTACTGGGTTTCCATTATCAGCCTCACCCAAACAAGCTGTGAGAAACAACACGAGCTCACTTGTGAGCTGATATAGTGCAAACCAATGAACTTATTCAACGAGAAGAATATGAATCAGTTTCTTATGTTTATGTAATAGTTGACGTTAACCCCTTTACCTGGAGTGAAATTACTTCAAAAACCCTCTAAACCAGTGTCCACTGATACTGATACTCCAGGTAAAGTGCATGTTGGTCATACTGTATATATTCATCTGAAATGATCTGGAATCTGATTTATGTATTGTGTCTTATTTTACTCTTGTAAAAGAATCTTTATTTTTTCTGGTAAAATAAAAGTTAATAATTAATTATAAATGAATAAATTTGTGATGCACACTTTTATAGTTATAAAGGTTAAAAATAAGTAAATTTGTGAGAAATGTCATAACTATCTTTTCTGGTTAAATAAAGGTAAATAAACAATGGTAAGGGTACATAAATAAATAATAAATAAAGGTAAATACATAAATTCACACATACATAACGCTGTATGAATTTATTTATGTACCTTTATTATTTTTTGCCTTTAGTTATTTACATTTATTTGTTTATCTTTAACTATAAAACAGGTATATCACAAATGAATTTATTTATATGTAGGCTACAGTATGTAAAGCGTTACAATATTGCGTTACTCCCTAAAAGGGTAACTAAAGCATTAAAAGTGTTACTTATTCGGAAAAGGTAATGAGTAAAGCATTACTTTTAAATTTAAAAGCTCATCCAAGCCTTACATCACCAAGTGCAATGCAAAGCGTGGGATGCAGTGGAGTAAAGCACGCCGCCACTGGACTCTAGAGCAGTGGAGACGTGTTCTCTGGAGTGACCAATCACGCTTCTCTGTCTGACAATCCCATGGACGAGTCTGGGTTTGGCGGTTGCCAGGAGAACGGGACTTGCCTGACTGCATTGTGCCAAGTGTAAAGTTTGGTGGAGTTGAGCCAATGACCCCTTCGTTCGTAGTGTGGTCCCGTGCTCTCTCTCTCTCTCTCTCTCGAAGGGCTGTCTCCCGTTAGCCCTACCACTCCAGCCAAAAGAGAATCGAGACACCACTACCCCTTCACGTGAACGCACAAAATATTGTAATGCATTACTTTAAAAGTAGCACTAAATAAAATCCTTTGTGATATACCCGTTTCATAGTTGTGAAAAACAACTTCAGTGATTTCACCATCTATTTTCATGCTATTTGACTAAAGAGCCTCATATTGCATCAATCAGTACAGTACAGGACAAAGGGTTTTGCATATCAATGTATAAAGAGCTATTAAAAGGCAAGTAAAAAAGGATTTTGAGAGCAGAAACTTGATATACTTCTGTGAGAAGCAGCTGGAAGCATCGAGCTTCAGTCGTCCGTAGCGGGTAAAGTGGGGTCTGATGGTATTTTTTGCATGTATACTTTGCATTTTTCCAGTTTAATACCGTTTCTATATAATCAATACAAGGATTAGGGTGACGTGAAGAAACCCTGCTGATCACGATTTCCAGTGTGATTTTCTACGTTACATTACAAAATAGTTGTTTAAACAATCTTTGCAAAATTGTCGTTTATTTCTTTCAGTGAACAAACCTGTGAAAACAGGATGAAGCTGAAGAGGATTCAGCTTGTTTTCGTGCTCGGTGAGTGTTAGTGTGGGAAACTGCAGTCTGATCAACTTACCACAACTGATTTTCCTGCCGATACCCTCAACAGGAATCCTCTCGAAGACCTGGTGCGACCCATATCTCTTCATCCTGATCGAAGAGCCGAAGACCTGGCTGGAGTCGCAGTCGTACTGCAGACAGGAACACCTGGACCTGGCTACGGTTCAGAGCGATGGAGACAGAGCCAAGTTAAAGGAGGCAGCAGACGCTGCGAACTTTGGCTCTTTCGCCTGGATTGGCTTCTACAACGGCGTCCTCACTTGGCGTTGGTCTTATCAAACTACGGTGATAAGCTATGAAAAGTGGGAATCCCGGGAGCCGGACATGTACCGCACAGACGAGGCTTGTGCATTTGTAAACAAAAACGAACGATGGGGTGATGCAACCTGCCTTGAAGAAAAATACTTTTTTTGCCAAACTGGTAAGAAATAATGCAACAACTTCACTTACAATCTAGATGTCTGCAAAGCAGGGGTGAAAAGCTCATGCAAACAGTGAATCAATAGCTTGTCATTTCCAGTGACAATACATATGCTTTTACATTCAGCATGTGCTTTTAGCCAAAGCAACTTACAAATGATGCAAGCAATTTATCATGAGAGGCAACAATATTTGCACATGTAAAGTTGCAAATACAAGCTCGATTAGTACAAAAGCTCAGTCTAATTCAGCCATTAATCAGGATTCAGAGGCCTGTGAAAAACAGACCATTCAACACTAATCATATAAAAACAAAGCTATCATTTTTAACTAAGCATTTTCTGTTGAGGATAAGTTTTAGGTCATGTTTTATTACACATTGTCAAACATGTTTCAATGTCCTGACCATAAATCTGAATCCTTACAGACACGACCAACATCGCAGACAAGTTTCAGTACATCCAAGCGAGCATGACGTGGCGTGACGCTCAGCTTTACTGCAGAGCGAAGCACGTCGACCTGGCCACGATTACAGACGACACGGAGAACCAGGCCCTCGCAGGCATCCTTTCTGACAATAACGGCTGGGACGCCTGGATCGGCTTGTCCAAGAACTTGTGGCTTTGGTCAGACCAGACTAACGTGTCGTGGTCTTCGCTCAAATGGCAGTCTGGACAGCCGGATAACATCGACGGCCAGGAGGAGTGTGCGTCTGCCGGGACTGAAGGAGAGATGGCTGACGTCTCCTGCTCGACTCCATGCTTCTTCTACTGCAAAACCCGTGAGCCCTGTACTTCTCTGATGTGCAGATATATATATATATTTATCTGTTAGCGATATGAATTATTCATTACAATAATGTTTGTTTCTCCAAGCTGTTTTTAGGAAAATAAAGCTTGTCAGAGTTGCAGTGAAATCTGCAGGATATCTGAACGAATCTGCAGTGATGGCCATCAAAGCCAAAGTGAGATATTGCTGTATATTGTAATAGTTTTTATGAATATTTTTGAGTGCATTTTTACTTTTATATTTTCCATTTTAATTTGAATTCCATTTTAATTTAGATATATTTTGTGTTTTGTCATTTTTATTAGCTTTATATATATAATGCCTATATTTTAGGGCTTTTTAATTACATGATGCACCAATTAATTAATCTAATTCAATCGCAATTAATTATCAGATTCGGTTGAGAAATTAAAATCTAAAGAAGTCGTTATTGTTGATTAGGTAAACGGCTCTCTTTATGATCGAGTCATTGACTCATTGACTCGTTAGATTCGTTCAAACGGCTGATTAGGTAAACGGCTCTCTTTATGATCGGTCATTGACTCATTGACTCGTTAGATTCGTTCAAACGGCTGATTAGGTAAACGGCTCTCTTTATGATCGAGTCATTGACTCATTGACTCGTTAGATTCGTTCAAACGGCTGATTAGGTAAACGGCTCTCTTTATGATCGAGTCATTGACTCATTGACTCGTTAGATTAGGCTGATTAGGTAAACGGCTCTCTTTATGATCGAGTCATTGACTCATTGACTCGTTAGATTCGTTCAAGCGGCTGATTAGGTAAACGGCTCTCTTTATGATCATCATTGACTCATTGACTCGTTAGATTCGTTCAAACGGCTGATTAGGTAAACGGCTCTCTTTATGATCGAGTCATTGACTCATTGACTCGTTAGATTCGTTCAAACGGCTGATTAGGTAAACGGCTCTCTTTATGATCGAGTCATTGACTCATTGACTCGTTAGATTCGTTCAAACGGCTGATTAGGTAAACGGCTCTCTTTATGATCGAGTCATTGACTCATTGACTCGTTAGATTCGTTCAAACGGCTGATTAGGTAAACGGCTCTCTTTATGATCGAGTCATTGACTCATTGACTCGTTAGATTCGTTCAAACGGCTGATTAGGTAAACGGCTCTCTTTATGATCGAGTCATTGACTCATTGACTCGTTAGATTAAACGGCTGATTAGGTAAACGCTCTCTTTATGATCGAGTCATTGACTCATTGACTCGTTAGATTAAACGGCTGATTAGGTAAACGGCTCTCTTTATGATCGAGTCATTGACTCATTGACTCGTTAGATTGTTCAAACGGCTGATTAGGTAAACGGCTCTCTTTATGATCGAGTCATTGACTCACTGACTCGTTAGATTCGTTCAAACGGCTGATTAGGTAAACGGCTCTCTTTATGATCGAGTCATTGACTCATTGACTCGTTAGATTCGTTCAAACGGCTGATTAGGTAAACGGCTCTCTTTATGATCGAGTCATTGACTCATTGACTCGTTAGATTCGTTCAAACGG
>CM031949.1:21394031-21561531 GCA_018749465.1 Paracanthobrama guichenoti | reverse complement strand
AACCACTCTCTGTAGCGGTCCGATCCTCTCTCACAACGTGAAATCCATGACGGGAAACATACAAGTCTGCAGTAAGTTCAGCCAAGTCTCTGTAAAGCACATGACGCTACTCTGCCGGTACTTACGTTAGCTTGTTGAGGAGAGATCCCACATTCTCCATGACAACAGATAGCAGACGTGGTTTACATCGTCTTTTCCTTTCACAGTGTTTTACTCCGACAACCTCTCCTTCTAATTTCTCTCCACAGAAAGCAGTTGTATGTTACACTGTTCTTGTGTGTAAACAATGGAGTCATGGCTGACCGGGGATTCTGATGCCAATAGATCCAAACCATAAAATATAATAAACTTACTTATAAATAGAAAAATTGTAATACGTCTCATTCTAAACCCCTGTTTGAGAACAACCAAATAAGTTCACCTGACTTGTCATGTGCATCCATCTGATCAGATTTCCATGTTTTTGCTTTTGCCTAAAGGGCTATAGATCCATCAGTGTCATCAGGGAATGAACGGCTTTGCATCGGAGCTAGATTATTACAGGAAGCTTCATGTGGTATAAACTCAAGCACACATTACCACTGCCAGCTACTTCAGGCAAAAGACATTTCAATCAGCTTTACTGAAGTGAATGGCTTCTCTTTACACATCTGAAGGCTGTTACAGGATCAAGATTCAAGATTCAGAAGTTTTATTTGTCACGTACGCAGTTATATACAGAATATACAACCGGCAGTGAAATGTCAACAACACACAATCAGCACACAATACTTTACAAAGAACTAGTCAAATCAAAATCAAATCACCTTTATTTATATAGCGCTTTTAACAAGTCCAATTGTTTCAAAGCAGCTTCACATTGTTAACAGGAAAATAATGCAACAGAATTTGTACAGCCGTTCTGGTGAAACGGTGATGTTATCCAGCTCATTTCAGTATCATATAGTGTCAATGCGGGCAGATCGGTAATATAGATGAGATTTAGGAGTCCCCAACTGAGCAAGCCCAAAGCCAGAGGCAACGGTGGCAAGGAACCAAAACTCCTTCAGTGTCAGAATGGAGAAAAAAACCTTGGGAGAAACCAGGCTCAGTCGGGGTGCCAGTTCTCCTCTGGCCGACGAACAAACAGTGTATGATTATAATTCTGGCAACATAGCAGGTCTTAATTCATATTAGGTAAACAGATATTTGTAAGATTATTCAAGAGATTGGAGTCGTCACGCCGAAGACGGGTTTAATGAGGATGTCGTGTCGATGCAGCATTTACGGGGGGAGTTTATTTGACATGTTCTCTGCAGATACTTCAGGGATGCGTTGGTCATGTCCAGGCGCTGGTCCACCATCTGATCTGGATACGGCCCGGATCCGGCTGACTGCAGTAAACCTCGGTATAAACAGAGAGACTAACATTAGCATAGATGCCATTCTTCTTATGATGTAACGAGTACATCAGGTGTTATGGGAAGTGTTCCCGGTTCCGGCTGACCTAGTTAATGCAGCCTGACAATCATTTACTGATTTGAGTAATAGAAATTGATAATGTTTTATTCGTGGCTGTAAGCCATAGTAAAGAGATGCGTTTTTAGTCTAGATTTAAACTGACAGAGTGTGTCTGCTTCCCGAACAATGCTAGGAAGACTGTTCCAAAGTTTAGGCGCTAAATAGGAAAAGGATCGACCGCCTGCAGTTGATTTTGATATTCTAGGTATTAACAACTGGCCAGAGTTTTGAGACTGCAATAGACGTGATGGAGTATAATGCGTTAAGAGTTCGCTCAAGTACTGGGGAGCTAAACCATTTAGTGCTTTGTAAGTAATAAGCAAGATTTTAAAATTTATTCGATGTTTAATAGGGAGCCAGTGCAGTGTTGACAGAACCGGGCTAATATGGTCATACTTCCTTGTTCTAGTAAGAGCTCGAGCTGCTGCGTTTTGGACCAGCTGGAGTTTGTTTATTAAGCGAACAGGGCAACCACCCAGTAAAGCATTACAATAATCTAGCCTTGAGGTCATGAACGCATGAATTAACTGTTCAGCATTTTGCATCGAAAGGATGTGCCGTAATTTAGATATATTTTTAAGATGGTAGAATGCAGTTTTACAGATGTTAGAAACGTGGCTTTCAAATGAGAGATTGGTATCAAAGAGCACACCCAGGTTCCTCACTGACGACGAGGACTTGACAGAGCAGCCATCGAAGTGTTAGACAGTATTCTAGGTTACTACTTGCAGAGTTTTTTTGTCCAATAATTAAAAATTCAGTTTTTTCTGAATTAAGTTGCAGGAAATTACTAGACATCCAATGTTTTATATCAGCTATGCATTCCGTTAATCTTGTGAATTGGTAAGTTTCGTCAGGCGTGAAGAAATATAGAGCTGAGTATCGTCAGCATAACAGTGAAAACTAATGCCATGCTTCCTAATGATATCTCCCAGTGGTAGCATGTACAGGGTGAAGAGCAACGGTCCTAGCACCGAGCCCTGCGGTACTCCATACTGAACTTGTGATCGGTGTGACATCTCTTCATTTACTGCTACAAACTGATAACGGTCAGATAAGTATGATTTAAGCCATGCCAATGCAGTTCCACTAATGCCAACATAATTTTCGAGTCTATTCAAAAGAATGTTGTGGTCGATAGTATCGAATGCAGCGCTAAGATCGAGTAACACTAATAGAGAAATACAACCACGATCGGATGATAAGAGTAAATCATTTGTAACTCTGATGAGAGCAGTCTCAGTACTATGATACGGTCTAAATCCTGACTGGAAATCCTCACAGATACCATTTCTTTCTAAAAAGGAACATAATTGTGAAGAGCATAACTGCCTTTTCCAGTATTTTTGACAGGAAGGGTAGATTTGAGATCGGCCTATAATTGACTAATTCTGTAGGATCAAGTTGAGGTTTTTTAATAAGTGGTTTGATAATAGCCAACTTAAACGTTTTCGGTACATATCCTAATAACAAAGATGAGTTAATGATATTAAGAAGAGGATCTATGACCTCTGGTAGCATCTCTTTTAATAGCCTAGTCGGTATAGGGTCGAGCATACATGTTGTTGATTTAGATGATTTAACGAGTTTAGCCAATTCTTCCTCTCCTATAGCAGTGAATGAATGTAATTTTTCTCAGTGACACAACAATGCTCTGTCTCATGTGACACTATAGTAGACGGCTGCATGGTTATAATTTTCTTCCTAATATTATCGATCTTACACGTAAAGAAGTTCATAAAGTCATTACTGCTGTGCTGTTTACAACCATCAGAAGTAGAAGCTTTATTTTTGGTTAACTTAGCCACTGTATCAAATAAATACCTAGGGTTGTGTTTGTTTTCTTCTAAGAGAGTCGAGAAATAAGCAGATCTAGCAGTTTTTACGGCCTTTCTGTATGCGATCATGCTCTCTTTCCATGAATTACGAAAAATCTCTAATTTTGTTTTCTTCCAGCTGCGCTCCATTTTTCTGGCTGCTGTTTTAAGGGCCCGGGTGTGCTCATTGTACCACGGCGTTGGACTATTTTCTTTAATCTTCTTTAAGCGCCGGGGAGCAACTGTGTCTAAAGTGCTGGAAAAAAGAGAGTCAATAGTTTCTGTTGCAAAATCGAGTTCCTCTAGGCTATCTGGGATGCTGAGGAGATGAAACTGATGAGGAAGATTATTTAAAAGCAATTTTTAGTGGCGGCAGTGATAGTTCTGCCATATTTGAAGCGAGGGGACGGCTTTGCAGCCTTAGCTAAATTAAGTATACATGATACTAGGTAATGATCTGAGATGTCGTCGCTCTGCTGCAGAATTTCAACGGTATCAACATTTATTCCATGTGACAATATTAGGTCTAGAGTATGATTAAGGCGATGAGTGGGTCCTGACACATGTTGCCTTACTCCAATAGAGTTTAGAATGTCTCTAAATGCTAATCCCAATGCGTCTTTTTCATTATCTGCATGGATATTAAAATCACCAACAATTAGTACTTTATCTGCAGCCAGTACTAACTCGGATAGAAAGTCAGCAAATTCTTTGATAAAGTCTGTATTGTGCCCTGGTGGCCTGTGTACAGTAGCCAGCACAAATGTCAAACGGGATTTATCAATTACACTACATAATGCTACATAAAGCACCAAAACTTCAAAAGAATTATATTTGAAACTCGACTTCTGAGTAATACTGAAGATATTATTATAAATTACAGCAACCCTCCCCTTTACCTTTCAGACGCGGCTCGTGTTTATAACAATAATCTTGTGGGGTGGACTCATTTAAAGTAATGTAGTCGTCAGGTTTTAGCCAGGTTTCTGTCAAACACAGCAAATCTAGATTATTATCTGTAATCATATCATTAACAATAAGTGCTTTTGGGGAAAGGGATCGAATATTCAGCAACCCGAGCTTTATCATTTGATCATCTGTATTATATCTGTTGTTTATTCGTTTGACATCAATTAAGTTTTTACTGTTGAATGGTCTTGATGTTTTTTTTTGTATTTACTAATTCGGGGAACAGACACAGTCTCTATGTGATAATATCTAGGTGAAAGAGTCTCTATGTGTTGGGATTTATCTGACTTCTGTAACGGGAGACAGCTAGCAGACGGTCGGGTAAGCCAGTCCGTCTGCTTCCTGACCTGGGCCCCAGTTAGTCAAGGTTTAGCTTTAAGACTATATGCCAAATTACTAGAGAGAAGAGCAGCACCACTCCAAGAAGGTCCCTCTTCAACAGGTCAGGTCTGCCCCAAAAGCTTTTCCAATTGTCTATGAACCCTATGTTATTTTGCGGATACTTGGGAGCCAGAGCACCTGACATAACTAGTCACACAAAGTACTTAAAAACTGAATATTTGAAGTATTTCCTCTAATAAAAATACATACACTTTTTAAATTTTACTTTAAGTTTTTAAGTAAGCACTTAAGTATCAAGAGTAAAAGTCACATCACAAAGTTATTAAATCACTGGGTGTAGAAGTTGGACAAGCACAAAAGTGGCATAAATCAATCAACTCTGGACTGCTTTTTAATGCATCTGTCAATTTTGAGATTTTTGGGTTTTCATAAAGTGTTTTTATTTTCAGACTAGTGGAAATAAAACATCCAAAATATACTTTTTAGCTGTATCTTCTATAGCATAACATTATGACCTTCACATTCCTAATATTGAGTTGGTCCAAAACAGCCCTGACCCGTCGAGGCATGGACTCCACTAGAGCCCTGAAGGTGTGCTGTGGTGTCTGACACCAAGATGTTAGCAGCAGAACCTTTAAGTCCTGTAAGTTGTGAGGTGAGGCCTCCATGGATCGGACCTGTTTGTTCAGCACATCCCACAGATGCTCGATTGGATTGAGATCTGGAGAATTTGGAGGCCAAGTCAACACCTCAAACTCATCGTTGTGCTCCTCAAACCATTCCTGCCATAAGATGCTCAAACCATAGTGCATCCTGGTGCCATGTGTTCCCCAGGTAAGCCACGCACCCGGCCATCCATGTGATGTAAAAGAACACGTGATTCCTCAGACCAGGCCACCTTCTTCCATTGCTCCGTGGTCCAGTTCTGATGCTCACGTGCCACTGTTGGTGCTTTCGGCGGTGGACAGGGGTCAGCATGGGCACCCTGACTGGTCAGCGGCTATGCCGCCCCATACTCAACAAACTGAGATGCTCTGTGTATTCTGACACCTTTCTATCAGAACCAGCATTAACTTCTTGAGCAGTTTGAGCTCCAGTAGCTCGTCTGTTTGATCGGACCACACGGGCCAGCCTTCGCTCCCCACGTGCATCAATGAGCCTTGGCCGCCCATGACCCTGTGGCCGGTTCTCCACTGTTCCTTGTGGTCTCTGGTGGTCAGGTCTCCGATACACAGGAAGTCTGAAAGTGGGTTGCTTGAGAGTGGATGTTGCTGAGGAGGGAGGAAAGGAAGATCATCTCGTCGGAGTTGAGAGAGACCCGGCCACCCCAGCTCAAGGAAGCTCTGAAGGACTCACACACATTATCATATTCAGCACAAAGAACCATGCAAGTATAAACTCTAATTGTACCCGCTTAATGTGACAATGCTCTTTGCTGGCTCGCTAGGGTTCCTTGCTTGTGAAATTGCCATTCTTCTGCCCTTTCCCTATTTCTCTTCCCTTCATTCTCTTTCATTACTTTAGTTATTCTGAATATACATGTAATACTTTATTTAGTTGTATGTATTTGTAGTATCAATTATGTCAATTATTAAAACCACTATGTCCACGTTTCATTGTCATTGTTGCCGCTCACAAAACATAAGTCACTTTAATGTTCAGATATAGCTATGAGCTCTCATAGGTATCTTTGAGTACTCTAACTAATATCCCAATAGCTCAGAAAGTTTATTCTTTGTGGCCAGAAGAGTAACCTTCCTGAAGATTTGGTAGAAAGAATAAAACTTTAAGAGTTGATAAGAGATTGTACTGTTCGTTCATTAAACTAACGGATCAGATCCAAAGGTTATTCTGTAATGAATTAATATATATAGGTTAATTTCACTGCCGGTTGTATATTCTGTATATAACTGTGTATGTGACAAATAAAACTCTTGAATCTTGAATTACAGTTAACCATATATATATATATATATATATATATATATATATATATATATATATATATATATATATATATATATATATATATATATATATATATATATATATATATATATATATATATTGCATAAATACCTAGGTTAGGTATTTCCATTTTAGGTGATTTTAGAGATTTGTACTTTGATCATAACCTGTTATGATTAATCATAAACAACTAAATATTAATAGCCATAATTCCCTATTGAGCTAATTTTAACTTAATTTAATAACACATGTGGCCAAGACGTTTCAGAAAAAATGTTCCATGAACGATGAATAAACATCTTGAATTTAGTTTGAACATAATTCTGGCTCAACAGAAGAGGGTTAGATCCCAGCAAGAGCTGTTTGTGTTAAACTAGTGGTGGGTTTGCTCAAAGATTCCATTAAATGTAATACTGTCACGTCATGAGTTCCTGATAATGAGCACTACTTTAAGTGTGTATGTAAGATTGACAGCTAGCGGTTGAAATGGGTACTGCAGTACAAATTCAAAATATTGTAGAGAGTTGTTGAAAAGCTGAAATAGTATTTTATTGTAAAATGCACTCAAATAATCTTTGCAAAGTAATTTTTTACAGCGTATCAGAATGAGTCACCTGTGAGTTTGCATAATGGCCAGATTCAGGTGCTAACCTCTCATCATTAGACAAATGTGTTAATTTAGGCTGTTTATTTTACATGGAGGGCAGATGAGGTGTGCACAGCGCTCAAGCCTAATCGCCAAACACATTAATGCACTTCAGTCTGACAATTATTCAGAAGCATTCAGCTTACTATTATTTACAGCCTTCTGATGTTAACTAAGAAATACAAAAACTATTTATTAAAAAAACAAACAAACAAAAAAAAAAAAAAAACAATCTGCAATGTGCATGAGCCGTTTCCATAAAGTTTGCATGTGTTGGAGTAAAATATGTAGTGTGTATGTGTAGTAAATGTAGTGGAATAAAGTAAGTATGTGTTGGAGTTGAACATGTAAGGAGCGGTTTTACTGCTAAGACAAAAGCTGAGATCCAACACCCTGCATTAAAACAATAAAACTCAATCTGAAGAGAAGATCTCACAGAGAAACTGTAGGACACCGCCCTGACCAAAACCCTCTCCCCTCTCTACCTCCCTTTCCCCCTTCCCCCTGATTCAAGTCCCAGAATGCAGATATACTACATATGATTTATCTTGTGAATCTATTGTTTTATCCCTTTCATGTCTGGTGTCTTTTTAAAGGTCATAGTGCGATTCGTAAAATGGTCTCAACATCACTGAAGTCACTGATAGGGTTAGAAAGATTGAAACATATGAGAATTGTGTTCTCTTTTTGAGTGGTCTCTCCAAAGATATCTGATCTTCTCCCCCAAACTAGGTGTTTGTGTTGCAAATAGTTACAACCCTTTGTTCTGGTCTGGGTATTTAAGGAAGGGTAGCAGGGCTGCCATTGGGAACATTCTGTAGACAGAAGCCCCCATGCAGTGTTGTGTCAGTGTCATAAGAGACACGCACACACACTGTATGTATTGTCCCAGATATGACTCTTTGAAACTATTTTCATATTACTTAATTGTATTTTATGCTGAAAGTTGTGTACCATGGATTCATGTTTAATTATGTTCTTTAAGTTCTGTCTGGCCAAAATAAATGTTAATCTTGATTTATTCTGTATTTTTCATAAATCATTACTCAAGTAGTGTCGCATGAGGAGTTTTGTAGGAGTTTCCGTAAATCTTTCTGTCAGGGCAGATTCATAGCGAGGACCCCATGACCGGAGCATGGTGCTAAGCATGAGGGGCAATCTGATTTCTGACTGTCACTGTTATTATCAAGTTACAGCTCTCGTGACTATTGCTAAAATTACACTTTCTGTTATGAGTAAGCATTTGCGACTCACTTAAAGGTAAAATAGTTCACTCTGCAATCCTCTGTAATATCAGAACTGACTAATTTGCGTCCGTGAGGTAATGTAATTATAATCGCGAGCATTATCCTCTGAGCGACTCCGGGTCCCATGGAGGAACGAGTATTTGAAATTAAGAGATACTAAGAGAAATCAAAGATCTAAATTAAATCACAACTAAACTTATGATCAGCTGTTAAGTTACAAATGTAACAAATGTAACAAAGTTACAAAGAATTGGAGTAAGATCAAATTATTCATGGAGTCAGATTTAAAATTCGATGGTCATAAATTAAGTGAATCCAACAGAAGTGCTGAGAAGGCAAACACGCAGAAGTCCTTCGACCAGGCCGTTAGATTCCGTCCTTGGGCTAACGGATGGACCTTACAAAATGGTGACCCCGACGTGATCTCCAGGATGCGAGTGTCTTTTCAGCGAAGTATTGGGATTACAACAAGCAAGAGGTGATTTCCTTCTCTTTCTTCAGCTGTGATGGTAAGTCCATTTTTTTGCTTTTAGAAATGTTGGGAATATATTAAATACTGTATAAATCTGATGAAGGCTTGAGAATTAGACAACCAAAGTGCTTATCAGGAACATGAAAGCAACAGCGTAGAGTAGAAATGATATCCCTTGCTTTAAAATTCTCCTTGTTTGCATACGCAGCAAGAGAGGAAATTTTATTTCGGTACTCAAAAGAAGGCTGTAAATTAAAGGTCCAGTTACAGTTGTTTATTTGCTTTGCTGCAACAACACAGCAAAGAAAAAGAACAAATGGCCACGTTAACGTGTGAACAAAATCTTACTGGAAAAGATCTCACTGCAATCCTTTGTGTGTAAAATGTGAAGGTGGACAAAACTGAGTCAGGACTGATGTCACAATTATAAATGTGTTGTGAAATATAGCGCTTTACTATGGTCTTATTTCAGACATTGGAATCGCTGCACTTTTGTGTGCTTATTAGTGTCTCAAAAGAGACTGAGAAAATTAACAGAACAAAGATGAACTTTGTCTTTCTTCATCAGACCTGTCTTTGTCAAACCTTTCTTTTATATGCAAATAGATTCTCCAAAGAATGCAATTGATAATATCTAAAAATAAGAAAATTGTGCCCAATTCTATATTGTGTAGTCACAAAATCTTTAAATTGAGCAATGATTTGACCCGTGCGCTCAGCGTTTGCAGTTTATTGAACGTCCACAGCATCTAAGTTGATAACTGGTTTCCAGTTTGGTCTTGTTGCTGTCACACAATGATCCCGCCAGCACAGCAGGAGCTGCAGGGCCAATCTGAAAGATCAGGGAGATTATAACAAATGATTCTGGACAAATGACTCAGCAGAGACCCTCTTGAGACCAGCAAATAAAATTATTTTTTAATTCATACTATTTTAATATAATATGATTTATATTATGATTATAATGTAAATTATATTATAATGGCTAGGAATGGCTTGATCTCATGATGATTCAGCATTATTTAGAGGATGAAAGATTGTTGAAGGAGTAGAAGAAGGATCAGAATGTAGAAAGATGGGATGTGCATTAGGGAACAAGACGGCAAGAGCACTATCAGTGTTGAAATGATGGGAAGGAGAACATAGATGGTTAAAGAAATTAACGTTAAGAAAGAAAACTGAAGTGAAAAACCTAAAGAGAAAGAACTTCTTTACCTTCTATTTGTGCAAGAATCTTTAATGAGAAAAATGACAATGCCCAGTTAAATGATTAACCTGATTGCTGTAACTTGAATAGGCTGAATTCATTCAAGACCTAATCATTTACATTCCAATCTCAAACCCAGGGAGAGAGGAGGAGGTGCGAGCTTTCCATTGTGATGCAATGACAAACAAAGGGGTGCAAGTTTTAGCAACCTCCTCACTGGGAGCGTTAGATGGGATGGGATCTGATCGGGAAGTTATTTACCGGGAATGTAATGAAAAGCTGTGTGTTATGTTAATCTCAGACATTGACTCCACAGGATACACACCACAGAGATCCAAATGGTCAAGAGTTTGAAAGACACCATAAATACCAAAGAACCTGTTGCTCTAAACCCAGATCTGGCTTGTATAAACAGCATCATTCAAAGAGATCCCCAGGGGACCTGGAGTGTGATAATGATCACAATACAGCAGATTGAGGAAACGCAACTGCAACAACAGCTTAAGGTGCAACGGGTCTGACAGCAGTCAGATCTGACCATTATAAATCAGTTTATTTGACCTTTTTTCTTTACAGAAACATAATCATGATGATGATCCATGTCTTTGTAAACTAAAACAAATTCTCTCATAATGGCATAAAACCTTAACAGGTTAAAGCCATATGCAACAACTGTCTGGCTAAGGCCATTGAAGAAAAAATAAGATAGCACCATCTATCTTAGTGAAATTTGTGTAAAGGTCCAATATTAGACTGTGTTTCTCTCTCTGTGTTCGTTTTCCTTTCAGGCTGATGGCTGCCACTCTTCAGACCCAGACTCCACAAGGGTCTGGGCTGGCGGCATCAGCCAGGATACACACACACAACTTAACATAGGAGATGGGAGTGAAGATACTTCATGAAGCCATTCACACCCCACAGCACACATAGCTACATGGCTTCCCAGTGTAAAACTGGAACTAAATTATACAACACAGATTATGGTAGGATAGACACCACCCATCTCCTATACACAACATACACACACACACACTTTTAACTCTAAAACCACACAACATCTCTACCTGGAATAGATCATAGGACTATCCAGGGCAAAATCATTAATATAATGCAAATCTATCATACATTATTCACCTTCATACATATAGGACAAGGGCAATTATTTTCATAATTCCTTTTCAGTTATGTTGATTCAAGATTCAAGATTCAAGATTCAAGAGTTTTATTTGTCACATACACAGTTATATACAGAATATACAACCGGCAGTGAAATGTAAACAGGTCCGCTCTATGGACAGTGCAAATTCACAGTTAAAAACACAAGGAAGAAATTATAATAGAAATAGGATATAAAAAAAAGTACTATCTATATATATATATATATATATATATATATATATATATATATATATATATATATATATATATATATATATATATATATATATATATGTCTATATCTGTAGAATTATAAATAATCAAGTCAAAAGAAAAAAAGGTAACAAATAAGGATAAAGTGGAATAAAATAATTGAAGTAGACTTTGCAGTGAGTAAACTGTAGACTTATAAATATGTGGTTAACAAATGTATAAAGAGTATAATGTGCAAACAGGTTTATAACAGGTTGTTACACAGTAACAACGAGAACAGAAAGTGCAGTGCAATGTCAGTGTATCGATGTTTATCCTGGACGTGAAGTCACGTGATGTTAAGTGACTGAGTTCAGGAGTCTGATGGCCTGGGGGAAGAAGCTCCTCCTGAGTCTCTCAGTTTTGGCCATCAGGCTTCGGAAGCGCTTACCAGATGGTAGCAGCGTGAAATGAGGGTTTGCAGGGTGATTAGAGTCCTTGATGATCTTGGTAGCTCTACCTTTGCAGCGTTTGGTGTAGGCGTCCTGCAGAGACGGGAGAGCTGACCTGAGATACGCCGGATAAGCGCACTACTCTTTGCAGGGCTTTGCGGTCATGACTGGTGCTGTTCCCATACCACGCTGTGATGCACTGAGTTAAAACACTTTCTATCGCCTCCTAAATAGAAAGTTTTCAGGATAGCTGGTGAAACCTGAATTTCCTCAGCTGGCGCAGGTGGTACAGTCTTTGCCTGGCTTTTTCACCTGTGTCTGAATGTGAGCAGTCCAGGTCAGGTCCTCGGAGATGTTTACTCCCAGGTACTTGAAGCTGCTCACTCTCTCTACTGGTGACCCGCTGATCATGAGGGGGGAGTATGTCCGTTGCTGTCTCTTCCTGAAGTCCACAATCATTTCTTTGGTCTTGCCAACATTCAGAGAGAGACAGTTGTCCTGGCACCATGATGTTAGATGCTCCACCTCGTCCAAGTATGCCGTCTCATTGTTGTTGGAAATGAGGCCCAGGACAACAGTATCATCAGCAAATTTGATGATAGAGGTGGAGCTGTGTGTGGACAAACAGTCATGCGTGTAGAGAGAGTAGAGCAGGGGCTCCAGGACACAGCCCTGTGGAGCTCCCACACTCAGGGTGATGGAGGTGGAGGTGAACAAGTTTATGGCTTACAGCTATGTCAACTTCCTATATGTATTCCATGTAAGGTGCATAAAACATGTGCATGGCTATCAACACACATCAATTGATTGACAATTAATTGATTAGTAAATTGATGGACAAAATCTTTATTATGTCCAGTCAGTGGTATTGTTGCAAACTGGGAGGGCCCCTAGTTTCCAACATATCACTAATGACAATGAAAATATATCTAAAAGAGTTAGATGCAGAGTGCAGGCATTTCTATCAATTAATAAAACAATTCTCAGTCAGACCTGCCTTACCTTATTGAGCGTGTCTTAGCCTGTACATCAAATGCACAGAAGATGAGTGCAAAGGCTAAAATAGAGATTTTAAATCTCTGTTTCTGTAAATCTCATCCTCTAAGTGATTTGATTGAAATATTAGCTTTCAGTAGTGATTTGAAAGTAAAAACCAACTGATATAGACACTTTTATAATAACAATTATTAAATTGTGTAATTCCATGTTTAATTATGTGATATATTTTGATTATGCATACTTCTGGTAAATATACTTGTTATATTGATGTTTTGTTACCCTTCCTGTAATTCATCCAGACCACGTTTAAATTCCACTTCCATGTCAGTGGCAGTGAAGAATCTGGCTATCAAATGAGACCTCACTAAATATTTGACCCTGAGAAATGAGACCGTATTTACCACTCGCACTTCTGACATGAGTTTATCATGTGTTGTTATTCTTATGTTCTTGTGTTTATCCAACAACTCTCTTTTCCCATCTCACAATAACCAGAAAGTCATCAGTGTTCAATTATTGCATGGTTATTCAGAAGTTGTTCAGGTGTCTCACACACAATGGAGCTTCATCAGTGAAATGATTCCTTCACCCATGGAGATCTGACCTGCCCGGCAAACCAAACCTTCTGCTTGAAGGTGACCGAGGACTTCTCAAAGGGTCAGCTACCTAAGAATCCTGGGGAGGACAGGACACAGATGCTTCCTCAAAGTGTAAAGACACTTTCCACTGACACATTCTGCTCATGCTGATGGACACAACAGACTTGGGACAACAAGTCATTCTACAGACTGAAAACTATCACAATCAAGTGCAGGTGGAAGCAAACCTGACCAACAGGATCATAGATATCCTGTCCAATTGCGACAGCATCCAGTCAGCGCAGTACGCCTACACCTAAAGGGACTGTGCCAGAGGTGTGTTTTGCAGTGTTTTCATCTTCATGTTCAGTCTGTCTTAATGTTGCTATTTCAGGTGACTACTTGATTCCTGCACCCATGGACTTGTGCTGTTAACAAGGATCAGCACCATGAACACTCCGGAAACAACATCCAAAATATGGAAACAGGGAATATCCAAATATGTCCCCTTGGAAACTCATATGAATTTGTCCCAAGGGGCCAGGGTCGTCTGTAAGGACCGGTTTTACTGCTAAGACAAAAGCTGAGATCCAACACCCTGCATTAAATCAATAAAACTCAATCTGAAGAGAAGATCTCACAGAGAAACTGTAGGACACCGCCCTGACCAAAACCCTCTCCCCCCTCTCTACCTCCCTTTCCCCCTTCCCCCTGATTCAAGTCCCAGAATGCAGATATACTACATATGATTTATCTTGTGAATCTATTGTTTTATCCCTTTCATGTCTGGTGTCTTTTTAAAGGTCATAGTGCGATTGGTAAAATGGTCTCAACATCACTGAAGTCACTGATAGGGTTAGAAAGATTGAAACATATGAGACTTGTGTTCTCTTTTTGAGTGGTCTCTCCAAAGATATCTGATCTTCTCCCCCAAACTAGGTGTTTGTGTTGCAAATAGTTACAACCCTTTGTTCTGGTCTGGGTATTTAAGGAAGGGTAGCAGGGCTGCCATTTGGGGAATATTCTGTAGACAGAAGCCCCCATGCAGTGTTGTGTCAGTGTCATAAGAGACACGCACACACGCTGTATGTATTGTCCCAGATATGACTCTTTGAAACTATTTTCATATTACTTAATTGTATTTTATGCTGAAAGTTGTGTACCATGGATTCATGTTTAATTATGTTCTTTAAGTTCTGTCTGGCCAAAATAAATGTTAATCTTGATTTATTCTGTATTTTTCATAAATCATTACTCAAGTAGTGTCGCATGAGGAGTTTTGTAGGAGTTTCCGTAAATCTTTCTGTCAGGGCAGATTCATACCGAGGACCCCATGACCGGAGCATGGTGCTAAGCATGAGGGGCAATCTGATTTCTGACTGTCACTGTTATTATCAAGTTACAGCTCTCGTGACTATTGCTAAAATTACACTTTCTGTTATGAGTAAGCATTTGCGACTCACTTAAAGGTAAAATAGTTCACTCTGTAATCCTCTGTAATATCAGAACTGACTAATTTGCGTCCGTGAGGTAATGTAATTATAATCGCGAGCATTATCCTCTGAGCGACTCCGGGTCCCATGGAGGAACGAGTATTTGAAATTAAGAGATACTAAGAGAAATCAACGATCTAAATTAAATCACAACTAAACTTATGATCAGCTGTTAAGTTACAAATGTAACAAATGTAACAAAGTTACAAAGAATTGGAGTAAGATCAAATTATTCATGGAGTCAGATTTAAAATTCGATGGTCATAAATTAAGTGAATCCAACAGAAGTGCTGAGAAGGCGAACACGCAGAAGTCCTTCGACCAGGCCGTTAGATTCCGTCCTTGGGCTAACGGATGGACCTTACAAACACATATGTGAAACATAAAAATACCACATAATAATAAACTGAGTAACAAAAGTGACCCTTTTTGAAAAAGCCACAATTTATGAAGTACAGACCTGTGTTTGGAAGCGGTCCAGTTAGTTGAAGGAAAACGAGCAGGTTTAAATCATCATGACAGTAAAGGTGACATGAGGACAACTGGAGTTTTGCATGCCGTTAACAAGAATATTAAAGCTAGGAAGACTCATAAAACCACAAGAGGAGAAAAGAGGAGGAGAAGATCACACAGGTTTGTGTTTTTAACAACATTTTGGACAATAATCAGTAGAGGTTAATGCGTTTATGCTGATACTGAGAATATGTCATCTTGTTGTTTCAGATAATGGAGCACAAACTATTTACACTGCTTGTTTTAATTGGTAGGTTCCTTGTACAGAAATATCTTCTAAGAAAGTTTTGCTAACAAGTTATTTCTGAATGTTCTCTGGATGTTCAAATGTTCCGTTTTAAATGTTTAAAAAGGTTTTTCTTGATTTCATGAGTGCTAAGGAACGTTCAGGAATCATTACCATTCTTTAAACATGAAAACAAAACTTCACTGAACGTTTGAAATGTTTGTTTTAAAACCTTTGGTAACACTTTATAATAACTCACGCTAGGAGTCATTAGTTAAGCATTAGTAAATAGTCAATTCATCATTTATAAAGCATAGACATTAGTAAGCAGTTCATAAATACAGCTATAAATGCTTTATTCTTGATTTATAAGCACATCTATAATATATTTAATAATTTTATTTTTATACTTTATTAATGATATTAATAATCAATTTAATTTCTAAATTTTCATAACTACCTGAATTAATCATGAATTACAGTAGGAATACGTGTTAATAAAGCATTTATTAACACACTGAGCAACTATTTCTATATGTCAAAATAATATGTATAAATGTACATTTAAATCGTTTATTAATCATTACACTTTCTTAATGATCTTATGACAACTCACAAAATAACTGGTTTGTAAATAATGTAATACTTAATATAAAAATGATTAACTGATAATTAATAAAGATTGAAAATAAATGCTTATAAATCAAGAACAAAGCATTTATAGCTGTATTTATAAACTGCTTATTAATGTCTATTAATGCTTTATAAATTATGAATTGACTATTTACTAATACTTAACTAATACTTCATAGCGTGCAGTTATTATAAAGTGTTACCAAACATTTATTCTTGGTTATGCAAACGTTACATTGTATCATTCTTCAAACATTATGGGAATGTTACTTTTGAATGTTCTCTGAACGTCATAACATTTCATAAGAGTTAGATGAACGTCCAGCTAAAATGTTTCAGAAACAATGTTCCATGAACGACATATAAACGTTTTTGTGTTAATGTTCTGAGAACATTATTAAAGACCAGATCACTTTGCACGGACATTCTATTAACGTTACTGGAACATTTGTTCATAACTTTGCCAGAACATTCTGAGAGCGTTTCCTGTTACCTAAGTATGACATGACTAGAGCTGGGTGATAATGGTATAGAATTATCCAGATATTATTTTTTTTAATAAAATCAGTAAATATCGATAATTATCACGAAAAACGTCAAATCTTTATTTCTTTCAAGTTTAGATTTGTGCCACTGAGTGAAATCAGATTGGTTAATTGTGATTTTATCATCAGAACAATGACTAACAGTTGTTAAACAAATTAATATAATGTTTTTCCTCTTAGAAATGCTCACTTGACAGTATCCCAATCACCTTTGAGTGTAAACTAAACAAGCCACTGATGTGCGAGATATATCAATATATCTATCATCGAGGCGTCATGCGTCAGTGCCCATGAGGAAGCGACACTTCTGGTAGAGAGAGGTCTGATACGCCAAGGTGATGGCATCCACTATCCAGTGGGTCATCCTCTGTTTAGAGACACCTTTCAATTCTGCTGGCCTCCATAATAGACAAAGAGTCCTGAAGCTCTGCGTTCAGTCCATGTAAAGGCACAAAGAGCGGACGGGGTTCAGAGCAAAGCTAGGGCTGGGTTTGCCTCCTCCGGGGGCAGCGCTTGCAGATTCTCATCTGTGGTAGATCACCTAAGTCCTCTGTGTCCCATCTAGAGACCATACATGGAGATTTTAGAGCTCTGGACTCGGGTGCCCCGTCTCTGAGAAAGCAGGTCCTTCCTCAGAGGAATGCTCCAGGGAGGGGCTGTCGTGAGGAGTATCAGTTCTGGGAACCAGGTCCAGTTGGGCCAGTAGATCTACAGCCAGCGGTACCCACATTGTCAATAGAGCAGTTTCCTCTATCTTTGGGACCCATTGCGGGTACATCTGTGGTCCCTCTGGTGCCACTTGTATGGTCTCTGTGGGCCTGGCTAGCGCTCCCTGGCTCGCTGCCTCATTTGGACCATCAGATACCCCAAGTTCAGAGGCATCCAGTTTACCTCTGTGCTGGACAAAGGTAAGTAAGACATGAATCTACTGACGAAGGATGTGATAGAGCTGGTCCCAGGGTTTTACAGCCCCTACTTCATTGTACCCAGTAGAATTATAAATAAATCAAGTAGAAAAAAAATAAATAAAGAAAGAAGTGGAATAAAATAAGTGAAATAAACTGTGCAGTGAGTAAACTGTAGACTTATAAATATGTGGTTAACAAATGTATAAAGAGTATAATGTGCAAACAGGTTTATAACAGGTTGTTACACAGTAACAACGAGAACAGAAAGTGCAGTGCAATGACAGTGTATCGATGTTTATCCTGAAGTGAAGTCACGTGATGTTAAGTGACTGAGTTCAGGAGTCGGATGGCCTGGGGGAAGAAGCTCATGTAACAGGCTCCTGTAAGAAGCTCCTGTAACAGGCTCCTGTAAGAAGCTCATGTAACAGGCTCCTGTAAGAAGCTCATGTAACAGGCTCCTGTAAGAAGCTCATGTAACAGGCTCCTGTAAGAAGCTCCTGTAAGAAGCTCCTGTAACAGGCTCCTGTAAGAAGCTCATGTAACAGGCTCCTGTAAGAAGCTCATGTAACAGGCTCCTGTAAGAAGCTCATGTAACAGGCTCCTGTAAGAAGCTCCTGTAAGAAGCTCCTGTAAGAAGCTCATGTAACAGGCTCCTGTAAGAAGCTCATGTAACAGGCTCCTGTAAGAAGCTCATGTAACAGGCTCCTGTAAGAAGCTCATGTAACAGGCTCCTGTAAGAAGCTCCTGTAAGAAGTTTCTGTAACAGGCTCCTGTAAGAAGCTCCTGTAAGAAGCTCATGTAACAGGCTCCTGTAAGAAGCTCCTGTAACAGGCTCCTGTAAGAAGCTCATGTAACAGGCTCCTGTAAGAAGCTCATGTAACAGGCTCCTGTAAGAAGCTCCTGTAACAGGCTCCTGTAAGAAGCTCCTGTAAGAAGCTCCTGTAAGAAGCTCATGTAACAGGCTCCTGTAAGAAGCTCCTGTAACAGGCTCCTGTAAGAAGCTCCTGTAACAGGCTCCTGTAAGAAGCTCATGTAACAGGCTCCTGTAAGAAGCTCATGTAACAGGCTCCTGTAAGAAGCTCATGTAACAGGCTCCTGTAAGAAGCTCATGTAACAGGCTCCTGTAAGAAGCTCCTGTAACAGGCTCCTGTAAGAAGCTCCTGTAACAGGCTCCTGTAAGAAGCTCCTGTAACAGGCTCCTGTAAGAAGCTCCTGTAACAGGCTCCTGTAAGAAGCTCATGTAACAGGCTCCTGTAAGAAGCTCATGTAACAGGCTCCTGTAAGAAGCTCATGTAACAGGCTCCTGTAAGAAGCTCATGTAACAGGCTCCTGTAAGAAGCTCATGTAACAGGCTCCTGTAAGAAGCTCATGTAACAGGCTCCTGTAAGAAGCTCCTGTAACAGGCTCCTGTAAGAAGCTCATGTAACAGGCTCCTGTAAGAAGCTCCTGTAACAGGCTCCCGTTCAAGATGCTAATGCAGAAATGCATCTTCTCGATTCTTACTCATTTACATTTTACATTTAGTCATTTAGCAGGCGCTTTTATCCAAAGCGACTTACAAATGAGAGCAATAGAAGCAACTAAAAACAGTCAAGGGCAACAATATGCAAGTGCTGTAACAAGTCTCAGTTAATCTAGCACAGAACACATAGGACAGAACTATTATTATTATTATTATTATTTATTTATTTTTAAATAGACAAACAGAAAACGAATAGAGTGATAAGTGCTAATCTTTATCGGTCAGGTGCTGCTGGAAAAGATGCATTTGAAGATATTTTTTGAAAATGGCTACCGACTCGGCTGCTCGAATTGAGACAGGCAGGTCATTCCACCAGGTGGGAGCGGTCCAGGAAAAGGTCCTTGTGAGGGATTTCATGCCTCTTTGGGATGGCACCACAAGGCGCCGTTCACTTGCAGAACGCAAGCTTCTGGAGGGTGTGTAAGTCTGAACGAGCAAGTTTAGGTATGTTGGTGCAGAGCCAGTGCTTGCCTTGTAGGCGAGCACCAGTGCCTTGAATTGTTGTAGTGATGTGGTCAGTGAATTTTAGCTTATCATCAATCACAACTCCAAGGTTCCTGGCTGTCCTGGACGGAGTTATGGATGATGAACCGAGCTGAATGGAGAGAGTATGGTGAAGTGCTGGGTTGGCTGAGACCACAAGGACTTCTGTCTTTGCCAGATTGAGTTGAAGGTGTTGTTCCTTCATCCAGGCAGAAATATCTGTCAGGCAGGCAGCGATACGAACACCAACTGTGGGATCATCTGGTTGAAATGAGAAGTAGAGTTGAGTGTCATCAGCATAGCAGTGATAGGAAAAGCCATGTTTCTGGATGAGATGGAGAAGAGAAGTGGTCCAAGCACTGAGCCCTGGGGAACTCCAGTAGCTAGATGATGTGACTTAGACACTTCACCTCTCCATGACACCCTGAAGGACCTACCTGAGAGCTAAGACTCGATCCACTGGAGAGCAGTTCCTGAGATGCCCATCTTCACGAGAGTTGACAGGAGGATCTGGTGGTTAACTGTGTCAAAAGCTGCAGACAAATCCAGTAGGATAAGTACTGTGGATTTGGAAGCTGCCCTTGCCTGTCTCAGTGCTTCAGTAACCGAGAGCAGGGCAGTCTCAGTCGAGTGGCCGCTTTTGAAGCCGGATTGGTTGTTGTCCAGAAAGTTGTTCTGTTCAAGAAACATTGAGAGTTGGTTGAACACAACTCGCTCAAGTGTTTTTGCAATAAAAGCAAGAAGGGATACCGGTCTGTAGTTTTCTATAAGTGCTGGATTTAGAGAGGGTTTCTTAAGCAGTGGGGTTACCCGAACCTGCTTAAATGCTGTGGGAAAGGTCCCGGTGTGAAGAGAGGAGTTGACAATGTGAGTGAGTGCAGGAGTAATTGAAGAAGAAATGGCCTGAAGCAGGTGAGTGGGGATAGGATCAAGCAGACAGGTAGTGGGGTGGTTGGAAAGGATGAGTTGGGAGACTACTGCTTCAGAGAGCATAGAGAAGGAGGGGAGCAAATCAAATGAAAGGTCAAATGAGGTGAGTAGAGAGGTGAAATCTGCAGCCTGGTGTTTCTCAAGGTGGATGTTGAAGTCACCAAGTAGTACCAGGGGAGTGCCATCTTCAGGAAAGTTGGAGAGTAACATATCCAACTCCTCCAGGAAGTTACCCAGTTGACCTGGCGGGCGATAAACAACTACAACATGGATTTTAGCAGGGTGAGTGATAGTGACTGAGTGTGATTCAAATGAGCTGTTGCCAGATTTCCAATCATTTGAGATGAGCAAACCAGTACCTCCACCCCTCCCAATCGGGCGAGGGCTGTGAGGAAAAAGTTATTTGAGAGGGCCGCAGGAGTGGCCGTGTCCTCTGGTTTGATCCAGGTCTCAGTTAGGGCCATGAGACTGAGATTTGAATGAGCGGAGATAGATGAGATAAAGTCTGCTTTGTTTACAGCAGACTGGTAATTCCAGAGACCAAGTGGCAGAGGAAATCGGTACCATAAGAAGATTATTAGGATTATGGCGTCTTGAATACACAGAGCGTGATTTACGGGTGGTAGTAGTAATAGTAGAGATTTGAAAGCACATGGTGAATACAGGTCAGAGAAATAAACAGATGAAAACAAGCTAAACAGAAAAGGGGTTAAAGTGAAAGGAAAGCTATACTCAAGTGCCTTGTCGGTGTCCTTGCTCGAGTGGAGTCACACAGAGTAGAGTCGCTGGTCTTTACACTCTTGGGTCTTCACATGGTGAGGGCTTCACACCAGGGCTGCCATGGAGTACCACTCTATTTATACACAGTCGTTATTGAATACAGCAGGCCACGCCTCGTCGAAATCGTTCCCTCGCGCGAGCCCACGTGACCAACACGTGAACAAACGCTACTTCACTACACAGCACACTACACTACACAGACACAGTTCTAAATAACAGCTGATCTAGAAAACAATGAGAAAAATTATATAGTACTCACACAGTTGTTGCCTTTCCTGTTGATCGAATACTCCCTGACCGAGGGGATCCAATGGACAGACTGGGACACAGCTGGCCCCGGGGCTTACGCAAGTATGTGTTTCCCTCAGTGAGCCTACTCATACAGACACTGTGTAAAGTCAGGGAGGACGAGGAGCAGGTCTTGTTAGTTGCACTGTATTGGCCCAATCGGACCTGGTTCCAGAACTGATGCTCCTCACGACAGGCCCAGCCTGGAGCATTCCTTATTCTCCTTGTTATCGCCATGATGAAATTATATATTGGGTTATGATTTTGCCATTATGACATATTGGAGTGTGATTCTCAATTTAATCAGCCAACATAATTTTATTTACATTTAAAAAAAATTATTTACTCTATTTAGATACATTTGAACACTTAACCAAACCCTATTCCCCAAACCTACACATTTGTGTATTATATGATATTATGCAGGTACAATTTATTAAAAAATTGCAGCCCAAAGAAATGTTACATCAGCTTTGATGGTGAAATTGCACTGGCTCTTGTGTGTCTCATGACCAATGCCGTCATTACACCAGCTTTGATTGTAAAATGTCATTGGCTCTCGTGTGTCTCGTGAGCGATTGCCTTATGCTAAAGAGTCGGGTGTATCTTTTGAATGAGATTTGACTGAGTGTGGGTGTTCATGGAGCGATGGGTTCATAATCTCCACATAAAGATATCGTATGACTTCAGAAGACTTGGAATGCAACATGAGCTTATACTTTTATACAGTTTTTGCAATAAATACCTGTGACTGTACTTTTATTTGCCTATTTTATTTGTTATAGTTACGTGTTTTATATTGTAGAGAAGTGGGTAGGTTTAGGGTAGGAGTGGTGTTAGCTGCTCCAAAATATAAAAGTAGCCTATAAATATTTATAAAATCATGTCTGCTTTTACAAGTGCAAAGAATTAAATACGTCTTGATCTGACGTATTGGGCAAGCAACTGAAATCTCTGTACCCTGTGCATTGAAAAGGTGTGCTGAAGGAGTACCCTGTGTTGACGCAGAGGGGTCTTGACCAAGCGTCGATATGTTGGGAGTGAGAATGTGTTGCCCTGTGGCACCCGTGTCCAGACCTCTGGAATCTCCACATATGGTCTCTAGACAGGACACATAGGACTTCGGTGATCTACCCCAGGCGGTGGTAGAGAACAGAAAGCAAACTGAACAAGAAAGAAAACTTGACCGCGTTGCAGAAGAGGCCAGCCTGGGAGATGGGGAGTCAAGGAACCGATACTTGTTGGCCTCCCGCATATCCGCCAGGTTCAGCCAGAGATGGCATTTGAGCCACTAGAGTGGACATCGTCTGACCCAGGGAGCACGCAGTGACTTTCGTCTGACCCAGGGTGAGGTCCGTTGTTGTGCGCAGCTCCTGCATTAACTCAGAACTACCCTTGTGCAAGCCCTTAAGACTCTTGGCCTTATAGACCTGCAGGAGAGCCATGGCATGACACCAACAACAGACGCAGAAGCCTCTTCCCGAAGAGCACTCGCAGATACTCAGAGAACACACTCTGTGGTGAATGAGCAGAACAGTCGAACCACACGGCTCAGAAGCGAAAAGCTGAATATGTATTGCATCTGCTTAAAAGGGAAACCAACCGTCTGCAAAACGCATGGCATTATTTGCATTGTGCATAAATATTATAAAACTTTTGTTATAAATTTCTGAAGAAAAATTATATTGCGATATTGCCCAGCACTAGAGAGAGTGTGCATGTGTGCAACAGTCGATTTTACTTTTACCCTTCATCGATTACTAATGGAGTTTTTTTCTAGGTTTTTGCACCTCACCAGTCTATCAGCAGTCTATAAACGTCTACTATTTTGTGTCAGCATTGAAAACGTTCTCTGAAGCGCAGCAGTACTGCAGAGAGACCTACACAGGCCTGGCAACTATTGAAAGCATGGATGATCTGAGCTCACTTCAGACCGAATGGGTGACTAGTACTGGCGCGTGAATCGGGCTGAGGGAATCCTCTGCTCTTTTGTGGCACTGGGCTCTGGCAGACAGACACTTTTATAGAGACGGAGAGGCAGAATACAGAAACTGGGCACCTTTCGAGCCTGACGAAAAGCTTAATCAAGACTGTGTCATCATGACGAGCAAAGGAGAGTTTAGAAACACCAACTGCCTCGATATCTTCAACTTCATCTGTTATGATGGTCAGTAAAGTTATAGGCCTTTTGCCCGAAATATTATATCACTATTGTTTCCACACATGCAGGATCGTAATTCTGTTTCGTGTTGGTTTTTAAGACGGTTTAAAATTACTGACTCAAATTACGGAGTAGAAACGCCAAAATAATTTCCCTGCTTAAAACTTACAGCCCTACAAAACAAAACATTTTAGAAACAATCCTGTATAATATTAAATTAAATGTAGTAGAGCATGACGTGTTAAAAGATATATAGACATACAGACAAAAAACAAACAAAAACAAATTAAAATGATAAAAACGAAATTACTTAAATGAAAACAGCAAATATAAAAATCACTTTTACTATCATTACTAAAACTGGTTAAACTTTTTAGCCAAACTAAATGAAAATGAGAAATGATGCCTTGGCATTTAGCTGAAATATTTCAGTTACAGTTTATTTTATTTCAAGTAAAGAGTATTTAGTGTAACCTGCATCCTCTGCTCCTATAGCAGCTGACATTACTCAGCGATACGTCTACATCAGCCTCCTGTTCACATGGAGAGAAGCTCAGAGACACTGCAGAGAGTTTTACACAGATCTGGCCAGCGTGAGGAACCAGGACGAGAACCTTCACATCCAGCAGCTCATTCCCACTCCAGGATTCGCATACATCGGCCTTTTCAAAGACCCGTACATCTGGTCTGACAGAAGCAGGTCTTCCTTCAGAAACTGGGGTTGGATTCAGCCAGATCTCCTCGGAGAATGGGTAGCATTAATGGAGAGCAGACAATGGAAGACTGAGATCTGCAGTGAACTGAAGCCATTTTTCTGCTATCGCAGTGAGTGTTTCCTTATAATTATTATTAATATGGTGTGCAGTAGCTGGTAGTTAAGCCAAAAATGATAATTTTGCTAACATTTACATCTCTGGTGCTGTTCGGTAATTTTTTAACCAAAACTTTTTTACGTTTCGTTTTTTTAGAATATTTACTTCAACAGAATGGCACGAAACTTGGAAAACTTGCTTTGTGAAAACCCCACAAAAATCATGGACATGATTGGAAAAGGTTAAATGGTTCTGAAAAAAACAGTCACACTTTTGTTCGCACATATTTCATCTAGTGGAAGCGTTTGGTACTGCGCCCAAACAAAATCTCACTGAAAGCTCATTTTTTGAGATATGAAACTCAAATTTGGAGCACAGCTTGTTTAGATTTATGACTTTGTGTTTTGGAAAATATATATTTCATTAAAAAAATTAAATTACATAATGAAAAGCTTTTTTCAAGTTCACTTTTTAAAAACTTTTTTCACTTCAGCAATCATTTCACTGAAATAAAAAAGGTCATTTTGTTTGATCTGGACTTGATCCGTTGTTGAGCTATGACCAGAGACCAGAGCTATTCGGACCAATCAAAATGTCAGGGTGGGCTTCATACGATGATGGACAGATGATCAACAGTAATGTCACCAAAGAGCGCTTGGGTTCAATTCGTTCTAATCCTAAATGGAGAACTTGTTCATATATGCATTCACCTTTACTATTTCTCTCAAATGATGGTCGTGTTGGTCAGAACACCGGCAAAGATCATTCACACTCATCTTCTTCTTCTACTTCTTCCAGCGTGCGTGCAGTTGAGTTCTGTTGATAACTATGCGTTGCTCAACATACGTCACTTACTCTGATTGGTTGTAGGTCTATCCAATGGCGTGCAGAGGCATTTTCTTCCCTGGTTCAGATGAAACACCCCATAATCACAGCCCAATGGAGCAGAATCAGACTCATATTCTGACTAGAATCTGAGTATCACGACATCAGGCTAATTTAGAATAATGTCACTACAAAATGTGCCATTCTAAACCTGCTTACATTGTTCTGTGAAACACAAAGGAAGATATTTTGAGAAATGTCAATTCAATAGACAAAACTATTTGGTTTTCAATGTGAAGTACCAAAACATTTTCTGTTGTGTTCTGACATGAGAGCGAGTAAACGATGACAGAATGATCCTTAGCAACTGCAGATTTAATCCAAAACCATTTATTGTACTTTAATCCTGCGATCAGTATCGCTATCTTTGAGTGTGAATCAGTTAAACTTAGGATCTTTTTAGTCATGTTGTAATGTTGTGTTCAGGTGAGGCTGTTACGAAGAGGCAAATCCTGAGACTGGAGGTGAAATCTGGTCTGAATGTGAATGATCCTGATATGAAGACGGCCAACTTATCTGAGGTGTGTCATAACACTAAATGCTTTTAACTTAGCCTAAGATGCCTCATAAGATGCAATTCCATGTTTAAACATATAACTATAACACATTACACAACTAATACTGTATATATTTTTGATCAAATAAATGCAGTCTTGGTGAGCAGAAGAGACTCTTACCATCTGCTCGAGTGTAAAGCCGTGTGGTGGTTTCAGATCCAGCAGAGGCTGCAGAAACTGGGAGTGATGAACGTCCCCAGACTGGAGTGGAGAGAAGCTGCCGACGGAACGGTCTTCCAGAAGAACCAGAGCACAACAACTGCAGATCGGATGAAAGACATGAGATGAGCTACAAATATGGAATCCCTGCATCCCTGAATCTCTGAGAAGATTTACAATAACGTGGTTAGATTATGAAACGACACATGCGGGCCTGTATGTACTGTATGTATTTATATATAAATGTAGTGTTGTACTATGATTTCTGGTTAGGGTTGTTCTTTGTGATAAAGTATGGGAGGAATTGTGCATTTCATGGTCTTGTGTTCAGAAACTAAATGGGATGAAAAAGCAATGCTAAATGAAGATAATAACAACCAACCAGATAACAGGCAACCTACACTCCATCTATAACTATTATTTGCTTCTGTATTCTTTCTATAACCGTGTGGTGGTTTCAGATTGACCAGACCTTTATTTATAGCGATTTACAAAAGAGGAACAAAAACGACGTTGTCCATATGTTGTATTCTTTAGACTGCATGATCATTTTAAGAGTTTTCTACAAAATTAAAATAGTGTATCATTTGATTTGATAATATTGATTTGATATAATATAATCTGGGGTTTTTCACAGTATAACCAAACAAACAGAGTTATGATCAATATCATGATTCTTATGCGCTTATGTTCTGCAAGCGAGATGTGATAGTTAATTATAAACATACTTCAAATCAACAAAAGTGAACAGGACATTCGGTGGCAAAAAAACTGGATCCACGAAGAACTGATGTATTCTCTAAAAGACGGGCAGTTGAACAAGAAGAGTACAAGTTTCTACATTTTGGAAGAAAATTTAAATTTTCTTTGTCTAAGACATTGTCTTAAGAATAACATAGATGTTACGGTTTATCTGTATGTTACTCTAGGGTTTGAGATGTTACTCTCTTTTTAATGGTTAAATTACATTTTAATAATCAAAAAGGATATCTAATCATTACTTGAATACATACAATTTTAACAATTTAATATTTCATCTCAATGATTAAATAAACTGTACAGAATACAGTATAACCACCATCTCTGTGGCTGTGAATTCGTACAGACACAAAATTTCCATCTTGACCAGATTGATTTCCATATTGACCTTCACCTTCTCCTGAGGCGTTTTATTCAAAGACAAAAAGCAAATCATCGCTAATCGCACCAAGCCGGGTGAGTCAGGGAAATGAGTTAACTAACAAACTAAAACATGCTGATAAACATTTCTGAACAAATCCATTATCTGGAATGTTTTTGCTGATTTTATGAAATTATTGTAAAAACAAAACAAAAACAGCTTAACAGGGTAGACAAGTGGTATAAAGAATGAAGGGATGGATGATTTCCTATCGCTCATGTACAACCAGTTACATAACTTTATTTTGAACTTGATTTAGATGGGAAACATTACCAACATCACCGTAACATTTACAACTTTAAATACACCACTTCAGCTTTAAACATACATTACTTGACCACATAAAAAATGAAAGATAAAATGGGTCAAACATAGACAGTAATCAAGGATATCACTCACTCACAAATGGTGATATATGTTGGTTCAAAATGCTGTAAAATGTTTCAAATATTTTTTTAACCAACTTCAGTATGCTTAGAGTTCAAATAGTGGTATTTATGACTAAAACAGCTTTTAAATTGGTATTGTTCAACATTATAAGGCAGTAAGATCATGATCTTTACTGGGGACACAAAAGTCAGAATCCCAGGAATGACCCACAGTTCTATTTTGTATTTTTACATTAATGTAACTGATGTTCTATTTATTTAAATAAAGTTTACATTTCATCAAGTTAGTGTTTTAAGCATGTTTTATTCCTAAATAATATCTAATGGCAGTAACAATTTAAACAATATAATTTATTTGTGAACTAATGTTTAATTGTTTAATTGAGCTGTACCTTTAATTTCACCAAACTGATTGCTCAATAAAAACCCCACAGTCTTCATGTTTTCAGGTCATTTCAAGTTTGCTTTTGATGTGACGTAAAGCAGTGATATCTAAATGGCTGAGATGTTTACTTACTTTTAAATTAGTATTAAATCATATCCATTCAAAACCGATCATATCCAGTCATAGCGTGATGGAGGCATTGTCTCCTCTCCCGTGACTTTCCCCCAGTCATTCTCAATTAGTCACCCCCAATTAAAAGTCAATGTCTCAAAATTAATCAGTGTTACTTTAGAAAAAACTGTGACTTTTACACTTGTCAATGTCACATTTTGTAATATTTGCGTTGTTTTATTTTTGTAATATGGATTATTTTCTCATCTAGTTTTTTTGGAGGAGGCACTACTACTCTAACATATACAGCTCTACACTGGGCACGTTTGTTGTGGCCCGCCTCACGATTGCTCACGCACTGCAGGCTCACTCTCACTCGTATCCAAGGTAAATCATCAACACTATCATCCCTTACATGCGTTTTATTGAACTAAATACATTGTCATCTCATAAAACGCATGTGCAGGTTACTTTTCTTACGCACCCGAGTCCGTGTTGCTTTCACATTCACGTGAATCTCGGCACAGTTCGAGCGCAAGTTGAGCAACCGAACTCAGACCAGCTCCTTCAGGCAGTCTTGGGTTCGGTACCCCTGAGCTCAGCTCACCCGGGTCCGCATGACAGCTTTCACAATACCAATGTTTCAAGCCAAATCAGGTCATCAGGTCAACCAATGATTCAATGCTCAAGAAGTTAATGCTGGTTCTGATAGAAAGGTGTCAGAATACACAGAGCATCTCAGTTTGTTGCGTATGGGGCGGCATAGCCGCTGACCAGTCAGGGTGCCCATGCTGACCCCTGTCCACCGCCGAAAGCACCAACAGTGGCACGTGAGCATCAGAACTGGACCACGGAGCACTGGAAGAAGGTGGCCTGGTCTGAGGAATCACGTGTTCTTTTACATCACGTGGATGGCCGGATCCGTGTGTGTGGCTTCCCTAGGGAACACATGGCACCAGGATGCACTATGGGAAGAAGGCAAGCCTGCAGTTGATTTTGATATTCTAGGGATTATCAACTGGCCAGAGTTTTGAGCCCTCAATAGAGTCCAGAGAGGACATCCGTCCAGAGCCCAGAGAGGACATCCGTCCAGAGCCCAGAGAGGACATCCGTCCAGAGCCCAGAGAGGACATCCGTCCAGAGCCCAGAGAGGACATCCGTCCAGAGCCCAGAGAGGACATCCGTCCAGAGCCCAGAGAGGACATCCGTCCAGAGCCCAGAGAGGTCATCCGTCCAGAGCCCAGAGAGAGGACATCCGTCCAGAGCCCAGAGAGGACATCCGTCCAGAGCCCAGAGAGGACATCCGTCCAGAGCCCAGAGAGGACATCCGTCCAGAGCCCAGAGAGGACATCCGTCCAGAGCCCAGAGAGGTCATCCGTCCCAGAGCCCAGAGAGGACATCCGCCCAGAGCCCAGAGAGGACATCCGCCCAGAGTCCAGAGAGGACATCAGTCCAGAGCCCAGAGAGGACATCCGTCCAGAGTCCAGAGAGGACATCCGTCCAGAGCCCAGAGAGGACATCCGTCCAGAGCCCAGAGAGGACATCCGTCCAGAGTCCAGAGAGGACATCAGTCCAGAGCCCAGAGAGGACATCCGTCCAGAGCCCAGAGAGGACATCAATCCAGAGCCCAGAGAGGACATCCGTCCAGAGCCCAGAGAGGACATCCGTCCAGAGCCCAGAGAGGACATCCGTCCAGAGCCCAGAGAGGACATCTGTCCAGAGCCCAGAGAAGACACCATTCCAGAGCCCAGAGAGAACATCTGTTCAGTGGGGACTCCAGTCCCCAAATAGTTTCTAGAGGGGTCTCCAGCTCCAGTATGACTCCAGCCTCCGACCTGAGTCCAGCCCATAACCCCATAGCCAAGATGTCCAAGAATTTCTTTTGTTTGGGAGGTGGGGGGGTTCTATAGGTACCCTGATAAGGCCAAAGGGGCCCCGCCTCTCTTGCCCCCTGAACTACTTGCACCACCCATGGTCCCTTGAACTGCCTGAGCCTCCATGGCTTCCTGAACTGCCGGCGCTGCCCCTTCCCCTTGCCATCATGTGATCATGTCTTGTGCATCCCAAGTCTCATGTGTTATGGTGTCATTAGTTAATTGTCTTGATTATAGTCACAGGTGTGTCTTGTCTAGTCATTAGTAGTCTCTGAATTTTAGCCCTCTTGTTTGCCATGTGTCTTTGTCTAGTATTGTCTGTGTAACCCATTGTTTGGTAAGAAGTCATGTTCTAGTTCAGTCTGTTCAAGTTTAAGTCTACTCTGGTCTAAATCATGTTTTAGTTTGGATTGTTTTGTATTTGTTTGTGTTTGGATTAATAAACCTGCACATGGGTTCTGCAAACTTGCCTTCAATGGACTGTTACATTAGCAAATTAACTATGAATTGTTTCTATTAAATTAATTAAAATCCACTTATTACAGCTTGAGGCTGTTGGCATTGCTTGCCATAAATATAACATTGAGACTATAGATTATATAAATAACAAAATATATTTGTTCTATTATTTTGTTGTGTGTATTACAGATTTCAAGGAGAGTGCCAAACATGCACCTACTTGTATTTGCATAGGTAAATAACTGCGGAAGAGTAAAAAAGATGTTAAATTTTGATCTGAAAATATACTCCGCTAATCACAAAATAATGTGTTTACACAAATACAGGTGATCTGAAAACTAACAAAGAGCAAATCTTTAATGCTTTGCATATGCAAACTCATTGTCATATATTAGTGCAAAAACATAGCTTTGACAAAACATTTGTGCAATATAAATGCAAGTTAGTTTTAGAAGTAGAGTTTTAAAGGAGAATGGATTTCAAAACATCTGTAAATGTTTCTACATGAAGTTCTATCTTTCTGAGGCGACACTGTTTGTTTTGCATAGACATGGGCAATAACTTTGTCCTTCATTTACATCCTCCACAAGGACATTTAAACTGAAAAATAAAGATATATTATTTTTACATATATATTAGTACTTTTACATATTAAGAATACACACAACACAAAGCCCCCCAAAACAATTACATTCATATGATTTCTTTATGTCAAAATGATAGGAAAGACATGCTCTGGCTGTTACACTAGTTAGGGAATCATGACTACTATCACCTGTTCAATGTTTTGATGCAGATTAATGTCTGATCTGCCACTGAACATCTTCACTCAATCTGAGATCCATACTTTGAACATTTAACTAATGGATACAGATATATTCTTGTATATTAAACTAGTTTAAATGTGTAACATCTGCTTCAAGGTGTAACAAAGACTCATATGATAATAAGTGTTCCTAAGACGGTTTCCCGTAGGAGGAGCCTCAAAGAATTATTCAATACACACTTTGCATATCTGACTGTGAAATTCCCTTCTTGACGTGGACAACCCATATAAAGAGGACAAGACTGAGAACTTCGGAAGATCCTGATAACTCGCTTTCACTACAGCACAGGTAGGCCAAAACTTCATCAACTGAGACTTCAGTTTATCTGTTAATTCAGAAGAGAACTGGTAATTATGCTGTACTTTCACAGATGCAAATTTATACTTTCTCGACTGACCAAAAATGTTGTACTCATTAATGACATCAACAGGTTTTATTTATGGATATACATTTATTTTATTTTATTTTATTTTATTTTATTTTATTTTATTTTATTTTATTTTATTTTATTTTATTTTATTTTTTTTTTATTGTTATTAATCTACTGAGCATCACCTGTTCTTTTCTAAATATACATGTAATTTTACTGCATTATTTTCTTAAATTTTCATAATTTGGCTAGGCAACAAATATTACATTGTCTATAAAACATGAAAACATGCACTTTTCCTCATAAGAAATACATTTAATCTAAAAAAAAAAAAAGAAAGAAGTAAATTTGTCAACTTCATGCATATGCATAATATGTATATTAGTGAACTAATTTGGGATTTATTTTTGTAATTTTATGTTTTTCCAGTGACAAAACTACTAAAAATCATGGACCAAATTTGGCTTCATCTTCTTACTCTTTCAGGTAAAACATTTAAATAACATTACAAAAACTGAAAAATTACACCAAATGATTTGGATATTTTTGCTGTTTTGCATACAGTGACATTACAGAAATGTCTCGTTTGTGCATGTAACTCTTGTTCCCTAAAGGAGGGAACATACCAATGAATTGGGATCTTGCCTGAGAGCCCAGTCACCTTCAAGTATAAACTAAACGAGCTAATGCACATTGGCGTGCAAAATGTATATCTCACGCTCCGCCCCCACAGTGCAGGTATAAATACGGAAGAAGATACAATGTACATTCAGGTTTTTGCTGAGGAGCCAGCCGATGACCTGGCCACTCAGCGATGGTACAGCAATCAGGGCCAGCGGTGTGCCAGTGCATCCGTACCAAAGAGTAAAACAGCTGACAATGCGATGTGTCCGGGGCAGCAAACAGGTCTACCTGTGCGGCCCCAAATTGCCTCCAAATCAGCTGGACCACCTGGGGATGGAGTCTCCACTCTCCCAGGAAGCGCAGGCTGTCGTGAGAGCTCATCTGAGCAGGCCCAGAATGAGAATGGCATGAAAGCGAGCTCAGATGCTTCTGACTGGAGATGGCGGGCGAGTTGCAGCATGTAACAAGACAAGTACGGCCATTGTCCTGCCTTTGAATTAATTCAAGCAGTTCAACACAGACTGAACACGTTCCACTGTGAGGTGTGCTGTTAGGTTGATCAAGTCCAACTCCATGCTGAGAAAATAGATCCTCTGCACATGGGAGAGTTTGCTCTTTTCCCAGTTGACCCGAACCCCCGGCTGGCTGAGGTGACTGAGCACCAGGTCCCACTCTCATGACGAGATAGTTGAGAATGTGAATGGCATGTTCTCCCAATGGAACAAGGAGGAGGACTTTGTACTGATATGCCCACCCCTCGAATGCAAAGCATAGGAATGATCTGCGTCGAGGGAGAATCGGGACATGACAGTACACAGTACACTTCAGGTCGATCACTGCAAACCAATCCTGGGGACAGATTGGTGGTTTAATAATAGCCAACTTAAAAGCTTTTGGTACATATCCTAATGACAAGGATACATTAATGATATTAAAAAGAGGCCTCTGGAAGCATCTCTTTTAATAGCCTAGTCGGTATAGGGTCGAGCATACATGTTGTTGATTTAGATGATTTAACGAGTTTAGCCAATTCTTCCTCTCCTATAGCAGTGAATGAATGTGTGTGTGTGTGTGTGTGTGTGTGTGTGTGTGTGTGTGTGTGTGTGTCTTCCTCTCCTATAGCAGTGAATGAATGTAATTTTTTCTCAGTGACACAACAATGCTCTGTCTGATGTGATACTGTAGTAGACGGCTGCATGGTAATTCTATATATAATTTTTTTCCTAATATTATCAATCTTGCACGTAAAGAAGTTCATAAAGTCATTACTGCTGTGCTGTTTACAAACATCAAAAGCTTTATTTTTGGTTAACTTAGCCACTGTATCGAAAAAATACCTAGGGTTGTGTTTGTTTTCTTCTAAGAGAGTCGAGAAATAAGCAGATCTAGCAGTTTTTACAGCTTTTCTGTTTGCAATCATGCTCTCTTTCCATGAAATACGAAAAACCTCCAGTTTTTGTTGCAACATCGAGTTCCTCTAGGCTATCTGGGATGCTGAGGAGATGAAACTGATGAGGAAGATTATTTACAAAGCAATCTTTAGTGGTGGCAGTGATAGTTCTGCCATATTTGAAGTGAGGGGACGGCTTTGCAGCCTTAGCTAAATTAAGTATACATGATACTAGGTAATGATCTGAGATGTCGTCGCTCTGCTGCAGAATTTCAACGGTATCAACATTTATTCCATGTGACAATATTAGGTCTAGAGTATGATTAAGGCGATGAGTGGGTCCTGACACGTGTTGCCTTACTCCAATAGAGTTTAGAATGTCTCTAAATGCTAATCCCAATGTGTCTTTTTCATTATCTGCATGGATATTAAAATCACCAACAATTAGTACTTTATCTGCAGCCAGTACTAACTCGGATAGAAAGTCAACAAATTCTTTGATAAAGTCTGTATTGTGCCCTGGTGGCCTGTATACAGTAGCCAGCACAAATGTCAAACGGGATTTATCAATTACACTACATAATGCTACATAAAGCACCAAAACTTCAAAATAATTATATTTGAAACTAGACTTCTGAGTAATAGTTATAAACACGAGCCACGTCTGAAAGGTAAAGGGGGAGGGGTTGCTGTAATTTATAATAATATCTTCTTGATAATAATCTTGTGGGGTGGACTCATTTAAAGTAATGTAGTCGTCAGGTTTTAGCCAGGTTTCTGTCAAACACAGCACATCTAGATTATTATCTGTAATCATATCATTAACAATAAGTGCTTTTGAGGAAAGGGATCGAATATTCAGCAACCCGAGCTTTATCATTTGATTATCTGTATTATATCTGTTGTTTATTTGCTGAACATCAATTAAGTTTTTACTGTTAAATGGTTTTGATGTTTTTTTGTATTTACTAATTCGGGGAATCAAATCAAATCAAATCAGCTTTATTTATACAGCACTTTTAACAAGTCCAGTTGTTTCAAAGCAGCTTCACAGTGTTAACAGGAAAATAATGCAACAGAATTTGTACAGCCATTCTGGTGAAACGGTGATGTTATCCAGCTCATTTCAGTATCATATAGCGTCAATGCGGGCAGATCGGGAATATAGATGAGATTTAGGAGTCCCCAACTGAGCAAGCCAAAAGCCAGAGGCAACGGGGAACAGACACAGTCTCTATGTGATAATATCTAGGTGAAAGAGTCTCTATGTGCTGGGATTTATCTGACTTCTGTGACGTGAGACAGCTGGTAAGCCAGTCCGTCTACTTCCTGACCTGGGCCCCAGTTAGTCCAGATTTTTTAGGTCAGAATGCAGGTTTCAGCACTATGCGCTTGAATCCTTGAAAAGCTGAAAACGTCTGTATTCTCTCGACAGGACTCCTGTCACTAACTCTGTGTAAACCACACGAGTATGTTCTGATCAAAGAGACGGCGACATGGGGAAAAGCTCAAGAATACTGCAGGAAAAACCATGTTGACCTGGCCACTGTTCAAACCGATGAAGACTGGACCAATCTGCAAGAAGTCGCAGTGGAAAAAGGATATTATGGATTTGCCTGGTTTGGACTCTACAACGACATCAACAGCTGGCGATGGTCTTATCAGGATGAGAGCCTAGTGTTTAAGTCCTGGTATCCTGGTGAGCCGGATAACTACGGTTCGGGAGAGGAGTGTGTCGCCATAGCTTTGGACAGAACCTGGAGAGATCGCTACTGCCATCTCACTAAATATTTTGTTTGTAGTGACGGTGAGAAACATTATTGAGTGTATGCATTTATTACGTTTACATTTATTTAGCAGATGCTTTTATCCAAAGCGAGCAATTTGAGGAATATGAGGAATACAGTATGCATGAAAAGACATTAATATAATGCCATTAGGGTTAGGCGATAAGTATTTACATCACAGTTTTGAGCTGAAGATCAATTGTCAAACAAATAATTGTGGTTAAATATTTAATGATTTGATCATGTCATCAATCTTACAGAGTAAGCCAAATACATTATTTATTTACTTGGAACCGTATAAAATATAGACTAATAAAATATCCAATTATTGACTCAGAAGCCAATTCAGTGAAAGATTCACTAGACCTATTCAAATCACTCCCGTGAGTAATGCAATCAGATTTAGACTGCAATTACATTCACATTCAGCATTGTAGCGCTGGAGATTCAGAACTGCAGTTTTACATATTTGTACAGTTTATTGTTTTATCAGGTATATCACCCACCCCTAAATTACTTTAACTTACGTTTATTTTTAATAATTGTAGATTGTAGGCTAATCAATTAATCACACAATGACCTTAACTGGATGCAATGGGACATCATACCATTTAAACCCATGTCAGACTTCAAAATATTTAAATTTTTTATATTCAAAATAGACATATAAAACTGAAAATGAAAAATTAAAGGGATAGTTCACCCAAAATTGCAATTGTTTGTCAATTACTGACCTTCAGGTCATTTCAAATCTGTATTATGTCTTTCGGTGAACACAAAGAAAAAAATACAGGTTGGTCACTGAAAAAATTTGGTGCTTGTAAATTTCACATATGATTACAAAGAAATGGCAAGTAACACAATTAATTAAACATGACATTGTAGAATAGCTGAATTAGAGATTGCTTGTAAAACAGTTTTATTTACAACTTTGAAAAATAATTTTGTAAGTAAATAATGACAGACCTTTAATTTTGGGGTGAACTATCCCTTTAAACTCCTATTTTATCTGGGTCCATGTAAACATGGAAATATAATTAAAAAATTTAGTAAATGAATAAATGAATTTTGCTTGACATGCCTCTGATGTCTCCGTTTCTGTTTTTCACAGAAAGTGACAATGCAACAGAGAAAATGGTTTTAATCAAGAACCAAAAGACATGGCTTGACGCTCAGAAGCACTGCAGACAGCATTATACAGACCTGGTTACCATTAGGAGTCTAGATGACAACATACAGGCTGCCAAATTGGCATATTACGAACCGTGGATCGGACTGTACAGGGACTCTTGGAAGTGGTCAGATCAGGCCAACTTCACTTCCTCAACCCAACTCGTTGCTCAGAGACTTTATGGGGGGATCGAAAACTGTGCTGGTACATATTATTATCGTAATATTGATGAGTACTATTGCACTGGACTTTATTACTTCTTCTGCAGCACGGGTAAGTCTGACCTGGATGGTTTTGTATGTTCGTTCTTTTGCTGTTTGTTTACAAAAACTGAATAGTACAATATGACTGTTGATTTAATAAGGGTTTCCCAAACTGGAGGTTCACGAGAGAAATATGAAAAGCTAATAATTAATTAAATCATACAAATGAAAATATTCATTTTAAAATAAAAAAAACTTACTAAAAAAATTTGTTTTTTATAAATATTTTTATGAAATATTTGTTTACCTGCATGTCATGTGACCATTAACCAACATCAGAGAACATCTCTGGTTACGTATTTAACCTTAGTTCCCTGAGAACAGGGATGAGACCTCCAGTGTGACAGGTGTCTGAATCACTATCGAATCACATCAATCTCATTGACCACGACAGCCCATGATGTCATCACTGTGCGACCAGGAAGTATATAAGGGCGCCTATAGCGGCCTACCATTCATGTGTGAGGGCGTCAGCCATGGCAATGCTCTGGCTTCAAGGGGAGCGTATGACCAAACCATCAGAAAGCAAAGGATGCAAAGTGCTGCTTGACCCGAGTCATGGGTGGAGCAGAATGATAAGGAGCTGTGCGTGGGGTACTCAAACCTATCCTGTCTTTACCAGGGGAGTAATGCCTCCTGGCCACAATAAATATACCACGGGGCCAAGGTCCGCCAAAGCTGGCGGCCAGACTAGCTCTGGAAGGCGAGCTCCAACAAATAGTACCTTTGTCAGACCCTGACATTCATCATCATAGGCCCAGCCCGGCCTGGTGTAAGATCTGCCAAAGAAGAAGGAACTGAGGGAAAGGACGCGGCTATAGTCTATCGCCCCCTCTGGGGCTGAGACCCGCCCCAGCATGATCCCCGACGCTGGTTCCGGGTTGCCTCGCCAGCATCCTTCTTCCTCCTGCCGCAGGAGTCCTGCCTCTTCCGTGCCCTGCTCCAAGCCGGAGGGGGTGCACAACAGGCAACACGAACTCGCTGGCCCTGCCGCCAGTCCTCAGACCGTGACGGGCTAGGAGACCTCGTCTGCCTGGGCGCAGCCCCGGATCTCAACGGAATGCACATTCTAAATGCCGCCGAGTGCGCCTCTCTGAATCTTCCCACCACCGCTTTGATGGAGGTGCCGAAGAGTTCAGAGGGCGAAACCGGGGCATCGAGGACAAAGGACTTCTCTTTCACCCTGATGTCCACGAGGTTAAGCCACAGATCTCTCTCCATGGCCACCATATCCGCCATCGCTGTTTGTTTGGTGGCCCGGATAGCTAGGTCCATGATACGGCGCAGTTCGGCCACCGCATCAGGGGGTAGGCCCTCCCCCTGATCGACATCCCTCAGCAGATCAGCCTGGTAGGCCTGCAACGTCGCCATAGTGTGCAAAGCCGCAGCAGCCTCACACACTGACGTGTATGCCCTGCCATTAAGACGCAATGTGGTCTTGAGCGCTCTAGACGGCAGGGTGGGGGATCTCAGTGTCAATGGCCTGCTGACGTGAGATAGTTCACAAACGTCTTGTCAATCGGCTGCATCGACACGTACCCAGACTAAGAATGATAAGACGAAGATGAAGAAGAGGGTGTCAAAAGCCCTTATATACTTCCTGGTCGCACATTGATGACATCATGGGCTGTGATGTGATTCGATAGTGATTCAGACACCTGTCACGCTGGAGGCATTGCCCAAAAGCGTCCAAAGATGCAGCGCGAGTTCCCTTTCGAATGGGAACTGTGAACATAATATACAAATTAGTTTGATCATTATAAACATATGTAGTATGTAATATTATTATAAATATAAATTTCTAATACAACGAAAATTTATTTTATGTTTGGGATTTATATTTATAAAAAATAGAACAAATTATTTTAATATTTATAATATTTATAATAATTTATAATAATATAATTTATAATAATAATAATTTATAATAATATATTGCTAATGTGTTGTTATATTAATAATGTGTTATTATTGCCAAAAGTATTGGGACACGCCTCCAAATCACTGACTTCAGGTGTTCAATCCCTTCATGGCCACAGGTGTATAAATCAAGCACTAGGCATGCAGACGCTTCTACACACATTTGTGAAAGAATGGCTCGCTCTCAGGAGCTCAGTGAACTCGAGCGTGGTACCGTGATAGGTTGCCACCTGTGCAATTCCATTCCTGAAATTTCCTCACTATTAAATATTCCACACTCAACTGTTAGTGGGATTATAACAAAGTGGAAGCGATTGGGAACAACAGCAACTCAGCCACGAAGTGGTAGGCCATGTAAAAATCACAGAGCGGGGTCAGCGCATGCTGACGGTCACAGTGCACAGAAGTCACCAACTTTCTGCAGAGTCAATAGCTCCAGACCTCCAAACTTCTGTGGCCTTCAGATGAGCTCAAGAACAGTGCGTAGAGAGCTTCATGGAATGGGTTTCCATGGCCGAGCAGCTCATCCAAGCCTTACATCACCAAGTGCAATGCAAAGCGTGGGATGCAGTGGAGTAAAGCACGCCGCCACTGGACTCTAGAGCAGAGGGGATTATGGGGTGGAGTTGTTTTTCAGGGGTTGGGCTTGGCCCCTTAGTTCCAGTGAAAGGAACTCTTAATGATTCAGTATACCAAGACATTTTAGACAATTTCATGCTCCCAACTTTGTGGGAACAGTTTGGGGATGGCCCCTTCCTGTCCCAACATGACTGCGCTCCCGTGCACAAAGCATCGGTCCATAAAGACATGGATGAGCGAGTTTGGTGTGGAGGAACTTGACTGGCCTGCACAGAGTCCTGACCTCATCCCGATAGAACACCTTTGGGATGAATTAGAGCGGAGACTGCGAGCCAGGCCTTCTCGTCCAACATCAGTGCCTGACCTCACAAATGCGCTTCTAGAAGAATGGTCAAAAATTCCCATAAACACACTCCTAAACCTTGTGGGAAGCCTTCCCAGAAGAGCTGAAGCTGTTAGAGTTGCAAAGGGTGGGCCGACTCCATATTAAACCCTACGGATTAAGAATGGGATGGCATTAAAGCTCATGTGCATGTAAAGGCAGACATCCCAACACTTTTGGCAATATAGTATATTAGTGTTGTCAGAAATATCAATATTACAATATGAATCAATACTGAGATTCCAATCCTCCTTTTCTGCAGTAACGATACACTTAAGGCCAAATCACACTGCACAGACAAACGCCAACAAACACCAACATCATCTGGCCATTGGATTTATAATTTATGAAAAACAACTGTCATCTTCACACGGCCCCAACAGACACTGACAAACTCGAGCAGCAACAGGAAAAACACAAGATATTCTCCATTTATTTTAACCAATAAAAATGAAAGATTGCAACTTTCAGACATAACTTTCTTCTCATTTTATAGTTAATTTAAGGCTTCTATGGTGTTAAATGTCGAGAGTTCATTATTGTAATGCGAGAATGTATCCATGTAACGAATCTCTCCTCTCAGAAGCGGATTTCTTTCATTCTATAGCACAACTTACTGGATGAGTGCTTTCAAATATGACTCAACTCTTGCTCAGATTTCATGCGTGCATGCTTAAACTTTGTCCAGTGTGTTGTCGCGAATATCATCTTGTTCTTTCTCTAGAATTGTCCTCTGATTTGTCCAGAAACCTGCCATTTTCACTAAGCACGCCCAGCACCTACACGCAGCCTTTGCAAGGGACTTGCCTTGTCGTCATGGCAACGGTTTGTGTTTAGGTCCGATTACAAGTTTGTTGTTGTTTGTTGGAAAATCATACCACACTGCTCAGACATTCACAACCCAACAAACGCTGATTAAACATGTTCAGTCAGATGAAAACAAACTCTGACCAACAGCAACAGATGTAACACACTGATCCAGCAAACTTTTTTTTGACAGACTTTTTTTGTTGGCCTTTGTCTGTGCAGTACAAATTGGCCTTTATACCAGCTGCACCTTCTCGCGCTCTCTTCTCTCTGACGGTGAGGTCACACACCTGCCTCTCACTCACTCACTCGTCTGGTTGAAATCAACATCAGTTTATGAAGTCAGCTTATGTGATGTTCTCTCTAATGTTTCAGTTGTATTGACAGTTCAACATTCAAGATGACTTTGGGAAATGAGTGAATGCAACTAGAGAAAGAAAACTGCAGAAGTGTAGGGAAAAGACTATTAAGAGATGCCCGCCTCAAAAACTGGCACTCAAACCAATCAGTTAATCTGAACTTGAGGCATAGTATTTGAATAGTACCGATTACTAGAGTTTTACAATTAAGTTAAGACATTAAGTAAAGTTAACTAAAAAGTGTTAGAACAACTGTTGGGTTTTACAGTGCATCCTCATGTCGTTCCAAACCTGTAAGACTTTTGTTCATCTTCGGAACATAAATTAAGATCTTTTGGATGAAATCTGAGAGCTTTCTGTCCCTCCATAGACAGATACACATCTGACACTTTGACACTTCAAAAAGTTAAAAGTTAATCAAAGAACAAAATACAAAGAGAAAATCATGTTTTGTTCTTGACTGAATAACTTTTGTAACTTTAATTGTAAGCATTAATCTGTATTTAATTGCAGTATCATGACAACCCTAATATATTATATATCAGGGTTCTTCAAGTAAACATTTTTGGTCAAAGGGGTTCATCTGACAATAAGTCTGGGAATCCCTGATCTACATATTCATACAGTAAGATGTAGATAAAGATAAAGGTATTGTGTGTGCTTGTCCTGCAGTCAAGAAGAAGCAGCAGGTGATCCGAGTGCAGGTGAAAGCCAGTGAGAATGCAGACGACGCTACTTTGAGAGCGCTCGTCTTACACAAGGTGGGCTTTATAATACTCTGACTAACAATGTGTTCAAATTCAATGCTGACCCAATTCAAAATCATTCTGTGCTGGCTGGAAGATTTTCATTAATGTATTATAGTAGTGAGAGTCTGATGAGGATCAGAGCCTGTTTTTGTGCTTTAGTTACAGCAGATGCTGATCGATCAGGACGTCACACTGACATGGAAGAAACAACCAGATGGAAAAGTCTTCCAGAAGAAGAAGACTCTAGGAAAGAAAACTATGCCAGAACTCAACGCTACGTCATGTTCTTCCATGGAGTGGAATTGATCTCAAAACAATGCTTTATTTCATTCTTAGTTACAGATATCTGAATTAAGCTAGATTAATTAAAATGTAATGTAATGTAATGTAATGTAATTAATCAAAATACATTTACAGATTTTTGCCTTTATTCATTTAGCAGATATAGATATGTAATAGCTAAATATGAATAAATGTCTTGTAACACTGTAAAATCTTCATGAAGAATAAATAAAGGCCTAAAAAGAGTGCATCACAAACGCAACTCACAATAAGCACTAGTGTAATAAACACTAGTGAACTTCACACTGTATTCTCTAATACAGTCGTTTGCTTTTGTACTCTAATTCAGATAGACGTGTGAATGCATTTTCATTTACAATCACATTTGAAACCACATTGTTGATTCACAAATGTAAGTGGTTTGATGGTTCTGACACAATGACTGTTACCACAATTACTCCATTCTCATTAATTTACTAACCCTAACCATCTAAGATAAGAATGAGAATTAAACCACAGAATTTAAAAGACACGATATAGAGATAAAAGACACAAAGCCACTGCATGTCAAGTCACCTTTATTTATATAGCGCTTTTAACAAGTCCAATTGTTTCAAAGCAGCTTCACATTGTTAACAGGAAAATAATGCAACAGAATTTGTACAGCCGTTCTGGTGAAACGGTGATGTTATCCAGCTAATTTCAAGTATCATATAGTGTCAATGCGGGCAGATCGGGAATATAGATGAGATTTAGGAGTCCCCAACTGAGCAAGCCAAAAGCCAGAGGCAACGGTGGCAAGGAACCAAAACTCCTTCAGGGCCAGAATGGAGAAAAAAACCTTGGGAGAAACCAGGCTCAGTCAGGGTGCCAGTTCTCCTCTGGCCGACGAACACACAGTGTATGATTATAATTCTGGCAACATAGCAGGTCTTAATTCATATTAGGCAAATAGATATTCGTAAGATTATTTGAAAGATTGGAGTTGTCACGCCGAAGACGGGTTTAATGAGGATGTCATGTCGATGCAGCATTTACGGGGGGAGTTTATTTGACACGCTCTCTCCAGACACTTCAGGGATGCGTTGGTCATGTCCAGGCGCTGGTCCACCATCTGATCTGGATACGGCCCGGATCCGGCTGACTGCAGTAAACCTCGGGATAAACAGAGAGACTAACATTAGCGTAGATGCCATTCTTCTTATGATGTAACGAGTACATCAGGTGTTATGGGAAGTGTTCCCGGTTCCGGCTGACCTAGTTAATGCAGCCTAACAATCATTTACTGATTTGAATAATAGAGATTGATAATGTTTTATGTGTAAGCCATAGTAAAGAGATGCGTTTTTAGTCTAGATTTAAACTGACAGAGTGTGTCTGCTTCCCGAACAATGCTAGGAAGACTGTAAGGTCCATCCGTTAGCCCAAGGACGGAATCTAACGGCCTGGTCGAAGGACTTCTGCGTGTTCGCCTTCTCAGCACTTCTGTTGGATTCACTTAATTTATGACCATCGAATTTTAAATCTGACTCCATGAATAATTTGATCTTACTCCAATTCTTTGTAATTTTGTTACATTTGTAACTTAACAGCTGATCATAAGTTTAGTTGTGATTTAATTTAGATCTTTGATTTCTCTTAGTATCTCTTAATTTCAAATACTCGTTCCTCCATGGGACCCGGAGTCGCTCAGAGGATAATGCTCGCGATTATAATTACATTACCTCACGGACGCAAATTAGTCAGTTCTGATATTACAGAGGATTGCAGAGTGAACTATTTTACCTTTAAGTGAGTCGCAAATGCTTACTCATAACAGAAAGTGTAATTTTAGCAATAGTCACGAGAGCTGTAACTTGATAATAACAGTGACAGTCAGAAATCAGATTGCCCCTCATGCTTAGCACCATGCTCCGGTCATGGGGTCCTCGCTATGAATCTGCCCTGACAGAAAGATTTACGGAAACTCCTACAAAACTCCTCATGCGACACTACTTGAGTAATGATTTATGAAAAATACAGAATAAATCAAGATTAACATTTATTTTGGCCAGACAGAACTTAAAGAACATAATTAAACATGAATCCATGGTACACAACTTTCAGCATAAAATACAATTAAGTAATATGAAAATAGTTTCAAAGAGTCATATCTGGGACAATACATACAGTGTGTGTGCGTGTCTCTTATGACACTGACACAACACTGCATGGGGGCTTCTGTCTACAGAATATTCCCCAAATGGCAGCCCTGCTACCCTTCCTTAAATACCCAGACCAGAACAAAGGGTTGTAACTATTTGCAACACAAACACCTAGTTTGGGGAGAAGATCAGATATCTTTGGAGAGACCACTCAAAAAGAGAACACAAGTCTCATATGTTTCAATCTTTCTAACCCTATCAGTGACTTCAGTGATGTTGAGACCATTTTACGAATCGCACTATGACCTTTAAAAGACACCAGACATGAAAGGGATAAAACAATAGATTCACAAGATAAATCATATGTAGTATATCTGCATTCTGGGACTTGAATCAGGGGAAGGGGGAAAGGGAGGTAGAGAGGGGAGAGGGTTTTGGTCAGGGCGGTGTCCTACAGTTTCTCTGTGAGATCTTCTCTTCAGATTGAGTTTTATTGTTTTAATGCAGGGTGTTGGATCTCAGCTTTTGTCTTAGCAGTAAAACCGCTCCTTACAGACGACCCTGGCCCCTTGGGACAAATTCATATGAGTTTCCAAGGGACATATTTGGATATTCCCTGTTTCCATATTTTGGATGTTGTTTCCGTAGTGTTCATGGTGCTGATCCTTGTTAACAGCACAAGTCCATGGGTGCAGGAATCAAGTAGTCACCTGAAATAGCAACATTAAGACAGGCTGAACATGAAGATGAAAACACTGCAAAACACACCTCTGGCACAGTCCCTTTAGGTGTAGGCGTACTGCGCAATTGGACAGGATATCTATGATCCTGTTGGTCAGGTTTGCTTCCACCTGCACTTGATTGTGATAGTTTTCAGTCTGTAGAATGACTTGTTGTCCCAAGTCTGTTGTGTCCATCAGCATGAGCAGAATGTGTCAGTGGAAAGTGTCTTTACACTTTGAGGAAGCATCTGTGTCCTGTCCTCCCCAGGATTCTTAGGTAGCTGACCCTTTGAGAAGTCCTCGGTCACCTTCAAGCAGAAGGTTTGGTTTGCCGGGCAGGTCAGATCTCCATGGGTGAAGGAATCATTTCACTGATGAAGCTCCATTGTGTGTGAGACACCTGAACAACTTCTGAATAACCATGCAATAATTGAACACTGATGACTTTCTGGTTATTGTGAGATGGGAAAAGAGAGTTGTTGGATAAACACAAGAACATAAGAATAACAACACATGATAAACTCATGTCAGAAGTGCGAGTGGTAAATACGGTCTCATTTCTCAGGGTCAAATATTTAGTGAGGTCTCATTTGATAGCCAGATTCTTCACTGCCACTGACATGGAAGTGGAATTTAAACGTGGTCTGGATGAATTACAGGAAGGGTAACAAAACATCAATATAACAAGTATATTTACCAGAAGTATGCATAATCAAAATATATCACATAATTAAACATGGAATTACACAATTTAATAATTGTTATTATAAAAGTGTCTATATCAGTTGGTTTTTACTTTCAAATCATTACTGAAAGCTAATATTTCAATCAAATCACTTAGAGGATGAGATTTACAGAAACAGAGATTTAAAAAATCTCTATTTTAGCCTTTTGCACTCATCTTCTGTGCATTTGATGTACAGGCTAAGACACACTCAATAAGGTAAGGCAGGTCTGACTGAGAATTGTTTTATTAATTGATAGAAATGCCTGCACTCTGCATCTAACTCTTTTAGATATATTTTCATTGTCATTAGTGATATGTTGGAAACTAGGGGCCCTCCCAGTTTGCAACAATACCACTGACTGGACATAATAAAGATTTTGTCCATCAATTTACTAATCAATTAATTGTCAATCAATTGATGTGTGTTGATAGCCATGCACATGTTTTATGCACCTTACATGGAATACATATAGGAAGTTGACATGGCTGTAAGCCATAAACTTGTTCAACCTAACTGAAAAGGAATTATGAAAATAATTGCCCTTGTCCTATATGTATGAAGGTGAATAATGTATGATAGATTTGCATTATATTAATGATTTTGCCCTGGATAGTCCTATGATCTATTCCAGGTAGAGATGTTGTGTGGTTTTAGAGTTAAAAGTGTGTGTGTGTGTATGTTGTGTATAGGAGATGGGTGGTGTCTATCCTACCATAATCTGTGTTGTATAATTTAGTTCCAGTTTTACACTGGGAAGCCATGTAGCTATGTGTGCTGTGGGGTGTGAATGGCTTCATGAAGTATCTTCACTCCCATCTCCTATGTTAAGTTGTGTGTGTGTATCCTGGCTGATGCCGGCCAGCCCAGACCCTTGTGGAGTCTGGGTCTGAAGAGTGGCAGCCATCAGCCTGAAAGGAAAACAAACACAGAGAGAGAAACACAGTCTAATATTGGACCTTTACACAAATTTCACTAAGATAGATGGTGCTATCTTATTTTTTCTTTAATGGCTTTAGCCAGACAGTTGTTGCATATGGCTTTAACCTGTTAAGGTTTTATGCCATTATGAGAGAATTTGTTTTAGTTTACAAAGACATGGATCATCATCATGATTATGTTTCTGTAAAGAAAAAAGGTCAAATAAACTGATTTATAATGGTCAGATCTGACTGCTGTCAGACCCGTTGCACCTTAAGCTGTTGTTGCAGTTGCGTTTCCTCAATCTGCTGTATTGTGATCATTATCACACTCAGGTCCCCTGGGGGATCTCTTTGAATGATGCTGTTTATACAAGCCAGATCTGGGTTTAGAGCAACAGGTTCTTTGGTATTTATGGTGTCTTTCAAACTCTTGACCATTTGGATCTCTGTGGTGTGTATCCTGTGGAGTCAATGTCTGAGATTAACATAACACACAGCTTTTCATTACATTCCCGGTAAATAACTTCCCGATCAGATCCCATCCCATCTAACGCTCCCAGTGAGGAGGTTGCTAAAACTTGCACCCCTTTTGTTTGTCATTGCATCACAATGGAAAGCTCGCACCTCCTCTCTCTCCTGGGTTTGAGATTGGAATGTAAATGATTAGGTCTTGAATGAATTCAGCCTATTCAAGTTACAGCAATCAGGTTAATCATTTAACTGGGCATTGTCATTTTTCTCATTAAAGATTCTTGCACAAATAGAAGGTAAAGAAGTTCTTTCTCTTTAGGTTTTTCACTTCAGTTTTCTTTCTTAACGTTAATTTCTTTAACCATCTATGTTCTCCTTCCCATCATTTCAACACTGATAGTGCTCTTGCCGTCTTGTTCCCTAATGCACATCCCATCTTTCTACATTCTGATCCTTCTTCTACTCCTTCAACAATCTTTCATCCTCTAAATAATGCTGAATCATCATGAGATCAAGCCATTCCTAGCCATTATAATATAATTTACATTATAATCATAATATAAATCATATTATATTAAAATAGTATGAATTAAAAAATAATTGTATTTGCTGGTCTCAAGAGGGTCTCTGCTGAGTCATTTGTCCAGAATCATTTGTTATAATCTCCCTGATCTTTCAGATTGGCCCTGCAGCTCCTGCTGTGCTGGCGGGATCATTGTGTGACAGCAACAAGACCAAACTGGAAACCAGTCATCAACTTAGATGCTGTGGACGTTCAATAAACTGCAAACGCCGAGAGCACGGGTCAAATCATTGCTCAATTTAAAGATTTTGTGACTACACAATATAGAATTGGGCACAATTTTCTTATTTTTAGATATTATCAATTGCATTCTTTGGAGAATCTATTTGCATATAAAAAGAAAGGTTTGACAAAGACAGGTCTGATGAAGAAAGACAAAGTTCATCTTTGTTCTGTTAATTTTCTCAGTCTCTTTTGAGACACTAATAAGCACACAAAAAGTGCAGCGATTCCAATGTCTGAAATAAGACCATAGTAAAGCGCTATATTTCACAACACATTTATAATTGTGACATCAGTCCTGACTCAGTTTTGTCCACCTTCACATTTTACACACAAAGGATTGTAGTGAGATATTCAAGAGATTCAAGATTCAAGATTCAAGAGTTTTATTTGTCACATACACAGTTATATACAGAATATACAACCGGCAGTGAAATGTAAACAGGTCCGCTCCATGGACAGTGCAAATTCACAGTTAAAAACACAAGGAAGAAATTATAATAGAAATAGGATATAAAAAAAAAAAGTACTCTCTATATATATATATGTCTATATCTGTAGAATTATAAATAATCAAGTCAAGAGAAAAAAAGGTAACAAATAAGGATAAAGTGGAATAAAATAATTGAAGTAGACTTTGCAGTGAGTAAACTGTAGACTTATAAATATGTGGTTAACAAATGTATAAGAGTATAATGTGCAAACAGGTTTATGACAGGTTGTTACACAGTAACAACGAGAACAGAAAGTGCAGTGCAATGTCAGTGTATCGATGTTTATCCTGACGTGAAGTCACGTGATGTTAAGTGACTGAGTTCAGGAGTCTGATGGCCTGGGGAAGAAGCTCCTCCTGAGTCTCTCAGTTTTGGCCATCAGGCTTGGGCGCGCTTACCAGATGGCAGCAGCGTGAAATGAGGGTTTGCAGGGTGATTAGAGTCCTTGATGATCTTGGTAGCTCTACCTTTGCAGCGTTTGGTGTAGACGTCCTGCAGAGACGGGAGAGCTGACCCTGAGATACGCTCGGATAAGCGCACTACTCTTTGCAGGGCTTTGCGGTCATGACTGGTGCTGTTCCCATACCACGCTGTGATGCACTGAGTTAAAACACTTTCTATCGCCCCTAAATAGAAAGTTTTCAGGATAGCTGGTGAAACCCTGAATTTCCTCAGCTGGCGCAGGTGGTACAGTCTTTGCCTGGCTTTTTTCACCTGTGTCTGAATGTGAGCAGTCCAGGTTAGGTCCTCGGAGATGTTTACTCCCAGGTACTTGAAGCTGCTCACTCTCTCTACTGGTGACCCGCTGATCATGAGGGGGGAGTATGTCCGTTGCTGTCTCTTCCTGAAGTCCACAATCATTTCTTTGGTCTTGCCAACATTCAGAGAGAGACAGTTGTCCTGGCACCATGATGTTAGATATTTTCCAGTAAGATTTTGTTCACACGTTAACGTGGCCATTTGTTTTTTTTCTTTGCTGTGTTGTTGCAGCAAAGCAAATAAACAACTGTAACTGGACCTTTAATTTACAGCCTTCTTTTGAGTACCGAAATAAAATTTCCTCTCTTGCTGCGTATGCAAACAAGGAGAATTTTAAAGCAAGGGATATCATTTCTACTCTACGCTGTTGCTTTCATGTTCCTGATAAGCACTTTGGTTGTCTAATTCTCAAGCCTTCATCGGATTTATACAGTATTCAATATATTCCCAACATTTCTAAAAGCAAAAAAATGGACTTACCATCACAGCTGAAGAAAGAGAAGGAAATCACCTCTTGCTTGTTGTAATCCCAATACTTCGCCGAAAAGACACTCGCATCCTGGAGATCACGGAGGTCCGGGTCACCATTTTGTAAGGTCCATCCGTTAGCCCAAGGACGGAATCTAACGGCCTGGTCGAAGGACTTCTGCGTGTTCGCCTTCTCAGCACTTCTGTTGGATTCACTTAATTTATGACCATCGAATTTTAAATCTGACTCCATGAATAATTTGATCTTACTCCAATTCTTTGTAACTTTGTTACATTTGTTACATTTGTAACTTAACAGCTGATCATAAGTTTAGTTGTGATTTAATTTAGATCTTTGATTTCTCTTAGTATCTCTTAATTTCAAATACTCGTTCCTCCATGGGACCGGAGTCGCTCAGAGGATAATGCTCGCGATTATAATTACATTACCTCACGGACGCAAATTAGTCAGTTCTGATATTACAGAGGATTACAGAGTGAACTATTTTACCTTTAAGTGAGTCGCAAATGCTTACTCATAACAGAAAGTGTAATTTTAGCAATAGTCACGAGAGCTGTAACTTGATAATAACAGTGACAGTCAGAAATCAGATTGCCCCTCATGCTTAGCGCCATGCTTCCGCCATGGGGTCCTCGGTATGAATCTGCCCTGACAGAAAGATTTACGGAAACTCCTACAAAACTCCTCATGCGACACTACTTGAGTAATGATTTATGAAAAATACAGAATAAATCAAGATTAACATTTATTTGGGCCAGATAGAACTTAAAGAACATAATTAAACATGAATCCATGGTACACAACTTTCAGCATAAAATACAATTAAGTAATATGAAAATAGTTTCAAAGAGTCATATCTGGCACAATACATACAGTGTGTGTGCGTGTCTCTTATGACACTGACACAACACTGCATGGGGGCTTCTGTCTACAGAATATTCCCCAAATGGCAGCCCTGCTACCCTTCCTTAAATACCCAGACCAGAACAAAGGGTTGTAACTATTTGCAACACAAACACCTAGTTTGGGGAGAGAAGATCAGATATCTTTGGAGAGACCACTCAAAAAGAGAACACAAGTCTCATATGTTTCAATCTTTCTAACCCTATCAGTGACTTCAGTGATGTTGAGATCATTTTACCAATCGCACTATGACCTTTAAAAAGACACCAGACATGAAAGGGATAAAACAATAGATTCACAAGATAAATCATATGTAGTATATCTGCATTCTGGGACTTGAATCAGGGGGAAGGGGGAAAGGGAGGTAGAGAGGGGGAGAGGGTTTTGGTCAGGGCGGTGTCCTACAGTTTCTCTGTGAGATCTTCTCTTCAGATTGAGTTTTATTGTTTTAATGCAGGGTGTTGGATCTCAGCTTTTGTCTTAGCAGTAAAACCGGTCCTTACAAGACTGTTCCAGAGTTTAGGCGCTAAATAGGAAAAGGATCGACCGCCTGCAGTTGATTTTGATATTCTAGGCATTATCAACTGGCCAGAGTTTTGAGACCGCATTAGACGTGATGGAGTATAATGCGTTAAGACCTCGCTCAAGTACTGGGGAGCTAAACCATTTAGTGCTTTGTAAGTAATAAGCAAGATTTTAAAATTTATACGATGTTTAATAGGGAGCCAGTGCAGTGTTGACAGAACCGGGCTAATATGGTCATACTTCCTGGTTCTAGTAAGAGCTCGAGCTGCTGCGTTTTGGACGAGCTGGAGTTTGTTTATTAAGCGAGCAGGGCAACCACCCAGTAAAGCATTACAGTAATCTAGCCTTGAGGTCATGAACGCATGAATTAACTGTTCAGCATTTTGCATCAAAAGGATGTGCCGTAATTTAGATATATTTTTAAGATGGTAGAATGCAGTTTTACAGATGTTAGAAACGTGGCTTTCAAATGAGAGATTGGTATCAAAGAGCACACCCAGGTTCCTCACTGACGACGAGGACTTGACAGAGCAGCCATCGAGTGTTAGACAGTATTCTAGGTTACTACTTGCAGAGTTTTTTTGTCCAATAATTAAAAATTCATTTTTTTCTGAATTAAGTTGCAGGAAATTACTAGACATCCAATGTTTTATATCAGCTATCAAAGTTGTTTGATGGAGTCTATTTACTAATCCAACTCACCACAGTTGTTTAATGAACTCAGAAAACAGGAAACCCGGGTGCAGAGATGATCCGCGCGGCAGTGAACGCACGCACTGCTGCTTACAACGCCGGTCTCCATTCAGGGAATATGAATGAATACAGATCGTCCTGCTATGCTCTCAGACGAGCAGTTAAAGCCGCAAAACTCCGTTACAAAGACCGAGTGGAGTCTCATTTCCAACTCAACGACTTGCGGCGCATGTGGCAAGGTCTGAGGTACATCTACTCCTTTGGATCTAAATCCTCTGCAGAGGCAAGCGTTGATCCGTTGCTCGTGAACGAGTTAAACTCTTTCTATGCTCGCTTTGACTGTAACCGCGGCAACGCGACTCCGCCAAGTGGCGCGTTAGAGGAAATTACTCAGAGCAGCAACAATCACGTGATCTCTGTCTCAGAGGATGAAGTTCGGAGAGCACTCAAGCGTGTGGACGTCAGGAAAGCTGCCGGGCCGGATGGTATCTCAGGTCGTGTTCTGCGGTCCTGTGCTGATCAGCTCACCGGGTTGTTTACATCTATCTTTAATGAGTCCCTCGCTACATCTGTGGTCCCCACCTCCTTCAAAAATCCACCATCATCCCTGTCCCTAAGAACAGTAAACCCTCTTGCCTAAATGACTATCGTCCAGTGGCTCTCACGTCTATAGTCATGAAGGTCTTTGAGAGACTCATTAAAAACACCATTTGCGCCTTCATTCCTGACACTTTGGACCCTCTTCAGTTTGCCTATCGTCCCAATAGATCGACTGAAGATGCCATCTCTCATGTCCTCCACTCCTCCCTCACTCACATCGACAGCAAAAGTGGGAACTACGTAAGACTGCTATTTATTGACTATAGCTCAGCCTTTAACACCATAGTTCCCACCAAGCTAACCTCCAAACTCCTGGATCTCGGCCTGAATCCTTCTCTCTGCCACTGGATTGAGGACTTCCTCACTGGCAGGCCTCAGGTGGTGAGAATAGGCCAGTCCACCTCCACCTCCATCACCTTGAGTGTGGGAGCTCCACAGGGCTGTGTCCTGAGCCCCTGCTCTACTCTCTCTACACGCATGACTGTTTGTCCACACACAGCTCCACCTCTATCATCAAATTTGCTGATGATACTGTTGTCCTGGGCCTCATTTCCAACAACGAGACGGCATACTTGGACGAGGTGGAGCATCTAACATCATGGTGCCAGGACAACTGTCTCTCTCTGAATGTTGGCAAGACCAAAGAAATGATTGTGGACTTCAGGAAGAGACAGCAACGGACATACTCCCCTCATGATCAGCGGGTCACCAGTAGAGAGAGTGAGCAGCTTCAAGTACCTGGGAGTAAACATCTCCGAGGACCTGACCTGGACTGCTCACATTCAGACACAGGTGAAAAAGCCAGGCAAAGACTGTACCACCTGCGCCAGCTGAGGAAATTCAGGGTTTCACCAGCTATCCTGAAAACTTTCTATTTAGGGGCGATAGAAAGTGTTTTAACTCAGTGCATCACAGCGTGGTATGGGAACAGCACCAGTCATGACCGCAAAGCCCTGCAAAGAGTAGTGCGCTTATCCGAGCGTATCTCAGGGTCAGCTCTCCGTCTCTGCAGGACGTCTACACCAAACGCTGCAAAGGTAGAGCTACCAAGATCATCAAGGACTCTAATCACCCTGCAAACCCTCATTTCACGCTGCTACCATCTGGTAGCGCTTCCGGCCTGATGGCCAAAACTGAGAGACTCAGGAGGAGCTTCTTCCCCAGGCCATCAGACTCCTGAACTCAGTCACTTAACACCACGTGACTTCACTTCAGGATAAACATCGATACACTGACATTGCACTGCACTTTCTGTTCTCGTTGTTACTGTGTAACAACCTGTCATAAACCTGTTTGCACATTATACTCTTATACATTTGTTAACCACATATTTATAAGTCTACAGTTTACTCACTGCAAAGTCTACTTCAATTATTTTATTCCACTTTATCCTTATTTGTTACCTTTTTTTTTTCTCTTGACTTGATTATTTATAATTCTACAGATATAGACATATATATATATATATATATATATAGATAGTACTTTTTTTATATCCTATTTCTATTATAATTTCTTCCTTGTGTTTTTAACTGTGAATTTGCACTGTCCATGGAGCGGACCTGTTTACATTTCACTGCCGGTTGTATATTCTGTATATAACTGTGTGTGTGACAAATAAAACTCTTGAATCTTGAATCTTGAATCTTGAGCTTTCTATTTAGGGGCGATAGAAAGTGTTTTAACTCAGTGCATCACAGCGTGGTATGGGAACAGCACCAGTCATGACCGCAAAGCCCTGCAAAGAGTCGTGCGCTTATCCGAGCGTATCTCAGGGTCAGCTCTCCCGTCTCTGCAGGACGTCTACACCAAACGCTGCAAAGGTAGAGCTACTAAGATCATCAAGGACTCTAATCACCCTGCAAACCCTCATTTCACGCTGTTGCCATCTGGTAAGCGCTTCCGAAGCCTGATGGCCAAAACTGAGAGACTCAGGAGGAGCTTCTTCCCCCAGGCCATCAGACTCCTGAACTCAGTCACTTAACATCACGTGACTTCACTTCAGGATAAACATCGATACACTGACATTGCACTGCACTTTCTGTTCTCGTTGTTACTGTGTAACAACCTGTTATAAACCTGTTTGCACATTATACTCTTATACATTTGTTAACCACATATTTATAAGTCTACAGTTTACTCACTGCAAAGTCTACTTCAATTATTTTATTCCACTTTATCCTTATTTGTTACCTTTTTTTTTTCTTGACTTGATTATTTATAATTCTACAGATATATATATATATATATATATAGAGTACTTTTTTTTATATTCTATTTCTATTATAATTTCCTCCTTGTGTTTTTAACTGTGAATTTGCACTGTCCATGGAGCGGACCTGTTTACATTTCACTGCCGGTTGTATATTCTGTATATAACTGTGTATGTGACAAATAAAACTCTTGAATCTTGAACAAGCTAACAGGCTAGCGAAAAGCTAACGTGTGATAGTGATTTAGAGTAAAAGCTAGTGATGTCAGATTTAATGTGGTAGGCAATGTTAGATAATATATGAAGATGAGTAGGTTATAATTAGCAGTTTAAACAACAGAGAATTATATCAAATAAAAATCCCAAAAGAGCAGAGCAGAGCACATACGAGCACAGCAGCAATAGCAAACAGGAGCAATCGAAGACAGGAGCAATCCTCCTGCATGTGTGAGCAGAGTACTTCTACTAAAGGAAATACAGCAATTTTACGAAGTCTTCAGAGATGCAATTTCTTTATATGATGAACAGATTTTATTTTATATTTCTTTTAACCATCTGGCTCACTTTGTTTAACAATGTAACATCATTTGTTATTTTTTTTAGAATGAGCAACACAATAATGTAACATCCTACTTTAAGAAGTAACATTCCCTAACACAGCGTTTCTCTTTCCTCCATCACTGCCGTCATTCACTGGAAACGATCCGGTGTAGGATTTACTTTGAGCCCATTTTCACTCTTTTCAATTCTTTTCAATTACTAGTACATTTCATAAATGATTAAGAAGAAAACACAAGTAGCACATTAAAACACATCATTGTGTAAATTATTCAGAAGCATTCAGCTTACTATTATTTACAGCCTTCTGATGTTAAAATACAAAAACAATTTATAAAAAAATAAAACAATCTGCAATGTGTAGATTGTGCATGAGCCATTTCCATAAAATGTGCATGTGTTGGAGATGAACATAAAAATACCACATAATAATAAACTGAGTAACAAAAGTGACCCTTTTTGAAAAAGCCACAATTTATGAAGTACAGACCTGTGTTTGGAAGCGGTCCAGTTAGTTGAAGGAAAACGAGCAGGTTTAAATCATCATGACAGTAAAGGTGACATGAGGACAACTGGAGTTTTGCATGCCGTTAACAAGAATATTAAAGCTAGGGAAGACTCATAAAACCACAAGAGGAGAAAAGAGGAGGAGAAGATCACACAGGTTTGTGTTTTTAACAACATTTTGGACAATAATCAGTAGAGGTTAATGCGTTTATGCTGATACTGAGAATGTGTCATCTTGTTGTTTCAGATAATGGAGCACAAACTATTTACACTGCTTGTTTTAATTGGTAGGTTCCCTTGTACAGAAATATCTTCTAAGAAAGTTTTGCTAACAAGTTATTTCTGAATGTTCTCTGAACGCTCCGCTCATAACATTTAATCCCGGTCGCGCCTCGTTTTCTTTCTTATCAGTGCAAAAGTTTGGAAGAAAAATGATGACAAATGTTTTTGAAACAAAAAAGCTTGTTGATTGGCAATACTTAATAATATGCATTGCATTAACCATGCTTGCATTTAAAAGCATTGTATTTTTAGGGCTTGCACTTTTAGGAACTTGCACTCCTCTCTGCCTTGCTGCAGAGAGTGTTTGTAGCTCTGTACAGCTTTTCTTTTGAATCTCTATTTGATATATTTTCTTTGTTGTTTATACTGCTAAATATAACTTACTCATCACCATATATTGTTTTATATTGTCTATCACGTTAAATTTGACATTGCTAGCTTTTAATCTAAATCACTATCACAACGTTAGCTTGTTAGATTGTTAGCTTGCCATCTCTGCACCCGGGTCTCTTGTTTTCTGAGTTCATTAAACAACTGTGGATTAGTAAATAGACTCAAAAAATTCAAAATCTTCAAATATGGCAGAACTATCACTGCCGCCACTAAAGATTGCTTTTAAATAATCTTCCTCATCAGTTTCATCTCCTCAGCATCCCAGATAGCCTAGAGGAACTACATTTTGCAACAGAAACTATTGACTCTCTTTTTTCCAGCACTTTAGACACAGTTGCTCCCCGGCGCTTAAAGAAGATTAAAAAAAAATAGTCCAACACCGTGGTACAACGAGCACACCCAGGCCCTTAAAACAGCAGCCAGAAAAATGGAGCGCAGCTGGAAGAAAACAAAATTAGAGGTTTTTCGCAATTCGTGGAAAGAGAGCATGGTCGCATACAGAAAGGCCGTAAAAACTGCTAGATCTGCTTATTTCTTGACTCTCTTAGAAGAAAACAAACACAACCCTAGGTATTTATTTGATACAGTGGCTAAGTTAACCAAAAATAAAGCTTCTACTTCTGAGGGTTGTAAACAGCACAGCAGTAATGACTTTATGAACTTCTTTACGTGTAAGATTGATAATATTAGGAAGAAAATTATAACCATGCAGCCGTCTACTACAGTATCACATCAGACAGAGCATTGTTGTGTCACTGAGAAAAAATTACACTCATTCACTGCTATAGGAGAGGAAGAATTGGCTAAACTCATTAAATCATCTAAATCAGAGGTCTTCAACCCTGCTCCTGGGGACCCACTGTCCTGCAAAGTTTATTTCCAACCTCCTTCAGCACACCTGCCTGTTTATTTTCAACAAGTGATCCTGAAGAGCTTGATTAGGTTCACCTGTCTTTGATTAGGGCTGGAGCTAAACTCTGCAGGACAGCAGTTCCTCAGGAACAGGTCTCTGAACAAAATGAACAAAATCAAAATTATGTATGCTCGACCCTATACTGACTAAGCTACTGAAAGAGATGCTTCCAGAGGTCATAGATCCTCTTCTTAATATCATTAATTCATCTTTGTCATTAGGATATGTACTGGAAACCTTTAAGCTGGCTATTATGAAAAAAAAAAGTTTGCAACTTGATCCTACAGAATTAGTCAATTACAGGCTAATCTCAAATCTATCATTTCTATCTAAAATACTAGAAAAGGCAGTGTCCTCACAACTGTGCTCCTTTTTAGAAAGAAATGGTATCTGTGAGGATTTCCAGTCAGGATTTAGACCGTATCATAGTACTGAGACTGCTCTCATCAGAGTTAGAAATGATTTACTTTTATCATCTGATCGTGGTTGTATCTCTCTATTAGTGTTACTCGATCTTAGCGCTGCATTCGATACTATCGACCACAACATTCTTTTGAATAGACTCGAAATTTACGTTGGCTTTAGTGGAATTGCACTGGCATCGTTTAAATCATACTTATCTGACCGTTATCAGTTTGTAGCAGCAAATGAAGAACCGATGTCACACCAGTCACAAGTTCAGTATGGAGTACCGCAGGGCTCAGTGCTAGAACCATTGCTTTTCACCCTGTACATGCTACCACTGGTAGATATCATTAGGAAGTTTGCCGTTAGTTTTCATTGTTATGCTGACGATACTCAGCTCTATATTTCTTCATGCCCTGACGAAACTTACCAAGTCACAAGATTAACGGAATGCATAGAATAGCTGATACAACTGCCGGTTGTATATTCTGTATATAACTGTGTATGTGACAAATAAAACTCTTGAATCTTGAATATCAAACACTGGATGACTAGTAATTTCTTGCAACTTAATTGTGAAAAAAACTGATATTCTAATTATTGGACCAAAAACCACAGCAAGTAGGAACCTAGAATACTCTCTAACACTTGCTCTGTCAAGTCCTCGTCGTCAGTGAGGAACCTGGGTGTGCTCTTTGATACCAATCTTTCATTTGAAAACCACATTTCTAGCATCTGTAAAACCACATTCTTCCATTTTAAAAATATATCTAAATTACAGCACATGCTCTCAATGCAAAATACTGAACAGTTAATTCATGCATTCATGACCTCAAGGCTAGATTATTGCAATGCTTTACTGGGTGGTTGCCCTGCTCGCTTAATAAACAAACTCCAGCTGGTCCAAAAAACAGCAGCTTGAGCTCTTACTAGAACCAGGAAGTATGACCATATTAGCCCGGTTCTGTCAACACTGCACTGGCTCCCTATTAAACACTGTATACATTTTTAAATCTTGCTTATTACTTACAAAGCACTAAATGGTTTAGCCCCCTAGTACTTGAGGCGAGCTCTTAACACACTACATATCCTATTTAGCACCTAAACTCTGGAACAGTCTTCCTAGCATTGTTCGGGAAGCACATACTCTGTCAGTTTAAATCTAGACTAAAAACACATATCTTTACTATGGCATATACACTCACCTAAAGGATTATTAGGAACACCATACTAATACTGTGTTTGACCCCCTTTCGCCTTCAGAACTGCCTTAATTCTACGTGGCATTGATTCAACAAGGTGCTGAAAGCATTCTTTAGAAATGTTGGCCCATATTGATAGGATAGCATCTTGCAGTTGATGGAGATTTGTGGGATGCACATCCAGGGCATGAAGCTCCCGGTCCACCACATCCCAAAGATGCTCTATTGGGTTGAGATCTGGTGACTGTGGGGGCCATTTTAGTACAGTGCAAACTCATTGTCATGTTCAAGAAACCAATTTGAAATGATTCGAGCTTTGTGACATGGTGCATTATCCTGCTGGAAGTAGCCATCAGAGAATGGGTACATGGTGGTCATAAAGGGATGGACATGGTCAGAAACAATGCTCAGGTAGGCTGTGGCATTTAAACGATGCCCAACTGGCACTAAGGGGCCCAAAAGTGTGCCAAGAAAACATCCCCACACCATTACACCACCACCACCAGCCTGCACAGTGGTAACAAGGCATGATGGATCCATGTTCTCATTCTGTTTATGCCAAATTCTGACTCTACCATCTGAATGTCTCAACAGAAATTGAGACTCATCAGACCAGGCAACATTTTTCCAGTCTTCAACTGTCCAATTTTGGTGAGCTTGTGCAAATTGTAGCCTCTTTTTCCTATTTGTGATACCCGGTGGGGTCTTCTGCTGTTGTAGCCCATCCACCTCAAGGTTGTGCGTGTTGTGGCTTCACAAATGCTTTGCTGCATACCTCGGTTGTAATGAGTGGTTATTTCAGTCAAAGTTGCTCTTCTATCAGCTTGAATCAGTCGGCCCATTCTCCTCTGACCTCTAGCATCAACAAGGCATTTTCGCCCACAGGACTGCCGCATGCTGGATGTTTTTCCCTTTTCACACCATTCTTTGTAAACCCTAGAAATGGTTGTGCGTGAAAATCCCAGTAACTGAGCAGATTGTGAAATACTCAGGCCGGCCCGTCTGGCACCAACAACCATGCCACGCTCAAAATTGCTTAAATCACCTTTCTTTCCCATTCTGACATTCAGTTTGGAGTTCAGGAGATTGTCTTGACCAGGACCACACCCCTAAATGCATTGAAGCAACTGCCATGTGATTGGTTGATTAGATAATTGCATTAATGATAAATTATAATAATAATAATAATAACCTTTAGTTTCTATAGCGCCTTTAAATACAAATCTCAAAGCGCTTCACAAGACAAATAAAACATCAAAATACACCACATATAAATATAATATAAAGTTTAAAATAAAACAACAATCAAGACTAAAAGAAGAAAATATCAGTTAAAAGCTACCCTAAAAAAATGAGTCTTAAGCTTAGACTTAAAAATGCTAAGAGATTTTGCTTGTCGGATCTCGATCGGTAGCGAGTTCCACAGTTTTGGAGCAAATGTAGAGAAAGCCCTATCTCCCATTGATCGTAAATGCGGGACTGGAACAGTTAAAAGCCCTGTATCAGAAGACCGAAGGTCACGGATAGGAGTATAGGGAATTAAAAGCTCAGTCAGGTATTGAGGTGCCAACCCATGTAATGCCTTATAGGCAAGCAGCAGAATTTTAAAATCAACTCTAAACTTTACAGGGAGCCAATGCAGAGACTCCAGAACAGGTGTGATGTGATCTCTTACATTAGTTCTCGTGAAGATTCTGGCAGCCGAATTTTGCACTACCTGGAGTTTGTTTAGGGTAGCTTTTGACACCCCAGCCAACAAGGCGTTACAATAATCAATACGAGTAAAAACAAAAGTATTGACCAGTCTCTCAGCAACAGTCCAATGACAGCATTGGACGCAGTCTGGCAATGTTTCTGAGGTGAAAGAAGGAAGTCTTCACAGTATTTGAACAGGTTGTTGAACAGGTGTTCCTAATAATCCTTTAGGTGAGTGTACATAGAACATTATCATAGACATATATATATATATATAGAGAGTTTTTTTTTTTTTTTTTATATCCTATTTCTATTATAATTTCTTCCTTGTGTTTTTAACTGTGAATTTGCACTGTCCATGGAGCGGACCTGTTTACATTTCACTGCCGGTTGTATATTCTGTATATAACTGTGTATGTGACAAATAAAACTCTTGAATCTTGAATCTTGAATCTTATCAATTTGGATTTGTGTGCATGGCTGTCATCCCTGAGGGGCTGCCCATATTACTTTCGTTTCATTAATTTATTTATTAAAGTCTTTTAAATGTTCGCCAGTTCCCACCTCCTTCCTTCCCATATCTACGAACGTTGCTACATTGGTATAATAAAACATAAACAAAACGCACCATAAAGTCCAGGCCTGGTCCTCTCTCATCCTTCACTGGTGTCACTCGTCCTTATATGCCTCCGAGCTCCCTCATTAAAGGACTCGACATGCGCAGGTGACACTCATTCTCAATCACACACCGGTCTTGCTCACTCCTCCCACGTCTCTTGCTCGTCTACCTCGTCACATTATTATTCAAATCAGTTAAATTATTGTTTTAGGCTGCATTAACTAGGTCAGCCGGAACCGAGAACACTTCCCATAACACCTGATGTACTCGTTACATCATAAGAAGAATGGCATCTATGCTAATGTTAGTCCCTCTGTTTATCCCAAGGTTTACTGTAGTCAGCCGGATCCGGGCCGTATCCAGATCAGATGATGGACCTGCACGTAGACACTCATCCCTGAAGTGTCAGCAGAGACTGTGTCAACTAGACTCTCCCCTGTGACGGCCTCATTGACACAACATCCAGTGGCACTGATCCTCAACAAACCCGTCTCTTGTGTGATGACTAATCTGACTTCGGACCTGTAATGTTTGCTTGAATCATAATCATACACTATTTGTTTGTCGGCCAGAGGAGAACTGACACCCCGACTGAGCCTGGTTTCTCCCAAGGTTTTTTTCTGCATTCTGACCCTGAAGGAGTTTTGGTTCCTTGCCACCATCGCCTTTGGCTTTTGGCTTGCTCAGCTGGGGACACTAAACAGCCGAATCAAATCCTGTTGCATTATTTTCCTGTTAACACTGTGAAGATGCTTTGAAACAATTGGACTTTATTTATAAAGCGCTATATAAATAAAGGGGACTTGACTTGACTGTCACATCACGTGGCAAAAGAGACTCAGACCCGAAGGCTCGAAGCCAAGAAAATTGCACCTGGTGCATCTCTACTGTGAAGCATCCAACTTGCTGACGTACCGTAAGAGTCATTGCATTGGCGATCTCCTCACGCTTTGGAATCTGGTATCTCCCTTTATGTTTGTATTCAAGTCTCAAGAATCCATGCATACTCTCAGATTACCATTTTCCTTTTTAACACAGACCATTGAGTTCACCCAGTCTGTAGGTTCATCCACTTTCTTAATTACTCCTAGAGCTGTCATTTTATCAAGTTCTTGGAGTGTGAACTACAGGGTGAGCATCTTCTTTGAGCTGAATTTTGTAAATGAATGGTCCTTTGAAAACATCATCAAATCTGCGGACAATGTTATTTGTAGTTCCCTTTCGTTCAGTCACTCCGAGTAACGTCAGTGACTGACGAATGGGGGTTTCGTCTAGAAGCCTATCATCTTCGAGATCTAGAAAAATGGCAGTGCCAGTGCCATGGGCATGCAGAATTGCTTTATTTCAAGTTATTTCAGAGACTCCTGGGGCATATGGCATCTGCAGCTGCATTAACGCCGCTCGGATTGCTTCATATGAGACCGCTTCAGCACTAGCTTCACGATCAAGTCCCAAGATGGGCATGGCAGTCAGGCACACTCCGGGTCCCAGTGACTCGGGCCTGCCTGCAGACCCTCACCCAGTGGTCAAACCTCAGCTTCTATGGGCCGGCGTGTCCTTAGAACGAGTTTCCAGGCATATTGTTGTATCAAAAGATGCCTCTGCCACGGGCTGGGGTGCCATGTGCAATGGACATGCTGCCGCGGGCTCCTGGACAGGAATTCCAGCACCGCCTGCATGTCAATTGCCTCGAGTTGCTGGCAGTACGGCTCGCCCTGCACTGCTTCTGAGCGCTGCTCAAGGGTCAACACGTGCTAGTCTGATCAGACAACATGGCCACAGTAGTGTACATCAACCACTCAGCCGAGCTTAGGTTCCTGTCAATGAAGACAGTGCTCCTGCTTGCTTTGGCCTCCATCAAGAGGGTAGGGGACCTGCAGACATTTTCAGTTGACGAAGCGTGCCTGGAATTCAGGCCAGCCAATTTTCAAGTGATCCTGAGACCCCGGCCTGGATATGTGCCCAAGGTTCCCACCACACCGTTCAGAGACCAGGTGGTGAACCTGCAAGCGCTGCCTTCGGAGGGGGCAAACCCAGCCTTGGCACTGCTCTGTCCAGTACAGTACAGTACAGTACTCTGCCCTCCGCACCTATGTAGACAGAACGCAGTGTTTCAGGACCTCCAACGGTGTATTTCCACCGTAAGCCTACTCAAGCAGGTGTTTTCCCTTGGCAACCTTGCCACCCTTGGGGTTAAAAGTCCACCTTCGGCTGGTTCCCCAGAATTTTCCATATGCAGCCCCTAGTGGTCATATGTATATTACTAAGTCCTCCCTACGGGTAGGCATCCTAGCACATGTTCCTCCTGGAATATGCTTCCCAGTGTACCTTAGTATTCCTGTGATAAGTGGGAGTCCTTCGTCCATACTAGTCTTACGACAGGGAGCTCGCACTTACGCAGGGCAATGGAAGACAGCTGAATGGCAGGATTATATTGAACGTGACTGAACGAAAGGGAACGTCTCGCTTACGTATGTAACGTAGACGTAATGTCCCTCTGCCACTTCTGCTGTACTGCTGGAATGGCCAGAGTTCAGTCTTGGCTCCTCAGCAGGTAAACGTAATGCGATGTGCCAGCGTACTTCCTTATATACCCACACTGTAGGGCGGAGTTACGCTATGCAAATTCTGCATGCCCATGGCACTGGGACTGCCATTGGGCGTTTTTCTAGATCTCGAAGATGATAGGCTTCTAGGCGAAACCCCCATTCGTCAGTCACTGACATTACGTCTCCGTTCCCTCCTCAGGGAATGAGGGTTGCCGTTACATCATGACTATTGATGCAGTCCACTCTTTTCCCTAGTCCTAATTCATTGCAGGCTTTGTCACCAAAGAGAGACTGATGATCTGGGACTACAACAAAGAGCAGGTGATGAGTTTTGTTCTTGAGTCTGCACACACCTTGAGTCTTTATGTCCTGTCCGTTGTAGGTTTTGTGCGGGTTTCTTTTTTTCTGGGGCTTAATTTTAATTTCATTTCCATTTAATTTCCTTTATGTCACTTATGCTTATGAGATTGGCCTTTGCTTAGCAGCACAATAGTTTCATTGACTTGTAGTGACACAATCCATTTGTCTTTAGACAGTTCACATCAGAGTCATTTCTTTCATTACCTTTGTACTCTTGCTGAATATTTTCAGTGTCACTGTTGATCATGTCCACAAAGAAAGTGTCAATTCTGCAATTCTGTTGCACATTTGTTGATGTCTTTGCTTTATTCGTTGAAAAACACTGCTTAGCAAAGTGGTTCATGTGCTGGGCATTGTTTAGGTTGATGCTTCGAGCCACACCTTTTACAGCTGAATGAATCTGTGCCTACCTTTGGTGCAGCTTTTTGACTCTGCCTTTTCATTTTATGAGTAACAGCACCGACTACTGGACTGTCAGCAACAGTATTTCCTTCTTCATCACTGAAAGGTCTAGAATGAAACAAAGCAAGACAGCACCGTCTAATGTCAGCTCTGTTTCTCTGAACAGTCTTTCTTAATTTTCTTGTCGATTTGAGACGATTTGATGTCTGACCACTGATTCAGTCAAGATTCTGATTCATTTGTTTGCCTTTGTTTCATATCAGTAAAAAAAGTCAAAACTTTCTCCCTGTGATTGAAGGAGTGAAACACATACCTCTAATTTTACTTTTCTTGGGTGAGCAGTGCTCATCAAATGTCTTCATGACCTTATCATATTTTCCTCTGTCTGTAGCTTCTGAGAAAGTATTGTGGACAAATGACCTGACAAATGTCCTGGAATTTTTTTGCGGTGTGGGAACAGCAGTATAAGCGGAATAATTGACTCCGGGCAGTTGAATTATTGTAAAATAATGCACACATGAGGTCACTTACACACACTCCGCTTCACATCGTGGACATATTACCACCTCAGGTGTGTATTATTTTTCTAATAATTCAATGGCCCGGAGTCAATTATTCCTTGCATCGATAATAATCGATTGTATCGATTGCAGCCCTAAACTCAAGCATGTAAAGCAGTGCTGCTCGGGTCTTGGAAGGGTTGGTTCAGATGTGTTTGGCTATTGTTTCAGGAGTATTGAACACAACATCATCAGATCATGATGTTCGACAGCAACAGCAACATCGACAGCAAAAGTGGGAACTACGTAAGGCTGTTATTTATTGACTATAGCTCAGCCTTTAACACCATAGTTCCCATTAAGCTAACCGCCAGACTCCTGGATCTCGGCCTGAATCCTTCTCTCTGCCACTGGATTGAAGACTTCCTCACTGGCAGGCCTCAGGTGGTGAGAATAGGCCAGTCCACCTCCACCTCCATCACCCTGAGTGTGGGAGCTCCACAGGGCTGTGTCCTGAGTCCCCTGCTCTACTCTCTCTACACGCATGACTGTTTGTCCACAAACAGGTCCACCTCTATCATCAAATTTACTGATGATACTGTTGTCCTGGGCCTCATTTCCAACAACAATGAGACGGCATACTTGGACGAGGTGGAGCAACTAACATCATGGTGCCAGGACAACTGTCTCTCTCTGAATGTTGGCAAGACCAAAGAACTGATTGTGTACTTCAGGAAGAGACAGCAACGGACATACTCCCCCCTCATGATCAGCGGGTCACCAGTAGAGAGAGTGAGCAGCTTCAAGTACCTGGGTGTAAACATCTCCGAGGACCTGACCTGGACTGCTCACACTCAGACACAGGTGTAAAAAGCCAAGCAAAGACCTGTACCACCTACGCCAGCTGAGGAAATTCAGCGATAGAAAGTGTATTAACTCGTGGTATGGGAACAGCACCAGTCATGACCGCAAAGCCCTGCAAAGAGTTGTGCGCTTATCTGAGTGTATTTCAGGGTCAGCTCTCCCGTCTCTGCAGGACGTCTACACCAAACGCTGCAAAGGTAGAGCTACTAAAATCATCAAGGACTCTAATCACCCTGCAAGCCCTCATTTCACGCTGCTGCCATCTGGTAAGCGCTTCCGAAGCCTGATGGCCAAAACTGAGAGACTCAGGAGGAGCTTCTTCCCCCAGGCCATCAGACTCCTGAACTCAGTCACTTAACATCACATGACTTCACTTCAGGATAAACATTGATACACTGACACTGCACTGCACTTTCTGTTCTCGTTGTTACTGTGTAACAACCTGTTATAAACCTGTTTGCACATTATACTTCTTTGTACATTTCTGTTAACCGCATATTTACAAGTCTACAGTTTACTCACTGCACAGTTTATTTCACTTATTTTATTCCACTTCTTTATTTTTTATTTTTTTTCTACTTGATTTATTTATAATTCTACAGACATATATATAGTACTTTTTTTATTCTATTTCTATTATAATTTCCTCCTTGTGTTTTTAACTGTGAATTTGCACTGTCCATGGAGCGGACCTGTTTACATTTCACTGTATACTCTGTATATAACTGTGTATGTGACAAATAAAACTCTTGAATCTTGAATCTTGAAATCTTCTTCATATGATCGGCCATCCTCTGACTGTCTGTTTTATTTTCTCAAATTCTGTTTTCATAAAATTTTTCTGGATTTTATTTTAATAATCAAAAAGGATATCTAATCATATATATATATATATATATATATATATATATATATATATATATATATATATATATATATATATATATACTCTCACCTAAAGGATTATTAGGAACACCTGTTCAATTTCTCATGAATGCAATTATCTAATCAACCAATCACATGGCAGTTGCTTCAATGCATTTAGGGGTGTGGTCCTGGTCAAGACAATCTCCTGAACTCCAAACTGAATGTCAGAATGGGAAAGAAAGGTGATTTAAGCATTTAGGCAATGTCTTCCTTGTATTTTTAACTGAATTTGCACTGTCCATGGAGCGGACCTGTTTACATTTCACTGCCAGTTGTATATTCTGTATATAACTGTGTATGTGACAAATAAAACTCTTGAATCTTGAATCTTGCATGGTTGTTGGTGCCAGACGGGCTGGTCTGAGTATTTCACAATCTGCTCAGTTACTGGGATTTTCATGCACAACCATTTCTAGGGTTTACAAAGAATGGTGTGAAAAGGGAAAAACATCCAGTATGCGGCAGTCCTGTGGGCGAAAATGCCTTGTTGATGCTAGAGGTCAGAGGAGAATGGGCCGACTGATTCAAGCTGATAGAAGAGCAACTTTGACTGAAATAACCACTCGTTACAACCGAGGTATGCAGCAAAGCATTTGTGAAGCCACAACACGCACAACCTTGAGGCGGATGGGCAGAAGAAGACCCCACCGGGTATCACTCATCTCCACTACAAATAGGAAAAAGAGGCTACAATTTGCACAAGCTCACTAAAATTGGACAGCTGAAGACTGGGAAAATGTTGCCTGATCTGATGAGTCTCGATTTCTGTTGAGACATTCAGATGGTAGAGTCAGAATTTGGCGTAAACAGAATGAGAACATGGATCCATCATGCCTTGTTACCACTGTGCAGGCTGGTCGTGGTGGTGTAATGGTGTGGGGGATGTTTTCTTGGCACACTTTAGGCCCCTTAATGCCAATTGGGCATCGTTTAAATACCATGGCCTACCTGAGCATTGTTTCTGACCATGTCCATCCCTTTATGACCACCATGTACCCATTCTCTGATGGCTACTTCCAGCAGGATAATGCACCATGTCACAAAGCTCGAATCATTTCAAATTGGTTTCTTGAACATGACAATGAGTTCACTGTACTAAAATGGCCCCCACAGTCACCAGATCTCAACCCAATAGAGCATCTTTGGGATGTGGTGGAATGGGAGCTTCGTGCCCTGGATGCGCATCCCACAAATCTCCATCAACTGCAAGATGCTATCCTATCAATATGGGCCAACATTTCTAAAGAATGCTTTCAGCACCTTGTTGAATCAATGCCACGTAGAATAAGGCAGTTCTGAAGGCGAAAGGGGTCAAACACAGTATTAGTATGGTGTTCCTAATAATCCTTTAGGTGAGTGTGTGTATATATATATATATATATATATATATATATATATATATATATATATATATATATATACACACACACACACACACACACACACACACACACACACACACTGTACAGCATTCAGTATAATCCAACATTTCATTGGCTGTGAATTTGTACAGACCAAAAATGTCAATCTTGACCTTCACAAGGACCTTCACCTTCTCCTGAGGCACTTTATGCAAAGACAAAAAGCAAATCATCACTAATCGCACCAAGCCAGATGAGTTAGGGAAATGAGTTAACTAACAAACCAAAATCTGTGGATTTCTGATCAAATGCATTATCTGTAATAATGTTTGCCTGCTTTAATATGACACAAGTTTTGCATATCAATAGCTATATGTCATATATGTTATAGAGCTTAAGATATTGATATCAGTGGTGTTATGAGCCAAATGTCCTCAGTTATACTAAATGTCACATTTTACAGATTAAATAAACATTACTTCTATTTTGTCTATTTAATTCAATTTGTATTTTTACATTAATGTAATTAATGTTCTATTTATTAAGATAAAGTATAAATCTTATCAAGTTAGTGTTTTAGGCATTTTTACATTTATTTTAAATAATACCTAACAGCTTTAGAGACTGAGAACCGGTATTTTTTAGGACCGGTACATAATTGGGTCAATACCGGACTACCGATAAGCTTCAGGACAAATGATACTGTTATCGATACTTGTTTTATCTTCTCAATTTCATGCATTGCATAGAGCTTGAGTGATCAAATGGAATTCAAGCATAGTTCAGGCAGACCATTGATCGCTAAATGATGCCAGCTGACACTCGGCTGATTTGTTACTCCACCTGATCTAATCAGCTATAGTATTTAAGCTCATTCAAGCGCATGTTCCTCAGTCTGTCGCACAGACATTTACACCCACCTCCACCCCTTCACCTCCTAGCATTTTTATAGAGTATTGAATTCTGTGTAGAATCTGTTATCATTGTATCACCTTCTGTAATATATGCTAAGAAACTTTTGGTTATTTAAAGGCTGGGAGATGTATGTTTTCCCACTGCTATAGGAGAGGAAGAATTGGCTAAACTCGTTAAATCATCTAAATCAACAACATGTATGCTCGACCCTATACTGACGAGGCTATTAAAAGAGATGCTACCAGAGGTCATAGATCCTCTTCTTAATATCATTAACTCATCTTTGTCATTAGGATATGTACCGAAAACTTTTAAGTTGGCTATTATCAAACCACTTATTAAAAAACCTCAACTTGATCCTACAGAATTAGTCAATTACAGGCCGATCTCAAATCTACCCTTTCTGTCAAAAATACTGGAAAAGGCAGTGTCTTCACAATTATGCTCCTTTTTAGAAAGAAATGGTATCTGTGAGGATTTCCAGTCAGGATTTAGACCATATCATAGTACTGAGACTGCTCTCATCAGAGTTACAAATGATTTACTCTTATCATCCGATCGTGGTTGTATCTCTCTATTAGTGTTACTCGATCTTAGCGCTGCATTCGATACTATCGACCACAACATTCTTTTGAATAGACTCGAAAATTATGTTGGCATTAGTGGAACTGCATTGGCATGGCTTAAATCATACTTATCTGACCGTTATCAGTTTGTAGCAGTAAATGAAGAGATGTCACACCGATCACAAGTTCAGTATGGAGTACCGCAGGGCTCGGTGCTAGGACCGTTGCTCTTCACCCTGTACATGCTACCACTGGGAGATATCATTAGGAAGCATGGCATTAGTTTTCACTGTTATGCTGACGATACTCAGCTCTATATTTTTTCACGCCCTAACGAAACTTACCAATTCACAAGATTAACGGAAAGATTATAGCTGATATAAAACATTGGATGTCTAGTAATTTCCTGCAACTTAATTCATTTAAGCGTTTTGGGAGACATGAAAAAAATGAATTTTTAATTATTGGACAAAAAAACTCTGCAAGTAGTAACCTAGAATACTGTCTAACACTCGATGGCTGCTCTGTCAAGTCCTCGTCGTCAGTGAGGAACCTGGGTGTGCTCTTTGATACCAATCTTTCATTTGAAAGCCACGTTTCTAACATCTGTTAAACTGCATTCTACCATTTTAAAAATATATTTAAATTACGGCACATGCTTTCAATGCAAAATGCTGAACAGTTAATTCATGCGTTCATGACCTCAAGGCTAGATTACTGTAATGCTTTACTGGGTGGTTGCCCTGCTCGCTTAATAAACAAACTCCAGCTGGTCCAAAACGCAGCAGCTCGAGCTCTTACTAGAACCAGGAAGTATGACCATATTAGCCCGGTTCTGTCAACACTGCACTGGCTCCCTATTAAACATCGTATACATTTTAAAATCTTGTCTTACTTGTCTTACTTGTCTAACTAAATTAACTATATCAATTAAATTACTGATCTGCCCACATTTTCACTATATGATAATTGAACTGAGCTGGATGACATCACCGTTTTCACCAGAGCGGCTGTACAGCCGAGTCAAATTCTGTTGCATTATTTTCCTGTTAACACTGTGAAGCTGCTTTTGAAACAATCTGCATTGTAAAAAGCGCTATATAAATAAAGTTGACTTGACTTGACTCTGCTGCAGAATTTCAACAGTATCAACATTTATTCCATGAGACAGTATTAGGTCTAAAGTATGATTACGGCGAAGAGTGGGTCCTGACATGTGTTGCCTTACTCCAATAGAGTTTAGAATGTCTCTAAATCACAATGCGTCTTTTTCATTGTCTACATGGATATTACAAACCCGATTTCAAAAAAAGTTGGGACACTGTACAAATTGTGAATAAAAAAGGAATGCAATAATTATGAATATCATAAACTTATATTTTATTCACAATAACATATCAAATGTTCAAAGTGAGACAGTTGGGACAGGTAACAATAAGAGGCCGGAAAAGTTAAATGTACATATAAGTGAAAGAATTGAAAATAATCAAAGATATTTGATTTTGTAAAATGAACAAAGACATTTGCTTTACTGTTTTAAACCCCAATCTCTCTCCAGGAGGGCCATTTGGAATTCCTAAAGACAAAGAAATGCTGAAGGCCTGTAGGCCAAATGTGTGTCACACCTGTAACACCGTGGGGGAAGTTTGGTCTGATTGGTCAGTTTGAATGGCTCACGTTAGGGTTTCACATGGTCAAGGAATAGATAAAAGAAGATTGTAACTGTTGCTCTGTGTCTTTTATTCTCTGTCTCTCTCTTCTTGGGGGCCTTCTCTTTGGCTCTTCTTGCTTTTGCTCTCTTCTCTTCTTTGTCTCTCTCTCCTTCTCTCTCTCTCTCTCTCTCTCTCTCTCTCTCTCTCTCTCTCTCTAAAAAAATTCATGCTGGGTACGATTAATGGTATAAGTTTTCATCATCTCATACATTTATTTTGTAACTATTTTAAGTGTAACCATAACTAGATTTTGTCATTAAATTCTTTCAATTACAAATGATGTGCTAACTAGTTTTGATTTGGTATTGACTTTGAAGTGTTACCTATTGCAATACAATATAGTCACATTATAGCCACGCTCTCCCACATGTTTAGCTATTGTAACTGCGCTTATTTCCGTCGTTGGTATAAGCTGCAGTGGGTGGTAAAGACGAGAAATGTACAGTTTTCTATCATCTTGCTGATAACGTTTCTTTAGTCATTCGGCAACCCTGCAGTCAGAACCGCTGTAGAGGATCCACCCTTACAGATGGTGCCGAAACCCGGAATCCTTTGCAGTGAATCTTCTGAAATTCATCAGAATGAGGACATTTTTTCACAGCTGATCGTGAATGGATTAAAGCTGACCTTTTGACCAAGGAATTGGTAAGTCTGTTTTCATTGTTTATGAATTGCATGAAACAGAAATTAGAAGGTTTTAAATAGTCAAAGTCAAAGTCAAAGTCAGCTTTATTGTCAATTCTGCCATACGTACAGTACATACATACAGAGAATTGAAATTCTATGACTCTCAGACCCTAGGTGCCTAACAACAACAAAACAATAACAATAACAACAAAAGTTTAACAGTAACAACAACAGAGGAAAGATTAAAAAAAGATGGATAAAGTGAATTATAGAGGTAAAGTGGCGATGGCAAACAATGGTAACAATAGTGCAATTTCAGATTTAAGTCAGTGCAGGTATAAAATAAAATTATAAGAGTGTGTGCAAAAAAAGAGTCTGTAAGAGGGGAGACCAATTCCTCAGAGAGACAATATATGAGGTAGATGAAGGGAGGGGAACGGGGTGATTCCCAGATCAGATGCGTGGGGCAGAAGAGGGAGGGTCGGCAGAGACGGGAGGGAGTTCAATGCCCTGACAGCTTGGGGAATGAAGCTGTCCTTCAGTCTGCTGGTCCTTGCTTGGAGACTGCGAAGCCTCCTCCCTGATGGCAGCAGACTGAAGAGGCTGTGCGATGGGTGGATGGGGTCTCTCGCAATGATGAGGGCTTTGCGGGAGAGGCGGGAGTTATAAATGTCCTGGAGGGGTGGGAGAGAGACACCAACGATCTTCTCAGCTGCTCTCACTATGCGCTGAAGTGCTTTACGGCAGGATGCGTTGCAGGCGCCCGTACACACAGTGATGCAGCTGGTCAGAATGCTCTCGATGGTGCCTCTGTAGAAGGTGCGCATGATGGGGGCTGGGGCTCCGGCTCTTCTCAGCTTGCGGAGAAAGTAGTTGCTGCTGTGCTTTCTTGGTCAGTGCTGTGGAGTTGGCGGTCCAGGAGAGGTCCTCTGTGATATGCACACCCAGGAATTTGGTGCTCCTCACCCTTTCCACGGTCACACCGTTGATGGTCAGAGGAGCGTGCTGGGTGTGCATTCTCCTGAAGTCAGCAACAATCTCCTTCGTCTTCTCCACGTTCAGAGAGAGATTGTTGTCGCCACACCACCTGGCCAGGCGGCTCACCTCGCTCCTGAAGTTCGCCTCATCATCGTTGCTAATGAGACCAACTACGGTCGTGTCGTCCGCAAACTTGATGAAGAGATTGCTGTTGTGTATGGGTGTGCAGTCATGTGTCAGCAGAGTGAAAAGGAGGGGGCTCAACACACATCCCTGAGGGGCTCCAGTGTTCATGATGATGGAGTTGGATGAGTTGCTGCCGACCCGAACTGCCTGAGGTCTTCCCGTCAGGAAGTCCAGCAACCAGTTGCACATCGATGTGCTGAGTCCCAGCTGTGACAGTTTTTGAGTGAGCTGTAGAGGATAATTGTATTGAATGCTGAACTAAAGTCTATGAACAGCATTCTGACATAAGTGTCTTTATTTTCCAGGTGAGTGAGTGCTGAATGGACGGTGGTGGCAATGGCGTCATCGGTCGAGCGTTTTGACCGATATGCAAATTGGTAGGGGTCCAGGGAGGGGGGGAGGACAGACTTAATGTGGTGCATGACTAGCCGCTCAAAGCACTTCATAAGGATGGGGGTAAGTGCGACTGGACGGTAGTCGTTGAAGCAGGATGGAGATGATTTCTTAGGGACTGGAATGATGGTGGTTGCTTTGAAGCATGTGGGGACGACAGCTTGACTCAGTGAGATGTTGAAGATGTCTGTGAAGACATCAGTGAGTTCCTCTGCACAGTCTCTCAATACACGTCCAGGAATGTTGTCAGGACCTGGAGCTTTGCGTGCGTTGACCCTGCTGAGGGATCTTCTCACGCTGTCCCTTGAATAGCTTCAATAGTCCCATTACTGTACAATCCGAGAATATTCAGATTATCTCCTCGGGGATGGAAGGGAAAATTTCTGATAACAGTGACTTATTGTTTGCTTTATGGAGTGAAAAAGTTGAGCCTACCTTGTCCAAACTCAAGACAGAGTATATTGGAATTAAAAGTTCAGATGATGAAATGATTCGATGGTGGGACATAATTGGCAAACACCAAAAGAAATCAAAACATGGTAAAATAATTGAGGCTTTAAACTTCATAAGTTTTAAAAGGCTACATAATGTGATACCATTTCTATTATCAAGTGTAGATGAGAAATGTAAAGAAGTGCATTCTAAAAATGCAGAAGCAGAAAAGTCTGAGGCAAAGATTCAAGATCTTCAAGCACAGCTAGATAAATTACTAGCTGAGCAGTTCGCCCTGACTGAAAAGTGTAAAAATCACAAGGAGACCATTGCAGATCTCAAGGCTAAGCTAAATGCTAAAAAGTTCATGTCTCCCAAAACGCTTAACAGCGATGGGACTAAAAAGCATGTTCACTTCTTAGATGAGCTGACTTGCTCTAATGAATCTGAAACGTTTAGTTCAGAAAATTCATGTGCAACTCAAGAAAGTGTGCCCATTTCAGTTCTTAAGGTGATGCAGTACCGTAATAGCGCAGAGTCATGTACCAGTACGCATGGTGTACAAGCATTAGAGAGTCATGAATATCCTCAAACTCCAGGAGAACATAGCATTCAATCCTATGGCAAAGAGAACAGGTTTTGCAGTTCTTGTAGGAAAATAGGCCACTCAGAGGAGAGATGCTGGTCACTGAGTAAAGGTCGACCTCCACCTTATTTTCAGAAAACTAGGAAATCACTTTCTAAGGGTAAAGATCAGCGCTCATTTGCAGGTAAAACTCTTAGTGAGTTAACCGCAGTGTTCATGCAAGGCCTTCAGCTGTTAACCTCATTGGCTAGTGGACTAGCAGCCTCATAGCAGTGAATTTAATAGTTAAACATCTAAATTGCAATGATCCTGTTTGTATTTTCAAATTTGTAATTGTACTAAAGACATTGTGCGCATTGAACACACATTATAGTTGTTTGTGTTAATATATACACATAGACTAGTTAAGTTTATTCTTTAAAACACATGATTGCTTTACTGTAAGTGTTGTATGAAACACTTAGGATAAAGGTTGTTGATGCTTTGCATTCTAGGCCATGTATCTTGTGAAAATTGGAATAACTTGAATACTGGAATTGTTTAGCCATTTCCAGTTTCATGTGTTTCTATGTTGAATTTGTTTGTCTCCTGAGTGGAAAACTCTGCTATTTTCCATATAGCTGCAGTAAAACCATGTACAGGAGCACAGAATTGCCATGTGGCTACAGTGTAATTTACAATTGCATTAACCATGAAAATGCTTTCATCACAGCAGGATTCAGTAACTCTGACCTTTGCACTTTATCATGCTCCCTAACAAAAACACTGGTTTGAGCCAGACCACACTTCACTCACATTCTCATGCTGGCTTCCTGTTACAACAGGACCAAATTTGCATCACAATTGTAAACCTCCTTGCCGTGTTTGGGGCATGATTTACACATAGCCACAGCTAAATGCAGTCACATAGATTTGATCTTCACAGACAAAGTCAAATCTACATCAGCCTCACAAAATGTATTCTATTTTATTTAAGTCTTTACATCTAGACTGTATTATAACTGTGAATTTCTTCCAGTTATTGTTTTTGTTTTTCTTCAGATTTACTGAATCAGTTAGTTATTATGCGTCTCATCAAGTTAAATATCAAAATTTACGTGAATTTATGCATTTCTCATTCTTACCTAAGTGCAAACATTTGTTTTATCATTGTATTGTGACAATGCATTTGATTTTGAACTTATTTGATTTCTGAGTCTTTGTATTTTGTCCATTTGACTTGCAACAATGTTTTTGGACATCTATGGAATTGAATTTCTGTATTTGGTTACACTGAATATTTTGCTGATACTCTTCATGAAAAGGGGGATTTAAGCCAACAATGATTGTTGTTTTGTTATAAGGCAATTTATTTTTAATGTTTCCAGAAACAATGTAAGAGCTTGTGAGATCTTCTTTTATTCTCAGCCTTGACCACTTTATTAAGTACATCGATTTAATGGCTTATTGCCAGAGACTATTTTAATCTGACCACATCAAACTTCTGACCAATGACAAATACCATGTATGCTTTTGTTCTTTGTTGTGCTATATGTTCTTTTAATCACAGGATCCCTGCTGCACAAGTTCACATCCTGTGTCCTCAGAAAGAGGGACAAGCGTTTGCTCTAACCTTCAGTGACTGTTCTCAAGGTGTGAAGGATTCAATGGACGTTTTGCATATCAATGATTGGTGCAACACCATTTGATGGAGCCTTCTCATGCAGGACTGAGATGAGAACAAAGACTGAAGACTGACCAGCTGCTTTTGCAACAAGTGTGGACGAGAAGTCTGAAGATGACATCTACACACAACAGAAAGCATGTCTTTGTGGACTGTGCCACCTTTGGACTCAATGATTGTGGCCAATGGTGCCAAGAGGGGACTGAAAGAATTGAAAATAATCAAAGATATTTGATTTTGTAAAATGAACAAAGACATTTGCTTTACTGTTTTCAACCCCCATCTCTCTCCAGGAGGGCCATTTGGAATTCCTGAAGACAAAGAAATGCTGAAGGCCTGTAGGCCAAATGTGTGTCACACCTGTAACACCGTGGGGGAAGTTTGGTCTGATTGGTCAGTTTGAATGGCTCACGTTAGGGTTTCACATGGTCAAGGAATAGATAAAAGAAGATTGTAACTGTTGCTCTGTGTCTTTTATTCTCTGTCTCTCTCTTCTTGGGGGCCTTCTCTTTGGCTCTTCTTGCCTTTGCTCTCTTCTCTTCTTTGTCTCTCTCTCCCTCTCTCTCTCTCTCTCTCTCTCTCTCTCAGGTAAAATTCATGCTGGGTACGATTAATGGTATAAGTTTTCATCATCTCATACATTTATTTTGTAACTATTTTAAGTGTAACCATAACTAGATTTTGTCATTAAATTCTTTCAATTACAAATGATGTGCTAACTAGTTTTGATTTGGTATTGACTTTGAAGTGTTACCTATTGCAATACAATATAGTCACATTATAGCCACGCTCTCCCACATGTTTAGCTATTGTAACTGCGCTTATTTCCGTCGTTGGTATAAGCTGCAGTGGGTGGTAAAGACGAGAAATGTACAGTTTTCTATCATCTTGCTGATAACGTTTCTTTAGTCATTCGGCAACCCTGCAGTCAGAACCGCTGTAGAGGATCCACCCTTACATAAGGAACAGCTGGAGGACCAATTTGCAACTTATTAGGTCAATTGGCAACATGATTGGGTATAAAAAGAGCCTCTCAGAGTGGCAGTGTCTCTCAGAAGTCAAGATGGGCAGAGGATCACCAATTCCCCCAATGCTGCGGACAAACATACTGGAGCAATATCAGAAAGGAGTTTCTCAGAGAAAAACTGCAAAGAGTTTGAAGTTCTCATCATCTACAGTGCATAATATCATCCAAAGATTCAGAGAATCTGGAACAATCTCTGTGCGTAAGGGTCAAGGCCGGAAAACCATACTGGATGCCCATGATCTCCGGCCCTTAGACGGCACTGCATCACATACAGGAATGCTACTGTAATGGAAATCACAACATGGGCTCAGGAATACTTCCAGAAAACATTGTCGGTGAACACAATCCACCACAATTCAAAACACAATTCGAACACAATTCGCCGCTGCCGGCTAAAACTCTATAGGTCAAAAAAGAAGCCATATCTAAACATGATCCAGAAGCGCAGGCGTTTTCTCTAGGCCAAGGCTCATTTAAAATGGACTGTGGCAAAGTGGAAAACTGTTCTGTGGTCAGACCAATCAAAATTTGAAGTTCTTTTTGGAAAACTGGGACGCCATGTCATCCGGACTAAAGAGGACAAGGACAACCCAAGTTGTTGTCAGCGCTCAGTTCAGAAGCCTGCATCTCTGATGGGATGGGGTTGCATGAGTGCGTGTGTATATCCAAGTTCTAGAACAACATCTGCTCCCATCCAGACGTCGTCTCTTTCAGGGAAGACCTTGCATTTTCCAACATGACAATGCCAGAGCACATACTGTATCAATTACAACATCATGGCTGTGTAGAAGAAGAATCCGGGGACTGAAATGGCCAGCCTGCAGTCCAGATCTTTCACCATAGAAAACATTTGGCGCATCATAAAGAGGAAGATGCCACAAAGAAGACCTAAGACAGTTGAGCAACTAGAAGCCTTTATTAGACAAGAATGGGACAACATTCCTATTCCTAAACTTGAGCAACTTGTCTCCTCAGTCCCCAGACATTTGCAGACTGTTATAAAAAGAAGAGGGGATGCCACACAGTGGGAAACATGGCCTAGTCCCAACTTTTTTGAGATGTGTTGATGCCATGAAATTTAAAATCAACTTATTTTTCCCTTAAAATTATACATTTTCTCAGTTTAAACATTTGATGTCATCTATGTTGTATTCTGAATAAAATATTGAAATTTGAAACATCCACATCATTGCATTCTGTTTTTATTCACAATTTGTACAGTGTCCCAAATTTTAACTTTCTTAATGTTATATCATTCTTTTTTTCTTTTTTTTTTTAAAGAAAAGTATTTGATCTCAGACTTTTAAACACTTAAAACCCAAGAAAGTTATCAAAAACAAAATGGGCAGACTTTTCTTTATATTTTGCAATAAAGATTTAACAAATTAACTATTCATTGTTTCTCTTAATTTAAATCCACTGTTGACATTGCTTGCCATAAATATAACATTGAGACTATAGATTATATAAATAACAAAATATATTTGTTCTATTATTTTGTTGTGTGTATTACAGATTTCTATGAGAGTGTCAAACATGCACCTACTGCAGAAGAGTAAAAAAAAACGTCTCGGTTACGTATGTAACCCTTGTTCCCTGAAGGAGGGAACGGAGACGTACGTCGGAACTGACCGACGAATTGGGATCTGTTTTCAGAGACCAATCTACTTTCAGTGATTAAAAACGAGCCAATGGACATTGGCATGCGGTTCACACATTCCATGCACCGCCCCGCAGCGCGGGTATAAACACGGAAGTGGAAGTACCGCATTTTCAACTGAGGAGACGAGACAAGTGACTCGGCCTTCAGCTGAAGCGCAGCACCTGGCGACGGGACGTACGTCTCCGTTCCCTCCTTCAGGGAATAAGGGTTACATACGTAACCGAGACGTTCCCTTTCAGTCGGTCACGTTCGACGTACATCGGAACTGACCGACGGCGGGTGGGATCCCCTACCAACACGCCAGGATGCTGGCCCTTCCAGCGCCCTGCCTGAGCTCACTGGACCACTCCTAAGTTGGAGTGGGAGTCAGGGCTCCCGGCAGGGAAGGTCAGTCACTGCTGTTCCTGCAAGACCCACTCAGCATGACTATTGGATAACGCTGGGAAAGCGTGTCCATCTCGGGGAGGTGGTACGCTGCGGAGCCACATCCTTCAATGGAAGGAGAGGTGGCAGATTACACATAAGGACTAACCTATAGGTTAGTGCAACATATGGCAGTCTCTGGGGTGGATCCAGCCTGGTCCCAGGGGGGAAAGAACACCGCTAGAGACGACAGAGCGAGCTCTGTAAACGGAAAGACACGGGGCTAACAGAGTAGGGTAGCTGGTACCGTGGAGAATACACATATGGGGTTGCAGAGGGAACCACTATATATGGATACCCAGCCTACACAGCCGTTCCACAAGCATACGGGTGCAGGCCTGGCGCCAGACGGCTGCAACGTCTGACACCGAAGGGGTGACGGAGGAGCTCGACAGGGTTAGCCATTTCTGGGGAATACAACTGGAGACAATAACGCATGTATCCGGCCCAGGGGGCGGGAATGGTGTCGCAAGCCGACACTAGAATGGGCACTTAGCGCTACTGGCCACTGGGGGCGAGTACATGGGAAGATACCGGCTTTATACAGAGGCTATAGAATCTAGCGAACGTGTTAGGTGTCGCCCAGCCCGCAGCTCTACATATATCTGTCAGCGAGGTGCCCTGAGCTACACCCCTAGTCGAGTGTGCTCGCAACCCGAACGGTCAGGGCATGTCTTGGGACTGGTACGCCAAGACAATAGCATCCACTATCCAGTGGGCTAACCGCTGCTTGGAGACAGCCTTTCCCTTCTGCTTGCCTCTGTAACAGATGAAGAGCTGTTCTGAGGTCCTAAAGCTTTGAGTTTGGTCCACGTAGGCAAGGAGAGTGCGGACCGGACAGAGCAAAGCTAGGGCTGGGTCTGCCTCCTCCGAAGTCAGCGCTTGCAGGTTCACCACCTGATCTCGGAAAAGAGTGGTGGGAACCTTGGGCAAGTATCCGGACCGGGTCTCAGGACGACGTGAGAGTTACCTGGCCCAAATTCTAGGCACGATTCACTGACCAAAAGTGCATGCAGGTCCCCTACCCTCTTGATGGAGGCCAGTGCAACCAAGAGTACTGTCTTCATGGAAAGGATCTTTAACTCAATGGACTGCAAAAGCTCAAAGGGAGGGCTCTGGAGTGCTCTAAGCACCAGAGCTAAGTCCCAAGAGGATACCGGGTTTGGACGAGGAGGATTCAGCCTCCTCGCACCCCTGAGGAACCTGATGATTAGGTCGTGCTTCCCTAAGGACTTACCATCAACTGCATTGTGATACACTGCTATTGCTGCGACGTACACTTTGAGGGTGGAGGGAGACAGCCTTCACTCCAACCCGTCTTGCAGAAAGGAGAGCACAACGGCAACCGAACACCTTCGGGGGTCTTTGCGGCGAGAAGAACACCACTCAACGAACAGGTTCCACTTCAATGCATAGAGGCGCCTCATAGAGGGGGCTCTAGCGGAAGCGATGGTGTCTACCACTGCTTGTGGTAGACCACCTAGAACCTCTACGTCCCGTCCAGGGACCAGACATGGAGTTTCCAGAGGTCTGGACACGGGTGCCATAGGTCTGCCACGCCCATCTCGGGACTCGGCCGTGAAGCCAGTGCTGGAGCGGTCTCATATGCAGCAATCCGAGACGCGTTACCGTGGCTGCAGATGCCATATGCCCCAGGAGCCTCTGAAAGAACTTCAGTGGGACCGCTGTCCTGCCTTTGAACGTATTTAAGCAGTTCAGCACTGATCGGACTTGCTCCTCTGTGAGGTGCACAGTCCGATTGAACGAATCCAGCTCCATACCAAGATAAGAGATCCTCTGTGTGGGAGAGAGTTTGCTCTTGTCTCGGTTGACCCGAAGGCCCAACAGGCTGAGGTGACGGAGCACCAGGTCCCTGTGTTCGCACAACTGCTTTCGCGACTGGGCTAGTATGGGCCAGTTGTCGAGGTAGTTGAGAATGCGAACGCCACGTTCTCAGAACAGAACAATAATGGCTGCCTCTGCGACTTTCGTGAAGACGTGAGGTGACAGGGACAGCCCGAAGGGCAGGACTTTGTACTGACATGCCCTCTCCTCGAACGCAAAGCATAGGAATGGTCTGTGTCTCAGGAGAATGGAGACATGAAAGTACGCGTCCTTCAGGTCGATCTCTGCAAACCAATCTCGGGGACGGATGCATTCGAAAATGCGTTTCTGTGTCAACATTCTGAATGGGAGCTTGTGCAGGGCCCGATTCAAAACACGCAGGTCCAAGATTGGTCTTAACCCACCTCCTTTCTTGGGTACAATGAAGTAAGGGCTGTAGAACCCTGAATGCATATCGGCTGGAGGAACCGGCTCGATCGTGTCCTTCGCCAGTAGGACTCCGATCTCTGACCGCAAGACATGGGCATCGCTGCTCCACACTGTGGTGAAGAGGATGCCCCTGAACTTGGGAGGCCAGCGAGCAAACTGAAATTGCGTAGCCGAGTCTGATGATACGGATGAGCCAGAGAGACGGCCTGGGGAGCTCTAGCCAGGCCCCCAGACCGAACAAGCCGGACCAACAGCATCACAGACGTACCCGGGGTGGGGCAGCGAGGTGGAATGCTCGGACCTGACTTGGGAGGCCCAGAGGTGGCCCAGAGTGTTGCAGGACACACTGCCAACCTGACCCTCTTGGGGCCCACGGAGGGAGGACACTGCTCTTTTGAGAATGTGGGTACCACTGGACTCCGGAGAGCCAGTGGCAGGACTGAAACCTAGTCGAAACCTAGGAGGGAGGGGTGCGGACACCGCCTCCCCAAGAGCAGATCCCCTTCTCACTGGGCCACCCGTTTCAGGGCCGCTTGCCAGCAGACTTGCATGTGAGCACTCAAAGAACAGAAACGCCCAGCCAACCAACACAGAGACAAGTGTATGTTGCAGCGGCCACTCGCTGACTCGCGCCATCATACCGGCACCCAGGTAAGAGAGTGATCCTCCTTGAGACTCGTCTAAACACTCTTTGTAGAAACAGCTTGATACAGCAAACCGTTCGGCTCCGAAGTTAAAAGCGATATGCAGTACTTCCACTTCCGTGTTTATACCCGCGCTGCGGGGCAGTGCGTGGAATACGTGAACCACATGCCAATGTCCATTGGCTCGTTTTTAATCACTCGAAGTAGATTGGTCTCTGAAAACAGATCCCAATTCGTCGGTCAGTTCCGATGTACGTCGAACGTGACCGACTGAAAGGGAAAGTAAAATTTTGCATGATCTGAAAATATACTCTGCTAATCACAAACACATAATGTGTTTACACAAATACAGGTGATCTGAAAACTAACAAAAAGCAAATCTTTAATGTTTTGCATATGCAAACTCATTGTCATATATTAATTAAAAACATTGCTTTGAAACCAACTTGCATTTATATTTCACAAAACATTTGTGCAATATAAATGCAAGTTAGTTTTAGAAGAAGAGTGGATTTCAAAACTGTCTATTTGCATATAGTGAATAACTTTGGCCTTCATTTACATCCTCCTCAAGGACATTTAAACTGAAAAATAAAGATATATTATTTTTACATATATATTAGTACTTTTACATATTAAGAATACACACAACACAAAGCCCCCAAAACAATTACATTCATATGATTTCTTTATGTCAAAATGATAGGAAAGACATGCTCTGGCTGTTACACTAGTTAGGAATCATGACTACTATCACCTGTTCAATGTTTTGATGCAGATTAATGTCTGATCTGCCACTGAACATCTTCACTCAATCTGAGATCCATACTTTGAACATTTAACTAATGGATACAGATATATTCTTGTATATTAAACTAGTTTAAATGTGTAACATCTGCTTCAAGGTGTAACAATGACTCATATGATAATACGTTTCCCGTAAGAGGAAATTATTCAATACACACTTTGCATATCTGACTGTGAAATTCCCTTCTTGACGTAGACAACCCATATAAAGAGGACAAGACTGAGAACTTCGGGAAGATCCTGATAACTCGCTTTCACTACAGCACAGGTAGGCCAAAACTTCATCAACTGAGACTTCAGTTTATCTGTTAATTCAGAAGAGAACTGGTAATTATGCTGTACTTTCACAGATGCAAATTTATACTTTCTCGACTGACCAAAAATGTTGTACTCATTAATGACATCAACAGGTTTTATTTATGGATGTTTTGTTATTAATCTACTGTTATGATTTCTCTTCTGAGCATCACCTGTTCTTCTTCTAAATATACATGTAATTTTACTGCAGCATTTTCTTATATTTTCATAATTTGGCTAACCAGCAAAGATCATGTTGTCCACAAAACATAAAAATATGCACTTTTCCAAAAACAAGTCAATTGATCAACTTTATCCATATGCATACTATGTATATTAGTGAACTAATTTGGGATTTATTTTATTATTTTTATGTTTTTCCAGTGACAAAATCATGGACCAAATTTGGCTTCATCTTTTTTCTCTTTCAGGTAAAACGTTAAAATAACATTACAAAAATATATAAAAACAGCGAGATTACACCAAATGATTTGCATATTTTTACATACTTAATGTCCTTAAAATCTTTGTAGAGGAGAATGACATTTATCCTCTAGACAAGCAGAATTCAGGTTAATGTGATCAAGCCAATAATAATTCAGGTCGTCCACCATCAACTAACAATGACTTCCTAAAAGTCAAGAAGCCGTCACCAGCGGCCAATTATGATGAAAATTTAACTTAAAATATATATAACAACTTGGCAATAATGACTATCCAAAAAAGGAACAAGTATTATTGAACAACACTGTTAAAATACAATGAATAATGCAAGTTATATCATTACTTGTGATGAAGTTTATAATAATATTCATAATGTGGAGGAACTTTTTAAACAGATAACATTAAAAACCTCCAATTGCTGTAACAATATTAAAATCAAATTATCAAAATATCAAAATCAAATATTAATCAAATCTTATTTAATCTTGGCCAAACTACAATTAAAGTGCCTCTACTGTGCTATTTTAGCAATTATTAACGTTGTTTTGGTATAAATATAATGTTATAGATCTAAATATAATACCACGGATCTAAATATAATGCTATAGATCTAAATATAAAGCTATAGATCTAAATATAATACCACGGATCTAAATATAATGCCACGGATCTAAATATAATGCTATAGATCTAAATATAATGCTATAGATCTAAATATAATGCTATAGATCTAAATATAATGCTATAGATCTAAATATGACATAGATCTGAATATAATGCCACGGATCTAAATATAATGCTATAGATCTGAATATAATACCACGGATCTAAATATAATACCACGGATCTAAATATAATACCACAGATCTAAATATAATGCTATAGATCTGAATATAATGCTATAGATCTAATATGGCCCTGCTCTGCTCTTTTGGGATTTTTATTTGATATAATTCTCTGTTGTTTAAACTGCTAATTATAACCTACTCATCTTCATATATTGTCTAACATTGCCTACCACATTAAATCTGACATCACTAGCTTTTAATCTAAATCACTATCGCACGTTAGCTTTTCGCTAGCCTGTTAGCGTGCCATATCTGCACCCGGGTTTCCTGTTTTCTGAGTTCATTAAACAACTGTGGTGAGTTGGATTAGTAAATAGACTCCATCAAACAACTTTGGTAAATTGGATTAATAAAAAAATACGGTAAGCCATGTCTTCTCCCGTTTGACATTTGTGCTGGCTACTGTATACAGGCCACCAGGGCACAATACAGACTTTATCAAAGAATTTGCTGACTTTCTATCCGAGTTAGTACTGGCTGCAGATAAAGTACTAATTGTTGGTGATTTTAATATCCATGCAGATAATGAAAAAGACGCATTGGGATTAGCATTTAGAGACATTCTAAACTCTATTGGAGTAAGGCAACACGTGTCAGGACCCACTCATCGCCTTAATCATACGTTAGACCTAATATTGTCCATGGAATAAATGTTGATACCGTTGAAATTCTGCAGCAGAGCGACGACATCTCAGATCATTACCTAGAATCATGTATACTTAATTTAGCTAAGGCTGCAAAGCTGTCCCCTCGCTTCAAATATGGCAGAACTATCACTGCCGCCACTAAAGATTGCTTTGTAAATAATCTTCCTCATCAGTTTCATCTCCTCAGCATCCCAGATAGCCTAGAGGAACTACATTTTGCAACAGAAACTAATGACTCTCTTTTTTCCAGCACTTTAGACACAGTTGCTCCCCGGCGCTAAAGAAGATTAAAGAAAATAGTCCAACGCCGTGGTACAACGAGCACACCCGGGCCCTTAAAACAGCAGCCAGAAAAATGGAGCGCAGTTGGAAGAAAACAAAACTAGAGGTTTTTCGTAAATCATGGAAAGAGAGCATGATCGCATACAGAAAGGCCGTAAAAACTGCTAGATCTGCTTATTTCTCGACTCTCTTAGAAGAAAACACAACCCTAGGTATTTATTTGATACAGTGGCTAAGTTAACCAAAAATAAAACTTCTACTTCTGAGGGTTGTAAACAGCACAGCAGTAATGACTTTATGAACTTCTTTACGTGTAAGATCGATAATATTAGGAAGAAAATTATAACCATGCAGCCGTCTACTACAGTGTCACATGAGACAGAGCATTGTTGTGTCACTGAGAAAAAATTACATTCATTCACTGCTATAGGAGAGGAAGACACACACACACACACACACACATTCATTCACTGCTATAGGAGAGGAAGAATTGGCTAAACTCGTTAAATCATCTAAATCAACAACATGTATGCTCGACCCTATACCGACTAAGCTATTAAAAGAGATGTTACCAGAGGTCATAGATCCTCTTCTTAATATCATTAACTCATCTTTGTCATTAGGATATGTACCGAAAACTTTTAAGTTGGCTATTATCAAACCACTTATTAAAAAACCTCAACTTGATCCTACAGAATTAGTCAATTATAGGCCGATCTCAAATCTACCCTTCCTGTAAAAAATACTAGAAAAGGCAGTGTCTTCACAATTATGCTCCTTTTTAGAAAGAAATGGTATCTGTGAGGATTTCCAGTCAGGATTTAGACCGTATCATAGTACTGAGACTGTTCTCATCAGAGTTACAAATGATTTACTCTTATCATCTGATCGTGGTTGTATCTCTCTATTAGTGTTACTCGATCTTAGCGCTGCATTCAATACTATCGACCACAACATTCTTTTGAATAGACTCGAAAATTATGTTGGCATTAGTGGAACTGCATTGGCATGGTTTAAATCAGACTTATCTGACCGTTATCAGTTTGTAGCAGTAAATGAAGAGATGTCACACCGATCACAAGTTCAGTATGGAGTACCGCAGGGCTCAGTGCTAGGACCGTTGCTCTTCACCCTGTACATGCTACCACTGGGAGATATCATTAGGAAGCATGGCGTTAGTTTTCACTGTTATGCTGACGATGCTCAGCTCTATATTTCTTCACGCCCTGACGAAACTTACCAATTCACAAGATTAACGGAATGCATAGCTGATATAAAACATTGGATGTCTAGTAATTTCCTGCAACTTAATTCAGAAAAAACTGAATTTTTAATTATTGGACAAAAAAACTCTGCAAGTAGTAACCTAGAATACTGTCTAACACTCGATGGCTGCTCTGTCAAGTCCTCGTCGTCAGTTAGGAACCTGGGTGTGCTCTTTGATACCAATCTTTAATTTGAAAGCCACGTTTCTAACATCTGTAAAACTGCATTCTACCATCTTAAAAATATATCTAAATTACGGCACATCCTTTCAACAGTTATATCCCTTGAACAGTTAATTCATGCGTTCATGACCTCAAGGCTAGATTACTGTAATGCTTTACTGGGTGGTTGCCCTGCTCGCTTAATAAACAAACTCCAGCTGGTCCAAAACGCTGCAGCTCGAGCTCTTACTAGAACCAGGAAGTATGACCATATTAGCCCGGTTCTGTCAACACTGCACTGGCTCCCTATTAAACATTGTATAAATTTTAAAATCTTGCTTATTGAGACCGCAATAGACGTGATGGAGTATAATGCGTTAAGAGTTCGCTCAAGTACTGGGGAGCTAAACCATTTAGTGCTTTGTAAGTAATAAGCTCTGGCCAGTTGATAACTAGAATATCAAAATCAACTGCAGGCGGTCGATCCTTTTCCTATTTAGTGCCTAAACTCTGGAACAGTCTTCCTAGCATTGTTCGGGACGCAGACACACTCTGTCAGTTTAAATCTAGACTAAAAACACATCTCTTTACTATGGCTTACACATAAAACATTATCAATCTCTATTATTCAAATCAGTAAATGATTGTTAGGCTGCATTAAGTAGGTCAGCCGGAACCGGGAACACTTCCCATAACACCTGATGTACTCGTTACATCATAAGAAGAATGGCATCTACGCTAATGTGAGTCTCTCTGTTTATCCTGAGGTTTACTGCAGTCAGCCGAATCCGGGCCGTATCCAGATCAGATGATGGACCAGCGCCTGGACATGACCAACGCACCCCTGAAGTGTCTGCAGAGAGCGTGTCAAATAAACTCCCCCCATAAATGCTGCATCGACATGACATCCTCATTAAACCCGTCTTCGGCTTGACGACTTCAATCTCTCGAATAATCTTACGAATATCTATTTACCTAATATGAATTAAGACCTGCTGTGTTGCCAGAATTATAATCATACTGTTACGATCCCTGGTCTAGGTCAGGGTGTAACAAAAAAGACACGACCCAAACTTCTTATTTACCCATTTTTTTTATTATTATTTACTAGTTGCCTAAAAATTTAGAGCAACTGTACTTGGGTATTTCTTAAGCAAAGAAAAGACACCAGTGATTACAAATCAAGACAAAAAGAAAGAAATTTAGAAGCAATCTCTTCAGGGCTGAGCTAAGTGCCAAAACAACAAACGTAATAGAAACTAAACTTCCCAAGAAAACTAGCTTCCAGATCCAGATCAGATGGTGGACCAGCGCCTGGACATGACCAACTCATCCCTGAAGTGTCTGCAGAGAGCGTGTCAAATAAACTCCCCCCGTAAATGCTGCATCGACACGACATCCTCATTAAACCCGTCTCCGGCATGACGACTTTGAATAATCTTACGATTATCTATTTACCTAATATGACCTCTGACCTGCAATGTTGCCAGAATTATAATCATACACTGTTTGTTCGTCGGCCAGAGGAGAACTGGCACCCCGACTGAGCCTGGTTTCTCCCAAGGTTTTTTTCTCCATTCTGGCCCTGAAGGAGTTTTGGTTCCTTGCCACCGTTGCCTCTGGCTTTTGGCTTGCTCAGTTGGGGACTCCTAAATCTCATCTATATTACCGATCTGCCCGCATTGACGCTATATGATACTTGAAATTAGCTGTGAGTGGCTGTACAGCCGAATCAAATTCTGTTGCATTATTTTCCTGTTAACACTGTGAAGCTGCTTTGAAACAATTGGACTTGTAAAAAGTGCTATATAAATAAAGGTGACTTGACTAAAGATGATGAATCATGCCAAAACAATCCACTAAGTGACAGGCTGTAAACGTTCACATGCACAAGAATAAACAACAACAATCCACTAGGTGGCCATACATCATGAATATCCACATACAGAGTGAGTCCTCTAGGTGGCTACATTGCAAGTTAAGCCCAAACAAATACATACACAGAGAAAAGTATCACAAGAAAGGAATGAAATCTATTTCTTCATTCAACCCCGGGTACACTGTGGCCTGTAAATCATATATTTAAAAAAATTCTCTCTGTAAAAGTAATTTTAATCAGTCATCACCCCAAATGTTCTTTTTGATTGGTTCAAAACCCTCAACCATTAGTCCTTCTGGATTACTGTTGTGCACAATTTGGAAGTGTTTTGTCATAGGATAATCCAAATTGTCTTTTTTAATGGCATTTTTGTCTTTGAGACATCTCTTGGTCTGGCCAAAGAAAGCATCCACATTTAGATGATAACCTGTATACCACAAAAGTAGTGTTACAATTAATGAATGCTTTTATGTTTATTATCTTATTTGACTTGGCAGGCAGATGACTTGGTACTAACCCTATCGCGTAGTGTCTGAGCCCTCTTAAAGCTAATTCTTGGAGGTACAGAAAATACTTCTCTAAGCACAGGGTCTCTCTTAATAAGATTCCAAGATAAGATTCTCCAGATTCTGAGCTAGCATTATTTTGTCTTTGTTAGTTTACAGTCTGTTTAACAGTCCTGTCTAATACGTTATTAGGTAGAACTGTTATACAAAGAAAGTAAACAGTATATGAAAAGTATTAGCGTTTGCCGTGTGGTTGATGTCCAATAACACTAGCTGAGCAGAAATACAAAATCATGCTTCTCTTGATCCCCTCAAAGTTGCGTTGGATTTTCTCTTTAGTGTAAAGGTTGAGAGGTCCATCTATCACAGTTTTCCATGTGTGTAGTTTGTTTCTGGAGCAAATGTATAGGCTATTATCTTTGTGTGTAGACAGCTTTTTTCAAAATGGTGGTCAATCAGTCACTGGTAGTTCCTATTGTGCTGGGTTAGTCCCTACTCTGCATTAGGAGCTAAATTAGTTCCCTCACAAGGAATTCCTAGATCTAAAATCGTTCCTAGTTCCTGCCCAGCCGAACACGCCAAAATCTGGGTACTTATGCTAATAGTTCTAAAAACTATGAAAAGGTTCCTCTGGTGCGAAAGCCCCTCATGTGAAATACAAACTGAGTTCTGGAAACAATCTGGAACTTTTGGCAGGTTTAAGATGCTCACACTCTTTAACCAGAGTAAATGAATTTTGCTTGACATGCCTCTGATGTCTCCGTTTCTGTTTTTCACAGAAAGTGACAATGCAACAGAGAAAATGGTTTTAATCCAGAACCTAAAGACATGGCTTGACGCTCAGAAGCACTGCAGACAGCATTATACAGACCTGGTTACCATTAGGAGTCTAGATGACAACATACAGGCTGCCAAATTGACCTATTTGATATATGAGCCTTGGATCGGACTGTACAGGGACTCTTGGAAGTGGTCAGATCAGGCCAACTTCACTTCCTCAACCCAACTCGTTGCTCAGAGTCTTAATGGGGCGAACAAAGACTGTGCTGGTATATATTGGAATTTTCGTAATACTGGTGATTGGTATTGCACTGGACTTTATTACTTCTTCTGCAGCACGGGTAAGTCTGACCTGGATGGTTTTGTATGTTCGTTCTTTTGTTGTTTGTTGACAAAACCTGAATAGTACAATATGACTGTTGATTTAATAAGGGTTTCCTTCCAAAAACATTTCAGCCTGAAACCCGAAAATAGCTGTTTCAGCCAAAAATGTTCAGTAGCCGAAATTTTGGTGCATCCCTATTCATAAATATTATATAATTTATCTGACCATTTTTGGTCAAAGGGGTTCATCTGACAATAAGTCTGGGAATCCCTGATCTACATATTCATACAGTAAGATGTAGATAAAGATAAAGGTATTGTGTGTGCTTGTCCTGCAGTCAAGAAGAAGCAGCAGGTGATCCGAGTGCAGGTGAAAGCCAGTGAGAATGCAGACGACGCTACTTTGAGAGCGCTCGTCTTACACAAGGTGGGCTTTATAATACTCTGACTAACAATGTGTTCAAATTCAATGCTGACCCAATTCAAAATCATTCTGTGCTGGCTGGAAGATTTTCATTAATGTATTACAGTAGTGAGAGTCTGATGAGGACTTTATTAAGACATTACATAATTGGGATTCCTTTTGTCACATTTGTTTTTGGTGACGATCATGCGATTAGGTTTGGAAACTGACCTCATGATGGCAAAACATCCATTGCTAAAGTCTTCCATTGATTCAAGATTCAAGAGTTTTATTTGTCACATACACAGTTATATACAGAATATACAACCGGCAGTGAAATGTAAACAGGTCCGCTCCATGGACAGTGCAAATTCACAGTTAAAAACACAAGGAAGAAATTATAATAGAAATAGGATATATAAAAAAAAAACTATATATATATATATATATATATATATATATATATATATATATATATATATATATATATATATGTCTATATCTGTAGAATTATAAATAATCAAGTCAAGAGAAAAAAGGTAACAAATAAGGATAAAGTGGAATAAAATAATTGAAGTAGACTTTGCAGTGAGTAAACTGTAGACTTATAAATATGTGGTTAACAAATGTATAAGAGTATAATGTGCAAACAGGTTTATAACAGGTTGTTACACAGTAACAACGAGAACAGAAAGTGCAGTGCAATGTCAGTGTATCGATGTTTATCCTGGCGTGAAGTCACGTGATGTTAAGTTCAGGAGTCTGATGGCCTGGGGAAGAAGCTCCTCCTGAGTCTCTCAGTTTTGGCCATCAGGCTTGGAAGCGCTACCAGATGGCAGCAGCGTGAAGTGAGGGTTTGCAGGGTGATTAGAGTCCTTGATGATCTTGGTAGCTCTGCCTTTGCAGCGTTTGGTGTAGACATCCTGCAGAGACGGAGAGCTGACCCTGAGATACGCTCGGATAAGCGCACTACTCTTTGCAGGGCTTTGCGGTCATGACTGGTGCTGTTCCCATACCACGCTGTGATGCACTGAGTTAAAACACTTTCTATCGCCCCTAAATAGAAAGTTTTCAGGATAGCTGGTGAAACCCTGAATTTCCTCAGCTGGCGCAGGTGGTACAGTCTTTGCCTGGCTTTTTCACCTGTGTCTGAATGTGAGCAGTCCAGGTTAGGTCCTCGGAGATGTTTACTCCCAGGTACTTGAAGCTGCTCACTCTCTCTACTGGTGACCCGCTGATCATGAGGGGAGAGTATGTCCGTTGCTGTCTCTTCCTGAAGTCCACAATCATTTCTTTGGTCTTGCCAACATTCAGAGAGAGACAGTTGTCCTGGCACCATGATGTTAGATGCTCCACCTCGTCCAAGTATGCCGCCTCGTTGTTGTTGGAAATGAGGCCCAGGACAACAGTATCATCAGCAAATTTGATGATAGAGGTGGAGCTGTGTGTGACAAACAGTCATGCGTGTAGAGAGTAGAGCAGGGGCTCAGGACACAGCCCTGTGGAGCTCCCACACTCAGGGTGATGGAGGTGGAGGTGGACTGGCCTATTCTCACCACCTGAGGCCTGCCAGTGAGGAAGTCCTCAATCCAGTGGCAGAGAGAAGGATTCAGGCCGAGATCCAGGAGTTTGGAGGTTAGCTTGGTGGGAACTATGATGTTAAAGGCTGAGCTATAGTCAATAAATAGCAGCCTTACGTAGTTCCCACTTTTGCTGTCGATGTGAGTGAGGAGGAGTGGAGGACATGAGAGATGGCATCTTCAGTCGATCTATTGGGACGATAGGCAAACTGAAGAGGGTCCAAAGTGTCAGGAATGAAGGCGCAAATGGTGTTTTTAATGAGTCTCTCAAAGACCTTCATGACTATAGACGTGAGAGCCACTGGACGATAGTCATTTAGGCAAGAGGGTTTACTGTTCTTAGGGACAGGGATGATGGTGGATTTTTTTGAAGGAGGTGGGGACCACAGATGTAGCGAGGACTCATTAAAGATAGATGTAAACAACCCGGTGAGCTGATCAGCACAGGACCGCAGAACACGACCTGAAATACCATCCGGCCGGCAGCTTTCCCTGCGTCCACACGCTTGAGTGCTCTCCGAACTTCATCCTCCGAGACAGAGATCACGTGATTGTTGCTGCTCTGAGTAATTTCCTCTAACGCGCCACTTGGCGGAGTCGCGCGTGCCGCGGTTACAGTCAAAGCGAGCATAGAAAGAGTTTAACTTCGTTCACGAGCAACGGATCAACGCTTGCCTCTGCCGAGGATTTAGATCCAAAGGAGCAGATGGACCTCAGACCTTGCCACATGCGCCGCTGAGTCGTTGAGTTGGAAATGAGACTCCACTCGGTCTTTATAACGGAGTTTTGCGGCTTTAACTGCTCGTCTGAGAGCATAGCAGGACGATCTGTATTCATTCATATTCCTGAATGGAGACCGGCGTTGTAAGCAGCAGTGCGTCGCGTTCACTGCCGCGCGGATTGAATTGTCCACCCACGGTTTCTGATTTGAGAAGGACGTTATTGTTATTGTTTGCGTGGCTTGCTCTGTAAGCGTGTTGATGAAGCAAAGCGCCACGTCTGTGAACTCGCTTACGTCCAGCTGAACTCGCTCGGAACATGTCCCAATCCACATCGCCCAGAGCTGCCTGTAGCGCGGGTCTCTGAGTGGGGTGACCACGCTTAACTTCCCGCCTCACCGGGGTTCCTGGAGGAGCTTTTGTTTGTATTCGGAGTGAGGAAAATGGCGGCATGATCCGATTTGCCAAACGCTGGAAGTGACCGCGCTTTATAGGCGTTCTTAAACGGAGAGTAGCAGTGATCCAGTGTGTTTGCTCCTCGTGTGGGGCAGGAGACGTGCTGATGAAAGTTTGGCAGGACTTTCTTTAGGTTAGCTTTGTTAAAATCGCCCGCGACAATGAATGCCGCGTCCGGGATGTTGGTTTATGACGCCGCTGGCAACATCATGAAGGCCAGATAAAGCCAGCGCTGTGTCTGCCTGCGGTGGGATGTAAACGGCGGTCGCGACAACCGCAGAAAACTCCTAGGCAGATAGAATGGGCGGCAAATGATTGTTAAATGTTCCAGATGAGGTGAGCAGGACCGCGAGAATGGTGATGTTCCTGGGATCGCACCATTTCTTGTTGATCATGAAACACACTCCACCGCCTTTGGATTTACCGGCCTCGGCTGTTCTGTCCATCCGAAAAACAGAGAAGTTCTCCGACGGCGTCACAGCTGTGTCCGGGACCGCAGGCGTGAGCCATGTTTCGGACAAACAAAAGATGTTACAGTCTCTCATGTCCCGTTGAAAACTTATCCTGGCTCTAAGATCGTCCATCTTATTATCCAAGGATTGAACATTTACTAGAAGAATGCTCGGGAGAGGAGGTCTGAATGCCCTTTTCCTCAGTCTGTTACGGATACCAGCACGTTTCCCACGGTGTTTCTTTGTTCTACGCCGCTGGCTCTGGCCATTGTTCAACTCGGCGTTGCGAAGAATCTCAGATGGCCACAGAGGATCGGCGAAAGTGTCCTGAAACAGTCCAGTGTAGAGGTAACCAATGTCCAAAAGAGTTTTGCTGTCGTAGTAGATCAATGCAGATGATAAGTTTGTAAAAACTGAGAGTAAAAGAAAGTAAAATAGTAAATAAAAGCACAGTCTTCGCGGAGCGACCTGAACGGCGACCAAACACAGCGGCGCCATTTTGTAATGGGCATTGCTAAAGTTTGTGATGAAAACCATTGTGGATGTGATTCTTCCTGAATGTTCTTCCTGAAAACAACAGGCCTGGCCACATCTACGTTTACATTTATGCATTTAGCAGACACTTTTACCCAAGGCGACTTACAACTGAGGAATAAAGGAAGCGATCTGTCATGAAGAGGAGAAGAAACGCAAAGAGTGCCCAAAAAATACCAAGTTTTGGACATTACTCAGTGTAGCACAAGCTAGACCGGATTCCTTTCTGTCCTTCAATCCGTGCAGACGTGTTTTTCTCTCTGCTCCCTGCTGGCTCTCGCGCTGTTTTGTTTTGTCTAGTGTTTCGTCTCTTCTCTTCTCTGACTGCTGCTTTGCTGGACTCCTGAAAATACTGAAATGGAATTGATTAACTGGTCAATCAGCGCGATCGACAAGATTTTCTCACTAAGGAAGGGTGCCCCGGGAGAACCCACCTGCCCGGACGGGACCTTTGCTGCAGGGTACGTGAGGGACGCATGGAACAACTGGCAAGTCCTGTGCCTGGAGGCTCTGTCCGTGGAGGATGCGGAAGATTTATACATGATTGGATTATTGATGGCGGGGTTCCTATTCTTTGGCTTTGGGATTGCCCTGACCTATCGGAAGATTGGTAAGACAGCTGCAAGCAAATTCACCCAGCCGCTGTCTGTGGAAATTAAAGAATGCTTCGGGTTGTGTGTGACCGTTTGAAGAATTAGATCAGAAAGTGATAGGAATTGAGGAACTGAACCGTAACAACGCAGTCCGGACTGCGGATACGCAGGGTAGAGTGGGCTCTATCGGGGTCAGATCGGTGAACTTTACGGACTGTAACGGGTCTGGCCATGAGGCTGGACGTAATGTCTAGGGAAACTGCACAGACCGGACGCGAATGCTGAGGACCAGATCTGATTGATTGATTATGATCCGGACAAATTACCGAAGATCATCAAATGGATTAAAAATAATAAATTGTATTTGCCTGACCTAATCAACTAGCCCAACGAACCTCACTTGGTCCCTATCTCTCGGTTGGGAGGTCAGCCGGGCAGCTGTCTGCTATCTTCCCCTGTGCACTGCCTTATCTCCCTTCAAGGACAAACCATAGAACTGAACTCAAAAACATCTGAAGTTATGGCTAACATTCTCACACAACACAATCTCAGACTCACTCGCACCATACACACCCGACCTTCCCTCCCACCTCCATCCGTCTGCCTGTTTATCTATCTCCTCTCCCACTCCATACAAAAATCCCACCACGTGACCACGTGTACTGTGTCATGTTTATGTTTATGTTTATGTTTATGTTTTGTTGTGTTTGCTATGTAATGCTTGCTAAATTGCATTCTTGTATTTCTGGAGAGCGTAGGGCGGCGCCTGAATAATCGGCTGCGGCCCGGAGGCTTGCTCCAAACTTCATTTCGTTATACTGTACTTGTACATGTGTAATGACAAATAAACTTCAACTTCAACTTCAACTTCAACTTCAGAATAGGGAGGGAATAGAGAAAAATAGAAGAAAAGAAAAAGTTTTTTTTTTTTTTTTAAGATGAGGTTAAGTGCTCAAGGAAGATATGAGTTTTCAGCTGTCTTTTGAATGTTGTCAGTGATTCTGCCTTCCTGATGGAGGTGGGAAGATCATTCCACCAGCAGGGAATGGTGAATGAAAATGTTCTGGAAAGGGATTTCATGCCTTTTTGTGATGGTACCTCCTTAGCTGAGCGAAGGCTTCTGGTGGGGGTGTAGACTCATAGGAGCAAGTGGAAGTATGCGGGTGCTGAGTTTGTGATGGATCTGTAAGCAAGCGGCAGCGCCTTGAACTTGATGTGGGCAAGTAGTAGCCAGTGCAGAGAGATGAAGAGAGGTGTGACATGGGCCATTTGGGCTCGTTGAAGACAAGACGTGCTGCTGCATTCTGGATCATTTGAAGTGTTTGGATCGCACACGATGGAAGTCCAGCCAGAAATGCATTGCAGTAGTCAAGCCTAGAAATAACCAGGGCCTGGACGAGAAGCTGTGTTGCATGCTCTGTTAGGAATGGTCTGATCTTCCTGATGATGTGCAGCGCAAACCTGCATGATGGTGTAAGGTCCAGCTGATTGGCCCAACGTAGGAATCCAGCAGCTGGTCGAAGGACTTCTGCGTGTATGTCTTTTCTGGCGCTTCTAGAAAAATCACTTTAATTTATTAAAATGTGAAGATCCAATTCAAAAATCTGACTCCATGAATAATTTTATCTGACTCCAATTATTTGTAATTTTGTTGCATTTGTAATTTAACAGCTGATCATAAGTTTAGTTGTGATTTAATTTAGATCATTGATTTTCTTAGTATCTCTTAATTGCAAATATTCGTTCCTCCATGGGACCCGGAGTCGCTCAGAGGATAATGCTCGCGATTATAATTACATTACCTCACGGACGCAAATTAGTCAGTTCTGAGATTACAGAGGATTACAGAGTGAACTATTTTACCTTTAAGTGAGTCGCACATGCTTACTCATAACAGAAAGTGTCATTTTAGTAATAGTCACGAGAGCTGTAACTTGTTAATACCAGTGACAGCCAGAAATCGGATTGCCCCTCATGCTTAGCGCCATGCTCCGGTCATGGGGTCCTCGGTATGAATCTGCCCTGACAGAAAGATTTACGGAAACTCCTACAAAACTCAGCATACGACACTACTTAAATAAAGGAATTTAGACTTATACAAGATAAATCAAGATTAATGTTTATTATAGCCAGGTAAACATATCAAATAAAAGAATTTAGAAAGAATCCATAATACACAACTGATCAGCATACAATATAAAACATCATTCTAAAAACATAAAAATAGTTTCCAAGAGTCATTGTTACCTGGCAATAGAGACACACTTCAACAGCGTGGGAAGTTCTGATTACAGATGCTTCCATGAGTGGTCTCCCCATTCCCTTTAAATACTCAACCAGAACAAAAGAACAATAAACATTTAGCACCCAAATATTTATGCAGCTTTTGGTTGAAACTTTTCTCGTGACCAAATGGTCACACCTAGCTTTGGGGATGACAGCAAATGTTTATAAAAGATCTTTATGAGCATCTCCCACACCAGGGAACAAGCTCTGTTGTCTTTATTATGACCTGTTCCTCTGATGTGGGAATGAAACCTGTTTACCAGAAACACCAAAAGTCAAAGAAACACCTTGTGGCAGTATCTGTGAGATTTGCATGATTGTGTGGTCTCCGAGGCAGGAAGAGTGAGAGGGTCAGAACTCGGCAGGGGAGGAGATAAGATTGAGTCTTGTTTTTTCTTATTCAGATGAGTGAAGTTTTATTGTCTTAGTGCAGCTTAGATCTCTTGAGTTTGCTCTCAGGTGAAATCCATTCTTACAGTTCCGCCCTTGGTCCTTGGAGCAGATTCAGAGCAGTCTCCGAGGGGCCATTTTCAGGATTTCTTGAAGTTTGCTTTACAACTGCACTTTCCGTGAGAGCTGGTACCTGTAATGGGCTGAGTGCGATGGCCATGTTGGTTGATGTGCGCATCGTTTGAAGAAGACATCTAAAGTAACAGCACTGGCAGAGTGTGAAGAAGAAGATGAGCACGCTGGCGATGGCACATCCACGGAACATCCAGTCCCACCATGTGTAAGCATAACGTGCTGAGCGGGTAGAGGAACTGGACAGGATCTCTGCAGTCTTTTCACCAGATTTGCTTCCACTTGTGCTTGGTTGAGATGGTATTCCGTCTGCAAGATAATTTCTTGTACTAAGTCCATTGTTTTTACCAAGTCCTGTGTGCTTTGTTCATAGAAAGTGTCCTCCCACCAGGGAGAAATGTCTGAGTCCATGGGCACCCTTCCCAGGATGTTTATCTGACCCATCGTAAAGTCCTCTTTCACTTCTAAACAGAAGGTGTGGTTTGCAGAGCAGGTCAGACCTCCGTGAGGTGAAGGAATTCATCTCGCTGACGACGCACCACTGTGTGTGAGACACTTGAACAGCATCAGAATGACCATGCAATGACTGGACGTTAACCAGCTTAGAGTCATTAGAAGAAAAAGGTTGTAACGTGTTGCAAGTGCAAATAATATAACTTGATGTTTCATGACAACAGGTGCGTGTGGTAAACAAGGTTTCAGTGCCCTTCAAAGTCATATACCGTAAGATGGTCCCATTTAATGATCTGATCCTTTACTACAACACCAATAGAGCGTATGGCGGTGGAATCTAGGTAAACCTGATCTGGGTGGATTAAAGGAAAGTGGCAAAGAACCCAATACAGCCAGTACATTCATTTCCAGTATACATCATTAACGTTGATAATAATTCAGAGTAATTAATATTCTTCATTTTCTCTGATGCAAGCCATCTATGCAGGTCTAAAATTTCAATAAGATCAATTAAAACATGCCTAGGTGTTTTATGGAGACGAAGATCTAAAATCTCCTGTCTTGCTGCAGCAAACAAATCTTGTGCATACAACCTACAGGCTAAGTCATGCTCGATGGTACGGGTCTGATTGAAAATTGTCTGGCTGGTCGTCAGAAGCGCCTGCGCTTCGGATCTGACCGCTTTGATAATATTCTCGTTACTATTAGTGATGTGTTGGAAACCAGTGGCCACCTGATTTGCCAACCATGTTGAAAATTGAGATTGACCTGTTATTTTGTAGGTGTTGGATATAGAATTGACTGAACCAAAAAGGCCTGCTATATTTCCAAGCAGGTCTCGTTTAGTACTGAGCAGGTGGAATTTGGACTGCAAGTCTATTTTTGTAATCAGAAACTAAATCATCGACGCGTGACTGTAGCCATGTGTATGTTTTGTCATTAATGTTACAGTGTTTTACATAAGCAGACAAAATATTAGAGATGTTATACGTCACATGTGTTATCACAAGGTTGACATCATGAAGCAATGTCTTATTTACATTTCCTTTGATCAGACCACCTGGAGGGTGGGATGTAATTTTAGACACTGTGTGGGTTTCTCGTATCCACAGGTAGTCAAATTAAAGCAATGGTGTAAAGTCCATGAGCAATTGTGAGGGCTAGTAAAATTGTCCATATTTGCTTCACATTTTCCCACACAGTATGTTCCTTCTTTCCGACTAGTCCAAACAAATGTTTTTACATTGTTATTAGATGCCCTCTTTGTTAGATCAAAAAGAAGCTCAGTAAACTTTAAATGTGTATGGTTATGTGTTGTTGTGTGTGTGCACCTATATGTTGTAGATTCAAGATCTTTAATGAAGTAAAAATTTTTGATCTGTGCCATAATTGTTCTTCTCATAAAATGTGTACATCCTACCAATTTCTGAATCTGGGTACATTTTAAGTTGGTCCCAGGCCGTAAGATTATGGTGAACTTGTGGTGCATGTGTGTATCCGGTAAGGTTTTGGTATGGGAGATGGGTAGAACCTGTATTACAGCAGATTTTTGTGGTGCAATTTGGTTCGGTGCTAATCCGGGGGCCATGTGACTATTTCTTTGTATGTAATTGGAGTGTAAGATGTGAATGGTCCCTTGGTATATTTCCATACCCATCTCTCGCATCCTAGGGTGTGTGTGAGTGTGATGCGTTGTCCCAATTCGATGCAGGTTGGTCCGGATACCACCCTGGCATCCGGCCTCCATGGAATTGCAGTGATCCTCCTGAGAAGAAAGAAGATCATATTTAACTCACTGAACCTTTGAATGGTTTACACTGGGACATGTGGTACCATTTAAATTTTCCTCTGATTTTCACGGCCACACAACTGTTACAAACAGCGTTAATTTCATAGGGCCCGTGCCATCTAGGGGAAAATGCATTTTGTTTCACAAAGATGCGTACCATAACCACATCTCCTTCTGAAAATTTTGTTTCAGAGATTGGGTTAAATTGCGCATCATTTGACAGGTCTGACTGTTGTTGTTTCAGTACAGCCTGTGTGTGCAGCACCTTCAATCTTTCTTGCAGTTTCACCAACACAGTTTGCTGAGTTGCAAGCATGAGAGGCCCCAGGTCTGCTGGGGAAATTTCTGGATCAATGGGCAACTTCATCACCCTTCCAGTCATAAGCTCATATGGGCTAATGCCTGTAGCTTTTGATGGGGTTGCTCGCAACACAGTCAGAACTGTGGGTAAGGCATCAATCCACCTGTTTTGGTGTTGTGCTATCTGTTTTGCAATATTTTCTTTTATGGTGCGGTTAGATCGTTCAACATTCCCTGAACTTTGTGGCCTATATGGAATATGGAATCTTTGCTTGATGTTTAGCATTTTGCACATGTTTTTCATCACTTGTCCAGTAAAATGAGTCCCCTGATCGGATTCAATTTGAATTGGTGCCCCCCAAAGAGGGATGATTTGGTTCGCCATCACACGTGCCACAGTATTTGCCGTGTTATTCCGAGTGGGAATTGCTTCAACCCATTTTGAGAATTTATCAATTATCACAAGGCAATATCGATACCCCCCTTTGGCACTGGATAGTGGACCAATGAAATCCATTTGTAAGAGACTCCCAGGGTCCTTTCGTGGTTCTGGCCTCACGAGGTTTGTTCGGCCGTGTTTTCCTTGGTTGATGGTAGCACACACCACGCAGGTGTTGCACCATCTTTCAATGTCAGCTGTCATTCCCTGCCACCAAAACTGATTTTTATCAACTGCGTGGTTCTTGTCGCCGATACATGCGCATACTCATGGTATAATTTGATTATTGGTTTTTGAAGAGCTTCTGGAACGACAAATTTTCCATCTCGAATTACTATGCCTTCAATTACATTCACCATCTGATCCTGCTTCAGGCGCGGTACAAGCTCTCCATTAGAGACCCACAGATCTTGTTGATACTGTTTGAGGTCAATGGGGGTGACTTGGACAGCACTTGCCACAGAAGCAGAGGGTGTCTCTTTTTCCCACTGGTCGCGTTTACTGCGGCCAGCTTAGCCAATTGGTCAACAACGTTATTGTTTCCCTCATGCACATCAGGTTTTTGTTGATGTGTGCGCGCACTTCACACAACAGACATGGGGTTTCGCGCTTGTATTGCTTGCCATATTGACGTTATAGTGCTGAAATGTTTTATAGGCGTTCCGGCGGAGGTGAGGAATTTTCGCAACTGCCATTGGGCCATAAAATCAGTTACAACGCCAAACGCATACCGACTGTCTGTATACACGCAAAGCGGTTCAGGGTGTGCCTTAATCGCTTCTAGCAATGCAATGAGTTCGGCTTCTTGCGCGGATATGCTAGATGGTAATTTAAACAACAATTGTTGTCTCGCATCCGCTTCGGGGAAGATGGGGAGCCCACACAGCACATCCAGCATAAAAATGACCATTCTGACAGAATCGGAACCATCTATGTACACAGGTGCTTGGCCTGGTAATGGCTGGTCATGCACAAGGCTTTGTGCCTCTTTGACAGGCTGACATGTGTGTGGATTTCCCTCAACATCCCCGAGCAGATGCGGCAAAATTTGTGTTTTTTATTGTAATTTCACGCGCTTGAATGTCTGCTATCCATCTCGCTAAACGTTGGGAGGAAACTCCCTTTATTCGGCCCTGTAGCAGCATTCGTACAGGCGTGTGCATGGTATGTACAACAACAGGTTGAAAACCGACAATGGGTTCTGTTATTTTTAGCATCCAATGCACCGCTAGCACATGCTGTGTACGTGGGTCGAATCCTTGCTCGACCAGAGATTTCTTACGGCTGTAATACGCGATTGGACGCAGTCTTCCCCCATGTTCCTGAGCTAAGACTCCGCTTAATGTTATTTCATGCGTGTCTACTTGAATGTGGAAAACTTTGGATACGTTGGGCAGTCCCAGGGCAGGCGCGGAGCACAAACGCTGTTTCAAATCGCTAAAAGCTTGTTCGTGTTTGTCAGTCCATTCAAGGACCTCATTTGGTTTTGTTTTTCCTTTTAGAAGAGAATACAACGGCGCAGCGGTGTTTGCAAAATCAGGGATAAACTCTCGAAGATAGTTTGCTGTTCCTAATACTTTTTGCAGCGAGTTTAAAGTATGAGGTCGAGGCAGTTCGGCAATGCATTTCTTTCTATCGTCTGTTAAGGCTCTGTGGTTTTGCGTCAGAGTGTACCCTAAATAGTGTACCTCTTTTAGTGCAATTTGGGCTTTTTCTTTGTTCATTTTAAAGCCTGCGTCACCCAACCTATGCAAAACGTCATCAACCAGCTGCAAGTGGTTCTCAAGTGGTTCTTCTGTAGCTATCAGAATGTCGTCTACATAGTGAACGACCTTGCCATTCCCTAGTAAGGACTGAGCACATCTGCCACAGCTCTGTGAAAAATGGCTGGGCTGTTGTGAAGGCCCTGTGGCATTCGTTCCCATGTATACTGCATTTGGTTTACAGTAAATGCTAGTTTCCATTGGTCTTCTCGTTTAACTTTAAGAGACCAGAAACCATTTTTGATGTCAAGCACTGTGAACCACGAAGCATTGGTTGAGACTTGTGATAAAATAGTAGCTGGATTTGCTACTATTGGTGTCGCTTTAGGTAAAACTTTGTTGAGACGCTGATAATCAATGCACAGACGCCATTTACCATTAGGTTTTGGCACTGGCAGACACGGGGAGTTTGTGGTTGAACTGCATCGCCGAACTATTCCTCTTTTCTCAAGCTGTTGTACTATCTCATGAACAGCGACCTCCGCCTCTGGCTTGATGCGGTATTGCTTTTGCGGGGGAGGGGGCTCTCCCTCGATGCATACCTCAAAGTCAACAAGGCCGCAGTCGTGTTCATGATCAGCCCAAACATTGCTGTGTTTGCTGATGAGAAGTTGAATTGGATCTGAACTGGAGATGGACATAATGCTTGCATTGCCTTTAGGCAAGCATCTCTTTGTGGTTTTATTTGTTTGTAGTTCAATTTGTTTTTCAAAGCAATGAATGACAAATCCATGCTTTCTCATAATGTCCATTCCCAGCACAGTTCCTTCACTATTCTCTGGTAAATACCAGAAATGTTCTGTTAGCACTACCATGCCCAAATCGAGTCTCACTGGTTTTGTTTGTGTTGCGGTCATCAAAGTATCGCCTATACCTTTAATTTGAATTGTTCTCGTACTTAGGGGTACCGGAAGGTTCGTACAAGAGCAGGCGGCTCCAGAATCAACGAGAATATTAACTAACCGGCCTCCAAGATTAGCTCGTATTTTGATGCGGTTACCGCTGGTGACAACGCTTCCTATAGCGGCGGAGGCCACGCACCCCTATTGGGGTTCGCTAAATTTCGCTACCAATTTTACTGTTTATCGCCGCGACTTTTACCGCAGATACAGGAAATCCTGCTGATTCGCAACATTCTTCGAGCGCAGATGTGTATTCTTTATCTAATCAAAACTTCTTTTCAAGCTTTTTCATTTTTGATTCCATCGCGTTGCCCTGTCTTGCCCAAGTTTGTTTATCATATACAGATGCTTCGACCTGTGCTCTTAGCTTTTTTAGCTCGTCTGATCGCTGCGTTTCTAGCTCTTTTATGCTTGCTATTACGCGTTCGTTTTCTGTAATAGTTGTCAAATCGTTTCGACGTAGCATATAGACGATCGCGACCAGAATTTTCTTAAAAGGAGCCTTAGTTTCTAATTTTCGGCCCTCTGTATTATACCAGGCTAAAATTTGATCATTGCTCCATTCAAAATCTACTCCCTTGTTACGCAAGCGAAAGAGAAGATCTTTAATTTGCACTCCAAGAGTGTCCATTACCTCCTTATCTACACTCGAACTACCATTTCCCTGACAAGCCATGTTGTTTTCTAATAATCTTAAACACCACCGGATTTCTACGGTCTCCGGTCTAATGTGGGTATACCGACCCGTTCTACAAATGTGTTTATATTGGGTGTGCCTAGGTTTTCCCTCAACACTTTCTAAAAGGTAAACAAAAATGAACTTACCAGGACATTTGTAGACAGAAAAGTAGAACCTCAAACCTCATGCTCACTCGGCTTGGATCTGAATTGTCGCGCCAAAAGACGTCACTTCTCCTGAGACTGGGAGATCACGGAGGGCAGTCACCACTTTGTAAGGTCCAGCTGATTGGCCCAACGTAGGAATCCAGCAGCTGGTCGAAGGACTTCTGCGTGTATGTCTTTTCTGGCGCTTCTAGAAAAATCACTTTAATTTATTAAAATGTGAAGATCCAATTCAAAAATCTGACTCCATGAATAATTTTATCTGACTCCAATTATTTGTAATTTTGTTGCATTTGTAATTTAACAGCTGATCATAAGTTTAGTTGTGATTTAATTTAGATCATTGATTTTCTTAGTATCTCTTAATTGCAAATATTCGTTCCTCCATGGGACCCGGAGTCGCTCAGAGGATAATGCTCGCGATTATAATTACATTACCTCACGGACGCAAATTAGTCAGTTCTGAGATTACAGAGGATTACAGAGTGAACTATTTTACCTTTAAGTGAGTCGCACATGCTTACTCATAACAGAAAGTGTAATTTTAGCAATAGTCACGAGAGCTGTAACTTGTTAATACCAGTGACAGCCAGAAATCAGATTGCCCCTCATGCTTAGCGCCATGCTCCGGTAATGGGGTCCTCGGTATGAATCTGCCCTGACAGAAAGATTTACGGAAACTCCTACAAAACTCAGCATACGACACTACTTAAATAAAGGAATTTAGACTTATACAAGATAAATCAAGATTAATGTTTATTATAGCCAGGTAAACATATCAAATAAAAGAATTTAGAAAGAATCCATAATACACAACTGATCAGCATACAATATAAAACATCATTCTAAAAAACATAAAAAATAGTTTCCAAGAGTCATTGTTACCTGGCAATAGAGACACACTTCAACAGCGTGGGAAGTTCTGATTACAGATGCTTCCATGAGTGGTCTCCCCATTCCCTTTAAATACTCAACCAGAACAAAAGAACAATAAACATTTAGCACCCAAATATTTATGCAGCTTTTGGTTGAAACTTTCTCGTGACCAAATGGTCACACCTAGCTTTGGGGGATGACAGCAAATGTTTATAAAAAGATCTTTATGAGCATCTCCCACACCAGGGGAACAAGCTCTGTTGTCTTTATTATGACCTGTTCCTCTGATGTGGGAATGAAACCTGTTTACCAGCTGCACCAAAAGTCAAAGAAACACCTTGTGGCAGTATCTGTGAGATTTGCATGATTGTGTGGTCTCCGAGGCAGGAAGAGTGAGAGGGTCAGAACTCGGCAGGGGAGGAGATAAGATTGAGTCTTGTTTTTTCTTATTCAGATGAGTGAAGTTTTATTGTCTTAGTGCAGCTTAGATCTCTTGAGTTTGCTCTCAGGTGAAATCCATTCTTACAATGGAGCTTTCTTTGAAATGTGGTCTTTGAAGGACAGCTGATCATCAAAGGTTACTCCAAGATTTCTGACTGAACCTGAAGGGGTAATCAAGGATGAGCCTAGCTGTATGGTGAAGTTGTTTTGTAGAGTCGGATTGGCAGGGCAGACGAGAAGCTCAGTCTTTGCAAGGTTGAGCTGCAGGTGATGTTTTCTCATCCATGCCGAGATGTCCACCAGACAGCTTGTGATACATGCAGCTACTGTGGGATCAACTGGTTGAAATGAAAGGTAGAGCTGTGTGTCATCAGCATATCAGTGGTATGAGAAGCCATGTGCCTGTATGATGGGTCCCAGTGATGTAGTGTAAATGGAGAAGAGGAGAGGTCCAAGCACTGGGCCCTGAGGAACCCCCGTGGTCAACTGATGTGCTTTGGATGCCTCCCCTCTCCAGGCAACCTTGAAAGACCTACCTGTGAGATAGGACTCAAACCAGTGGAGAGGAATCCCTGTGAGGCCCAGTGATGAGAGGGAGGAAAGAACATCTAACTTGCAGTCTTAATGGCGGTCTAAAAAATAGGATAAATAATTTTTGAGCATTTGTTCAAAGAGTTGGTCAGCCATTCTTCACGTAATGACAAAATATTATGCTTTGTGTTTTGAGCAGTTTCTGTATTTTGGGCAAGATTTTTAGGGTATAAGATAATACATTTGGGGAGAAATGCATCAAACTTGTTTAATCAGAGCCTGTTTTTGTGCTTTAGTTACAGCAGATGCTGATTGATCAGGACGTCACACTGACATGGAAGAAACAACCGGACGGAAAAGTCTTCCAGAAGAAGACTTCTAGGAAGGAAAACTAGTGATGCCAGAACTCAATGCTAAGTCATGTTCTTCCATGAAGTGAAATGGATCTCAAATCAATGCTTTATTTCATTCTTAGTTACAGATATCTGAATTAAACTAGATTAAAGGGTTACTTCAGCAATTAGCATTAAGCTTTGTGTCAGTAGAAATTCGGTAGTATATTTGAATGATCGTGATTTTTTTTGCCAGAGGTGAAAGACTACAGTCAGTAGAAGGAGCTAGTTCCGCATGTTATCAACCCGCCCATGGGGGGTGGGATCTCACTCACAGCGCTCAGCTCGGGCAGCTGCGGGCACTCATGTAAACGGAGTGGTGCGAAGCAAAGTGAGTGTTCCTATGAAAGTTAATCTTCCATAGTCATGATCTGAAAACGCGCCAGAATGAACACACGCCGTGAATGAATGCTGCACCCACGCTTACCTCAGCTCTTCATCTCGCGATGAATGTAATCTGACTCCTGCTGCGTTTGTGCCGTCACACTCGCCCGGCCCACTCACATTATATTGAACAGACCCGTTCAGATTTTAATTGTAGTGTCTGTTCTCTAACTGAACTAAATTATTTTATTATTATGAAAATGAAAACAACGGTAGGGGCGGTGCCGTGGTGGGCAAGTGATCCAGTAGCAGTGGCTTTGGGAGTAGCCTCGTAGGGCAGCGAAGCAAGTGCATTCTGGGAGTTGTTGTCTTTCATCTACATGAGACAAAAATACATTTTCTGTCTTTTCTCAGTCTAGAAGGCACCAAATTCAAAAATTATTTCACATTTCTACTACATAAATGACCCAATTTAAATACACATTTATCTTCCTAGCGCTGAAGTACCCCTTTAATTACAACTTAATTAGTCAAAAATAGATTTACATCTATTAATTTTACCTTTATTCATTTAGCAGATATAGATATCCAATACCTAAATATGAATAAATGTTTTGTAAAATCTTCATGAAGAATAAATAAAGGCCTTTGGGAAGATAAAAGAGTGCATTGATAGTTCTGACACAATGACTGTTACCACAATTACTCCATTCTCATTAGTTTACTAACCCTAACCATCTAAGATAAGAATGAGAATTAAAACACAGAATTTAAAAAACACGATAGCAATAGAGATACAAGACACAAAGCCGTGAGCAGAGTACTTCTACTGAAGGAAATACAGCAATTTTACACTGTATTTACAATTTTTTTTCACTTTGTTTAACAATGTAACATCATTTGTTACTTTTTTTAGAATGAGCAACACAATAATGTAACATCCTACTTTAAGAAGTAACATTCCCTAACACAGCGTTTCTCTTTCCTCCATCACTGCCGTCATTCACTGGAAACGATCCGGTATAGGATTTACTTTGAGCCCATTTTCACTCTTTTCAATTCTTTTCAATTACTAGTACATTTCATAAATGATTAAGAAGAAAACACAAGTAGCACATTAAAACACATCATTGTGTAAATTATTCAGAAGCATTCAGCTTACTATTATTTACAGCCTTCTGATGTTAAAATACAAAAACAATTTATAAAAACAATCTGCAATGTGTAGATTGTGCATGAGCCATTTCCATAAAATGTGCATGTGTTGGAGATGAACATAAAAATACCACATAATAATAAACTGAGTAACAAAAGTGACCCTTTTGAAAAAGCCACAATTTATGAAGTACAGACCTGTGTTTGGAAGCGGTCCAGTTAGTTGAAGGAAAACGAGCAGGTTTAAATCATCATGACAGTAAAGGTGACATGAGGACAACTGGAGTTTTGCATGCCGTTAACAAGAATATTAAAGCTAGGGAAGACTCATAAAACCACAAGAGGAGAAAAGAGGAGGAGAAGATCACACAGGTTTGTGTTTTTAACAACATTTTGGACAATAATCAGTAGAGGTTAATGCGTTTATGCTGATACTGAGAATATGTCATCTTGTTGTTTCAGATAATGGAGCACAAACTATTTACACTGCTTGTTTTAATTGGTAGGTTCCCTTGTACAGAAATATCTTCTAAGAAAGTTTTGCTAACAAGTTATTTCTGAATGTTCTCTGAACGCTCCGAAAAAAGTCATAACATTTAATCCCGGTCGCGCCTCGTTTTCTTTCTTATCAGTGCAAAAGTTTGGAAGAAAAATGATGACAAATGTTTTTGAAACAAAAAAGCTTGTTGATTGGCAATACTTAATAATATGCATTGCATTAACCATGCTTGCATTTAAAAGCATTGTATTTTTAGGGCTTGCACTTTTATGGGCTGAAACAGTTGTATATTTAAGCTGTTAAATTCAAAACATTTCACACACATTTTCATTATTAAAAAAAATCTATAATTCATATTCACCTTTAAAATGTCAATCTTAATTCTGTTTAAAAATACAACCTATAATATTCAAATTCGACAGAAAATTCAACATTTCACATCTTGGAACTGCAAGAAAAGCAATAGAGTACGAATGCATAATCTCCATCTGCTGTTAGTCTGTCTCACCAGCAGGTGGCACTAGCGGCTGTGGACGAAGACCAGAGCAACAGGTGGAGAGAGTCACTCATTCACAACAACGGATTTGCAGATGGAGATTATGCATCGGTACTTTATTGCTTTATCAGTGCTGGTGCTACTCGAACTCAGTGCTGCATTTGACACTGTTGACCACAACATACTTCTTGACAGGTTTGAATACTGGGTTTGGCTTTCTGGGATGGTCCTTAAATGGTTCAGATCATACTTAGAAGGGATAGGTTACTATGTGAGTGTAGGTGACCATAAGTCTGAGAGGACATTCTTGCAACACTCCTATTCAACCTGTATATGCTGCCACTGAGCCAAATAATGAGAGAGAACCACTACAGTACATCAAGTACATCAGGCGTTATGGGTAGCGTTCCTGGTTCTGGCTGACCTAGTTACCTCCCTTTACACTTCTTTCAAATAATCTAACGAATATCTATTGATCTAATATGACTTCTGATCTGTAATGTTGCCAGAATCAGATGACATTGCCGGTTATCACTGTGAAGCTGCTTTGAAACAATAAGCATTGTAAAAAGCGCTATATAAATAAAGGTGACTTAACTTGACACTTCTCCTTCAAGTATGCTGGACAGCATCTCTTCTCTCAGCACTATTCAACTATTCTGTCTTGTCTCAGAAGAATACCATCTGCCACACTGAGATCAGCTCTAACATTGTAGAGCTTTCGACCCAGACGTTGTTCAGAGTTTCAATTACAGCTTGGAGAACTGAATCTTTTGCCGTCTCCTCAGCTATTTGCTTGAGTTTCGGATCAGACACCGGAAGAGATTGAAACAACAAGATTCACGTGCATGTTCACATCATCTGTGAACCTCACGTCTGAGGATCTGCATATTAATGGTGCATGAGATGCAATGTATTTCCCTGGAGTGTCGACTAATTCAAAGTCATATCGTTGCAGTCTTGTCATTAGACACTGAATGCATGGAGACATCTCATTCAGATTTTTTTCTGATGATTGCAATTAAAGGCTTATGATCCATTTCTGGTAAGCCATACACATTGAAACACGTGAAATTTCTCCAATCCGAAGACAAGTCCGAGGCATTCTTTTTTGATCTGAGCATATCTGCACTCAGATTGTGTCATCCTCCTAAAGGCAAAGGCTATGGGTTTCCAGCCATCAGCATCTGCTTGGAGTAGGACTGCGCCTAGACCATCCTTTGACGTGTCCGTGGAGATTTTCATACTCCTAGAGGAATCAAAGTAGGTGATAGCAGGTTCTTTTGTCAGTGTTGACGACCATTTTCACTTCTTGCTTATGTTTACTTGTCCACTTGAACTCGTTTTTGTGGTTCAACAGTTCCCTGAGGCGTGCAGTTTATTTTTTGGGATGAGTTTACCAATGAAGTTTACCATTCCCATTATCCTCAGCACACCTTTTTTTCCCCACTGGACTCAAGAATTGCCTGGATTTTGCTTTTGTCAGGTTCAACACCATGTCCAGACAACTTGTCACCTAGAAAGGTCATTTCAGTGACAACAAACAGACATTTAGTCCATATTTAGTCCATATTTCTGTCCATAACACATCTAGTACTACACAAACGTTGATCACATATGGAATAAAAAATAAACTATAAGCTAATGCAGAGATATAGCATCTCCTATAGCAGTGAATGTGTGTAATTTTTTCTCAGTGACACAACGATGCTCTGTCTCATGTGACACTGTAGTAGACGGCTGCATGGTTATAATTTTCTTCCTAATATTATCGATCTTACACGTAAAGAAGTTCATAAAGTCATTACTGCTGTGCTGTTTACAACCATCAGAAGTAGAAGCTTTATTTTTGGTTAACTTAGCCACTGTATCAAATAAATACCTAGGGTTGTGTTTGTTTTCTTCTATGAGAGTCGCGAAATAAGCAGATCTAGCAGTTTTTACGGCCTTTCTGTATGCGATCATGCTCTCTTTCCAAGAATTACGAAAAACCTCTAGTTTTGTTTTCTTCCAGCTGCGCTCCATTTTTCTGGCTGCTGTTTTAAGGGCCCGGGTGTGCTCGTTGTATTTTCTTTAATCTTCTTTAAGCGCCGGGGAGCAACTGTGTCTAAAGTGCTGGAAAAAAGAGAGTCAATAGTTTCTGTTGCAAAATCGAGTTCCTCTAGGCTATCTGGGATGCTGAGGAGATGAAACTGATGAGGAAGATTATTTAAAAAGCAATCTTTAGTGGCGGCAGTGATAGTTCTGCCATATTTGAAGTGAGGGGACGGCTTTGCAGCCTTAGCTAAATTAAGTATACATGATACTAGGTAATGATCTGAGATGTCGTCGCTCTGCTGCAGAATTTCAACGGTATCAACATTTATTCCTCATTAACCCTTTTGCACGTACGTTCTAAATATTCCGTTTTTTAATGCGACCGTTATTATGCAATGACATGCGTTCTAATTTCCATGGTAACACATCAATCTTGACACGTGAGTTTTTGCAGTCACAATGGCGCTCATGGTGGATGACCGTGTGCAGGTGAGCACTCTATTAATGTTTTGCTTTATTTTTTAATTCAAAACCTCTCACATTATTTGTTAGCGTGTATACACTATGGTTGACATGTTTATGTTGCTATTTTTTCCCACTGCTTTGAATTTCGCTTACAAAGGTAAACCTTAAAAATTATTTACAATAATCTAGCCTTGAGGTCTTGAACGCATGATTTAACTGTTCAGCATTTTGTATTGAAAGCATGCACCGTAATTTAGATATATTTTTAAGATGGTAGAATGCAGTTTTACAGATGTTAGAAACGTGGCTTTCAAATGAAAGATTGGTATCAAAGAGCACACCCAGGTTCCTCACTGACGACGAGGACTTGACAGAGCAGCCATCGAGTGTTAGACAGTATTCTAGGTTACTACTTGCAGAGTTTTTTTGTCCAATAATTAAAAATTCAGTTTTTTCTGAATTAAGTTGCAGGAAATTACTAGTCATCCAATTCTTTATATCAGCTATATAAAAATATAGCGCTGTAAACTGTAAATGTTTACAATGCACGTATAGTGTGCACTGTAAAATAATGCACACATGAGGTCACTTACACACACTCCGCTTCACATCATGGACATATTACCACCTCAGGTGTGTATTATTTTTCTAATAATTCAATGGCCCGGAGTCAATTATTCCTTGCATCGATAATAATCGATTGTATCGATTGCAGCCCTAAACTCAAGCATGTAAAGCAGTGCTGCTCGGGTCTTGGAAGGGTTGGTTCAGATGTGTTTGGCTATTGTTTCAGGAGTATTGAACACAACATCATCAGATCATTCTTCATATGATCGGCCATCCTCTGGCTGTCTGTTTTATTTTCTCAGATTCTGTTCTGTACACAAACACACACACACACACACACACACACACACACACACACACACACACACACACACACACACACACACACTGTACAGCATTCAGTATAATCCAACATTTCATTGGCTGTGAATTTGTACAGACCAAAAATGTCAATCCTGACCTTCACAAGGACCTTCACCTTCTCCTGAGGCACTTTATGCAAAGACAAAAAGCAAATCATCACTAATCGCACCAAGCCAGATGAGTTAGGGAAATGAGTTAACTAACAAACCAAAATCTGTGGATTTCTGATCAAATGCATTATCTGTAATAATGTTTGCCTGCTTTAATATGACACAAGTTTTGCATATCAATAGCTATATGTCATATATGTTATAGAGCTTAAGATATTGATATCAGTGGTGTTATGAGCCAAATGTCCTCAGTTATACTAAATGTCACATTTTACAGATTAAATAAAACATTACTTCTATTTTGTCTATTTAATTCAATTAGTATTTTTGCAATTGGAATTGCAAAGAGAGCAAGAAAGGATTAGAGTGACAGGTCTGTGTCTGATTAAAAGAGAAAAGAGATCATACATAATATAAAAAAGAGATCATACATAATATATCAATAAGATAAGAATAAAAATCTACTTTTTGTTGTTGCATTTATTCTAAATTTATTGCCAGCATTGGACACACAGATCATGATTTTTACTGTCTTTCAGCCACCACCGAAGACCATTTTTGACTCAGGAAAAATCACAGTATACTTTGGTATACACGGTATACTTTTTAGAAAGAAATGGTATCTGTGAGGATTTCCAGTCAGGATTTAGACCATATCATAGTACTGAGACTGCTCTCATCAGAGTTACAAATGATTTACTCTTATCATCCGATCGTGGTTGTATCTCTCTATTAGTGTTACTCGATCTTAGCGCTGCATTCGATACTATCGACCACAACATTCTTTTGAATAGACTCGAAAATTATGTTGGCATTAGTGGAACTGCATTGGCATGGCTTAAATCATACTTATCTGACCGTTATCAGTTTGTAGCAGTAAATGAAGAGATGTCACACCGATCACAAGTTCAGTATGGAGTACCGCAGGGCTCGGTGCTAGGACCGTTGCTCTTCACCCTGTACATGCTACCACTGGGAGATATCATTAGGAAGCATGGCATTAGTTTTCACTGTTATGCTGACGATACTCAGCTCTATATTTCTTCATAACCTCTGACCTGTAATGTTGTCTGTATCAATCAATTTTATTTTTGTAATGCAGATTATTTTCTCATCTAGTTTTTTTTTTTTTTTTTTTTGGAGGAGGCACTGCCACTCTTTCCTCCTCGGAGGAAACACCCCTGATGATATATATATATATATATATATATATATATATATATATATATATATATATATATATATATATATATATATATATATATATATATATATATATATATTTATATTTTTGTCTTTGGAGATTTTGTAAGATTTTTGTAGAGATTTTGTCTGACACCATTAGTAAAACATGTCTGCATTATTTTCTAATTTAATAAATTACATATTAAATTTAAAACAATTGAGTGATAATGCACATGAATGTGAGATGATCCAAAGAGGAACATCTGATTGTGATGATCATTTACTTACATTAGATTAGCCGGCTAATCTAACTAACTTTCTAACTAACTTTCTTAATTTTATATCATTCTTGTTTTTCAAATTTAAAAGAAAAAGTATGTGATCTCAGACTTTTAAACACTTAAAACCCAAGAAAGTTATAAGTTGTATTTGCATAGGTAAATAACTGCGGAAGAGTAAAAAGATGTTAAATTTTGATCTGAAAATATACTCTGCTAATCACAAACACATAATGTGTTTACACAAATACAGGTGATCTGAAAACTAACAAAGAGCAAATCTTTAATGCTTTGCATATGCAAACTCATTGTCATATATTAGTGCAAAAACATAGCTTTGACAAAACATTTGTGCAATATAAATGCAAGTTAGTTTTAGAAGTAGAGTTTTAAAGGAGAATGGATTTCAAAACATCTGTAAATGTTTCTACATGAAGTTCTATCTTTCTGAGGCGACACTGTTTGTTTTGCATAGACATGGGCAATAACTTTGTCCTTCATTTACATCCTCCACAAGGACATTTAAACTGAAAAATAAAGATATATTATTTTTTACATATATATTAGTACTTTTACATATTAAGAATACACACAACACAAAGCCCCCAAAACAATTACATTCATATGATTTCTTTATGTCAAAATGATAGGAAAGACATGCTCTGGCTGTTACACTAGTTAGGGAATCATGACTACTATCACCTGTTCAATGTTTTGATGCAGATTAATGTCTGATCTGCCACTGAACATCTTCACTCAATCTGAGATCCATACTTTGAACATTTAACTAATGGATACAGATATATTCTTGTATATTAAACTAGTTTAAATGTGTAACATCTGCTTCAAGGTGTAACAATGACTCATATGATAATACGTTTCCCGTAGGAGGAAATTATTCAATACACACTTTGCATATCTGACTGTGAAATTCCCTTCTTGACGTGGACAACCCATATAAAATATAAAAATATATGGCGCCGCCGTGTTCGGTCGCCGTTCAGGTCGCTCCGCGAAGACTGTGCTTTTATTTACTATTTTACTTTCTTTTACTCTCAATTTGTACAAACTTATCATCTGCATTGATCTACTACGACAGCAAAACTCTTTTGGACATTGGTTACCTCTACACTGGACTGTTTCAGGACACTTTCATCGATCCTCTGTGGCCATCTGAGATTCTTCGCAACGGCGAGTTGAACAATGGACAGAGCCAGCGGCGTAGAACAAAGAAACACCGTGGGAAACGTGCTGGTATCCGTAACAGACTGAGGAAAAGGGCATTCAGACCTCCTCTCCCGAGCATTCTTCTAGCAAATGTTCAATCCTTGGATAATAAGATGGACGATCTTAGAGCCAGGATAAGTTTTCAACGGGACATGAGAGACTGTAATATCTATTGTTTGTCTGAAACATGGCTCACGCCCAGCGTCCCGGACACAGCTGTGACGCCGTCCGGAGAACTTCTCTGTTTTTCGGATGGACAGAACAGCCGAGGCCGGTAAATCCAAAGGCGGTGGAGTGTGTTTCATGATCAACAAGAAATGGTGCGATCCCAGGAACATCACCATTCTCTCGCGGTCCTGCTCGCCTCATCTGGAACATTTAACAATCATCTGCCGCCCATTCTATCTGCCTAGGGAGTTTTCTGCGGTTGTCGCGACCGCCCGTTTACATCCCACCGCAGGCAGACACAGCGCTGGCTTTATCTGGCCTTCATGATGTTGCCAGCGGCGCCATAAACCAACATCCCGACGCGGCATTCATTGTCGCGGCGATTTTAACAAAGCAAACCTAAAGAAAGTCCTGCCAAACTTTCACCAGCACGCCTCCTGCCCCACACGAGGAGCAAACACACTGGATCACTGCTACTCTCCGCTTTAAGAACGCCTATAAAGCGCGGTCACTTCCAGCGCTTGGCAAATCGGATCATGCCGCCATTTTCCTCACTCCCGAATACAAACAAAAGCTCCTCCAGGAACCCCCGGTGAGGCGGGAAGTTAAGTGTTGGTCACCCCACTCAGAGACCGCGCTACAGGCAGCTCTGGGCGATGTGGATTGGGACATGTTCCGAGCGAGTTCAGCTGACGTAAGCGAGTTCACAGACGTGGCGCTTTGCTTCATCAACACGCTTACAGAGCAAGCCACGCAAACAATAACAATAACGTCCTTCTCAAATCAGAAACCGTGGGTGGACAATTCAATCCGCGCTGCAGTGAACGCACGCACTGCTGCTTACAACGCCAGTCTCCATTCAGGGAATATGAATGAATACAGATCGTCCTGCTATGCTCTCAGACGAGCAGTTAAAGCCGCAAAACTCCGTTACAAAGACCGAGTGGAGTCTCATTTCCAACTCAACGACTCGCGGCGCATGTGGCAAGGTCTGAGGTCCATCTGCTCTTTTGGATCTAAATCCTCTGCAGAGGCAAGCGCTGATCCGTTGCTCGTGAACGAGTTAAACTCTTTCTATGCTCGCTTTGACTGTAACCGCGTAACGCGACTCCGCCAAGTGGCGCGCGTCAGAGGGAATTACTCAGAGCAGCAACAATCACGTGATCTCTGTCTCAGAGGATGAAGTTCGAGAGCACTCTGCCGCGTGTGGGCGCCAGGAAAGCTGCCGGGCCAGATGGTATCTCAGGTCGTGTTCTGCGGTCCTGTGCTGATCAGCTCGCCGGGTTGTTTACATCTATCTTTAATGAGTCCTCGCTACATCTGTGGTCCCCACCTCCTTCAAAAAATCCACCATCATCCCTGTCCCTAAGAACAGTAAACCCTCTTGCCTAAATGACTATCGTCCAGTGGCTCTCACGTCTATAGTCATGAAGGTCTTTGAGAGACTCATTAAAAACACCATTTGCGCCTTCATTCCTGACACTTTGGACCCTCTTCAGTTTGCCTATCGTCCCAATAGATCGACTGAAGATGCCATCTCTCATGTCCTCCACTCCTCCTCACTCACATCGACAGCAAAAGTGGGAACTACGTAAGACTGCTATTTATTGACTATAGCTCAGCCTTTAACACCATAGTTCCCACCAAGCTAACCTCCAAACTCCTGGATCTCGGCCTGAATCCTTCTCTCTGCCACTGGATTGAGGACTTCCTCACTGGCAGGCCTCAGGTGGTGAGAATAGGCCAGTCCACCTCCACCTCCATCACCCTGAGTGTGGGAGCTCCACAGGGCTGTGTCCTGAGCCCCCTGCTCTACTCTCTCTACACGCATGACTGTTTGTCCACACACAGCTCCACCTCTATCATCAAATTTGCTGATGATACTGTTGTCCTGGGCCTCATTTCCAACAACAATGAGACGGCATACTTGGACGAGGTGGAGCATCTAACATCATGGTGCCAGGACAACTGTCTCTCTCTGAATGTTGGCAAGACCAAAGAAATGATTGTGGACTTCAGGAAGAGACAGCAACGGACATACTCCCCCCTCATGATCAGCGGGTCACCAGTAGAGAGAGTGAGCAGCTTCAAGTACCTGGGAGTAAACATCTCCGAGGACCTGACCTGGACTGCTCACATTCAGACACAGGTGAAAAAGCCAGGCAAAGACTGTACCACCTGCGCCAGCTGAGGAAATTCAGGGTTTCACCAGCTATCCTGAAAACTTTCTATTTAGGGGCGATAGAAAGTGTTTTAACTCAGTGCATCACAGCGTGGTATGGGAACAGCACCAGTCATGACCGCAAAGCCCTGCAAAGAGTCGTGCGCTTATCTGAGCGTATCTCAGGGTCAGCTCTCCCGTCTCTGCAGGACGCCTACACCAAACGCTGCAAAGATAGAGCTACTAAGATCATCAAGGACTCTAATCACCCTGCAAACCCTCATTTCACGCTGCTACCATCTGGTAGCGCTTCCAGCCTGATGGCCAAAACTGAGAGACTCAGGAGGAGCTTCTTCCCCAGGCCATCAGACTCCTGAACTCAGTCACTTAACATCACGTGACTTCACTTCAGGATAAACATCGATACACTGACATTGCACTGCACTTTCTGTTCTCGTTGTTACTGTGTAACAACCTGTCATAAACCTGTTTGCACATTATACTCTTATACATTTGTTAACCACATATTTATAAGTCTACAGTTTACTCACTGCAAAGTCTACTTCAATTATTTTATTCCACTTTATCCTTATTTGTTACCTTTTTTTTCTCTTGACTTGATTATTTATAATTCTACAGATATAGACATATATATATATATATATATAGATATAGTACTTTTTTATATCCTATTTCTATTATAATTTCTTCCTTGTGTTTTTAACTGTGAATTTGCACTGTCCATGGAGCGGACCTGTTTACATTTCACTGCCGGTTGTATATTCTGTATATAACTGTGTATGTGACAAATAAAACTCTTGAATCTCTTGAATCTATAAAGAGGACAAGACTGAGAACTTCGGGAAGATCCTGATAACTCGCTTTCACTACAGCACAGGTAGGCCAAAACTTCATCAACTGAGACTTCAGTTTATCTGTTAATTCAGAAGAGAACTGGTAATTATGCTGTACTTTCACAGATGCAAATTTATACTTTCTCGACTGACCAAAAATGTTGTACTCGGTAATGACATCAACAGGTTTTATTTATGGATGTTTTGTTATTAATCTACTGTTATGATTTCTCTTCTGAGCATCACCTGTTCTTCTTCTAAATATACATGTAATTTTACTGCAGCATTTTCTTATATTTTCATAATTTGGCTAACCAGCAAAGATCATGTTGTCCACAAAACATAAAAATATGCACTTTTCCAAAAACAAGTCAATTGATCAACTTTATCCATATGCATACTATGTATATTAGTGAACTAATTTGGGATTTATTTTTGTATTTTTATGTTTTTCCAGTGACAAAATCATGGACCAAATTTGGCTTCATCTTTTTTCTCTTTCAGGTAAAACGTTAAAATAACATTACAAAAATATATAAAAACAGCGAGATTACACCAAATGATTTGCATATTTTTACATACTTAATGTCCTTAAAATCTTTGTAGAGAGAATGACATTTATCCTCTAGACAAGCAGAATTCAGGTTAATGTGATCAAGCCAATAATAATTCAGGTCGTCCACCATCAACTAACAATGACTTCCTAAAAGTCAAGAAGCCGTCACCAGCGCCAATTATGATGAAAATTTAACTTAAAATATATATAACAACTTGGCAATAATGACTATCCAAAAAGGAACAAGTATTATTGAACAACACTGTTAAAATACAATGAATAATGCAAGTTATATCATTACTTGTGATGAAGTTTATAATAATATTCATAATGTGGAGGAACTTTTAAACAGATAACATTAAAAACCTCCAATTGCTGTAACAATATTAAAATCAAATTATCAAAATATCAAAATCAAATATTAATCAAATCTTATTTAATCTTGGCCAAACTACAATTAAAGTGCCTCTACTGTGCTATTTTAGCAATTATTAACGTTGTTTTGGTATAAATATAATGTTATAGATCTAAATATAATACCACGGATCTAAATATAATGCTATAGATCTAAATATAAAGCTATAGATCTAAATATAATACCACGGATCTAAATATAATGCCACGGATCTAAATATAATGCTATAGATCTAAATATAATGCTATAGATCTAAATATAATGCTATAGATCTAAATATAATGCTATGATCTATAGATCTGAATATAATGCCACGGATCTAAATATAATGCTATAGATCTGAATATAATACCACGGATCTAAATATAATACCACGGATCTAAATATAATACCACAGATCTAAATATAATGCTATAGATCTGAATATAATGCTATAGATCTAATATGGCCCTGCTCTGCTCTTTTTGGGATTTTTATTTGATATAATTCTCTGTTGTTTAAACTGCTAATTATAACCTACTCATCTTCATATATTGTCTAACATTGCCTACCACATTAAATCTGACATCACTAGCTTTTAATCTAAATCACTATCGCACGTTAGCTTTTCGCTAGCCTGTTAGCGTGCCATATCTGCACCGGGTTTCCTGTTTTCTGAGTTCATTAAACAACTGTGGTGAGTTGGATTAGTAAATAGACTCCATCAAACAACTTTGGTAAATTGGATTAATAAAAAAATACGGTAAGCCATGTCTTCTCCGTTTGACATTTGTGCTGGCTACTGTATACAGGCCACCAGGGCACAATACAGACTTTATCAAAGAATTTGCTGACTTTCTATCCGAGTTAGTACTGGCTGCAGATAAAGTACTAATTGTTGGTGATTTTAATATCCATGCAGATAATGAAAAAGACGCATTGGGATTAGCATTTAGAGACATTCTAAACTCTATTGGAGTAAGGCAACACGTGTCAGGACCCACTCATCGCCTTAATCATACGTTAGACCTAATATTGTCCATGGAATAAATGTTGATACCGTTGAAATTCTGCAGCAGAGCGACGACATCTCAGATCATTACCTAGAATCATGTATACTTAATTTAGCTAAGGCTGCAAAGCTGTCCCCTCGCTTCAAATATGGCAGAACTATCACTGCCGCCACTAAAGATTGCTTTGTAAATAATCTTCCTCATCAGTTTCATCTCCTCAGCATCCCAGATAGCCTAGAGGAACTACATTTTGCAACAGAAACTAATGACTCTCTTTTTTCCAGCACTTTAGACACAGTTGCTCCCCGGCGCTTAAAGAAGATTAAAGAAAATAGTCCAACGCCGTGGTACAACGAGCACACCCGGGCCCTTAAAACAGCAGCCAGAAAAATGGAGCGCAGTTGGAAGAAAACAAAACTAGAGGTTTTTCGTAAATCATGGAAAGAGAGCATGATCGCATACAGAAAGGCCGTAAAAACTGCTAGATCTGCTTATTTCTCGACTCTCTTAGAAGAAAACACAACCCTAGGTATTTATTTGATACAGTGGCTAAGTTAACCAAAAATAAAACTTCTACTTCTGAGGGTTGTAAACAGCACAGCAGTAATGACTTTATGAACTTCTTTACGTGTAAGATCGATAATATTAGGAAGAAAATTATAACCATGCAGCCGTCTACTACAGTGTCACATGAGACAGAGCATTGTTGTGTCACTGAGAAAAAATTACATTCATTCACTGCTATAGGAGAGGAAGACACACACACACACACACACACATTCATTCACTGCTATAGGAGAGGAAGAATTGGCTAAACTCGTTAAATCATCTAAATCAACAACATGTATGCTCGACCCTATACCGACTAAGCTATTAAAGAGATGTTACCAGAGGTCATAGATCCTCTTCTTAATATCATTAACTCATCTTTGTCATTAGGATATGTACCGAAAACTTTTAAGTTGGCTATTATCAAACCACTTATTAAAAAACCTCAACTTGATCCTACAGAATTAGTCAATTATAGGCCGATCTCAAATCTACCCTTCCTGTAAAAAATACTAGAAAAGGCAGTGTCTTCACAATTATGCTCCTTTTTAGAAAGAAATGGTATCTGTGAGGATTTCCAGTCAGGATTTAGACCGTATCATAGTACTGAGACTGTTCTCATCAGAGTTACAAATGATTTACTCTTATCATCTGATCGTGGTTGTATCTCTCTATTAGTGTTACTCGATCTTAGCGCTGCATTCAATACTATCGACCACAACATTCTTTTTGAATAGACTCGAAAATTATGTTGGCATTAGTGGAACTGCATTGGCATGGTTTAAATCAGACTTATCTGACCGTTATCAGTTTGTAGCAGTAAATGAAGAGATGTCACACCGATCACAAGTTCAGTATGGAGTACCGCAGGGCTCAGTGCTAGGACCGTTGCTCTTCACCCTGTACATGCTACCACTGGGAGATATCATTAGGAAGCATGGCGTTAGTTTTCACTGTTATGCTGACGATGCTCAGCTCTATATTTCTTCACGCCCTGACGAAACTTACCAATTCACAAGATTAACGGAATGCATAGCTGATATAAAACATTGGATGTCTAGTAATTTCCTGCAACTTAATTCAGAAAAAACTGAATTTTTAATTATTGGACAAAAAAACTCTGCAAGTAGTAACCTAGAATACTGTCTAACACTCGATGGCTGCTCTGTCAAGTCCTCGTCGTCAGTTAGGAACCTGGGTGTGCTCTTTGATACCAATCTTTAATTTGAAAGCCACGTTTCTAACATCTGTAAAACTGCATTCTACCATCTTAAAAATATATCTAAATTACGGCACATCCTTTCAACAGTTATATCCCTTGAACAGTTAATTCATGCGCTCATGACCTCAAGGCTAGATTACTGTAATGCTTTACTGGGTGGTTGCCCTGCTCGCTTAATAAACAAACTCCAGCTGGTCCAAAACGCTGCAGCTCGAGCTCTTACTAGAACCAGGAAGTATGACCATATTAGCCCGGTTCTGTCAACACTGCACTGGCTCCCTATTAAACATTGTATAAATTTTAAAATCTTGCTTATTGAGACCGCAATAGACGTGATGGAGTATAATGCGTTAAGAGTTCGCTCAAGTACTGGGAGCTAAACCATTTAGTGCTTTGTAAGTAATAAGCTCTGGCCAGTTGATAACTAGAATATCAAAATCAACTGCAGGCGGTCGATCCTTTTCCTATTTAGTGCCTAAACTCTGGAACAGTCTTCCTAGCATTGTTCGGGACGCAGACACACTCTGTCAGTTTAAATCTAGACTAAAAACACATCTCTTTACTATGGCTTACACATAAAACATTATCAATCTCTATTATTCAAATCAGTAAATGATTGTTAGGCTGCATTAAGTAGGTCAGCCGGAACCGGGAACACTTCCCATAACACCTGATGTACTCGTTACATCATAAGAAGAATGGCATCTACGCTAATGTGAGTCTCTCTGTTTATCCTGAGGTTTACTGCAGTCAGCCGAATCCGGCCGTATCCAGATCAGATGATGGACCAGCGCCTGGACATGACCAACGCACCCCTGAAGTGTCTGCAGAGAGCGTGTCAAATAAACTCCCCCCATAAATGCTGCATCGACATGACATCCTCATTAAACCCGTCTTCGGCTTGACGACTTCAATCTCTCGAATAATCTTACGAATATCTATTTACCTAATATGAATTAAGACCTGCTGTGTTGCCAGAATTATAATCATACTGTTACGATCCCTGGTCTAGGTCAGGGTGTAACAAAAAGACACGACCCAAACTTCTTATTTACCCATTTTTTTATTATTATTTACTAGTTGCCTAAAAATTTAGAGCAACTGTACTTGGGTATTTCTTAAGCAAAGAAAAGACACCAGTGATTACAAATCAAGACAAAAAGAAAGAAATTTAGAAGCAATCTCTTCAGGGCTGAGCTAAGTGCCAAAACAACAAACGTAATAGAAACTAAACTTCCCAAGAAAACTAGCTTCCCTATAACCAACCAAAAAGAAAGAAACATACAATGAACTTCCCTATCTCCTTAACTAAAGCAAAAACAGGAGAAAACAGATGGCCCTTAGGCCTACAAAACAAAACAAGGCACTCACCCCTACAGCTTCACAGGTCACAAAAAAAAGGCAACAAAAATATAAATCAGCAGGACAAGGTATAAGATCACTTGCCCACAAGTGAGTAACAGCACTCTGTTTAACACAACCGATGAGTATAGAAAAACACATTCTCTGAAACCCAACTTCCACCAAGTAACACAGACACAGATGGAACAAAGCAGTCAATGGCGTAGCAAGAAGAGAGCAGAGACAGATAGCTAGCCCCCTCCAGGGGAACTCCGGGGAACTTTATAATCAGGGACTCTTCTCCTGGGACAATCACCACCAGCCTCATTACGTCCAAGACCAATCCTGTTAAGACAAGAAAGAAAAACAACGGAATCCACAAAAAAAAACAATATATACGTATATATACGTAACAATACACTGTTTGTTCGTCGGCCAGGAGAACTGGCACCCCGACTGAGCCTGGTTTCTCCCAAGGTTTTTTTCTCCATTCTGACCCTGAAGGAGTTTTGGTTCCTTGCCACCGTTGCCTCTGGCTTTTGGCTTGCTCAGTTGGGGACTCCTAAATCTCATCTATATTCCCGATCTGCCCGCATTGACGCTATATGATACTGAAATGAGCTGGATAACATCACCGTTTCACCAGAACGGCTGTACAAATTCTGTTGCATTATTTTCCTGTTAACAATGTGAAGCTGCTTTGAAACAACTGGACTTGTAAAAGCGCTGTATAAATAAAGCTGATTTGATTTGATTTGATTTGATTTAATATAATGCCATAGACCTAAATATAATGCTATAGATGCAAATATAATGCCACAGATCTAAATAATATGTTTTTAAATATAATGCTATATTAAATATAATGCTATAGTTCTATATGTCTAAATATAATGCTATAGCTCTAAATATAAAGCCACAGATCTAAATATAATGCTATAGCTCTAAATATAAAGCCACAGATCTAAATATAATGCTATAGCTCTAAATATAAAGCCACAGATCTAAATATAATGCTATAGCTCTAAATATAAATGCCACAGATCTAAATATAATGCCATAGAACTAAATATAAAGCCACAGATCTAAATATAATGCTATAGCTCTAAATATAAATGCCACAGATCTAAATATAATGCTATAGCTCTAAATATAAATGCCACAGATCTAAATATAATGCCATAGAACTAAATATAAAGCCACAGATCTAAATATAATGCTATAGCTCTAAATATAAATGCCACAGATCTAAATATAATGCCATAGAACTAAATATAAAGCCACAGATCTAAATATAATGCTATAGCTCTAAATATAAAGCCACAGATCTAAATATAATGCTATAGCTCTAAATATAAATGCCACAGATCTAAATATAATGCTATAGCTCTAAATATAAATGCCACAGATCTAAATATAATGCCATAGAACTAAATATAAAGCCACAGATCTAAATATAATGCTATAGCTCTAAATATAAATGCCACAGATCTAAATATAATGCTATAGCTCTAAATATAAATGCCACAGATCTAAATATAATGCCATAGAACTAAATATAAAGCCACAGATCTAAATATAATGCTATAGCTCTAAATATAAATGCCACAGATCTAAATATAATGCCATAGAACTAAATATAAAGCCACAGATCTAAATATAATGCCATAGAACTAAATATAAAGCCACAGATCTAAATATAATGCTATAGCTCTAAATATAAATGCCACAGATCTAAATATAATGCCATAGAACTAAATATAATGCTATAGATCTAAATATAATGCCATAGAACTAAATATAAAGCCACAGATCTAAATATAATGCTATAGCTCTAAATATAAATGCCACAGATCTAAATATAATGCCATAGAACTAAATATAAAGCCACAGATCTAAATATAATGCTATAGCTCTAAATATAAATGCCACAGATCTAAATATAATGCCATAGAACTAAATATAAAGCCACAGATCTAAATATAATGCTATAGCTCTAAATATAAAGCCACAGATCTAAATATAATGCTATAGCTCTAAATATAAATGCCACAGATCTAAATATAATGCCATAGAACTAAATATAAAGCCACAGATCTAAATATAATGCTATAGCTCTAAATATAAAGCCACAGATCTAAATATAATGCCATAGAACTAAATATAATGCTATAGATCTAAATATAATGCCATAGATTTAAATATAATGCTATAGATCTAAATATAATGCCACAGATCTAAATATAATGCTATAGATCTAAATATAACCAGCTACTGTGAACATTGCCGCCTCTACCGGATGAGCTGAATAACTTTTATGCTCGCTTTGAGGCTCACAACACCGCCCACACAGAGCGCTCCCGCAGCTGCTGCAGGAGACGTGGAGTGCACTCACCGCCTCCGTCGCGGATGTAACCCGATCCTTCCGACGGGTAAATATCCGGAAGGCTGCGGGTCCTGATGGCATCCCCGCCGCGTGCTCGAGCATGCGCATTACAACTAGCGGTGTTTTCACAGACATTTTCAATCTCTCCTCTGTCTGTCTGTGGTTCCCTCGTGCTTCAAAAAAATCACCATTGTGCCAATACCAAAGAAAAGCAAAACCACCTGCTTAAATGACTGGAGGCCCGTTGCTCTCACACCCATCTTCAGCAAGTGCTTTGAGAGACTCATCAGAGATCACATCTGCTCTGTGCTGCCTTCATCATTGGATCCGCTACAATTTGCATATCGTAGTAACCGTTCTACAGATGATGCTATTGCTTTCACCCTTCACACTGCTCTCTCCCACCTGGAAAACAAGAACACCTATGTGAGAATGCTGTTTGTGGACTACAGCTCAGCATTTAACACCATAGTGCCCACTACACTTGTTGCGAAGCTCCAGACTCTGGGATTAAACAGATCTCTGTGCAGCTGGATCCTGGACTTCCTGACAGGCAGAAGTCAGGTGGTCAGAATGGGCAACAACACATCATCCCCTCTGACCCTCAACACTGGTGCTCCTCAGGGCTGTGTCCTCAACCCACTCCTGTACTCCTGTGTACACACATGACTGTACAGCCACACACAGCTCCAACGTCATTGTCAAATTCGCCGATGACACAACGGTGATAGGCCTGATCACCGACAACGATGAGACGGCCTACAGAGAGGAGGTGAGCACTCTGACTAAATGGTGTCAGGAGAACCACCTCTCACTCAACACCGACAAGACCAAGGAGCTGGTGGTGGATTTCAGGAGACAGAGCAGAAAACACAAACCCATCACCATCGACAAGACACCAGTGGAGCGGGTTAACAGCTTTAAGTTCCTCGGTGTCAACATCAGTGAGGATCTCACCTGGTCCACACACACCGACGCAGTGCTGAAGAAGGCACATCAACGCCTCTTCTTCCTGAGACGGCTGAGGAAGTTTGGAATGAGCCCCAGCATCCTCAGATCCTTCTACACGTGTACCATAGAGAGCATCCTGATGGGCTGCATCACGGCCTGGTTCGGAAACAGCACCGCTGGCAACCGCAAAGCTCTGAAGAGGGTCGTGCGAACTGCCAGCCACATTGTTGGAGGTGAGCTTCCCTCCTCCAGGACATCTACACCAGGCGGTGCGCAAGGAAGGCCCGGAGGATCATCAGTGACTCCAGCCACCCGTCCCACAGACTGCTCTCTGCTGCCCTCAGGAAGACGCCTCCGCAGCATCCGATCCCGCACTAGCCGACTTAGGGATAGCTTTTTCCCTCAGGCTATCAGACTATTGAATGCTCAAAACTAATACTCTCTACAGCATACTCCCACAATATGGCATGCCACACACCGCACTCAACTATAACAGTCAACACTGGACTATATACACACACTTCATTTATCACCGCACTATCTACCGGTTACCACTGGATACATCCGATGTACACTCATGACATTCTGTATCCAGTTCACATACAATCATCATCATTTTATACGTATAAATATCAATAATGTAGAACATGTACATTCTGTGTATAGTGTTTCTTGTGTATAGTGCTTAATGTGTATATTCTGTGTACAGTGCTTAATGCTTAATGTGTATATTCTGTGTATTGTGTTTGTGTATAGGGTCTAATGTGTATATATCTGTGTATAGTGTCTAATGTGTATAGTGTCTAATGTGTATAGTGTCTAATGTGTATATTCCGTGTATAGTGCTTAATGTGTATAGTGCTTAGTGTTTAATGTGTATAGTGTTTAATGTGTATAGTGTTTAACGTGGTGCTAACTGTATGCATGTACTTTCAGAGTATAATGTGTAATGTAGTACTGACTGTAAGTATGTCCAATAGTACACTGTGTGTACTAACTATATGTATGTGCACATTGCACTTTTTTCTGTTTTACCTGCTTAAGGTTGTATGGTTATGTTAACTGTTACTGCAATTGTCTGGAGCACGCTCCCAAGAATTTCACTCTCCAAGGCACATGTGCTTTGGTGATGTGACAATAAACAAAAAATCATTTAAGCAGGTGGTTTTGCTTTTCTTTGGTATTGGCACAATGGTGGATTTTTTGAAGCATGAGGGAACCACAGACAGACAGAGGGAGAGATTGAAAATGTCTGTGAAAACACCGGCTAGTTGTAATGTGCATGCTTGGAGCACGCGGCCGGGGATGCCATCAGGACCCGCAGCCTTCCGGATATTTACCCGTCAGAAGGATCGGGTTACATCCGCGACGGAGACGGTGAGTACAATCACATCTCCTGGAGCAGCTGCGGGAGCGCGCTCTGTGTGGGCGGTGTTGTGAGCCTCGAAACGAGCATAAAAGTTATTCAGCTCATCCGGTAGAGAGGCGGCAATGTTCACCATAGCTGGTTTATTCCCTTTAAAGTCTGTGATGTTATTGATTCCCTGCCACATACTTCTTGCATCGTTGGTGTTGAATTGATCTTCAACTTTGTTTTTGTATTGTCTTTTTGCAGCTTTGATGGATTTTCTGAGATCGTAACTGGTTTGTTTGCGATCATCAGCATTACCGGATTTAAAAGCGGATGTTCGTGCTGACAAGGCTGCTCGAACATCGCTATTTATCCACGGTTTTTGGTTGGGGTAGATACGGATTGTTTTAGTCGGCACAACGTCTTCTACACACTTCCTGATGAAACACGTTACAGTCTCTGAGTACACCTCTATGTCATCATCAGAAGCTGCCCGAACATGTCCCAGTCCACGTGATCAAAACAGTCCTGTAGTGTAGCGCCTGATTGGTCCGACCAGCATTGGATTGTCCTGAGGGCGGGTGCTTCCTGCTTTCAGTTTCTGCCTGTAAGCAGGCAGGAGCAGGATGGAAGAGTGATCTGATTTGCCGAAAGGTGGGCACGGGAGAGATTTGTATGCGTCCCGAAAAGGAGAGTAACAGTGGTCCAGTACACGATCACCACGCGTGTTGATGGTGATGTGCTGAAAGTATTTTGGGGCTATTGTTCTGAAGTTGGCTTTGTTAAAGTCCCCCGTAACAATAGACGCTGCTTCTGGGTACGCGGTTTCCTGCTCACTTATATTCCCATACAGTTCCTTGAGTGCTTGTTCTGTGTTGGCTTGAGGAGGAATATAAACAGCTGTGATTATGACCGTTGTAAATTCCCTCGGTAGCCAGAATGGTCGGCACAGAAGCATGTGAAATTCCAGATCAGGGGAGCAGAAGGATTTAATGGAGTGTATGTTCCTTTCGTCACACCACGAGTGGTTGACAAATAAACAAACACCCCCGCCTCTGCTTTTCCCCGTGAGCTCTTTCGTTCTGTCCGAACGGTGCACGGAGAACCCCGTGAGCTCGATGGCTGAGTCTGGAACCACTGCAGACATCCAGGTTTCTGTGAGGCAAATAATGCAGCAGTCCCTTGTTTCTCGTTGGTATGAGACGCGTGCCCGCAGTTCACAGAGTTTGTTGTCCAGTGACTGAACGTTAGCCAGCAGAATGGTTGGGAGAGGAGGTCGGAGGGGACGACGTCTGAGTCTTACTAGGACGCTGGCTCTCTTCCCTCTTTTCCGGCGACTTTTCCTCCGTCGCGCCCGTGCGACCCAGACAAAGGGCTCTGATGCGGTGTCTGTAAACAGGGCGCCAGCCTTCAGGAACTCAAAGTCCGGTTCGCGCTTTGCGACGTAGGAACCTATGCTTAGAAGCGTGTGTCTGTCGTAGGCAGTTATACAAACAAAATCCAACACGTAGAACAACATAAAAACAAGTAAAACAAACGAAAAACCGCAAAGTTTGCTCGGTGCTCGCAACACGGCCGCCATACTCGGCGCCATCTTGGATGCATTTTAACTGTGAATTTGCACTGTCCATAGAGCGGACCTGTTTATATTTCACTGCCGGTTGTATATTCTGTATATAACTGTGTATGTGACAAATAAAACTCTTGAATCTTGAATCCAGGCTTGAGGCTCTTTTTATACCCAATCATGTTGCCAATTGACCTAATAAGTTGCAAATTGGTCCTCCAGCTGTTCTTTATATGTGCATTAAACTTTTCCGGCCTCTTATTGCTACCTGTCCTAACTTTTTTGGAATGTGTAGCTCTCATGAAATCCAAAACGAGCCAATATTTGGCATGACATTTCAAAATTTTATGTTATCTATATTCTATTGTGAATAAAATATAAGTTTGAGATTTGTAAATTATTGCATTCCTTTTTTTATTCACAATTTGTACAGTGTCCCAACTTTTTTGGAATCGGGTTTGTAGGTGAAAGAGACTGTATGTGTTGGGACTTATCCGACTTCTGTGATGTGAGACAGCTAGCAAGCGGTCGGATAAGCCAGTCCGTCTGCTTCCTGACCTGGGCCCCAGTTAGTAGATTTCACTAAGCTAGTCACATCCAAACGTTGGCACAAAGATCCTGAGGGCCCACCCAGGAATGTTGTCTGGTCCTGCTGCTTTGCGGGGGTTGATCTTCCTTAGGGCTATGTGTACTTGGGTTGTTGAGATGGTTGGTGGATGGGAGGGGGGTTGGGTGGTCCAGGTGTGTGTGAGCTCCCTCTCTGCAGTGGCGCTGGGGGCCTCAAAGCGGGTGTAGAAAGTGTTGAGGTCATCCGGCAGGCTGTCTGTTGAGGCGATGATGTTGGTGGTGGTCCTGTAGTCTGTGATGTGCTGCAGGCCTTGCCACATCCGCCCTGAATCAGCAGTAGAATAGAAGCTGTCCAGCTTCTCTCTGTACTGCCTCTTGGCCGCTGTGATGGCTTTTCTCAGTCCATACTTTGCAGCTTTGTACTCGTTCTCATTGCCTGATCTGAATGCAAGAGAGCGGGCACGCAGCATGTGACGTACCTGACTGTTTATCCAGGGCTTCTGGTTGGGAAACTTCCTGATTTGTATGGTGGGCACCATGTTATCAACACAAGTGCTGATGTACCCAGTCACATACTCAGCATAGTCCTGTACACTAATGGAAGAGTCCTCCAGAGTGGCTGAAGCTTTGAACAGAGCAAAACAGTCCTGCAGGGTGATCTCGCTTTCCGGGGTCCAGAGTTTAATCTGTTTGGTGACAGGGTGTGCTTGTTTCAGTCTTTGTCTGTAAGCAGGGTACAGGAACAAAGAGATGTGGTCTGAGTGTCCGAAGTGGGGGCGGGGTGCAGCCCTGTATGCACCACGTATGTTGCTGTAGACGTGGTCAAGAGTGTTCTTATCGTGGGTGGGAATGTCCACATGCTGATGGTATTTGGGGAATACAGTCCTTAAACTACACTGGTTGAAGTCACCAGCAACAATAAAAACAGTGTCAGGGTGAGCCATTTCTAACGCACTGATGACGTCATGGAGTTTGCTGAGTGCTGCCGTGGAGTTAGCGGCAGCACTCAGCAGATCAAGCAGATCGTTAAGCAGATCAAACAGATCAAGCAGATCGATCAAGCAGATCGTTAAATGTGGTGTTTAGTTTATTTTCTTAATTATGTATGCTGAATATCAACAGAATGGATGTTGAATTATCTTTATTTCGTTTCATTTACATGTTTGTATTTTTTGTTTCTCTTAAAGGTTTTTCACCTTTCACCTTTTTGCGCAAAAGTTGCAATAAACAGATGAGTGAAACCCAGTTAAGGCTTCAGTTGATGGTGTGTCCTTCTCTTTCATGCAGGGAAATCGTGCACAAAAAATAAGCTTGACAGTGAAAAATTGGAAAACCGGTAGGATCTGAGGATCTGAAAAACTCAAAGAAGTGAGTTAAAAAAATAAAAAAATAAAGAGACATAATTTGAAGAATTATACATTCCTCACTGGCAGTAATAGAAGTAAAAATGGCTGAGCAGGTGGTCGGGAAGTCGCTCGAGAAGCTGAAAATGGAAAAGATCATTCACACGGCTAGTCAACACCATAGCCAGAGCCTATAAAGAGATGACAGAGGAGGATCTTCACGACAGTTTGAATAAACTCAAAAAGCAAGCAGAGAAAGTCATGAAAACCAATGATGATCTGGAAGCAGGCATTGTTGCGGAATTAGAGGCAGAGCTGGATGCAGACAAGTTAGCTGTGTTGACAGAACAGCAAAAAGCCGACCTTGAAAAAACTGCAAGCGAGTGTGAGTTAAAACTAAATGAAGTCAAAGGTCTTCTTCAAGAAACTCTCTGGACTAAGTATGGAGATATCGAACTGTTCACAGCACTGCAGGTTGCCGAGGCTGAGAGCGAACGTGTCGCAGCAATAGTTACAGATGGAAATCACGAAGCATATGACTTCATGCTCAATCACCTTCAAAATTTAGTAAAGACTGCAAAGGACATGTATAGCAAGTGGCAGCAATGTATCTCACCAGATGATCAGAATAATTTTCGCCAGAGCCTGAGGAGTCTCGATCTCAACATTACCAGATTAGTATCAAGAAAAGCTGATTTCATTCGGGAAAGACGAGAGGAGGATGCAGAGAGAAAAACAGCTCCACCGTTGATCTCTAACAATCCAGTGACAACAATTAAATTAAAAACCCACATCTCTCCCAAAGTTCTCTGGTAACAAACGTGACTTTCACAGGTGGAAAAGGGACTGGGAAGCACTTCAGAAGGAAGGGGAGCCAACTGGTTCCAAGGAGGTGAAAAAGATTCAGGTGCTAGACAGTCTCGATGAGAAGATTGCAAGAGATCGCCAGCTCACCACTTATAACACAGCAGAGGACATCTTCCGTGTCTTGGAGAACCGTTTTGGAAACGTGACTGCTATAGCAATTGAAATAGTGGAAGATTTGCAAAAAATCCCTGCTATCAAAGGTCACCAGCCAAGGAAAATAGTTGACTTAATTCAAACAGTAGAAAAGGCACTTGGAGATTTGAGTGACCTTGGAAATACTGGTGCTATTAAGAATCCACTAGTGACCAAGTCAATTGAAGGAAAACTTCCTGAGTCTCTCAAAAAAGAATGGCTTGTCTACATCTCTGACCAGCAGAGCCCTGTCACACCAGACAATCAGTTTGACCAACTTTTAGGATTTCTCAAAAAGCAAGAAAGCATTTATGAGCAGCTCGAACAACTAAGAGAGGAGGAACCAAACAGAAAAGATGTAAGAACTGAGCCAAGATGGGCAAGAACAAAGTCCACAAAATTGGGCAGCAACAAATCAGGGTGTGTGGTCTGTGGAGACCCGAAGCACAAAAAGAAACTTTACTTCTGCAAACAGTTCCGGTCACTAAAGCTTACAGACAAGAAAGTTGCAGTAAAGAAACTTGGAGCTTGTAAAAGGTGCCTTGAAGTACACATAGTGAAGTACCATTCATTCTGCAAACCCAGTTTCTATGCAAAAACCAAGACTGTGAGGAGGCAAGTGTCCCTGAGCATCACTATTATTTATGCCCAGTTGCTGAGAGAAAAGAAAGCAGCGGCGCTAATCAGAGAATGAGTAAGCTTTGGTCTGAAGGAGACAAGGGCGGGAAAAGCTACACTAAAGATCAAGAGGATTTCCTCAGTAGACTTCCACAAGACTTAGCACAGCAATGCCGAAATGTGTTCTCAAACACTGCTGCAAGAGTATTCAATATAACAAAAGAACAATCAAGTTTACTAGCAGAAGGTGGGTTGCTAGAACTGCCAGTAATCATGATGCTTCTCAATGTGACCGCTAATGCTGGGCAGAAAATTGGTACATTAATTGACTTGGCCTCAGACACCAATTACATAACACACAGTGCAGCAAACCGTCTGAACTTAAGAGGTGAAAGAATCACTCTTGTTATCCATGGAGTCGGAGGAATGAAAGTTTGTGTACAAACCAAATGGTATCTGCTAAAGATAAGAGTAAAGACTCTCCAGGGCACTCTCAAATCACATCAATTGGCTTGCTATGGATTAGAAAGCATTGCTGAGATTCACAAATCAGTGCCACCTGAGCAACTACAAAAGTTCTTTCCTGACGTTCCTCTCATTGAACTTGTGAGGCCTAAAGTGGTCGAACTGCTTATAAGCCATCGAGAAGGACAGCTGGCCCCACAGAGAGTCAGAGTGGTCGGAGACCTCGTTCTGTGGGACGGACCACTGGGAAAGACAGTTGGAGGAACTCACCCTGAGCTCTTTGAGGAGGTAGCTGTATCTGCCCACAGATCCAAAACACACTTTGCAAGGTCGATGAGAAAGGCAGCTGTCAAATATGAGGAAGTAACAGAATATAGTCCACCAAGCAAGCCATTGGCCAGATTTCATAAATCAAGCACTCCGACCAGCAATCGTGACTTTCTGGAGTGGTGGAAGTGGGATTCCATTGGTGCAACGTATGAGCCAAAATGTGGAGGTTGTCGCTGTGGAAATTGCCAACCAGGTGGAAAAGAAATGACTCTTGCTGAGGAGAGGGAGCTTGAAGTAGTAAGAGTAGGCCTCACTTACGTCACAGAGGACAACCACAGCAAAGAGCCGCATTGGCATGCTAACTATCCCTGGCTGGAGGACCCAGTTTCCTTACCAAATAACAGGAGTGCAGTTGAGGCTACGTTCTTGAGGATGGAAAAACAGCTAGCCAAAGAACCTGAATGGAAAGCTGCCTATAGTGCTCAAGTACAGGACATGCTCAACAGAGGGGCTGCGGTAAAGCTATCCAGAAGCACTATCACTAACTGGAGTGGGCCTGTGTGGTACGTGAGCCATCTTATTGCTCCTAACCCTCACTCTGTAACTACACCAGTGAGACTTGTTTGGAACAGCAGCCAAAGATTCAGAGGTGTAAGCATGAATGATTTGTTGGTGAAGGGCCCAGACTTTCTTAATCAGATACATGCTGTCCTGCTGAGATTCAGGAGCGGGGTGTACGCTGCATTGGGAGATATCAGAAAGATGTACAATTCTGTCTGGTTGGAGGACCGTGAAATGCATCTGCACAGGTTCCTCTGGCGAGACTTTCAAAATGAAGAACTTGGAGAGTACGCTGTTACAAGAGTCAACATTGGAGACAAACCAGCAGGCTGCATAGCGCAGATGGCAATGCGTGAAACTGCCAATTTGCCATCCTTTGTTCACCTTGATGAAGAGCACAGAGTGATCCATCATGACAGTTATGTTGATGACATTCTCACGCCTCACAATGACCTCCACCGACTGGAGTCCATAGTGGCAAATGTTGAGCTGATCTTAAAAGATTGACTCTTGACTCTGTCCTTCAGTCAGTGCAGACGTGTTTTCTCTCTGCTCCCGCTGTGCTCTGGCGCTTTGTTATTTTGTCTTTCTTTTTCTCTCTGACCCGCTGCTTGCTGGACTCCTGAAAATACTGAAATGGAATTGATTAACTGGTCAATCAGCGCGATCGATAGGATTTTCTCACAAAGGAAGGGTGCCCCGGGAGAACCCACCTGCCCGGACGGGACCTTTGCTGTAGGGTACGTGAGGGACGCATGGAACAACTGGCAAGTCCTGTGCCTGGAGGCTCTGTCCGTGGAGGATGCGGAAGATTTATACATGATTGGATTATTGATGGCGGGGTTCCTATTCTTTGGCTTTGGGATTGCCCTGACCTATCAGAAGATTGGTAAGACAGCTGCAAGCAAATTCACCCAGCCGCTGTCTGTGGAAATTAAGGAATGCTTCGGGCTGTGTGTGACCGCTTGAAGGAATTAGATCAGAGAGTGATACGAATTGAGGAACTGAACCGTAAATAACGCAGTCCGGACTGCGGATACGCAGGGAAGAGTGGGCTCCATCGGGGGTCAGATCGGTGAACTTTTACGGACTGTAACCGGTCTGGCCATGAGGCTGGACGTAATGTCTAGGGAAACTGCACAGACCGGACGCGAATGCTGAGGACCAGAACTGATTGATTGATTATGATCCGGACAAATTACCAAGATCATCAAATGGATTAAAAATTGTATTTGCCTGACCTAATCAACTACCCCACCGAACCTCACTTGTCCCTATCTCTCGGTTGGGAGGTCAGCCTGACAGCTTGGTCTGCTATCTTTCCCTGTGCACTGCCTTATCTCCCTTCAAGGACAAACCATAGAACTGAACTCGAAAACATCTGAAGTTATGGCTAACATTCTCACACAACACAATCTCAGACTCACTCGCACCATACACAACCGATCCCGATCCCAGCCCCCCTCCATCCATCTGCCTGTCCTTATCTATCTCCTCTCCCACTCCATACAAAAAATCCCATCACATGACCACGTGTACTGTGTTATGTTATGTTTTGTTGTGTTTGCTATGTAATGCTTGCCAACTGCATTCTGGTATTTCTGGAGAGCGTGTGGCGGCGCCTGAAAAGGCTGTGGCCCGGAGGCTTGCTCCAAACTTCATTTCATTATACTGTACTTGTACATGTGTAATGACAAATAAACTTGAAACTTGAAACTTGAAAAGCTGGAGGATTTCTTCTCAAGCCATGGGTCTTCTCAGGTCAAAGTGGGAGGGGTGAGTCAGAAGATGTGCCCCTTGCAACCAAAGAAACGAAACGATGACAATAAAGCACTTGGCCTGGGCTATGATGTGAAAGAAGACAAGCTCCGAGTGATGACGTCAATCAATTTCTCAAAAAGAAAAAAGAAAATGAGATTTGGTCAGGATCTCTCAGAGGAGCAAGTCAGAGCTCAAACATCGAATCCACTGACACGAAGAGAGTTGTTAAGTCAAGTGTCGGGTGTTTATGATCCAGTAGGCCTTGTGACTCCAGCCAAGCAGAAAGGAGCAATTCTAGTTCGCAGAGCTTTCCAAGAGGCAAAGGATGGGAGAGCTCCAGTCAGTGAAACATGGGACACTGCCCTCTCGGATGGTCTCAGAGAGGAAGCGGTTAAGCTCTTTGAGGAATATGTCCAGCATATAAAAGATCAAATTCACTAGAGCTATAACTCTAGAAACAAATTTCAATGATGAACCTTGGGCTATAACCTTTTCAGATGGAAGCGAAAGCGCTTATGGTGCAGTAATGTACCTCAGATGGAACTCTGATCAAGGCTCAGTAACCAAGCTGGTGGAGTCCAAAGCCAAACTGACTCCAATAGACCACAGAGGAGATGCTGTCAAAGCAGAGATGTGTGGAGCAGTGTTTGCCTCGCGGCTGCGGAAGTACTTTGAGCAGCATAGCCAAATTTGAGTTGCAAAGTGGTACCATTTGGTTGATAGTCAAACAGTTCTTGGTGCTATACAGCGAGAAAGCTATGGCTATAAAACATTCTTCGCTAACAGAATTGGGGAGATCCAAGAAATTACCAAGGCGCAAGAATGGTGGTGGATACCGGGTCCACAAAACATCGCCGATGTGATCACCAGGGGGGCTAATCCTCAAGACCTTGCTGAAAGTTCAGAGTGGCAAAACGGGCCAAAGTTTCTGAGGTTACCAGTGGATGAATGGCCGATTAAGTCTGCTAAGGATTTAGCAGGTACCGCCCGAGAAATCATCAATAAGCTTCTAAGAAAAGCATTTGCGGCTGCAATGACGAGGTCTAAAGCTAAACAGCAGGAACCAGCTAAAGATCAAAAGAAAAATGAGGATCTCATCCAAATACAAATTGAACACAAGAGACCACCTGCAGGATTAGCTTTCCGGAACTTATTTGACATCGAGAAGTTCAGTGATCTAACCAGACTAGTTAAGACAGTAGCATGGGTTTGGAGAGCAGCTAAAAAGTTCCTTAACAAAAAACAAACTCTAAACAACCCAAAGTGAGAGGCAGTCTCTTCAACAGAAACAATCACTGTGAGAGAAAGAGAATATGCCCTGCGAGACATTTTCCTTGCTGCGCAAGAAGGTATAATCTTCCCAAACTCAACCAGAGACAGGCTGGTAGTTTATAAGGATCAAGACTCTGGGATGTTGGTTTGTGGTGGAAGAGTGCAGGTGTTTAAAGAAGATCAAATTAGCATTCCAATTCTTCCCTACAAGGCCTGGGTGTCCAAACTATTAACCCAAGAATCTCACAGAAAAAGCCATGGAGGATTGGCCGAAACTTTGCTTTGGATGAGAAAGAAGGCTTGGATCATCAGAGGTAGGAGAATAGCCCAAAAGGTTGTTGACAGTTGTATTCAGTGTAAGAAGTTCAAAGCGAAGAAATGTCGGCAAGTTATGAGTGATTTACCACCTGAAAGATCACAGCCTTCTGCACCCTTCGAGTTTACAACAGTAGATCTCTTTGGACCTTACTTGGTGAAAGATGACGTTAAGAAAAGAGCTTCGATGAAGGTCTGGGGTGTAGTCTTTTGCTGCATGTCGAGTAGAGCAATCCACACAGAGCTGGCTAACACCCAATCAACCGAAAGTTTCTTAATGGCCTTCCAAAGATTCTCTGCAGTTAGGGGCTATCCTAAGAAGATCTATTCAGATCCAGGCACCAATTTCATTGGAGCAAGACCAGTTTTGCAGGAGCTATACAAATTCCTGGAGGGTATCGACAAGCCTGCTCTACAGGAAAGAGCCGCGCAAAATGGAACGGAGTGGATGTGGAAAGTTCATCCAGCTGATTCTCCACATAGGAATGGAGCTGCGGAGGCTGCAGTGGGCATCGTCAAAAGGGCACTCCAAAGCTGTGGAGGCAATTCCACTCTGACTTACAGTGAATTCCAAACAGCACTTCAAATGGCAGCTAATCTCGCTAATGAGCGACCCATCGATGCTAGAGCACAAACCCAGGAGTTTGACTCCATCCAGTATGTAACCCCCAACGAACTATTGCGGGGGCGAGCGTCCCAAAGTGGTGATGCCAAAACATTTGACTTTTCTAAGTACCCATTCAAACGTCTCCAAGCAATGCAGTCAGTGGTGGATAAGTTCTGGAGGCACTGGAGCCAGCTTGCAGGTCCTAATCTATTTTTAAGGTCCAAGTGGCATACCATGCATAGAAACGTTGCAGTTGGAGACATTGTCTGGATAGCAGATCAAAATGCACTCAGAGGGCAGTTTAAACTTGGCAGGGTAGTCAGTGCAAATCAAGACAGCAAGGGTGTTGTAAGAGATGTCAACATCCGAACCGTCCCAAGTTACCCTGTCCCAATCACAAAGCCTTTAAAAGCAACAAGTCGAAAGGGCTCAAGGAGAAGATCCCAAGTACAGTTATACACAGAGATGTCAGACGACTAGTAGTTCTTCTTCCAACTGAGGAGCAAGTGTGCAAGTAATTTAAGTGGACTTTTATAACTTGTCTATAAACAGTAGTGCTAAACAGTTTGCCTTCAGCTTTGCGATTTCCTCTTGTATCAAAGGTAAATCGAGTGGGAGGTGTAAAGTCAAACTCAAAGAAAAAAACCTACAAGGTATAGTGCGCACTTAGCCAATCAGAACGGGGGGCGGAGACAGAGAGAAAGTTGTGTATGCAGCACGAGTCGAGTGATTCAAGATTCAAGAGTTTTATTTGTCACATACACAGTTATATAGAGAATATACAACCGGCAGTGAAATGTAAACAGGTCCGCTCCATGGACAGTGCAAATTCACAGTTAAAAACACAAGGAGGAAATTATAATAGAAATAGGATAAAAAAGTACTATCTATATAATATATATATATATATATATATATATATATATATATATATATATATATATATATATATATATATATATATATATATATCTGTAGAATTATAAATAATCAAGTCAAGTAGAAGAAAAAAGTAAAAAATAAGAATAAAGAAGTGGAATAAAATAATTGAAGTAGACTGTGCAGTGAGTAAACTGTAGACTTATAAATATGTGGTTAACAAATGTATAAGAGTATAATGTGCAAACAGGTTTATAGCAGGTTGTTACACAGTAACAACGAGAACAGAAAGTGCAGTGCAATGTCAGTGTATCGATGTTTATCCTGAAGTGAAGTCACGTGGTGTTAAGTGACTGAGTTCAGGAGTCTGATGGCCTGGGGGAAGAAGCTCCTCCTGAGTCTCTCAGTTTTGGCCATCAGGCTTCGGAAGCGCTTACCAGATGGCAGCAGTGTGAAATGAGGGTTTGCATGGTGATTAGAGTCCTTGATGATCTTAGTAGGTCTACCTTTTACAGCGTTTGGTGTAGACGTCCTGCAGAGACGGGAGAGCTGACCCTGAGATATGCTCGGATAAGCGCACAACTCTTTGCAGGGCTTTGCGGTCATGACTGGTGCTGTTCCCATACCACGCTGTGATGCACTGAGTTAATACACTTTCTATCGTCCCTAAATAGAAAGTTTTCAGGATAGCTGGTGAAACCCTGAATTTCCTCAGCTGGCGCAGGTGGTACAGTCTTTGCCTGGCTTTTTTCACCTGTGTCTGAATGTGAGCAGTCCAGGTCAGGTCCTCGGAGATGTTTACACCCAGGTACTTGAAGCTGCTCACTCTCTCTACTGGTGACCTGCTGATCATTAGGGGGGAGTATGTCTGTTGCTGTCTCTTCCTGAAGTCCACAATCATTTCTTTGGTCTTGCCAACATTCAGAGAGAGACAGTTGTCCTGGCACCATGATGTTAGATGCTCCACCTCGTCCAAGTATCCCGACTCGTTGTTGGAAATGAGGCCCAGGACAACAGTATCATCAGCAAATTTGATGATAGAGGTGGAGCTGTGTGTGGACAAACAGTCATGCGTGTAGAGCGAGTAGAGCAGGGGACTCAGGACACAGCCCTGTGGAGCTCCCACACTCAGGGAGTTGGAGGTGGAGGTGGACTGGCCTATTCTCACCACCTGAGGCCTGCCAGTGAGGAAGTCCTCAATCCAGTGGCAGAGAGAAGGATTCAGACCGAGATCCAGGAGTTTGGAGGTTAGCTTGATGGGAACTATGATGTTAAAGGCTGAGCTATAGTCAATAAATAGCAGCCTTACGTAGTTCCCACTTTTGCTGTCGATGTGAGTGAGGGAGGAGTGGAGGACATGAGAGATGGCATCTTCAGTCGATCTATTGGGACGATAGGCAAACTGAAGAGGGTCCAAAGTGTCAGGAATGAAGGCGCAAATGGTGTTTTTAATGAGTCTCTCAAAGACCTTCATGACTATAGACGTGAGAGCCACTGGATGATAGTCATTTAGGCAAGAGGGTTTACTGTTCTTAGGGACAGGGATGATGGTGGATTTTTTGAAGGAGGTGGGGACCACAGATGTAGCGAGGGACTCATTAAAGATAGATGTAAACAACCCGGCGAGCTGATCAGCACAGGACCGCAGAACACGACCTGAAATGCCATCCGCCCGGCAGCTTTCCTGACGCCCACACGCTTGAGTGCTCTCCGAACTTCATCCTCCGAGACAGAGATCACATGATTGTTGCTGCTCTGAGTAATTTCTCTAACGCGCCACTTGGCGGAGTCGCGTTACGCCGCGTTACAGTCAAAGCGCCGCCAGAGAAAGAGTTTAACTCGCTCACGTTTAACGGATCAGCGCTTGCCTCTGCAGAGGATTTAGATCCAAACGAGCAGATGGACCTCAGACCTTGCCACATGCGCCACGTAGTCGTTGAGTTGGAAATGAGACTCCACTCGGTCTTTGTAACGGAGTTTTGCGGCTTTAACTGCGCGTCTGAGAGCATAGCAGGACGATCTGTATTCAGTCATATTCCCTGAAAGGAGACCGGCGTTATAAGCGGCAGTGCGTGTGTTCACTGCAGCGCGGATTGAATTGTCCACCCACGGTTTCTGATTTGAGAAGGACGTTATTGTTATTGTTTGCGTGGCTTGCTCTGTAAGCGTGTTGATGAAGCAAAGCGCCACTTCTGTGAACTCGCTTACGTCGGCTGAACTCGCCCGGAACATGTCCCAATCCACATCATCCAGAGCTGCCTGTAGCGCGGTGTAAGGTCCATCCGTTAGCCCAAGGACGGAATCTAACGGCCTGGTCGAAGGACTTCTGCGTGTTCGCCTTCTCAGCACTTCTGTTGGATTCACTTAATTTATGACCATCGAATTTTAAATCTGACTCCATGAATAATTTGATCTTACTCCAATTCTTTGTATCTTTGTTACATTTGTTACATTTGTAACTTAACAGCTGATCATAAGTTTAGTTGTGATTTAATTTAGATCTTTGATTTCTCTTAGTATCTCTTAATTTCAAATACTCGTTCCTCCATGGGACCCGGAGTCGCTCAGAGGATAATGCTCGCGATTATAATTACATTACCTCACGGACGCAAATTAGTCAGTTCTGATATTACAGAGGATTACAGAGTGAACTATTTTACCTTTAAGTGAGTCGCAAATGCTTACTCATAACAGAAAGTGTAATTTTAGTAATAGTCACGAAAGCTGTAACTTGTTAATAACAGTGACAGTCAGAAATCAGATTGCCCCTCATGCTTAGCGCCATGCTCCGGTCATGGGGTCCTCGGTATGAATCTGCCCTGACAGAAAGATTTACGGAAACTCCTACAAAACTCCTCATGCGACACTACTTGAGTAATGATTTATGAAAAATACAGAATAAATCAAGATTAACATTTATTTTGGCCAGACAGAACTTAAAGAACATAATTAAACATGAATCCATGGTACACAACTTTCAGCATAAAATACAATTAAGTAATATGAAAATAGTTTCAAAGAGTCATATCTGGCACAATACATACAGCGTGTGTGAGTGTCTCTTATGACACCGACACAACACTGCATGGGGGCTTCTGTCTACAGAATGTTCCCCCAATGGCAGCCCTGCTACCCTTCCTTAAATACCCAGACCAGAACAAAGGGTTGTAACTATTTGCAACACAAACACCTAGTTTGGGGGGAGAAGATCAGATATCTTTGGAGAGACCACTCAAAAAGAGAACACAATTCTCATATGTTTCAATCTTTCTAACCCTATCAGTGACTTCAGTGATGTTGAGACCATTTTACCAATCGCACTATGACCTTTAAAAAGACACCAGACATGAAAGGGATAAAACAATAGATTCACAAGATAAATCATATGTAGTATATCTGCATTCTGGGACTTGAATCAGGGGGAAGGGGGAAAGGGAGGTAGAGAGGGGAGAGGGTTTTGGTCAGGCGGTGTCCTACAGTTTCTCTATGAGATCTTCTCTTCAGATTGAGTTTTATTGTTTTAATGCAGGGTGTTGGATCTCAGCTTTTGTCTTAGCAGTAAAACCGGTCCTTACAGACGACCCCTGGCCCCTTGGGACAAATTCATATGAGTTTCCAAGGGGACATATTTGGATATTCCCTGTTTCCATATTTTGGATGTTGTTTCCGGAGTGTTCATGGTGCTGATCCTTGTTAACAGCACAAGTCCATGGGTGCAGGAATCAAGTAGTCACCTGAAATAGCAACATTAAGACAGACTGAACATGAAGATGAAAACACTGCAAAACACACCTCTGGCACAGTCCCTTTAGATGTAGGCGTACTGCGCTGACTGGATGCTGTCGCAATTGGACAGGATATCCATGATCCTGTTGGTCAGGTTTGCTTCCACCTGCACTTGATTGTGATAGTTTTCAGTCTGTAGAATGACTTGTTGTCCCAAGTCTGTTGTGTCCATTAGCAGAAAGTGTCAGTGGAAAGTGTCTTTACACTTTGAGGAAGCATCTGTGTCCTGTCCTCCCCAGGATTCTTAGGTAGCTGACCCTTTGAGAAGTCCTCGGTCACCTTCAAGCAGAAGGTTTGGTTTGCCAGGCAGGTCAGATCTCCACGGGTGAAGGAATCATTTCACTGATGAAGCTCCATTGTGTGTGAGACACCTGAACAACTTCTGAATAACCATGCAATAATTGAACACTGATGACTTTCTGGTTATTGTGAGATGGGAAAAGAGAGTTGTTGGATAAACACAAGAACATAAGAATAACAACACATGATAAACTCATGTCAGAAGTGCGAGTGGTAAATACGGTCTCATTTCTCAGGGTCAAATATTTAGTGAGGTCTCATTTGATAGCCAGATTCTTCACTGCCACTGACATGGAAGTGGAATTTAAACGTGGTCTGGATGAATTACAGGAAGGGTAACAAAACATCAATATAACAAGTATATTTACCAGAAGTATGCATAATCAAAATATATCACATAATTAAACATGGAATTACACAATTTAATAATTGTTATTATAAAAGTGTCTATATCAGTTGGTTTTTACTTTCAAATCATTACTGAAAGCTAATATTTCAATCAAATCACTTAGAGGATGAGATTTACAGAAACAGAGATTTAAAATCTCTATTTTAGCCTTTGCACTCATCTTCTGTGCATTTGATGTACAGGCTAAGACACACTCAATAAGGTAAGGCAGGTCTGACTGAGAATTGTTTTATTAATTGATAGAAATGCCTGCACTCTGCATCTAACTCTTTTAGATATATTTTCATTGTCATTAGTGATATGTTGGAAACTAGGGGCCCTCCCAGTTTGCAACAATACCACTGACTGGACATAATAAGATTTTGTCCATCAATTTACTAATCAATTAATTGTCAATCAATTGATGTGTGTTGATAGCCATGCACATGTTTTATGCACCTTACATGGAATACATATAGGAAGTTGACATGGCTGTAAGCCATAAACTTGTTCAACCTAACTGAAAAGGAATTATGAAAATAATTGCCCTTGTCCTATATGTATGAAGGTGAATAATGTATGATAGATTTGCATTATATTAATGATTTTGCCCTGGATAGTCCTATGATCTATTCCAGGTAGAGATGTTGTGTGGTTTTAGAGTTAAAAGTGTGTGTGTGTGTATGTTGTGTATAGGAGATGGGTGGTGTCTATCCTACCATAATCTGTGTTGTATAATTTAGTTCCAGTTTTTACACTGGGAAGCCATGTAGCTATGTGTGCTGTGGGGGTGAATGGCTTCATGAAGTATCTTCACTCCCATCTCCTATGTTAAGTTGTGTGTGTGTATCCTGGCTGATGCCGCCAGCCCAGACCCTTGTGGAGTCTGGGTCTGAAGAGTGGCAGCCATCAGCCTGAAAGGAAAACAAACACAGAGAGAGAAACACAGAGAGAAACACAGTCTAATATTGACCTTTACACAAATTTCACTAAGATAGATGGTGCTATCTTATTTTTTCTTCAATGGCCTTAGCCAGACAGTTGTTGCATATGGCTTTAATCTGTTAAGGTTTTATGCCATTATGAGAGAATTTGTTTTAGTTTACAAAGACATGGATCATCATCATGATTATGTTTCTGTAAAGGAAAAAGGTCAAGTAAACTGATTTATAATGGTCAGGTCTGACTGCTGGTGTGTAAATGCAGTCGGACCCGTTACACCTTAAGCTGTTGTTGCAGTTGTGTTTACACAGTCTGCTGTATTGTGATCATTATCACACTCAGGTCCCCTGGGGGGGATCTCTTTGAATGATGCTGTTTATACAAGCCAGATCTGGGTTTAGAGCAACAGGTTCTTTGGTATTTATGGTGTCTTTCGAACTCTTGACCATTTGGATCTCTGTGGTGTGTATCCTGTGGAGTCAATGTCTGAGATTAACATAACACACAGCTTTTCATTACATTCCCGGTAAATAACTTCCCCGATCAGATCCCATCCCATCTAATGCTCCCAGTGAGGAGGTTGCTAAAACTTGCACCCCTTTGTTTGTCATTGCATCACAATGGAAAGCTCGCACCTCCTCTCTCTCCCTGGGTTTGAGATTGGAATGTAAATGATTAGGTCTTGAATGAATTCAGCCTATTCAAGTTACAGCAATCAGGTTAATCATTTAACTGGGCATTGTCATTTTTCTCATTAAAGATTCTTGCACAAATAGAGGGTAAAGAAGTTCTTTCTCTTTAGGTTTTTCACTTCAGTTTTCTTTCTTAACGTTAATTTCTTTAACCATCTATGTTCTCCTTCCCATCATTTCAACACTGATAGTGCTCTTGCCGTCTTGTTCCCTAATGCACATCCCATCTTTCTACATTCTGATCCTTCTTCTACTCCTTCAACAATCTTTCATCCTCTAAATAATGCTGAATCATCATGAGATCAAAAGCCATTCCTAGCCATTACAATATAATTTACATTATAATCATAATATAAATCATATTATATTAAAATAGTATGAATTAAAAATAATTTTATTTGCTGGTCTCAAGAGGGTCTCTGCTGAGTCCTGTGTCCAGAATCATTTGTTATAATCTCCCTGATCTTTCAGATTGGCCCTGCAGCTCCTGCTGTGCTGGCGGGATCATTGTGTGACACAGCAACAAGACCAAACTGGAAACCAGTCATCAACTTAGATGCTGTGGACGTTCAATAAACTGCAAACACAGAGAGCACGGGTCAAATCATTGCTCAATTTAAAGATTTTGTGACTACACAATATAGAATTGGGCACAATTTTCTTATTTTTAGATATTATCAATTGCATTCTTTGGAGAATCTATTTGCATATAAAAAGAAAGGTTTGACAAAGACAGGTCTGATGAAGAAAGACAAAGTTCATCTTTGTTCTGTTAATTTTCTCAGTCTCTTTTGAGACACTAATAAGCACACAAAAGTGCAGCGATTCCAATGTCTGAAATAAGACCATAGTAAAGCGCTATATTTCACAACACATTTATAATTGTGACATCAGTCCTGAATCAGTTTTGTCCACCTTCACATTTTACACACAAAGGATTGCAGTGAGATCTTTTCCAGTAAGATTTTGTTCTTTTGCCATTTGTTTTTTTTTCTTTGCTGTGTTGTTGCAGCAAAGCAAATAAACAAATGTAACTGGACCTTTAATTTACAGCCTTCTTTTGAGTACCGAAATAAAATTTCCTCTCTTGCTGCGTATGCAAACAAGGAGAATTTTAAAGCAAGGGATATCATTTCTACTCTACGCTGTTGCTTTCATGTTCCTGATAAGCACTTTGGTTGTCTAATTCTCAAGCCTTCATCGGATTTATACAGTATTCAATATATTCCCAACATTTCTAAAAGCAAAAAAATGGACTTACCATCACAGCTGAAGAAAGAGAAGGAAATCACCTCTTGCTTGTTGTAATCCCAATACTTCGCTGAAAAGACACTCGCATCCTGGAGATCACGGAGGTCCGGGTCACCATTTTGTAAGGTCCATCCGTTAGCCCAAGGACGGAATCTAACGGCCTGGTCGAAGGACTTCTGCGTGTTCGCCTTCTCAGCACTTCTGTTGGATTCACTTAATTTATGACCATCGAATTTTAAATCTGACTCCATGAATAATTTGATCTTACTCCAATTCTTTGTATCTTTGTTACATTTGTTACATTTGTAACTTAACAGCTGATCATAAGTTTAGTTGTGATTTAATTTAGATCTTTGATTTCTCTTAGTATCTCTTAATTTCAAATACTCGTTCCTCCATGGGACCCGGAGTCGCTCAGAGGATAATGCTCGCGATTATAATTACATTACCTCACGGACGCAAATTAGTCAGTTCTGATATTACAGAGGATTACAGAGTGAACTATTTTACCTTTAAGTGAGTCGCAAATGCTTACTCATAACAGAAAGTGTAATTTTAGTAATAGTCACGAAAGCTGTAACTTGTTAATAACAGTGACAGTCAGAAATCAGATTGCCCCTCATGCTTAGCGCCATGCTCCGGTCATGGGGTCCTCGGTATGAATCTGCCCTGACAGAAAGATTTACGGAAACTCCTACAAAACTCCTCATGCGACACTACTTGAGTAATGATTTATGAAAAATACAGAATAAATCAAGATTAACATTTATTTTGGCCAGACAGAACTTAAAGAACATAATTAAACATGAATCCATGGTACACAACTTTCAGCATAAAATACAATTAAGTAATATGAAAATAGTTTCAAAGAGTCATATCTGGCACAATACATACAGCGTGTGTGAGTGTCTCTTGACACACCGACACAACACTGCATGGGGCTTCTGTCTACAGAATGTTCCCCAATGGCAGCCCTGCTACCCTTCCTTAAATACCCAGACCAGAACAAAGGGTTGTAACTATTTGCAACACAAACACCTAGTTTGGGGAGAAGATCAGATATCTTTGGAGAGACCACTCAAAAAGAGAACACAATTCTCATATGTTTCAATCTTTCTAACCCTATCAGTGACTTCAGTGATGTTGAGACCATTTTACCAATCGCACTATGACCTTTAAAAAGGACACCAGACATGAAAGGGATAAAACAATAGATTCACAAGATAAATCATATGTAGTATATCTGCATTCTGGGACTTGAATCAGGGGGAAGGGGGAAAGGGAGGTAGAGAGGGGGAGAGGGTTTTGGTCAGGGCGGTGTCCTACAGTTTCTCTATGAGATCTTCTCTTCAGATTGAGTTTTATTGTTTTAATACAGGGTGTTGGATCTCAGCTTTTGTCTTAGCAGTAAAACCGGTCCTTACAGAGGTCTCTGAGTGGGGCGACCAACGCTTAACTTCCCGCCTCACCGGGGGTTCCTGAACGAGCTTTTGTTTGTATTCGGGAGTGAGGAAAATGGCAGCATGATCCGATTTGCCAAACGCTGGAAGTGACCGTGCTTTATAGGCGTTCTTGAACGGAGAGTAGCAATGATCCAGCGTGTTTGCTCCTCATGTAGGACAGGAGACGTGCTGGTGAAAGTTTGGCAGGACTTTCTTTAGGTTTGCTTTGTTGAAATCGCCCGCGACAATGAATGCCGTGTCGGGATGTTTGTTTATGATGCCGCTGGCAACCTCATGAAGGCCAGATAAAGCCAGCCCTGTGTCTGCCTGCGGTGGAATGTAAACAGCGGTCGCGACAACCGCAGAAAACTCCCTCGGCAGATAGAATGGGCGGCAGATGATTGTTAAATGTTCCAGATGAGGCGAGCAGGACCGCGAGAGAATGGTGATGTTCCTGGGATCGCACCATTTCTTGTTGACCATGAAGCATACTCCACCGCCTTTGGATTTACCGGCCTCGGCTGTTCTGTCCATCCGAAAAACAGAGAAGTTCTCCGATAGCGTCACAGCTGTGTCTGGGACCGCGGGCGTGAGCCATGTTTCGGACAAACAAAAGATGTTACAGTCTCTCATGTCCCGTTGAAAACTTATCCTGACTCTAAGATCGTCCATCTTATTCTCCAAGGATTGAACATTTGCTAGAAGAATGCTCGGGAGAGGAGGACTGAATGCCCTTTTCCTCAGTCTGTTACGGATACCAGCGCGTTTACCACGGTGTTTCTTTGTTCTACGCCGCTGGCTCTGTCCATTGTTCAACTCAGCGTTCCGAAGGATCTCAGATGGCCACAGAGTATCAGCGAAAGTGTCCTGAAACAGTCCAGTGTGGAGGTAACCAATGTCCAAAAGAGTTTTGCTGTCATAGTAGATCAATGCAGATGATAAGTTTGTAAAAATTGAGAGTAAAAGAAAGTAAAATAGTTAATAAAAGCACAGTCTTCGCGGAGCGACCTGAACGGCGACCGAACACGGTGGCGCCATTTTGTTGCTGTTGGGCTAGATGCTGAATAGCTGGCTGACGCAGTGCACAATAACACATCACATCGCCAATTCCCGGAGTGGCAGCCGGTGAGAACTTTAATTAATCGGTTCGCTATAAATGGAAAAGAATGACGTTGCTATAGCGACGGATGGCAATGCAGTTCGTCGCTTCAAATGTTTTGTTAGGCGCGGAGAGATCCGTGACCTACTTTCTTTGTGTTCGCTCTGTAATTAGTCAAGTTAAATGTCGTTCTACGGAGGAGATAAATGTTATTGAGTTAACTGGATTATATTTTGTTCATCTATGCTTGTATTTCTAAGTGTTTGTCACAAGTGTAATGTTAAATGAGAGTGATGTTGAATGTCCGTCATTTCTAAAAATCACATGGTCAAGCAGATCGTTAAATCTGGTGTTTAGTTTATTTTCTTAATTATGTATGCTGAGTATCAACAGAATGGATGTTGAATTATCTTTATTTCGTTTCATTTACATGTTTGTATTTTTTGTTTCTCTTAAAGGTTTTTCACCTTTCACCTTTTTGCGCAAAAGTTGCAATAAACAGATGAGTGAAACCCAGTTAAGTCCTCAGTTGATGGTGTGTCCTTCCCTTTCAAGCAGGGAAATCGTGCACAAAAATAAGAAGTTCGACACTATCCTCAATTAAAGTTTGTGTGTCTCTAATTCTGAAATCTTCTCCGTTGGCCTGACCATCTCCCTGCATTTATCAAAACACAGCATTGCCTCTGGCTTTTGGCTTGCTCAGTTGGGGACTCCTAAATCTCATCTATATTCCCGATCTGCCCGCATTGACACTATATGATACTTGAAATTAGCTGGATAACATCACCGTTTCACCAGAACGGCTGTACAAATTCTGTTGCATTATTTTCCTGTTAACAATGTGAAGCTGCTTTGAAACAATTGGACTATAATGAAGGTTATACTGAGCATGTGACAGGCAGTGCAAGTGACAATAACAGGAGAAGATGACATGGCTTACCGTGTTTGTTAACTAATCTTGTCAGGGTTGAAGTAAGGGATGAGCGAGGACTCGAAGATGCAGATAAATGGGCTTTTATTAATAAAAATAAAAATAAAACAAACAAACTACCCCGAGGAGAAAAAACAAGACTTGACTTGGACTTGAGACAAGGAGCAAGGAAACACAAAGCACATACGTCGATCCAGCACAGGACTGCAAAAACAAGAAGAATAAATAGGGAGCAAACAAAAGAAACACATGATAAGCCATGTGCTCACACCAAACATGACATGAACACGCAGCCAATGAGAACACTCATAAGCCGCGTTCAGAAGAGCACGCAGCTTGAGCATGCTCGAAGCTGCGCACTCACACAAGACAAACAATACAGGAGTGTCAGGGCTCTGTCACAAAACCAAGAGTAAGCTAGACCCAAGTGACAGAGCCCTGACAAATCCACATCACCACAGTTGTTTGATGGACTCGTAAAAGGCGCAAGAGAGAAAAACAGGAATCCTGGAAGCACGGGTGGCAGGCTAACGGGCTAGCAAAATGCTAACACATTGTAATAGTGATTTAGATTAAAAGCTAGCCATGTCAGATTTAATGTGATGGCCAATATTAGACAATGTATGGTGATGAGTAAGTTATATTTAGTAGTATAAACAAGGAATGATATCAAATAGAGATTCAAAAGCAAAGCTGTACGGAGCTACAGACGCAAAACACTCACCAGCAAGGCAGACAGGAGCAATCGATCGATAGTAAAACTATCACGTTTAGGCCTGTCAGGATCCTGAATTTTGAGCGGACAATTAATTGTCAAGATTTAATTCAGTTTTGATCATGTCTCTTACAGAGTAAGCCGAATACATTATTTACTAGGAATCGTTTATAATATAATCGTTTTATATGGTATATCACTGACACATAAAGGATATTTTCTTATGTTTATATTATAATAAATGTATATAATTGGTTAATCGCACAATGACTTTAACTGGAACCTCTTTGGCTGCAATGGGGTGTCATACCATGTAAGGTCATGTCTCAAAATAGACATAAAAACAGAAAATATGAGATTAAAAGACAAAAGATTAAAACTTTCAGACAGTTTTCATGCTTCTTGTTGTGACTTATTTTGACAGCATTGAGAACGCAAGATCTTGAGCACAGAGCTCTCGCATTCTCCATCTTCGTTAGATTACGATCTGCTTAACAGTCCTGTCTAATACGTTATTAGAACTGTTATACAAAGAAAGTAAACAGTATATGAAAAGCATTAGTGTTTCTCTTGGTCCCCTCAAAGTTGCGTTGGATTTTCTCTTTAGTGTAAAGGTTAAGAGGACACACAGTTTTCCATGTTCGTAAATGAAAATGCAAATATATATAGGCTAAAATATTTGTGTGTAGACAGCTTTTTTCAAAATGGTGGTCAATCAGTCACTGGTAGTTCCTATTGTGCTGGGTTAGTCCCTACTCTGCATTAGGAGCTAAATTAGTTCCCTCACAAGGAATTCCTAGATCTAAAATCGTTCCTAGTTCCTGCCCAGCCGAACACGCCAAAATCTGGGTACTTATGCTAATAGTTCTAAAAACTATGAAAAGGTTCCTCTGGTGCGAAAGCCCCTCATGTGAAATACAAACTGAGTTCTGGAAACAATCTGGAACTTTTGGCAGGTTTAAGATGCTCACACTCTTTAACCAGAGTAAATGAATTTTGCTTGACATGCCTCTGATGTCTCCGCTTCTGTTTTTCACAGAAAGTGACAATGCAACAGAGAAAATGGTTTTAATCCAGAACCTAAAGACATGGCTTGACGCTCAGAAGCACTGCAGACAGCATTATACAGACCTGGTTACCATTAGGAGTCTAGATGACAACATACAGGCTGCCAAATTGACCTATTTGATATATGAGCCTTGGATCGGACTGTACAGGGACTCTTGGAAGTGGTCAGATCAGGCCAACTTCACTTCCTCAACCCAACTCGTTGCTCAGAGTCTTAATGGGGCGAACAAAGACTGTGCTGGTATATATTGGAATTTTCGTAATACTGGCGATTGGTATTGCACTGGACTTTATTACTTCTTCTGCAGCACGGGTAAGTCTGACCTGGATGGTTTTGTATGTTCGTTCTTTTGCTGTTTGTTGACAAAACCTGAATAGTACAATATGACTGTTGATTTAATAAGGGTTTCCTTCCAAAAACATTTCAGCCTGAAACCCGAAAATAGCTGTTTCAGCCAAAAATGTTCAGTAGCCGAAATTTTGGTGCATCCCTATTCATAAATATTATATAATTTATCTGACCATTTTTGGTCAAAGGGGTTCATCTGACAATAAGTCTGGGAATCCCTGATCTACATATTCATACAGTAAGATGTAGATAAAGATAAAGGTATTGTGTGTGCTTGTCCTGCAGTCAAGAAGAAGCAGCAGGTGATCCGAGTGCAGGTGAAAGCCAGTGAGAATGCAGACGACGCTACTTTGAGAGCGCTCGTCTTACACAAGGTGGGCTTTATAATACTCTGACTAACAATGTGTTCAAATTCAATGCTGACCCAATTCAAAATCATTCTGTGCTGGCTGGAAGATTTTCATTAATGTATTACAGTAGTGAGAGTCTGATGAGGACTTTATTAAGACATTACATAATTGGGATTCCTTTTGTCACATTTGTTTTTGGTGACGATCATGCGATTAGGTTTGGAAACTGACCTCATGATGGCAAAACATCCATTGCTAAAGTCTCATGAATGATGAACCTACAGAAGCTGAAAACCATTGTGGATGTGATAGTCATGTTCTTCCTGAAAACATCATGAACCACACTGAATGTCAGTCTAAAAAAATAGGATAAATCATGTTTGAGCAGTGGAGAGTTGGTCAGCTATTCTTCATGTGATGACAAAATATTATGCTTTGTGTTTTGAGCAGTTTCTGCATTTTGGCCAAGATTTGTAGGGTATAAGATAATACATTTTGGGAGAAATGCATCAAACTTGTTTAATCAGAGCCTGTTTTTGTGCTTTAGTTACAGCAGATGCTGATCGATCAGGACGTCACACTGACATGGAAGAAACAACCGGACGGAAAAGTCTTCCAGAAGAAGAAGACTCTAGGAAAGAAAACTAGTGATGCCAGAACTCAACGCTACGTCATGTTCTTCCATGAAGTGAAATGGATCTCAAATCAATGCTTTATTTCATTCTTAGTTACAGATATCTGAATTAAACTAGATTAATTACAACTTAATTAGACAAAAATACATTAACATCTATTAATTTTGCTTTTATTCATTTAGCAGATATAGATATGTAATAGCTAAATATGAATAAATGTCTTGTAACACTAAAATCTTCATGAAGAATAAATAAAGGCATCACAAACGCAGCTCACAATAAGCACTAGTGTAATAAACACTAGTGAACTTCACACTGTATTCTCTAATACAGTCGTTTGCTTTTGTACTCTAATTCAGATAGACGTGTGAATGCATTTTCATTTACAATCACATTTGAAACCACATTGTTGATTCATAAATGGTTTGATGGTTCTGACACAATTCAAGATTCAAGATTCAAGAGTTTTATTTGTCACACACACAGTTATATACAGAATATACAACCGGCAGTGAAATGTAAACAGGTCCGCTCCATGGACAGTGCAAATTCACAGTTAAAAACACAAGGAGGAAATTATAATAGAAATAGGATAAAAAGTTCTATATATATATATATATATATATATATATATATATATATATATATATATATATATATATATATATATATATATATATATATATATATATATATATATATATATATATATATATATATATATATATATATGTGTGTATATATATATATATGTGTATATATATATGTATATGTGTATATATATGTATATATGTATATATATGTATATATGTATATATATATATGTGTATATATATATGTGTATATATATATATATATGTATATGTGTATATATATATATATATGTATATATGTATATATATATATATATATGTATATATATATATATATGTATATATATATATATATATATATATATATATATATATATATATATGTATATATATATGTATATGTATATATATATATATGTATATATATATATATATATATATATATATATATATATATATATATATATATGTGTGTATATATGTATATATGTGTGTATATATGTATATATGTGTGTATATATGTATATATATGTGTATATGTATATATATGTGTGAGTAAACTGTGCAGTGAGTAAACTGTAGACTTATAAATATGTGGTTAACAAATGTATAAGAGTATAATGTGCAAACAGGTTTATAACAGGTTGTTACACAGTAACAACGAGAACAGAAAGTGCAGTGCAATGTCAATGTATCGATGTTTATCCTGAAGTGAAGTCACGTGATGTTAAGTGACTGAGTTCAGGAGTCTGATGGCCTGGGGGAAGAAGCTCCTCCTGAGTCTCTCAGTTTTGGCCATCAGGCTTCGGAAGCGCTTACCAGATGGCAGCAGCGTGAAATGAGGGTTTGCAGGATGATTAGAGTCCTTGATGATCTTAGTAGCTCTACCTTTGCAGCGTTTGGTGTGACGTCCTGCAGAGACGGGAGAGCTGACCCTGAGATACGCTCGGATAAGCGCATCGCACTCTTTGCAGGGCTTTGCGGTCATGACTGGTGCTGTTCCCATACCACGCTGTGATGCACTGAGTTAATACACTTTCTATCGCCCCTAAATAGAAAGTTTTCAGGATAGCTGGTGAAACCCTGAATTTCCTCAGCTGGCGCAGGTGGTACAGTCTTTGCCTGGCTTTTTTCACCTGTGTCTGAATGTGAGCAGTCCAGGTCAGGTCCTCGGAGATGTTTACACCCAGGTACTTGAAGCTGCTCACTCTCTGTACTGGTGACCCACTGATCATGAGGGGGGAGTATGTCCGTTGCTGTCTCTTCCTGAAGTCCACAATCATTTCTTTGGTCTTGCCAACATTCAGAGAGAGACAGTTGTCCTGGCACCATGATGTTAGATGCTCCACCTCATCCAAGTATGCCGTCTCGTTGTTGGAAATTAGGCCCAGGACAACAGTATCATCAGCAAATTTGATGATAGAGGTGGAGCTGTGTGTGGACAAACAGTCATGCGTGTAGAGAGAGTAGAGCAGGGGACTCAGGACACAGCCCTGTGGAGCTCCCACACTCGGGGAGATGGAGGTGGAGGTGGACTGGCCTATTCTCACCACCTGAGGCCTGCCAGTGAGGAAGTCCTCAATTCAGTGGCAGAGAGAAGGATTCAGGCCGAGATCCAGGAGTTTGGAGGTTAGCTTGATGGGAACTATGGTGTTAAAGGCTGAGCTATAGTCAATAAATAGCAGCCTTACGTAGTTCTCACTTTTGCTGTCGATGTGAGTGAGGGAGGAGTGGAGGACATGAGAGATGGCATCTTCAGTCGATCTATTGGGACGATAGGCAAACTGAAGAGGGTCCAAAGTGTCAGGAATGAAGGCGCAAATGGTGTTTTTAATGAGTCTCAAAGACCTTCATGACTATAGATGTGAGAGCCACTGGACGATAGTCATTTAGGCAAGAGGGTTTACTGTTCTTAGGGACAGGGATGATGGTGGATTTTTTGAAGGAGGTGGGGACCACAGATGTAGCGAGGGACTCATTAAAGATAGATGTAAACAACCCGGCGAGCTGATCAGCACAGGACCGCAGAACACGACCTGAAATGCCATCCGGCCCGGCAGCTTTCCTGACGTCCACACGCTTGAGTGCTCTCCGAACTTCATCCTCCGAGACAGAGATCACGTGATTGTTGCTGCTCTGAGTAATTTCCTGTAACGCGCCACTTGGCGGAGTCGCGTTGCCGCGGTTACAGTCAAAGCGAGCGTAGAAAGAGTTTAACTCATTCACAAGCGACGGATCAGCGCTCCCCTCTGCAGAGGATTTAGATCCAAACGAGCAGATGGACCTCAGACCCTGCCACATGCGCCGCGAGTCGTTGAGTTGGAAATGAGACTCCACTCGGTCTTTATACCGGAGCTTTGCGGCTTTAACTGCTCGTCTGAGAGCATAGCAGGACGATCTGTATTCAGTCATATTCCCTGAAAGGAGACCGGCGTTGTAAGCTGCAGTGCGTGCGTTCACTGCAATTGAATTGCAACTGGATTGAATTGTCCACCCACGGTTTCTGTTTTGAGAAGGACGTTATTGTTATTGTTTGCGTGGCTTGCTCTGTAAGCGTGTTGATGAAGCACAACGCCACTTCTGTGAACTCGCTGACGTCAGCTGAACTCTCCCGGAACATGTCCCAGTCAACATCATCCAGAGCTGCCTGTAGCGCGGTCTCTGAGTGGGGCGACCAACTCTTAACTTCCCGCCTCACCGCGGGTTCCTGAACGAGCTTTTGTTTGTATTCGGGAGTGAGGAAAATGGCAGCATGATCCGATTTGCCAAACGCTGGAAGTGACCGTGCTTTATAGGCGTTCTTGAACGGAGAGTAGCAATGATCCAGCGTGTTTGCTCCTCATGTAGGACAGGAGACGTGCTGGTGAAAGTTTGGCAGGACTTTAGGTTTGCTTTGTTGAAATCGCCCGCAACAATGAATGCCGCGTCGGGATGTTTGTTTATGATGCCGCTGGCAACATCATGAAGGCCAGATAAAGCCAGCGCTGTGTCTGCCTGCGGTGGAATGTAAACAGCGGTCACGACAACCGCAGAAAACTCCCTCGGCAGATAGAATGGGTGGCAGATGATTGTTAAATGTTCCAGATGAGGCGAGCAGGACCGCGAGAGAATGGTGATGTTCCTGGGATCGCACCATTTCTTGTTGACCATGAAGCATACTCCACCGCCTTTGGATTTACCGGCCTCGGCTGTTCTGTCCATCCGAAAAACAGAGAAGTTCTCCGATGGCGTCACAGCTGTGTCCGGGACCGCGGGCGTAAGCCATGTTTCGGACAAACAAAAGATGTTACAGTCTCTCATGTCCCGTTGAAAACTTATCCTGGCTCTAAGATCGTCCATCTTATTCTCCAAGGATTGAACATTTGCTAGAAGAATGCTCAGGAGAGGAGGACTGAATGCCCTTTTCCTCAGTCTGTTACGGATACCAGCGCGTTTCCCACGGTGTTTCTTGGTTCTTCGCTGTCATCTTTGTCCATTGTTCAACTCGGCGTTCCGAAGAATCTCAGATGGCCACAGAGTATCAGCGAAAGTGTCCTGAAACAGTCCAGTGTAGAGGTAACCAATGTCCAAAAGAGTTTTGCTGTCATAGTAGATCAATGCAGATGATAAGTTTGTAAAAATTGAGAGTAAAAGAAAGTAAAATAGTAAATAAAAGCACAGTCTTCACGGAGCGACATGAACGGCGACCAAACACGGCGGCGCCATTTTGTAGACCCATTTTGTAGGTAATGACTGTTACCACAATTACTCCATTCTCATTAGTTTACTAACCCTAACCATCTAAGATAAGAATGAGAATTAAAACACTTTCTACTCATTAAAACACGATCTACTTCTACTAAAGGAAATACAGCAATCTTACAGCATTTTACAGAACTCTTAATGCATCATACTCCATCACGTCTATTGCGGTCTCAAAACTCTGGCCAGTTGATAATCCCTAGAATATCAAAATCAACTGCAGGCGGTCGATCCTTTTCCTATTTAGCGCCTAAACTCTGGAACAGTCTTCCTAGCATTGTTCGGGAAGCAGACACACTCTGTCAGTTTAAATCTGGACTAAAAACGCATCTCTTTAACAATGGGCCTCAGGAACTCATCACGGTATCTCTGTGCATTTAAAATGCCATCAATAAAATGCACCTGTGTTTGTTGTCCATAAAGTACACCTGCCCATACCATAACCCCTCCGCCACCATAGGCCACTCGATCCACAACTTTGACATCAGCAAACCGCTCACCCACATGACACCACACACGCTGTCTTCCATCTCCCCTGTACAGTGAAAACCTGGATTAATCCGTGAAGAGAACACCTTTCCAAAGTGCCAGACGCCATCGAATGTGAGTATTTGCCCATTAAAGTCGGTTACGATGATGAACTGCAGTCAGGTCGAGATCCCGATGAGGACGACGAGCAGCAGATGAGCTTCCCTGAGACGGTTTCTGACAGTTTGTGCAGAAGTTCTTTGGTTATGCAAACCGATTGTTGCAGCATGATAACTATCAATATTTCTTAACAATAAAAGTTTAAAACTCATTTAAAAGTGTTTCAGACAGTTTTCGTGCTCGATGTAAGTGACATCACGATTAACAGTAATGTTACATTTGTTAAATAAATTATCTAACTTCCAATCACCCTTGCCAGCAAAACTATCAAAAACTCTCATCATAAACGAGAGCTTAAGTCTATACAGCTTTAGACACTGCTTTGGATGCGACTAGCGATTAGATTAGTGAACGTTGTACATTGTTCGGTTCCGGCTGTAGAGCCGTGCAACAGGGCAATTGGGTAACGGTGAGACGGCATAGTCGCGGATCAAAAAAACTACTCTTCCGTTCTGATTAGAACATCAAACAGGTTCTCCCCACTCAGTGACGCACCCACTGAGAATCCTGTTGAAAGTGCCCTAGTTATTGGTGATTATTACACGGAACGTGAAAATAGAGACACCAGCCACCATAGTCACATGTTTACCGGGAGCCAGAGCGCCTGACATCAAAGCAAATTTAAAAGTGCTGGCTAAAGCTAATCGTAAATTCTCTAAGATTATTATTCATGTCGGCACTAACGATGTTCGACTTCGCCAGTCGGAGATCACCAAAATTAACATTAAAGAGGTGTGTGAACTCGCAAGTACAATGGCAGATGCAGTTTTTTTGTTCTGGTCCGCTCCCTGTTAAAAGGAATGATGAGATACTTAGCAGACTATCATCACTCAATGGCTGGTTGTCTAAGTGGTGTCCGTAAAATAACAGACAATTGGAAAAGCTTACCCAACCGTCTGCTAGCTGTCTCCCGTTACAGATGTCAGATAAATCCCAACACATAGAGACTCTTTCACCTAGATATTATCACATAGAGACTGTGTCTGTTCCCGAATTAGTAAATACAAAAACATCAAGACCATTCAACAGTAAAAACTTAATTGATGTCCAACAAATAAACAACAGATATAATACAGATGATCAAATGATAAAGCTCGGGTTGCTGAATATTCGATCCCTTTCCTCAAAAGCACTTATTGTTAATGATATGATTACAGATAATAATCTAGATGTGCTGTGTTTGATAGAAACCTGGCTAAAACCTGACGACTACATTACTTTAAATGAGTCCACCCCCCAAGATTATTGTTATAAACACGAGCCGCGTCTGAAAGGTAAAGGGGGAGGGGTTGCTGTAATTTATAATAATATTTTCAGTATTACTCAGAAGTCTAGTTTCAAATATAATTATTTTGAAATTTATGTGCTTTATGTAACGTTATGTAGTGTAATTGATAAATCCCGTTTGACATTTGTGCTGGCTACTGTATACAGGCCACCAGGGCACAATACAGACTTTATCAAAGAATTTGCTGACTTTCTATCCGAGTTAGTACTGGCTGCAGATAAAGTGCTAATTGTTGGTGATGGTGAAAAGTTTGTAAACAGCACTGCAGTAATGAGTTTATGAACTTCTTTATGTGTAAGATTGATAATATTAGGAAGAAAATTATAACCATGCAGCCGTCTACTACAGTGTCACATGAGACAGAGCATTGTTGAGTGAGAGTGTGAGTGAGTGTGTGTGTGTGTGTGTGTGTGTGTGAGAGAGAGAGTGTGTGAGTGTGTGTGTGTGTGTGTGAGAGAGAGAGAGAGTGTGTGAGTGTGTGTGTATGTGTGTGAGAGAGAGAGAGAGAGAGAGAGAGAGTGTGTGAGTGTGAGAGCGAGAGCAAGAGAGAGAGAGAGAGAGAGAGAGAGAGAGAGAGAGAGAGAGAGAGAGAGAGAGAGAGAGAGAGAGCGTGAGAGAGTGTGTATGGGAGTATGTGTGAGTGAGTGAGTGAGTGAGTGAGTGAGTGAGTGAGTGAGTGAGTGAGTGAGTGACTGACTGACAGACAGACAGACAGACAGTGAGTGAGTGAGTGAGTGAGTGAATGTGTACGTGTACAAGAGTGTGTAAGTGGAGTAGGAATGTTGGGAAGCGTGATGGGAAGGCAGATGGTCTCCTCACGAGGGACGTCTCGTCCAGATGGCGTGTGTGTGTGTTGTGGTGATGCAGTGACTTATGCCATGATCTCAGAACACACAGAAACGCTGAAGTGTAAAATAATCCCATGTCTAATGTAATCGCTCACACTCCACCTTGTCTGCGCTGATAACTGGACTCGGGTTCATAGTGGGTCAGCGCTGGACGTTTGGACCCTGGTTATCCGTTCTGGACCGCAGACACTGGAGAAGGTGAAACCCAGTGATATTCACACACTTGAGCAGATCAGAATCATCCAGGATGAGCAGCTCACAGTCTGCCCGCTGCTCCTCTCTGCTCGCTGGGCTTCTCTGTCTGACGGGCCCCCTGCTGGTCCGGGGCCAAAACGACACAGAGCCCATTGTGCTGGAGGGGAAGTGTTTAGTCGTGTGCGACTCCACTCCGACCATAGAGCCAGCCGGGAACGCTCTGGGAATGTCGGTGCGCTCCGGAAGTGGTCGCATTGCCTTCTCGGCCGTTCGGAACAACAACCACGAGCCATCCGAGATGAGCAACCGCACCATGACCATATACTTTGACCAGGTATGAATTATGAGAATGATGCTTTCGTTTTATCAGCAGTGCATGAAGCAACAAGTGTCTTTGTGTCCCGTCGAAGGTTCTGGTGAACGTTGGGAGTCATTTCGATCCGGCACGGAGTGTTTTCCTGGCTCCTAGAAAAGGAGTGTATAGCTTCAGCTTCAGTGTGGTCAAAGTCTATAACAGACAAACTATACAGGTGAGTCACAACCTCCGTTCAGCATCGGTATAAAATTACAATCATTAAAGTCCAGTTTTCCGACTCCAGGTGAGTCTGGTGATGAACGGCTGGCCGGTGATCTCTGCCTTTGCTGGCGATCAGGACGTGACGCGTGAGGCGGCGACCAATGCCGGTCTGGTGACCATGGAGAGAGGAGACAAGGCCTACCTCAAACTGGAGAGAGGGAACCTGATGGGCGGCTGGAAATACTCCACCTTCTCTGGGTTCCTGGTTTTCCCCCTGTAGAAACGGACACTGATAGAAACCAGAGGGACGTTTGTTGTTGATTCCTCTTCAGCCTGTTCTTCTCATGTAGGCCTTCTTACTTTCTTCCTTTGCACCCTTTCTTTATGCATGAACCTGCTTCTTAACACATGATAAAGTAAAGAGGCTGTATGTACAATCATAGTTTTTATTACAAGTGGTTCACACAATGGGATTAAAAAAGCGATTAATACATGAAAATTTCACATATAGCCCCTTTAACATGTTATATTGCACTTTCAGCATACACAATGGGATACAGAAATGCTTCTTTTCCGACAAATAATCAGTGAAAGGTGCTGATCACCACATTAAATATGACAAGCTCTTGTTTTCATTTTGCCTGGGGTTTGGTACCTCATAACCTGCATTTACTTGGACATACAGATTAAAACCCTGATTCTCAATTCATTTTAAAAACTCAAATACTAAATGTCTAATAAAAAGAAATAAAATGACAAGAGAAAAAAAAAGAAAAACATTTGGTTGGTAGAGGAGTATAAGGAAAATGTACATGGTAATGCACACAAAATGTGGGACCCAGATGCGTTTTTTGGCAATTAAACTAAATAATTACAATATTTTAAACAGACTGTCACAAAGATGGCAATGATTTTAATGGTCAGATGCAGTTGAGTCGTCCAGGTTGGGCAGGCCAGAAATCACCAGTTTAAGGGAGAGATTCAGACATTTTGTATGTTTAAAACACATCTTTACAGCTGTACAATAAAAATGTTATGTCTTGAAGCATGAAAGACTTTCCTTTGTTTTTGAAAGAACATGGGTTAATAATATCGACAACTGGTCATTATAAAAAATAATCATCATGATATTGTGATGAATGCCTACATAGTGTAACATCTTAAAACTAGTGATCGACCGATATATTGGGCCTATTATTTGTGTTTTTTACGTGTATCTGCATCGGCCGATACAGGGCTGCTGCGATCGCAGATAGTTTTTCACGGCATTATTTACAGACAGGCGTCCACGGGCAGCTCGGTGTTGCTGGAGACGCTGCAGAGGCACTGCCCCTCCCTCACTAGCAGAGTATCTCCCTCACTAAAACTATCTTTTAACTGTTTGACTTAGCTGAAATATTGCCATACACTTTGAATGTGGAAACTAGTGTTGTCAAAAATATTGATATTTCGATGTGTATGGATACTGAAATATCAGAAATGATTCCAATACTCCTTTCTGCAGTATTCCAGCTGTGCTTTCTTGCTCTCCTGACCGACAGCGACACGAATCGCCTCCTCTCATTCACTCCGGTTAGATAGTGCTTGTGTGATCAGGTCTGAATTTCGGCACGGGATTGCGTATAATTCCAGTCATTCACGCAGACTTCGCGCTCACATTCGACGCACACACAAATAATAAAGTCGCTGCTAAAAGCGCCAAACTTAGCTATTTTTCACAGCATATTTATGGTCAAATGCACTCAAAAATGATGTCACTGAGTATTAACGTAAACACAGTCGTAAAGCGTTCAGGAAGAACGTGTAACAGGAACAGTGTTTTGGATCAGTGCGTCAGCTCTTAAAGGGACAGGCAGCCTAATAAACGTGCCGCTCTCCATGTTGTTAATGTTACTCAAATAACAAAAGACGAGGACTTGAAAACGATCTTGACTGATTAACATTAATCTGCATTTCATTTTTACAATGAAGATTATCCAATGCTATCTTAAATTTGATTACTTTCTTTATTCAGTTTCTTACCTCAATACCTGAAAAAAATAAAAACACACTATTTGATTTTGTATCTTTATTCGATTGTATTTATTTGTGCTATTGCTAGTCATTTGTTTATTTGTTCTTATTTCATTACAGTTTACTTGTCTTTAACCGCTTAAGCCCTGAGGGTATTTTTCTTTTTTTGTTTGAGTGACATACACAACTTTAAAGTCAAATCAAATCAGCTTTATTTATATAGCGCTTTTAACAAGTCCAGTTGTTTCAAAGCAGCTTCACAGTGTTAACAGGAAAATAATACAACAGAATTTGTACAGCCGTTCTGGTGAAACGGTGATGTTATCCAGCTAATTTCAAGTATCATATAGTGTCAATGCGGGCAGATCGGGAATATAGATGAGATTTAGGAGTCCCCAACTGAGCAAGCCAAAAGCCAGAGGCAACGGTGGCAAGGAACCAAAACTCCTTCAGGGTCAGAATGGAGAAAAAAACCTTGGGAGAAACCAGGCTCAGTCGGGGTGCCAGTTCTCCTCTGGCCGATGGACAAACAGTGTATGATTATAATTCTGGCAACATTGCAGGTCTTAATTCATATTAGGCAAATAGATATTCGTAAGATTATTCGAAAGATTGGAGTCGTCACGCTGGAGACGGGTTTAATGAGGATGTCGTGACGATGCAGCATTTACGGGGGGAGTTTATTTGACACGCTCTCTGCAGACACTCCAGGGATGCGTTGGTCATGTCCCGGCGCTGGTCCACCATCTGATCTGGATACGGCCCGGATCCGGCTGACTGCAGTAAACCTTGGGATAAACAGAGAGACTAACATTAGCGTAGATGCTATTCTTCTTGCGATGTAACGAGTACATCAGGTGTTATGGGAAGTGTTCCCGGTTCCGGCTGACCTAGTTAATGCAGCCTAACAATCATTTACTGATTTGAATAATAGAGATTGATAATGTTTTATGTAAGCCATAGTAAAGAGATGCGTTTTTAGTCTAGATTTAAACTGACAGAGTGTGTCTGCTTCCCGAACAATGCTAGGAAGACTGTTCCAGAGTATAGGCGCTAAATAGGAAAAGGATCGACCGCCTGCAGTTGATTTTGATATTCTAGGGATTATCAACTGGCCAGAGTTTTGAGACCGCAATAGACGTGATGGAGTATAATGCGTTAAGAGAGCTCGCTCAAGTACTGGGAGCTAAACCATTTAGTGCTTTGTAAGTAATAAGCAAGATTTTAAAATTTATTCGATGTTTAATAGGGAGCCAATGAAGTGTTGACAGAACCGGGCTAATATGGTCATACTTCCTTGTTCTAGTAAGAGCTCGAGCTGCTGCGTTTTGGACCAGCTGGAGTTTGTTTATTAAGTGAGCAGGGCAACCACCCAGTAAAGCATTACAGTAATCTAGCCTTGAGGTCATGAACGCATGAATTAACTGTTCAGCATTTTGCATTGAAAGGATGTACCGTAATTTAGATATATTTTTAAGATGGAAGAATGCAGTTTTACAGATGTTAGAAACGTGGCTTTCAAATGAAAGATTGGTATCAAAGAGCACACCCAGGTTCCTAACTGACGACGAGGACTTGACAGAGCAGCCATCGAGTGTTAGACAGTATTCTAGGTTACTACTTGCAGAGTTTTTGTCCAATAATTAAAAATTCATTTTTTTCTGAATTAAGTTGCAGGAAATTACTAGACATCCAATGTTTTATATCAGCTATGCATTCCGTTAATCTTGTGAATTGGTAAGTTTCATCAGGGCGTGAAGAAATATAGAGCTGAGTATCATCAGCATAACAGTGAAAACTAATGCCATGCTTCCTAATGATATCTCCCAGTGGTAGCATGTACAGGGTGAAGAGCAACGGTCCTAGCACTGAGCCCTGCGGTACTCCATACTGAACTTGTGATCGGTGTGACATCTCTTCATTTACTGCTACAAACTGATAACGGTCAGATAAGTATGACCGTTGTGACCGTTTTAACAAGTCCAGTTGTTTCAGAGCAGCTTCACAGTGTTAACAGGAAAATAATGCAACAGAATTTGTACAGCCGTTCTGGTGAAACGGTGATGTTATCCAGCTCATTTCAGTATCATATAGTGTCAATGCGGGCAGATCGGTAATATAGATGAGATTTAGGAGTCCCCAACTGAGCAAGCCAAAAGCCAGAGGCTTGGCTTGCTCAGTTGGTTCTTGCATGGTATGGTTCTTGCAAGACTTAACTTACAAAAAAACTCACTCAAGTTTAGTCAAATCCCAAATCATGGTGTCATTTTTATGATGTAAATTGAGGGAGCAAAAGCAAAAGCCGTATCGGGCATCGGCTAAGGCTGATGGGAAAAAAAACATCCGTATCAGCATCGGCACTAACCCAATCCATTCGGTCGATCCCTACTTTAAACCATAGTTTTTTTTCATGCACTGGTCAGTTTTTTGTGATTTTGGTTCCGTAGTGGAAAGAAAACATCCAAAATACACATTTAAGTGTTTATGTTATTGCACTTTATCTGTTTGCATCTGCTGATTACAGTACATATTTTTAAAAGCCGTTTCTGTTCTGTAAATGTATGCAGATGAGTGCATATTTAATTAGAGGTTTCATTTGCATATTTAAACAGGCCCATAACATAAAAAAAAAAAAAAAAAAAAAAACGTAGCACAAATTAATTGTCCTAATGTACAGTAAATAATCAGGTGAGTTACATTAGTGACATTGCCTTAAAATGGACTCATTCTGCCATGAAGGTCAGAGTGTAAACGGACACAAGTGGCCACAGCCTCTATTCATCATCATTACCTGCCATCTGTTCTGTTCTGGCTACAGACGTCAGAGCCAAAGGGGACAGCAGGGCTAAAGCTCACGCGCTCTTTCCTGCCATCGCATGTTCTCCGTTTGTCATCTAGAACATCATGAAATATTTTGCATATTAAAAGAGAAGGTTAGAATTATGGATGTGCACGGAAAATGTGACTATTCGTGGCTAAACGTACGATTTTTAGGTGATAAAATAAGCGTGATGGTCCACTCCTTAACAAGCACTCGTCAGCTGCTTGGTTTGAAAGCGACTTCTGTGTGAGCTGTGCTTCATAAATCACTATGGACGATAGAGCTGAAAATGTGAATTCTGTTAGGGGCAGCTTTAGTTTAATGGCCTTGTGTCCACTTTATCACACCCTCTGTGACGGCCGAGAAACAGCACAGCAAATGGTGCAATAGGCGGATCGGTATGTATTGTCCCACATAAAACCTTAACATCAATTAAAACATTTTGGTACAGTAAAATGTGCCAATATTTTGTTTTCCACTAGATAAATACACGCTTTATTAATCCACTTAGTGTGATTTGACACACCCTTAAATATGGCTGAGAAATGCAGAATGTCTTCACTCAATGCTAACCGAGCGTAGTGCGAGCAGCACATGGGCTGCTTTAGGAAGCGCAGCGTCAGGAACACACGAGTAAGTGGTGATGCACCCGTTTCTGCACGCAACATTTCACTGAAATATCGCCAGCATCACTGTACCTTTAGCTACCAATTTGTTAAAACTAAGTCACAAATTGCAACAACCACATTTTTGACTAGTTGGTTCGTTCAGGTATAATGTTTTTGCTGTAGAGATATATATACTACCGTCAGTTTCTATTATTACCACAGCCGTTTTGTCCAGAACACCAGGAGAGATGTGTCAGGAGCGGGACACCGGCGGATTCCGGTGAGACAGATGGGAAGGTTATGATGCCAGGATCCTGCTGACTAAAGCACACGCACCGTCACTCATAACCCTCCTCATCTGATCATAAAGAGCAGGGAATATCCAATACACTGAGTCACATCTTAGGAAAAAAAGTATAAAAATTTTATCAAAGGTAAGAAAAGTAC
>CM031949.1:21354031-21386531 GCA_018749465.1 Paracanthobrama guichenoti | reverse complement strand
GTTTAATGTGTATAGTGCTTAATGTGTATAGTGCTTAATGTTTAATATAGTGCTTAGTGTTTAATGTGTATAGTGCTTAGTGTTTAATGTGTAGTGCTTAATGTGTATAGTGCTTAGTGTTTAATGTGTATAGTGTTTAATGTGTATAGTGCTTAGTGTTTAATGTGTATAGTGCTTAGTGTTTAATGTGTATAGTGCTTAATGTGTATAGTGCTTAGTGTTTAATGTGTATAGTGCTTAGTGTTTAATGTGTAGTGCTTAATGTGTATAGTGTTTAATGTGTATAGTGCTTAGTGTATAGTGCTTAGTGTTTAATGTGTATAGTGCTTAGTGTTTAATGTGTAGTGTTTAATGTGTAGTGCTTAGTGTTTAATGTGTATAGTGTTTAATGTGTATAGTGCTTAATGTGTATAGTGCTTAATGTGTATAGTGCTTAGTGTTTAATGTGTATAGTGCTTAGTGTTTAATGTGTATAGTGCTTAATGTGTATAGTGTTTAATGTGTATAGTGCTTAATGTGTATAGTGCTTAGTGTTTAATGTGTATAGTGTTTAATGTGTATAGTGCTTAGTGTTTAATGTGTATAGTGTTTAATGTGTATAGTGCTTAGTGTGTATAGTGCTTAGTGTTTAATGTGTATAGTGTTTAATGTGTATAGTGCTTAGTGTTTAATGTGTATAGTGTTTAATGTGTATAGTGCTTAGTGTTTAATGTGTATAGTGCTTAATGTGTATAGTGCTTAGTGTTTAATGTGTATAGTGCTTAGTGTTTAATGTAGTGCTTAATGTGTATAGTGCTTAGTGTTTAATGTGTATAGTGTTTAATGTGTATAGTGCTTAGTGTTTAATGTGTATAGTGCTTTAGTGTTTAATGTGTATAGTGCTTAATGTGTATAGTGCTTAGTGTTTAATGTGTATAGTGCTTAGTGTTTAATGTGTAGTGCTTAATGTGTATAGTGTTTAATGTGTATAGTGCTTAGTGTGTATAGTGCTTAGTTTAATGTGTATAGTGTTTAATGTGTATAGTGCTTAGTGTTTAATGTGTATAGTGCTTAATGTGTATAGTGCTTAATGTGTATAGTGCTTAATGTGTATAGTGCTTAATGTGTATAGTGCTTAATGTGTATAGTGCTTAGTGCTTAATGTGTATAGTGCTTAATGTGTATAGTGCTTAATGTGTATAGTGTCTAGTGTCTAGTGTGTATAGTGCTTAGTGTTTAATGTGTATAGTGCTTAATGTGTATAGTGTCTAATGTGTATAGTGCTTAGTGTTTAATGTGTATAGTGCTTAGTGTTTAATGTGTATAGTGCTTAATGTGTATAGTGTCTAATGTGTATAGTGCTTAGTGTTTAATGTGTATAGTGCTTAGTGTTTAATGTGTATAGTGTTTAATGTGTATAGTGTTTAATGTGTATAGTGCTTAGTGTTTAATGTGTATAGTGCTTAGTGTCTAATGTGTATAGTGTCTAATGTGTATATTCTGTATAGTGCTTAATGTGTATAGTGCTTAATGTGTATAGTGCTTAATGTGTATAGTGCTTAATGTGTATAGTGCTTAGTGTTTAATGTGTATAGTGCTTAGTGTTTAATGTGTATAGTGTTTTTAATGTGTATAGTGCATAGTGTTTAATGTGTATAGTGTTTAGTGTTTAATGTGTATAGTGCTTAGTGTTTAATGTGTATAGTGTTTAATGTGTATAGTGTTTAATGTGTATAGTGTTTAATGTGTATAGTGTTTAATGTGTATAGTGCTTAGTGTGTTAGTGTGTATAGTGCTTAGTGTGTATAGTGCTTAGTGTGTATAGTGCTTAGTGTGTATAGTGCTTAGTGTGTATAGTGCTTAGTGTGTATAGTGCTTAGTGTGTATAGTGCTTAGTGTGCATAGTGCTTAATGTGCATAGTGCTTAGTGTGCATAGTGCTTATGTGTATAGTGCATAGTGCTTAATGTGTATAGTGCTTAATGTGTATAGTGCTTAATGTGTATAGTAGTGCTTAATGTGTATAGTGCTTAATGTGTTTAGTGCTTAGTGTTTAATGTGTATAGTGTTTTAATGTGTATAGTGCTTAATGTGTATAGTGCTTAATGTGTATAGTGCTTAATGTGCTTAATGTGTAGTATAATGTGTATAGTGTTAATGTGTATAGTGCTTAATGTGTATAGTGCTTAGTGTGTATAGTGCTTAGTGCTTAATGTGTATAGTGCTTAATGTGTATAGTGCTTAATGTGTAGTAGTGCTTAATGTGTATAGTGCTTAATGTGTATAGTGCTTAATGTGTATAGTGTCCAATGTGTATAGTGCTTAATGTGTATAGTGCTTAGTGCTTAATGTGTATAGTGCTTAGTGTTTAATGTGCTTAGTGTTTAATGTGTATAGTGCTTAGTGTTTAATGTGTATAGTGTTTATGCATGTGCTTAATATAGTGTTTAATGTGTATAGTGCTTAATGTGTATAGTGCTTAATGTGTATAGTGCTTAATGTGTATAGTGCTTAATGTGTATAGTGCTTAATGTGTATAGTGCTTAATGTGTATAGTGCTTAATGTTTAATGTGTATAGTGTTTAATGTGTATAGTGTTTAATGTGTATAGTGTTTAGTGTTTAATGTGTATAGTGCTTAGTGTGTATAGTGCTTAGTGTTTAATGTGTATAGTGTTTAATGTGTATAGTGCTTAATGTGTATAGTGCTTAATGTGTATAGTGCTTAATGTGTATAGTGTATAGTGTTAATGTGTATAGTGTATAGTGTGTAGTACTGACTGTAAGTATGTCCAATAGTACACTGTGTGTACTAACTATATGTATGTGCACATTGCACTTTTTCTGTTTTTACCTGCTTAAGGTTGTATGGTTATGTTAACCGTTACTGCAATTGTCTGGAGCACGCTCCCAAGAATTTCACTCTCCAAGGCACATGTGCTTTGGTGATGTGACAATAAACTAAACTGAACTGAACTGAACTGAACTGAACACACAGATCAGGCATAACATTATGACCGGTGAAGTGAATAGCACTGATGATCTCTCCATCACGGCTCCTGTTAGTGGGTGGGATATATTAGGCAGCAAGTGAACATTTTGTCCTCAAAGTTGATGTGTTAGAAGCAGGAAAAATGGGCAAGCGTAAGGATTTGAGCGAGTTTGACAAGGACCAAATTGTGATGGCTAGACGACTGGGTCAGAGCATCTCCAAAACTGCATCTCTTGTGGGGTGTTCCCGGTCTGCAGTGGTCAGGATCTATCAAAAGTGCTCCAAGGAAGGAACAGTGGAGAACCGGCCACAGGGTCATGGGCGGCCAAGGCTCATTGATGCACGTGGGGAGCGAAGGCTGGCCCGTGTGGTCCGATCAAACAGACGAGCTACTGGAGCTCAAACTGCTCAAGAAGTTAATGCTGGTTCTGATAGAAAGGTGTCAGAATACACAGAGCATCTCAGTTTGTTGCGTATGGGGCGGCATAGCCGCTGACCAGTCAGGGTGCCCATGCTGACCCCTGTCCACCGCTGAAAGCACCAACAGTGGCACGTGAGCATCAGAACTGGACCGCGGAGCAATGGAAGAAGGTGGCCTGGTCTGATGAATCACGTGTTCTTTTACATCACATGGATGGCCGGGTGCGTGTCGAGGGGTCTAGTGGAGTCCATGTCTCGATGGGTCAGGGGAGAAGGGGGACCAAAACAATATTAGGAAGGTGGTCATAAAGTTATGGCTGATCAGTGTATGCATTGAGCACAAAAAATTGTCATTTAACAAAAAAGATTTTGTGCACCAAATGCAATAGTTTTTGCAAAAGAATTAGAGGGCCTTTTTTACACCTGCTGATTGGATATCTATCCGATCGCTCAAATCACTTCAGGAGCAACAAATGTTTAATTCCAGATGAAACTGCACAAGTGTAAATGCATCTGGTTGTTGAAAGCACATATGTATTTTTTACTCCCAAAATGTTAAAAATAAACATGTGAGCGTGTTATAGGCTATATGACATGCTATCGCCGAAGAGGAGCATCTGAGCATCACTTCGGCACGGCTCAAATAAACACAATCATCTGCATCATAAATGATCTTACCAGCGCCGGTGCCGCTCTCTCTCCGACTGCGCTCTCTGACCTTGAAATCACCTGAGGATCAATAAAATGCAGCTCACATCTGTTGCTTTATGCACTATGTTTAAATATTTCAGCACGTGTTTCATGTAGTTTTAAATTGCACTCTCTCAAGAAAAGTGGCAAACTATAACTTCCAGAGTGAACTTCCAGAACACTGACCTGGTGTCGACATCTGACGCTGCAAGAACAACGGGTAAAGTTAGATGGACAATCATATGAAAGGTGTGTGTTTGGTGTGTAAGTGATTCGTTTCAGACCTGTGGTGTTCTGGGAGGCGTCACTGATGGAGCCGGATGAGGAAACGTTTCTACAACAACAGCAACAAATGCATTCAATAGCAAACAATCATCACAATCATCAAATCACAACAATCATCAAATCATCACAATCACCAAATAAAATCACAATCATAACAAACATCAAAATTACAATAATCAAATCATCACAATCATCAAATCACCACAATCAACAAATCACCACAAGGGATGAGTCACAATTTTCAAATATTTGATTAGTTGATTTAATTATAGAATATCTAATAGGTTGTGTGATTATCGTCTATAAAAATCCCCATGTTAGGGTTAGGGTTAGTTTTAGGCAATTTTAGGCTTCTCCTTTCTATATGTTAGACATTCATTAATTAAAATAAACGATGAGATGTGCTGCTGGTGGAAACAACACAAGACCACGAGACAAAATCACCACAAATCACAATCATCAAATCACCACAATCACAATCATCAAATCATCACAATTATCACAAATCACCAAATCATCAAATCATAATCATCAAACCAGCACAATCATCAAATCATCACAATTATCACAAATCATCAAATCACAATAATCAAATTATCACAATCAAAATCACCACAATCAAATTAATCACAATCATCAAATCACAATAATCAAATTATCACAATCAAAATCACCACAATGGTCACAAACATTAAATAACAATCAAATCACAACAATCAAATCACAACAATCATCAAAATAATCTCAATCAAATATCACAATCATCAAATCACAACAATCAAAATAATCTCAATCAAATCACCACAATCATCAAATCACCACAATCATCAAAATAAATCAAATCACCACAATCAAATCATAATCAAATTATCACAATCTCAAATCACCACAATAATCAAATCACCACAATCATTAAATCACAATCAAATCACCAATCAAAATGACCACAATCATCAAATCACAATAATCAAATTATCACAATCAAAATCACCACAATGGTCACAAACATTAAATAACAATCAAATCACCACAATCATCAAATCACCACAATCATCAAAATAAATCAAATCACCACAATCAAATCATAATCATCAAATTATCACAATCTCAAATCACCAATCATCAAATCACCACAATCATCAAATCACAATCAAATCACCACAATCATCAAAATCACAATCAAATCACCAGTCACAATCACCACAATCATCAAATAACAATAATCAAATCACAATCAAATCACCAGTCACAATCACCACAATCATCAAATCACAATAATCAAATCACCAGTCACAATCACCACAATCATCAAATCACAATAATCAAATCATCACAATGCATTATGGGGTTACCTTTCTCTCCGGCGTTTGAGTAACTGGCTGCTGTTTCCTACAAAGACAGAGTTTAGTGGAGTATATTTAGAGCACATTTACAATTAATTTATTTCCTATTGAAAATGGTTTTAACTCTTTGAACTAGGGATACGCCAACATAAAAAGTCTGGGTCGAAATTGGAAATGCAGGATGTGCTTGGCTGAAAAAGCTCATGTGCTCTTATGTCAAGTCAAGTCACGTCACCTTTATTTATACAGCGCTTTTAACAAGTCAAATTGTTTCAGCTTCACATTGTTAACAGGAAAATAATGCAACAGAATTTGTACAAATTTCAAGTATCATATAGTGTCAATGCGGGCAGATCAGTAATATAGATGAGATTTAGGAGTCCCCAATTATCAATAACCCAATTATGGGCGATTATCATCATTCACCAGACCAAGAATGGCACTGACAGAGAATTTAACACAAATATTTTATTATTAATTATAATACATTGGAATGTCATCATAGCATTTTAATTAAAAAAAAAAAAACATTTTATAAAATGTAATAATACTGTAATAAAATAAGAATATTTTGAAAGTAAAAAGTAATAATAAAATGTTATTAAATTGTTGAGCCAGTACAATTAGTTAGAAATGAGAAATATAATTATTTTAAAGCAATTGTTAAAAATTGTTAGTAATAAATAATTAAATATAATATTAGGTCAGAAATATAATAAGTATATGAAAATATATATTAGATCAGTCAAATTACTTAAATTGTTAATAATGGTTTCACTTTGTTAAAATTATAATTCAATTTTAATAATAACTAATATAATATAATACCTGTTGAGGAAGTGATCCAGTGACACAGGACCAAACCTGAGGACATACTTCTAAAAGATAGAAAGAAGCTGTTCAGATGCAGTGACTGTGGATAGGGTTAGGGTTTAGCTGACCCTCACTGTGGATAGGGTTAGGGTTTAGCTGACCCTGACCTTCACAGTGGATAGGGTTAGGGTTTAGCTGACCCTCACTGTGGGAGGGTTAGGGTTTAGCTGACCCTCACTGTGGGAGGGTTAGGGTTTAGCTGACCCTCACTGTGCACAGGGTTAGGGTTTAGCTGACCCTCACTGTGGATAGGGTTAGGGTTTAGCTGACCCTCACGGTGGATAGGGTTAGGGTTTAGCTGACCCTCACTGTGGATAGGGTTAGGGTTTAGCTGACCCTCACTGTGGATAGGGTTAGGGTTTAGCTGACCCTGACCCTCACTGTGGATAGGGATAGGGTTTAGCTGACCCTCACTGTGGATAGGGTTAGGGTTTAGCTGACCCTGACCCTCACTGTGCACAGGGTTAAGGTTTAGCTGACCCTGACCCTCACTGTGCATAAGGTTAGGGTTTAGTTGACCCTGACCCTCACTGTGGATAGGGATAGGGTTTAGCTGACCCTGACCCTCACTGTGGATAGGGATAGGGTTTAGCTGACCCTGACCCTCACTGTGGATAGGGTTAGGGTTTAGCTGACCCTGACTGTGGATAAAAGCATCAGCTGAACATTACTAACCGTTCTGTGGTTTCGAGGAGAGCTGGATTGATTTGAGACTGGAACAGATGTCACCTTCCTGATAATGACAAAAGCAAAGAAGCTTTGGTTGAGAGGACGGACACACACACACACACACACACACACACACACACACACACACACACACAGCAGTTGCCAGATCTATGTTAACCGAACACTACTGTAAAACAGGCCATTACACTCCTAATAACGCAGATATTTAACTTAAAAGTTTAATACAATGATAAACCTCACATTTCTTAACCATATTTTAAGAAAAGTCAAAATTATAAATTCTTATTTGTACTAAATTTAAAATGATTCCTGTTTTTCGGTCCCCAAATATAGGACATCTTGATATGATAAGATATTTTTGTGGCCTTAAAGTTGATACAACCCCTTGGACTCCCATAAGGGTGAGGGAACGGGTGAGGTAAAGGAGCAGCGAGTGAAGGGTGAGGGAACGGGTGAGGTAAAGGAGCAGCGAGTGAAGGGTGAGGACGGTAAAGGAGAGGTAAAGGAGCAGCGAGTGAAGGGTGAGGGAACGGTGAAGTAAAGGAGCAGCGTGTGAAGAGTGAGGGAACGGGTGAAGGAGCAGCGAGTAAAGGGTGAGGGAAGAGGTGAAGTAAAGGAGCAGCGAGTGAAGGGTGAGGAACGGCGGGTGAAGGGAGCAGCAGCGAGTAAAGGAACGGTGAGGGAAGAGGTGAAGTAAAGGAGCAGGAAGAGGTGAAGTAAAGGAGCAGCGAGGAAGAAGGGTGAGGGAAGAGGTGGGAAGTAAAGGAGCAGCGAGTGAAGGGTGAGGGAACGGAAGTGAAGTAAAGGAGCAGCGAGTGAAGGGTGAGGGAACGGGTGAAGTAAAGGATCAGCGAGTGAAGGGTGAGGGAACGGGTGAAGTAAAGGAGCAGCGAGTGAAGGGTGAGGGAACGGGTGAAGGAGCAGCGAGTTAAGAGTGAGGGAACGGGTGAAGGAGCAGCGAGTGAAGGGTGAGGAAACGGGTGAAGGAGCAGCGAGTGAAGGGTGAGGGAAGAGGTGAAGGAGCAGCAAGTGAAGGGTGAGGAAACGGGTGAAGTAAAGGAGCAACGAGTGAAGGGTGAGGGAACGGGTGAAGCAAAGCAGCAGCGAGTGAAGGGTGAGGAAACGGGTGAAGCAAAGGAGCAGCGAGTGAAGGGTGAGGGAACGGGTGAAGGAGCAGCAAGTGAAGGGTGAGGAAACGGGTGAAGTAAAGGAGCAGCGAGTGAAGGGTGAGGGAACGGGTGAAGCAAAGCAGCAGCGAGTGAAGGGTGAGGAAACGGGTGAAGTAAAGGAGCAGCGAGTGAAGGGTGAGGGAACGGGTGAAGGAGCAGCAAGTGAAGGGTGAGGGAACGGGTGAAATAAAGGAGCAGCGAGTGAAGGGTGAGGAAACGGGTGAAGCAAAGCAGCAGCGAGTGAAGAGTGAGGGAACGGGTGAAGTAAAGGAGCAGCGAGTGAAGGGTGAGGGAACGGGTGAAGTAAAGGAGCCGCGAGTGAAGGGTGAGGGAACGGGTGAAGCAAAGGAGCAGCGAGTTTAAGGGTGAGGGAACGGGTGAAGCAAAGGAGCAGCGAGTGAAGGGTGAGGGAACGGTGAAGGAGCAGCGAGTGAAGGGTGAGGAAACGGGTGAAGGAGCAGCGAGTGAAGGGTGAGGGAACGGGGTGAAGTAAAGGAGCAGCGAGTGAAGGGTGAGGGAACGGGTGAAGGAGCAGCAAGTGAAGGGTGAGGAAACGGGTGAAGTAAAGGAGCAGCGAGTGAAGGGTGAGGGAATGGGTGAAGCAAAGGAGCAGCGAGTGAAGGGTGAGGGAACGGGTGAAGGAGCAGCAAGTGAAGGGTGAGGAAACGGGTGAAGTAAAGGAGCAGCGAGTGAAGGGTGAGGGAACGGGTGAAGCAAAGCAGCAGCGAGTGAAGGGTGAGGAAACGGGTGAAGTAAAGGAGCAGCGAGTGAAGGGTGAGGGAACGGGTGAAGGAGCAGCAAGTGAAGGGTGAGGGAACGGGTGAAGCAAAGCAGCAGCGAGTGAAGAGTGAGGGAACGGGTGAAGTAAAGGAGCCGCGAGTGAAGGGTGAGGGAACGGGTGAAGCAAAGGAGCAGCGAGTTTAAGGGTGAGGGAACGGGTGAAGCAAAGGAGCAGCGAGTGAAGGGTGAGGGAACGGGTGAAGGAGCAGCGAGTGAAGGGTGAGGAACGGGTGAAGTAAAGGAGCAGCGAGTGAAGGGTGAGGGAACGGGTGAAGGAACAGCAAGTGAAGGGTGAGGAAACGGGTGAAGTAAAGGAGCAGCGAGTGAAGGGTGAGGGAACGGGTGAAGCAAAGCAGCAGCGAGTGAAAGGTGAGGAAATGGGTGAAGTAAAGGAGCAGCGAGTGAAGGGTGAGGGAACGGGGTGAAGTAAAGGAGCAGCGAGTGAAGGGTGAGGGAACGGGTGAAGGAGCAGCAAGTGAAGGGTGAGGGAACGGGTGAAATAAAGGAGCAGCGAGTGAAGGGTGAGGAAACGGGTGAAGCAAAGCAGCAGCGAGTGAAGAGTGAGGGAACGGGTGAAGTAAAGGAGCAGCGAGTGAAGGGTGAGGGAACGAGTGAAGTAAAGGAGCCGCGAGTGAAGGGTGAGGGAACGGGTGAAGCAAAGGAGCAGCGAGTTTAAGGGTGAGGGAACGGGTGAAGCAAAGGAGCAGCGAGTGAAGGGTGAGGGAACGGGTGAAGGAGCAGCGAGTGAAGGGTGAGGAAACGGGTGAAGGAGCAGCGAGTGAAGGGTGAGGGAACGGGTGAAGGAGCAGCGAGTGAAGCGTGAGGGAAGAGGTGAAGTAAAGGAGCAGCGAGTGAAGGGTGAGGGAACGGGTGAAGGAGCAGCGAGTGAAGGGTGAGGAAACGGGTGAAGGAGCAGCGAGTGAAGGGTGAGGAAACGGGGTGAAGTAAAGGAGCAGCGAGTGAAGGGTGAGGGAACGGGTGAAGGAGCAGCAAGTGAAGGGTGAGGGAAGAGGTGAAGTAAAGGAGCAGCGAGTGAAGGGTGAGGGAATGGTGAAGCAAAGGAGCAGCGAGTGAAGGGTGAGGGAATGGTGAAGCAAAGGAGCAGCGAGTGAAGGGTGAGGAAACGGGTGAAGCAAAGGAGCAGCGAGTGAAGGGTGAGGGAACGGGTGAAGTAAAGGAGCAACGAGTTTAAGGGTGAGGGAACGGGTGAAGTAAAGGAGCAGCGAGTGAAGGGTGAGGGAACGGGTGAAATAAAGGAGCAGCGAGTGAAGGGTGAGGGAACGGGTGAAATAAAGGAGCCGCTAGTGAAGGGTGAGGGAACGGGTGAAGCAAAGGAGCAGCGAGTGAAGGGTGAGGGAACGGGTGAAGGAGCAGCAAGTGAAGGGTGAGGAAACGGGTGAAGTAAAGGAGCACCGAGTGAAGGGTGAGGGAATGGTGAAGCAAAGGAGCAGCGAGTGAAGGGTGAGGAAACGGGTGAAGCAAAGGAGCAGCGAGTGAAGGGTGAGGGAACGGGTGAAGTAAAGGAGCAACGAGTTTAAGGGTGAGGGAACGGGTGAAGTAAAGGAGCAGCGAGTGAAGGGTGAGGGAACGGGTGAAATAAAGGAGCAGCGAGTGAAGGGTGAGGGAACGGGGTGAAGTAAAGGAGCAGCTAGTGAAGGGTGAGGGAACGGGTGAAGTAAAGGAGCAGCTAGTGAAGGGTGAGGGAACGGGTGAAGCAAAGGAGCAGCGAGTGAAGGGTGAGGGAACGGGTGAAGTAAAGGAAGGAGCAACGAGTTTAAGGGTGAGGGAACGGGTGAAGTAAAGGAGCAGCGAGTGAAGGGTGAGGGAACGGGTGAAATAAAGGAGCAGCGAGTGAAGGGTGAGGGAACGAGTGAAATAAAGGAGCCGCTAGTGAAGGGTGAGGGAACGGGTGAAGCAAAGGAGCAGCGAGTGAAGGGTGAGGGAACGGGTGAAGGAGCAGCAAGTGAAGGGTGAGGAAGGGTGAGGGAATGGTGAAGTAAAGGAGCAGCGAGTGAAGGGTGAGGGAATGGTGAAGCAAGAAGGAGCAGCGAGTGAAGGGTGAGGAAACGGGTGAAGCAAAGGAGCAGCGAGTGAAGGGTGAGGGAACGGGTGAAGTAAAGGAGCAGCGAGTGAAGGGTGAGGGAACGGGTGAAGTAAAGGAGCAGCGAGTGAAGGGTGAGGGAACGGGTGAAGTAAAGGAGCAGCGAGTGAAGGGTGAGGGAACGGGTGAAGTAAAGGAGCAGCGAGGGTGAGGGAACGGGTGAGGGAAAGGGCAGCAAGTGAAGGGTGAGGAGCGGGTGAAGTAAAGAAGGGTGAGGGAACGGGTGAAGTAAAGGAGCAGCGAGTGAAGGGTGAGGGAACGGGTGAAGTAAAGGAGCAGCGAGTGAAGGGTGAGGGAACGGGTGAAGTAAAGGAGCAGCGAGTGAAGGGTGAGGGAACGGGTGAAGTAAAGGAGCAGCGAGTGAAGGGTGAGGGAACGGGTGAAGTAAAGGAGCAGCGAAGGAAGGGTGAGGGAACGGGTGAAGTAAAGGAGCAGCGAGTAAAGGAAGGGTGAGGGAACGGGGTGAAGTAAAGGAGCAGCGAGTGAAGGGTGAGGGAACGGGTGAAGTAAAGGAGCAGCGAGTGAAGGGTGAGGGAACGGGTGAAGTAAAGGAGCAGCGAGTGAAGGGTGAGGGAACGGGTGAAGTAAAGGAGCAGCGAGTGAAGGGTGAGGGAACGGGTGAAGTAAAGGAGCAGCGAGTGAAGGGTGAGGGAACGGGTGAAGTAAAGGAGCAGCGAGTGAAGGGTGAGGGAACGGGTGAAGTAAAGGAGCAGCGAGTGAAGGGTGAGGGAACGGGTGAAGTAAAGGAGCAGCGAGTGAAGGGTGAGGGAACGGGTGAAAAAAGGAGCAGCGAGTGAAGGGTGAGGGAACGGGTGAAGTAAAGGAGCAGCGAGTGAAGGGTGAGGGAACGGGTGAAGTAAAGGAGCAGCGAGTGAAGGGTGAGGGAACGGGTGAAGTAAAGGAGCAGCGAGTGAAGGGTGAGGGAACGGGTGAAGTAAAGGAGCAGCGAGTGAAGGGTGAGGGAACGGGTGAAGTAAAGGAGCAGCGAGTGAAGGGTGAGGGAACGGGTGAAGTAAAGGAGCAGCGAGTGAAGGGTGAGGGAACGGGTGAAGTAAAGGAGCAGCGAGTGAAGGGTGAGGGAACGGGTGAAGTAAAGGAGCAGCGAGTGAAGGGTGAGGGAACGGGTGAAGTAAAGGAGCAGCGAGTGAAGGGTGAGGGAACGGGTGAAGTAAAGGAGCAGCGAGTGAAGGGTGAGGAACGGGTGAAGTAAAGGAGCAGCGAGTGAAGGGTGAGGGAACGGGTGAAGTAAAGGAGCAGCGAGTGAAGGGTGAGGGAACGGGTGAAGTAAAGGAGCAGCAGCGAGTGAAGGGTGAGGGAACGGGTGAAGTAAAGGAGCAGCAAGTGAAGGGTGAGGGAACGAGTGAAATAAAGGAGCAGCGAGTGAAGGGTGAGGGAACGGGTGAAGTAAAGGAGCAACGAGTTTAAGGGTGAGGGAACGGGTGAAGTAAAGGAGCAGCGAGTGAAGGGTGAGGGAACGGGTGAAGTAAAGGAGCAGCGAGTGAAGGGTGAGGGAACGGGTGAAGTAAAGGAGCAGCAAGTGAAGGGTGAGGGAACGAGTGAAATAAAGGAGCAGCTAGTGAAGGGTGAGGGAACGGGTGAAGCAAAGGAGCAGCGAGTGAAGGGTGAGGGAACGGGTGAAGCAAAGGAGCAGCTTAGTGAAGGGTGAGGGAACGGGTGAAGCAAAGGAGCAGCTTAGTGAAGGGTGAGGGAACGGGTGAAGCAAAGGAGCAGCTTAGTGAAGGGTGAGGGAACGGGTGAAGCAAAGGAGCAGTGAGTGATGTGTGAGGGAACGGGTGAAGGAGCAGCGAGTGATGTGTGAGGGAACGGGTGAAGGAGCAGCGAGTGATGTGTGAGGGAACGGGTGAAGGAGCAGCGAGTGAAGGGTGAGGAAACGGGTGAAGCGAAGGAGCCGCGAGTGAAGGGTGAGGGAACGGGTGAAGCGAAGGAGCAGCGAGTGAAGGGTGAGGGAACGGGTGAAGCAAAGGAGCAGCGAGTGAAGGGTGAGGGAACGGGTGAAGGAGCAGCGAGTGAAGGGTGAGGGAACGGGTGAAGTAAAGGAGCAGCGAGTGAAGGGTGAGGGAACGGGTGAAGTAAAGGAGCAGCGAGTGAAGGGTGAGGGAATGGGTGAAGCAAAGCAGCAGCGAGTGAAGGGTGAGGGAACGGGTGAAGCAAAGCAGCAGCGAGTGAAGGGTGAGGGAACGGGTGAAGGAGCAGCGAGTGAAGGGTGAGGGAACGGGTGAAGGAGCAGCGAGTGAAGGGTGAGGGAACGGGTGAAGGAGCAGCGAGTGAAGGGTGAGGGAACGGGTGAAGTAAAGGAAAGTGCACCAGCTGCTTCAGGACGTCCCGGACAGCATCACTGAGCCCGCGCTGGTGCATCTCGAAGATCCCTTCCGTCACATTGACACAATCTGAGAACAGAGAACAAGACCATAATAAACTACTGGATTCAAATTCAAATAACTAAAATAAATCTATTTAAATTCTTAAATAATAATAAATATTAGATTTAAACTTTTTTTAATAACATTAATTAAAACCAATACATAAATAATAAATTAATACATTTTATTAAAATAAACAAATTAATAAAACTTTTAAATTAAAATAAGAAAGCCAGTGTAAAAATTTAAAGATAAATAAGATTAACTAAATAAATTAATTAATTTGATTAACACAAAAATACTTTTATTTAAATAATTAAATAACATTAGGTAATTAAGATAAAAATGTGACCAAACTAAATTAATTAAAATAAAAATATTAAAACAAATAGATGACATTTGATTTAAATAAATAATAAATTAATGAAAGGATAATCATATTTGGGATCTAAAAGATTGAAAAATAAATAAATTAAAACATTTGAATAAAATAAACATAAAAATGATTATAAAAATAAATAGTGTTTATTTAAATAAATAATAAAATAATGCATTTGATTAAAATAAATAAAATTGTATTTAAATAGATAAAACAAATAAATACGGTTTGATACGGTAAATTATTATTTGATAAATATAAATAAAAAAGAAGAGCAGTGTTAAAACAAACCAAAAAAAAAACTACAGTAAATAAATGAACGAAGTTAGATTTAAAGGAGTATTAAACGAGCACGAGGATGATGTTCCTGACCCAGGAAAGTGGGTCTTCTGTGGGGTTCCTGATGCCAGCAGTGCCTCATGAGCTCCAGCAGATCCTCCAGGCCTTCGGTCTCACTGCGGTCAATCAGTGTCAGGTCCGGCCTGTCGCCCTGAGGGATCCGAAACCGCACCAGACTGGAGACGGCGCCTGGAACACACACTCCCATGAGAATGGACACAAACGCCCATGTGGATGGCAACGAAAGAGCGGTTTGAGGATGCTTACCGCAGTACGGCTCCTTCCCAGTGATGATAGACCACAGCAGGACGGCGTAACTGCAGAGCGAAGCGTTCAGAAAACACACTCAGACACACTTCAGACCTCATGCTAGCGCTGACTGAAGTGTTCAGGAAACACACTCAGACCTCATGCTAGCGCTGACCATAGCGTTCAGGCAACACACTCAGACCTCATGCTAGCGCTGACCGAAGCGTTCAGGAAACACACTCAGACCTCATGCTAGCGCTGACTGAAGCATTCAGGAAACACACTCAGACTCACTTCAGACCTCATGCTAGCGCTGACTGAAGCGTTCAGAAAACACTTCAGCGCTGGACAGAACCCTAAAGTGCTGCATCTGTTTTACACTGGAGTACTTCAGTTTGCCTATCGTCCCAATAGATCGACTGTAGATGCCATCTCTCATGTCCTCCACTCCTCCCTCACTCACATCGACAGCAAAAGTTGGAACTACGTAAGGCTGCTATTTATTGACTATAGCTCAGCCTTTCAGAATCAGAATCAGAAAGAGCTTTATTGCCAAGTGTGCTTGCACACACAAGGAATTTGTCTTGGTGCTGAAGCTTCCAGTGCACATATACAATACAACACATCATGAACACAAATATACAAATATGAAAAACAGTACAAAATAAAATAAAGGTATGTGTATATATAGGTCACAGTTACATTTAAGAATATATTGCACTAGTTTAGAATATATTGCACTAAACAGTCAAAGTATTGCACTTAAAGGCGGCTGGGGGTGCTGGTGGGGGGGGTGTGTATTCAACTGTTCAAAAGGGAAATGGCCTGTGGGAAGAAACTGTTCCTGTGCCTAGATGTTCTAGTGGCCAGTGATCGGAGTCGCCGTCCTGACAGTAACAGTTCAAACAGGAAGTGTCCAGGGTGAGCGGAGTCTGTGATGATTTTACCTGCCCTCTTCCTCACTCTGGAAGAGTACAGGTCCTGGAGGGTTGGCAGGGGGGCACCAATAATCCTCTCTGCAGTCCGGATTGTACGATGTAGTCTCCTGATGTCAGATTTGGTAGCTGAACCAAACCAGACAGTGATGGATGTGCACAAAACAGACTCAATGACAGCCGAGTAGAACTGGATCAGCAGCTCCTGTGGGAGGTTGAACTTCCTCAGCTGACGAAGGAAGTACAGTCTCTGCTGGGCCTTTTTTACAATGGAGTCGATGTGATTGTCCCACTTCAGGTCCTGAGAGATGGTGGTGCCCAGGAACCTGAATGACTCCACTGCTGCCACTGTGCTGTTCATGATGGTGAGTGGGGGCAGAGCAGGGCTGTTCCTCCTGAAGTCCACTATCATCTCCACCGTTTTGAGCGTGTTGAGCTCAAGGTTGTTATAACTGCACCAGACAGCCAGCCGTTCAACCTCCAGTCTGTAAGCAGACTCATCACCGTTTTGGATGAGGCCGATGACAGTGGTGTCATCTGCAAATTTCAGGAGCTTCACAGAAGGGTAGTCATTGGTGTACAGGGAGAAGAACAGTGGGGAGAGAACACACCCTTGGGGGGCGCCAGTGCTGGTAGTGAGAGTCTTGGATGTGAGTTTCCCCAGTCTCACTCGCTGCTGCCGGTCTGTCAGGAAGCTGGTGATCCACTGACAGATTGAGGATGGCATGGAGAGCTGGGTCAGTTTAGCTGTAAGAAGATCAGGCATGATGGTATTGAAGGCCAAACTGAAGTCCACAAATAAGATCCTTGCATAAGTCCCAGGTCTGTCGAGATGTTGCAGGATATAATGCAGTCTCATGTTGACTGCATCATCCACAGACCTGTTTGCTCTGTAGGCAAATTGAAGAGGATCCAGCAAGGGTCCAGTGATGTCCTTCAGGTGGGCCAGAACCAGTCTTTCAAATGACTTCATGACCACAGATGTGAGAGCGACAGGTCTGTAGTCATTAAGTCCAGTGATTTTGGGTTTTTTGGGGACAGGAATGATGGTGGAGCGTTTGAAGCAACGGGGAACTTCACACTGCTCCAATGATCTATTGAAGATCTGCGTGAAGACTGGGGCCAGTTGGTCAGCACAGGCTTTCAAACAAGCAGATGAGATGCCGTCTGGGCATGAAGCTTTCCTTATCTTCTGTCTTTTGAAGCTTTTGGTTACCTGCTCCACACAGACCTTAAGCTCAGGTTGGATGGCGGGGGGGAGGAGAGGGGTGCAGGAGGTGTTGGGGGACGTGTGAAGTGCAGATCAGAGCGAGTGTGAGATTGGGTTTCTCAAACCTGCAGTAAAATGCATTCAGCTCATCAGCCAGATGTTGATTCTCAGCAGGTCGGGGGGATGGTGGCTTGTAATTGGTGATATTCTTCAGGCCTGACCAGACAGCAGCAGGGTTGTTAGAAGAAAACTGGTTTCTCAGCTTTTCAGAGTAGCTTCTTTTAGCAGCTCTGATCTCCTTTGTCAGTCTGTTCCTGGCCTGGTTATACAAGACCCTATCCCCACTTCTGTAAGCATCCTCTTTGGCATGACGAAGCTGTTTGAGTTTCCCAGTAAACCATGGTTTATCATTAGTGAATGATAAGAATGTCTTGGTAGGAATGCATGTATCCTCACAGAAACTGATGTATGATGTTACAGTATCTGTGAGCTCATCCAGATCAGTGGTAGCAGCTTCAAAGACATTCCAATCAGTGCAATCGAAGCAGGCTTGTAGGTCCCGCTCTGCTTCATTAGTCCATCTTTTTACAGTCTTTATTACAGGTTTAGCTGATTTCAGTTTCTGCCTGTAGGATGGTATAAGATGAACCACACAGTGATCAGAAAGCCCCAAAGCTGCCCGCGGGACGGAGTGATATGCATTCTTTATTGTGGTGTAGCAGTGGTCAAGAATATTACTGTCTCTGGTGGGACATGTAATGTGCTGTCTGTATTTTGGCAGTTCACGGGAGAGATTTGCTTTGTTAAAATCCCCAAGAATGATTAAAAGAGAGTCTGGATACTTTTGTTCAGTCTCAGCTATTTGTTCAGCCAGCTGTTGTACTGCCGCGCTGACACACGCGTCTGGAGGAATGTAAACATTCACGAGAATAAACGAGGAAAACTCCCGCGGTGAATAGAAAGGATTACAGTTTATGAAGTGGGCCTCTAGGTTAGGAGAGCTCATCTTCTTCAGCGTTGTTACATCTGAACACCAACGTTCGTTGATGTAGAAACACAAACCTCCACCTCTCGTTTTCCCGGTTAGTTCCGTGATGCGATCTGCTCGGAACAGCTGGAAGCCCGGCAGATGTAGTGCGTTGTCTGGTATGGCTTCACTCAGCCAGGTTTCAGTGAAGCACAGTGCAGCAGAGTTGGAAAAATCCTTGTTAATCCGGGTGAGGAGAAGCAGTTCGTCCGTTTTATTAGGAAGAGAGCGGAGATTAGCAAGATGAGTACTGGGAAGAGGAGTGCGGAGGCCGCACGCGCGGAGTTTAACCAGCGCACTGGCTCGCTTCCCCCGCTTGCGTCTGGCCGTGCGATTTAAAGAAACAGTCGCGACTCCAACGAGGATATCAAACAAAACGTCTGAATAAACAAAAACTGCAGACATATTGTCTGGTGTGTGTTTCCTAATGTCCAGTAGTTCGTCTTTGGTGAAACTGATCGGAAAAGAATGACTAAAAGCAGAACAAACAAACAAAAACAAAACAATAGCTGAAGAGCTCAACACCGAAGCAGCCATCCGCGGCGCCATCTTGTGTATATTCCATAGTTCCCATCAAGCTAACCTCCAAACTCCTGGATCTCGGTCTGAATCCTTTTCTCTGCCACTGGATTGAGGACTTCCTCACTGGCAGGCCTCAGGTGGTGAGAGTAGGCCAGTTCACCTCCACCTCCATCACCCTGAGTGTGGGAGCTCCACAGGGCTGTGTCCTGAGCCCCCTGCTCTACTCGCTCTACACACATGACTGTTTGTCCACACACAGCTCCACCTCTATCATCAAATTTGCTGATGATACTGTTGTCCTGGGCCTCATTTCCAACAACGAGACGGCATATCTCCCGTCTCTGCAGGACGTCTACACCAAACGCTGCAAAGGTAGAGCTACTAAGATCATCAAGGACTCTAATCACCCTGCAAACCCTCATTTCACGCTGCTGCCATCTGGTAAGCGCTTCCGAAGCCTGATGGCCAAAACTGAGAGACTCAGGAGGAGCTTCTTCCCCCAGGCCATCAGACTCCTGAACTCAGTCACTTAACGTCACGTGACTTCACTTCAGGATAAACATCGATACACTGACATTGCACTGCACTTTCTGTTCTCGTTGTTACTGTGTAACAACCTGTTATAAACCTGTTTGCACATTATACTCTTATACATTTGTTAACCACATATTTATAAGTCTACAGTTTACTCACTGCACAGTCTACTTCAATTATTTTATTCCACTTCTTTATTCTTATTTTTTACTTTTTTTCTACTTGACTTGATTTATTTATAATTCTACAGATATATACACTCACCTAAATGATTATTAGAAACACCTGTTCAATTTCTCATTAATGCAATTATCTAATCAATCAATCACATGGCAGTTGATTCAATGCATTTAGGGGTGTGGTCCTGGTCAAGACAATCTCCTGAACTCCAAACTGAATGTCAGAATTGGAAAGAAAGGTGATTTAAGCAATTTTTAACGTGGCATGGTTGTTGGTGCCAGACGGGCCGGTCTGAGTATTTCACAATCTGCTCAGTTACTGGGATTTTCACGCACAACCATTTCTAGGGTTTACAAAGAATGTTGTGAAAAGGGAAAAACATCCAGTATGCGGCAGTCCTGTGGGGCTAAAATGCCTTGTTGATGCTAGAGGTCAGAGGAGAATGGGCTGACTGATTCAAGCCGATAGAAGAGCAACTTTGACTGAAATAACCACTCGTTACAACCGAGGTATGCAGCAAAGCATTTGTGAAGCCACAACACGCACAACCTTGAGGCGGATGGGCTACAACAGCAGAAGACCCCACCGGGTAGCACTCATCTCCACTACAAATAGGAAAAAGAGGCTACAATTTGCACAAGCTCACCAAAATTGGACAGTTGAAGACTGGAAAAATGTTGCCTGGTCTGATGAGTCTCGATTTCTGTTGAGACATTCAGATGGTAGAGTCAGAATTTGGCGTAAACAGAATGAGAACATGGATCCATCATGCCTTGTTACCACTGTGCAGGCTGGTGGTGGTGGTGTAATGGTGTGGGGGATGTTTTCTTGGCACACTTTAGGCCCCTTAGTGCCAATTGGGCATCATTTAAATGCCACGGCCTACCTGAGCATTGTTTCTAACCATGTCCATCCCTTTATGACCACCATGTACCCATTCTCTGATGGCTACTTCCAGCAGGATAATGCACCATGTCACAAAGCTCAAATCATTTCATATTGGTTTCTTGAACATGACAATGAGTTCACTGTACTAAAATGGCCCCCACAGTCACCAGATCTCAACCCAATAGAGCATCTTTGGGATGTGGTGGAACGGGAGCTTCGTGCCCTGGATGTGCATCCCACAACTCTCCATCAACTGCAAGATGCTATCCTATCAATATGGGCCAACATTTCTAAAGAATGCTTTCAGCACCTTGTTGAATCAATGCCACGTAGAATTAAGGCAGTTAAGGTGAAAGGGGTCAAACACAGTATTAGTATGGTGTTCCTAATAATCCTTTAGGAGTGTATATATATATATATATATATATATATATATATATATATATATATATATATATATATATATATATATATATATATATATATATATATATATATATATATATATATATATATATATATATATATATATATATTTATTCTATTTATTTCTATTATAATTTCCTCCTTGTGTTTTTAACTGTGAATTTGCACTGTCCATGGAGCGGACCTGTTTACATTTCACTGCCGGTTGTATATTCTGTATATAACTGTGTATGTGACAAATAAAACTCTTGAATCTTGAATCTTGAGTAATATTTCAGTTTTTACTGTATTTATGACAGTAAACGCAGAAGAGACTCCACAGTGTGTGTGTGGTTTGTCTGATACCTGTACACATCGGAGGCTTTGCTGGCCTTGTAATTGACAGACTGCAGCGCTTCAGGAGGCATGTAGCTCAGCGTCCCGCCCTCATCGTCGCCTGCCTCTGCTGCACATCTGGAGACGCTCTGAGCCACTCGGGACAGGCCGAAATCTGTGATCTGCAGGACGAGACAAAGACAGAGAAGCTGACGGAAAGCTGAATCTGACCAAGGCATTTATCAGCAGCTTAAGACACAGATCACATGACATGAGAGATGTGGTGGACTGATAATTTTGCACTAAATGAAATCATGATTTGTGCAAGTAATGTTAACAAATTAGACCTTATTGTAATCTGAGGTAAAACACAGAAGAGAAATGCAGTAAAGGTCAAAGGTCACATTCCATTAGCCTGGGCGAGGATCATTCAGTCTGCCGGTATGTTTCCCATCATTCTTTGCAGCGTCACAGAGGTGTGACTGATGGTTTATGGCTGAGCAGGGGAAAGTCCCAACATTTGAGACTGATGCTGGTGAACTTTAGCTGGGGTCAAACTCTGAGTGACTGAACCCACAATCTGACCCGTCCGAGAGCCTCAATCATTCTGACCCGTCCGAGAGCCTCAATCATTCTGACCCGTCCGAGAGCCTCAATCATTCTGACCCGTCCGAGAGCCTCAATCATTCTGACCCGTCCGAGAAGTTGAAGTTGAAGTTTATTCGTCATTACACATGTACAAGTACAGTATAACGAAATGAAGTTTGGAGCAAGCCTCCGGGCCGCAGCCGATTATTCAGGCGCCGCCCTACGCTCTCCAGAAATACAAGAATGCAATTTAGTAAGCATTACATAGCAAACACAACAAAACATAAACATAAACATAAACATAAACATGACACAGTACACGTGGTCACGTGATGGGATTTTTTGTATGGAGTGGGAGAGGAGATAGATAAACAGGCAGACGGTTGGAGGGGGGGGTGGGATCGGGTAGGTTGTGTATGGTGCGAGTGAGTCTGAGATTGTGTTGTGTGAGAATGTTAGCCATAACTTCAGATGTTTTCGAGTTCAGTTCTATGGTTTGTCCTTGAAGGGAGATAAGGCAGTGCACAGGGAAAGATAGCAGACAGCTGCCCGGCTGACCTCCCAACCGAGAGATAGGGACCAAGTGAGGTTCGTTGGGCTAGTTGATTAGGTCAGGCAAATACAATTTATTATTTTTAATCCATTTGATGATCTTCGGTAATTTGTCCGGATCATAATCAATCAATCAGATCTGGTCCTCAGCATTCGCGTCCGGTCTGTGCAGTTTCCCTAGACATTACGTCCAGCCTCATGGCCAGACCGGTTACAGTCCGTAAAAGTTCACCGATCTGACCCCGATAGAGCCCACTCTACCCTGCGTATCCGCAGTCCGACTGCGTTATTACGGTTCAGTTCCTCAATTCCTATCACTTTCTGATCTAATTCCTTCAAACGGTCACACATAACCCCAAGCATTCTTTAATTTCCACAGACAGCGGCTGGGTGAATTTGCTTGCAGCTGTCTTACCAATCTTCCGATAGGTCAGGGCAATCCCAAAGCCAAAGAATAGGAACCCCGCCATCAATAATCCAATCATGTATAAATCTTCCGCATCCTCCACGGACAGAGCCTCCAGGCACAGGACTTGCCAGTTGTTCCATGCGTCCCTCACGTACCCTGCGGCAAAGGTCCCGTCCGGGCAGGTGGGTTCTCCCGGGGCACCCTTCCTTAGTGAGAAAATCTTTGCGCTGATTGACCAGTTAATCAATTCCATTTCAGTATTTTCAAGAGTCCAGCAGAGCAGCAGTCAGAGAAGAGAAGAGACGAAACACTAGACAAAACAAAACAGCGCGAGAGCCAGCAGGGAACAGAGAGAAAACACGTCTGCACGGATAGAAGGACAGAAAGGAATGGAGGGTCAGAATGATTGAGCCTCAATCATTCTGACCCGTCCGAGAGCCTCAATCATTCTGACCCGTCCGAGAGCCTCAATCATTCTGACCCGTCCGAGAGCCTCAATCATTCTGACCCGTCCGAAGCCTCAATCATTCTGACCGTCCGAGCCTCAATCATTCTGACCCGTCCGAGAGCCTCAATCATTCTGACCCGTCCGAGAGCCTCAATCATTCTGACCCGTCCGAGAGCCTCAATCATTCTGACCCGTCCGAGAGCCTCAATCATTCTGACCCGTCCGAGAGCCTCAATCATTCTGACCCGTCCGAGAGCCTCAATCATTCTGACCCGTCCGAGAGCCTCAATCATTCTGACCCGTCCGAGAGCTCAATCATTCTGACCCGTCCGAGAGCCTCAATCATTCTGACCCGTCCGAGAGCCTCAATCATTCTGACCCGTCCGAGAGCCTCAATCATTCTGACCCGTCCGAGAGCCTCAATCATTCTGACCCGTCCGAGAGCCTCAATCATTCTGACCCGTCCGAGAGCCTCAATCATTCTGACCCGTCCGAGAGCCTCAATCATTCTGACCCTCCTAGAGCCTCAATCATTCTGACCTCCTAGAGCCTCAATCATTCTGACCCGTCCGAGAGCCTCAATCATTCTGACCCGTCCGAGAGCCTCAATCATTCTGACCCTCCGAGAGCCTCAATCATTCTGACCCGTCCGAGCCCTCAATCATTCTGACCCGTCCGAGAGCCTCAATCATTCTGACCCTCCGAGCCTCAATCATTCTGACCCTCCGAGAGCCTCAATCATTCTGACCCGTCCGAGAGCCTCAATCATTCTGACCCTCCTAGAGCCTCAATCATTCTGACCCTCCGAGAGCCTCAATCATTCTGACCCTCCGAGAGCCTCAATCATTCTGACCCTCCTAGAGCCTCAATCATTCTGACCCTCCTAGAGCCTCAATCATTCTGACCCTCCTAGAGCCTCAATCATTCTGACCCTCCTAGAGCCTCAATCATTCTGACCCTCCTAGAGCCTCAATCATTCTGACCCTCCTAGAGCCTCAATCATTCTCAATTATAAATTGTGTCATGTTATATTGTCATAATTATTACTGTTATACTTTGTCATTATTTCAACTTTTTCTCATAATTTTGACTTTTTAATCTCATAATATCGAAAAATGGTTTGCCATCAACGCCGATATATTATTATATATTATTAAAAAAGGTTTATTATGCATTTTCATAAAGCACTGAAATAAATGTGTAATAAAATGTGTTCAGTCATAAGCTCAACTTTATCTCAGAATTATGACTTAGTATGTCATAATTTAGACTTTTTATTTTAATAAAAAAAAATAGTTTGGCATCGATAGCGATATTTTGTGAAGTAAGACGGTTTACAGTGGCGATGGTGTCTGGAGCTGACGTGTCATGTGCGCTCGCCTTGGCGTCGAGGCTGGCGTTCAGAAGCACGTTGCTGGGCTTCAGGTCCAGGTGCAGCAGCGGCGGACTCAGATGATGGAGGAAGTTCATTCCCAGGCCGATCTGATGAACCATGCGGAAGGCCAGAGGCCACGGAGGAGGGCCGGCCAGCGTCTGCAGCAGTCCGGCCACTGAGCCCCTCGACATGAACTCCATCACCAGCCCGGACTGAAGCGGGAGCCGCGCCTCACCCACACGGCCCTCGTACAGCCCAAATATCCTGATGACATTGGGATTCCCTCCCTGGAACATCAGGTGTGCTTCTCTCTGGATAGAGGATGCAGACCTGCTCAGAAGAAAAACAAACATACAAAACACATAATTAATCTTTAAATAATAGCAGAGTCGGTCTCCTAAATGTAAATATAGTAATGCAAATGGTGACCACGATAAAGGCTGTGGTAGTTTGACACACCATACGGGGCAAGTTGTGACGGTGGAAACCTGCTACTCAATGACACGGACGGAGAAGAACGGGAATCATTGCTAGTAAATTACTTCATACATAATTACAAAGAAGTAACAATGAATTAAATGTGAAAGACTTTTTAAATATGGAAAACCTTCTAAAGTAAAAAAGAAATCTTGCAATATATACCATATACAATGCAATGGGATTCATGAAATAGGGTTAGCACAACTGGAAAAGATAAACCATTGTTTCAGACAACAAATTAATGAATTGTTATATATATATATATATATGTGTAATTATATGATGATGATCTCTCAATATGAGAAATTAACTCTACATTCATTATTTATAGTGAATATAGATTCAAGATTCAAGAGTTTTATTTGTCACACACACAGTTATATACAGAATATACAACCGGCAGTGAAATGTAAACAGGTCCGCTCCATGGACAGTGCAAATTCACAGTTAAAAACACAAGGAGGAAATTATAATAGAAATAGAATAAAAAAAAAAGTACTAATATATATATATATCTGTAGAATTATAAATAAATCAAGTCAAGTAGAAGAAAAAAAGGTAAAAAATAAAAATAAAGAAGTGGAATAAAATAAAATAATTGAAGTAGACTTTGCAGTGAGTAAACTGTAGACTTATAAATATGTGGTTAACAAATGTATAAGAGTATAATGTGCAAACAGGTTTATAACAGGTTGTTACACAGTAACAACGAGAACAGAAAGTGCAGTGCAATGTCAGTGTATCGATGTTTATCCTGAAGTGAAGTCACGTGATGTTAAGTGACTGAGTTCAGGAGTCTGATGGCCTGGGGGAAGAAGCTCCTCCTGAGTCTCTCAGTTTTGGCCATCAGGCTTCGGAAGCGCTTACCAGATGGCAGCAGCGTGAAATGAGGGTTTGCAGGGTGATTAGAGTCCTTGATGATCTTGGTAGCTCTACCTTTGCAGCGTTTGGTGTAGACGTCCTGCAGAGACGGGAGAGCTGACCCTGAGATACGCTCGGATAAGCGCACGACTCTTTGCAGGGCTTTGCGGTCATGACTGGTGCTGTTCCCATACCACGCTGTGATGCACTGAGTTAATACACTTTCTATCGCCCCTAAATAGAACGTTTTCAGGATAGCTGGTGAAACCCTGAATTTCCTCAGCTGGCGCAGGTGGTACAGTCTTTGCCTGGCTTTTTTCACCTGTGTCTGAATGTGAGCAGTCCAGGTCAGGTCCTCGGAGATGTTTACACCCAGGTACTTGAAGCTGCTCACTCTCTCTACTGGTGACCTGATCATTAGGGGGGAGTATGTCCGTTGCTGTCTCTTCCTGAAGTCCACAATCATTTCTTTGGTCTTGCCAACATTCAGAGAGAGACAGTTGTCCTGGCACCATGATGTTAGATGCTCCACCTCATCCAAGTATGCCGTCTCGTTGTTGGAAATTAGGCCCAGGACAACAGTATCATCAGCAAATTTGATGATAGAGGTGGAGCTGTGTGTGGACAAACAGTCATGCGTGTAGAGAGAGTAGAGCAGGGGACTCAGGACACAGCCCTGTGGAGCTCCCACACTCAGGGTGATGGAGGAGGAGGTGGACTGGCCTATTCTCACCACCTGAGGCGGAGTCGCGTTGCCGCGGTTACAGTCAAAGCGAGCGTAGAAAGAGTTTAACTCGTTCACAAGTAACAGATCAGCGCTCACCTCTGCAGAGGATTTAGATCCAAAAGAGCAGATGGACCTCAGACCCTGCCACATGCGCCGCGAGTCGTTGAGTTGGAAATGAGACTCCACTCGGTCTTTGTAACGGAGTTTTGCGGCTTTAACTGCGCGTCGCAGAGCATAGCAGGACGATCTGTATTCAGTCATGTTCCCCGATAGGAGACCGGCGTTGTAAGCGGCAGTGCGTGTGTAAAAATAAAGATAAAGCCAGCCCTGTGTCTGCCTGTGGTGGAATGTAAACAGCGGTCGCGACGACCGCAGAAAACTCCCTCTGCAGATAGAATGGGCGGCAGATGATTGTTAAATGTTCCAGATTTAACAATCATTTGCCGCCCATTCTATCTGCCGAGGGAGTTTTCTGCGGTCGTCGCGACCGCTGTTTACATTCCACCACAGGCAGACTCAGCATATAGTCTTATGCTGAGTTCACAGTGCCCGATTTTAGCAACAAATGCCTGAAATCATTGGCAAATCAGTGCTCATTCATGCGAGTGACAATTACACAGTGTGAGTTATCAAAGACGCAATCTGAGAGAATCTGGATCTCTGCACCTGTCGGGGAGTCAAAATCCTGCTGTGTGAAATGAGTTCTGACTGAAAATGACATCGCCGATGACTGGCAGCCAATGAGAGAGCAAGATACAGGGGGGAGGACTTATAGACCAGAATATCAGTATTTTAATAGATACATTTACAATTATATTAAACAGAAACAAAGCACAAACATTTGCTTGACCAGCCACAACAGCAGCACATTGCCAGATGATTTACCTTCAACTCTCTTTGCAGAACGCAATCCTTGCTCTCCATTCCATTTCCTCCTCCATAATCTTTTTTTATTTTTCTCCTTTTCGCTGCAAATCAGTGCACTGACAATTTGGATGGCAAATAACAATTCTAGTCTCGCGCGTGATTTTGCGTTGTTACCTTGTCACTTCTCGCGTGTGTTTGGTTGTGAAACGTAGTTTGCGGACCGGACAGAGTTGTCGGCAAATCTTCCTCTTGTACAGTCATGCAGTGTGAAACCCCCCGTCGCCGATCCACCGGTCGGTGTGAAACCCCCCGTCGCCGATCCACCGGTCGGTGTGAAACCCCGTCGCCGATCCACGGTCGGTGTGAAACCCCGCCGCCGATCCACCGTCGGTGTGAACCCCGTCGCCGATCCACGGTCGGTGTGAAACCCCGTCGCCGATCCACCGTCGGTGTGAAACCCCGTCCGATCCACCGGTCGGTGTGAAACCCCCCGTCGCCGATCCACCGGTCGGTGTGAAACCCCCCGTCGCCGATCCACCGGTCGGTGTGAAACCCCCCGATCCGCCGGTGTGAAACCCCACCGCCGATCCACCGTGGTGTGAAACCCCCCGTCGCCGATCCACCGGTCAGTGTGAAACCCCCCGTCGCCGATCCACCGGTCAGGGTGAAACCCCCCGTCGCCGATCCACCGTCCCCTCGTCGCCTTTCATTGTGTTCACGTGATATATAGTCAGCTTTATGGCAAGCTTATTAACTTTTATTCATTCCCAGGATATGAATTCTTCTTATCAACAATTAAATGTTCATGCTAGTTGAAATTTTACATATCAGAAACAGGGCTGGGCGATATGGCCAAAATTCCATATCTGTGTATTTTTTGGATAAATGGTGATACACAGAATATATCTCGGTATTTTCTAAATTTTTTGGATAAAAAATTTGAAAAAAAAAAAAAAATCATTTCACATCCTGCCCAATGTTGTCCTACAAACAACGTTGATATTGAAGGCTATGAAAACAAATCTAGTGAATAATGTAGGCTATGCAATATATTATGTGCTTAAAATCACATTACATTCTAACATTGAAACATTGCAATCTAAAAACAAAAATAATCATTCTGGTTTTAAAAATTTAAATTAAAACAAAAGCACTTCTTATATTAGCCTACATTTGATTACCCCATTAAAATGGCCACTTTCATAAAAATACACATATGGCACATTTATTGTCCAATAACAAATGTTTAAGCAATGTGTATATTTTAGTTCATTATTGCGCTCCGTCTGTTTGGCGCGTGGCAGCGCTGAACTTTAGCAGAGATTCCCTTGCAGAAGCTCGTCCTGTCCGGACAGTGAAATGGACATATTAGCATGACTTTCTAACATTTACAGGTGGAGAATATCCCTGCGAAATGAGGAAAACACCACATCTCAAACTCATTGAACAGCGCAAGTATGACAGGGTGCTTTAAACGATACGTGTTAACTGAACCTTAGCAGTTATTTTGAAGCCCTTAATATAAAACATGTCATGTTTAGGACACATTGGATGATGTCCATTCCCTGCACTCGCTCTGCATCCTCCACTTCATTTCACATTCACTCGTATAAAAAAACTACTGTATATCAATACAAACACTATTGCCTCATTCCATATAGTTTCTAAAAATATATCAATATGTCATACAAACTCAATATACCACCCAGCCCTAATCAGAAATACAATTCTTATTAGTAAAAATCACCATTTCTATTAATAAGGTTTATTTGTTTTATATCAAAATCTAATTTCTATTTTCAAGAATTAGCATTTTAACTAGTGAAAACTGAATTGTTTATATCAAGAATGCTTTCCTGCAATGAAACAATAAGAGCTCAAACAATAGGAGCGTGGCGCTAGCAGCGCAAGCTTTAGACAAAAGCGTCTGCCAAATGCATAAATGTAAATGTAAAGGTTAATGCGGCTTGCCATATCGTGACAACCTGCCCCGGCGTCATCAGTAATCTACTAACAATATAATAACTGAATGCCAAAGTTAACAAAACATATTTTTGTTGGTTGGGACGGTGAAATTACCTGTCTTTATAAAGCAGCAGCTTTATCGCCACATCCATGACCCATCCCGTGTGTTTCGCCCGGTAGATCTGACCGAAGCCGCCGGACCCGATCTTCACAAAACACTGGAGACTCTCATCCCGAATCACTTCCGGTTGCAGGCAGAACTGACCGCCGTCCATTGCGCGAGCATTCACTCAACACCTGCTCTGTGAATACTGCTGAACGGAGTTAAAACATGTCATGAAATGTGTGAGACCGTCGCTCCTTTCTCCAAGTTCCGCGTTAAATGGCGACGCTTCCACTTCTTGAATTTCGTCCGTTTCACTTCCCAATCAAAACAAACGCGCGCGTGCCCGCGCGGTGAAGACTGACGTCACCTCACCTGCTCACACCTACGGAAGCCCGTTTCCGCCATAAAACAAATCATGTTTTGGTCAATCGTAACTATAAATGTCGAAATTATAAGATACTATATTAAAAGCATAGGCGTAATTTACGGGTGGGACATGTGCCCACCACTTTTTAAAAGTAATTGAAAAATAGATTGCGGAAGGTGTGTATTAAAGCAAAAGCACAATCTACAAATCGTCATTCTTCATCATCTAATTAATTAATTTAACAAATTTTTCCGCCAGTCAGAAGCTTTTCAACGTCCTCAACGATGAGCCAAATCTGCGCAGAACCGATCACCGGTGATGACCGCGAGATGCCCGCCGGTTAGAAACGTGTCCGCACGTGGTCCGTCTTGCTCTGATGTCATGCTGCCGTGTGTCAGAAAACCCTCGCGATGGCGAGCCGTGCCGGATTCCGCAGTCGGGCGCAGTTGCTCTCCACCGACTGCTCTGACCAAAAGCATGATGGGAAACGACGTACTGACGACACCGCTTAATGCTTATTGGTTTAAACACATGGTTCTTTTTTAAATGTTTGATTTTAAAACCGATATCATGTTTTTATGTGTATAAATTATGTGTGAATATTGCCAAACTCTCGGACAGTGCGAAATCTCTGTGGGTTATGTGATTGTTGTATTTATAATATATATTTAAACATGTATGTAATTAAAGTAAAAATTATTGATAAACACGTCTTTCTTTGGATGTCTTGTTCATGATATTTATTTTAATATAAAAGTAACAGAACTTAAATTAGTGTGAATCCCGCGATATCCGCCTTTGATCCGCCGGTGTGATCCACTGCGAGAAGGGAAAACTGTCCGTCTTGCCTGCACTTTTCCACTCCTCCGCAGCCGCCTAGTCTTCAGGCGCATCTCTAACAAGCCTATTATTAAATCTGGTTGTGAAGCTATCGGGAGACGCGTCATGGGAAGTAGTTTCCTTTCCTTATAAATAGTTAGGATACTGTTTCAAAGCTGAAATATTTTATTTGAGATTTTTGAGAAAATGAATGGGACAATATCTCTGGTCCACAACAAGTCATATCTCTACTGTAGTCCTCCAATGATGGTTCTTCTTCAGCTACGCAGTGAGGTGAGTCCAGCTGAGGCCAGTGGCGGCGTATTAAAAACAGAAAGACTTCAGTTCCAGGACAGGCCAGTGGGTTCCTGACGCACGTCAATCCATTCCTGACGTTCTTGGATTGCTTCTTATTTATTAAATATAACCTAGGTACAGGCAATTCGTTCATGAAACATTGATCAAAATGAAAATACAATTTATACAAAACGAGATTCACTTTAAAGAAAGACTTTCTACAAAACAAAACTCAATGAAGTGTTTAAAATCCTGATCCCACTCCATGTGTCCAGCGCATATTATAGCCTATCTTGCTCATGCTGCTCACTATTCATAATCAACGTATGAAATAATAATAATAGTAAAAATATATACCATAGGCTAATATTTAAACATAGCCTATATAACTATGAAACTAAATAGGCCACGGTTTCTTTAAACTATGGCCGACGAAGGCGCCGGCACTTCTGATGGACATTTTCCTTTATGACAGCGGATATAACTCACAATACTCCGTCATTTTTAGCCATATATATAAGTTTGAGACATAATTATGAACTTTAAACTGTCTACTGTGATTTGTGTACACTCACAATAACAACAAAGGCTGTGGATTCAGGGAACGGATTATTTTGCATGCTCTCCACTCCTAACGCTGTCTTCATTTCAAAAATGTATTTTGTTTATTAAACACAACGTTTTTAACTTCAAAAGCATTTCTAAATTCAGTTCATATTTCTAACAAACGAAATTCCAAGCCAAAATAACGAAATGGTAAAAAAAACAAAAAACAAATTCAGTGCTTGAATAACATGCCTATGTCTCCTTTCATTAAAAGTAATGGCTAGTGCGGTGGCTATATACATAAACCCTACATACGTATTTTGCATATGGGCCCGAGACTGACTTGCTACGCCACAGCCTGGGGCACTGTTAAAAAGTCACAAGTCACTGTTATTATTATAAGTCATGATCAAGTGTTATATGAAAAATTAAGTTATGTAAGAAGTAAATAATTAATTTAGTAAACTCGTCTCAATACAGTAGTAACGATCGTGCACGTGAAGCAGTTTTGGCTTGACGTTAGCTAGCAAACGCGATCATTATTGATAAGAATCATACAGATTCATGTAGTTTTGAGACCTCTTGAAAGTAAAAATACAATGAATTGGCTTTTGTTTGTTAGATGTGTTGTGAATGTTACATTTTGCTTATTGGATGTTTATAGAATAATTTGTGAATGTGATGCATGTGTACATCAAACCGCAACTCTGAACGCAGTCCCCAAGTAAATTCGGTTATTAAATAAACACATTTATCATTAAATGGGAGATATCATTAGGAAGCATGGCATTAGTTTTCACTGTTATGCTGACGATACTCAGCTCTATATTTCTTCACGCCCTGACGAAACTTACCAATTCACAAGATTAACGGAATGCATAGCTGATATAAAACATTGGATGTCTAGTAATTTCCTGCAACTTAATTCAGAAAAAAATGAATTTTTAATTATTGGACAAAAAAACTCTGCAAGTAGTAACCTAGAATACTGTCTAACACTCGATGGCTGCTCTGTCAAGTCCTCGTCGTCAGTTAGGAACCTGGGTGTGCTCTTTGATACCAATCTTTCATTTGAAAGCCACGTTTCTAACATCTGTAAAACTGCATTCTACCATCTTAAAAATATATCTAAATTACGGCACATCCTTTCAATGCAAAATGCTGAACAGTTAATTCATGCGTTCATGACCTCAAGGCTAGATTACTGTAATGCTTTACTGGGTGGTTGCCCTGCTCGCTAATAAACAAACTCCAGCTGGTCCAAAATGCAGCAGCTCGAGCTCTTACTAGAACAAGGAAGTATGACCATATTAGCCCGGTTCTGTCAACACTGCACTGGCTCCCTATTAAACATCGTATACATTTTAAAATCTTGCTTATTACTTACA
>CM031949.1:21336531-21349031 GCA_018749465.1 Paracanthobrama guichenoti | reverse complement strand
ATTTATGAAAAAATTCCATTCTGCTCCAACCTTTATTCTCCACCTGCATCTTTCTAGCAATGTCTTTTTACAACGCACGATATCATTCTCATTTGCATATAGTGTCATCTGTGCACCTTTGATACTAGAAACGAGGAAAACCGGAGGTGAGACGGACTCACACACACTGCAGTGCCCAAAAAGATTGATTTTTTTCATTGCCAAAAATCATTTTCATTATTTCATAATCATTACCCTGTCCCGATAAATATCTAAACATCCTTAAAACAAGATGAAGTTTCCTGGAGAAACTAAATTAAAAAAATAATTTGAATATACTGTACATCTTGAAAAAACACAGTGTGGCATTTTTATTTTAATTGTGATCAAGGAAAAGTGTTGTTTGTTACTTCAGCGCTAGTAAAGAAAAAATGTGTGCATGCACAGTCTACATCATTATTAGACTGTGCATGGGAAACATGCTCTTTTGGGATGTGTATTACACAAGATTTGATTTATGCTAACTTCAAACATATGTCACATGCACATATTAAGTAAATATTAGGAAAACTTAACATTTTGATGGAAAAACTAAAACACTTTTAAGGTTTTAGTGTCCCCTAAATATCTAAGCATCCTTAAAACAAGATAAAGGTTACCTGAGAAACAAAATTAAATGCAACATTTTGCCCTAGTTTGCCGTGACCATGCTCTTGAGCTGTCCCATAGTAAATCCCGTTGTGTAGTTAGAGCGCACATATAATGATCCAGCTTCTGTTTGTCTAACCTAATCTCTAAACCTCTCCTGCAGGTGGGATCCCAAGGCTTTCTCCTCATAACCGGACTGGCAGAACCTGTGGTGAAAGCCTACTCCTTTATTACGGACCTGGTGGAGAAATACAGGAGCAGCCAGGGACGGCGCGCAGAGGCTGGGCTTGGGATAGCAGGCGAATCTCTGGAGTCGCGTCGGGCCTTCAAGTCGCTGGTTGAGAATCTGGAGGACCGTCACACGCTCGACCTGCTGGTGTTACCAGTGATGGTGAAAGAGACTCTGCTGGATTTGGTGAAGCAGTCTGGGTTAGACTCGCATGCAAAGCTGTACCAGGAAGGTCTGATCCCATTGGAAGGCAATAGATCATGGGAGGATCCGAGGATTAAAGGATCGAATCATAATGCAGAGAACTCACATTCCCAGCAGCCGCAATCTGTGTATGACAGGATTAACGGCACAGATGATTACAGCAATGAATCCCACAGTCCATTTCCCCAAGGTTTCATCCTCGACTCAACACACTTTGAGAGCCCAGAGTCTCCAGAGCGAGGAGCTGAATCCGAGACTCCTGCCGTTCGATCGTCCACAGGGAGCAGAGAGGAATTTGAGCACCTCCTCAAGTTCTTCACCGCCATGGGATTCACTGAGGAGGTTGTGCACGACGTTCTGGCCCGAACCGGCCCCAAAGAAGTCTCACAGATCCTGGATTTGATCCAGCAGGAGCATGACAAAACTGACCAGCGAAAGAATAAAGACAATGCGGTGGCCGTCAGTGGTGAAATGCATGAGGCTCAGATCCTAGAGGCCAGTAAAGCAGGAGAGGAGAACGCTAAAGAGGAAAACTTTGTCTTGGGGGTGTTGAAGAAAGCCGCGGCCACTTGTGGATACACTGAAGACAGAGTAATGGAGGTGTATGGGAATCTATCTGAGCTCAAGCCGCACGAGCTGCTCATGCAGCTGCAGAAACAAGGAGCCAAAGAGGCAAACAGGCAGAGAAATGGTAGCAAGCAAGCTGATCGGACTATGGAGCTGAATTCAGTGGCAGATTTTGATATGCTCGACACTGGGAGCCGAAAGGGAGTGACAAAACTAGAACCGCTAGTAGCCCTCAGCAGCCGTCTATCAGTGAAAGGCCCGCCACAAACAACATACTCCTTTGAGACCATGAACCCCGACGCACAGCCAGTGAATCTGCATGCCCAATCACCTCCGCGGAGTATCAAACCAAACATGGACCTCAGTTTCCCATATCCCTCCAACCACGTCATCGCGCCCAAACCGAGAGTGGAAGCGGCGGCGGCCAAACGTGAGGTCACGGGACCTCAGCGGTTCCTCGAGAGCCTCAAGACGCCTTTCAAACTGCAGCTGTCGGACGAGCCTGGCGACTCCATGCTGCGCCAGGTCATCATCGACGGGAGCAATGTGGCAATGAGGTAAAAATCGCAATCATTCCGTGTCAAATCAACCAAATTTCCGAAAGTCACAGATGTATATTGATGAAGTAATCACTGTTTTCTAGATTGGGTCAAAATGACAATTTTCATCTGACATCTGGAGCCAAATTACAGAGGTGTAAAAATGACTAAGATCTTAAGATATCTTTAATAGTTTTTGAGTTACAAGCATGTAAACTTGAGGCAAGAAACACAAGTGCTTTTTTTCTAGTGATCGACCGATATATTGGGCCTATTATTTGTGTTTTTTACGTGTATCTGCATCGGCCGATACAGGGCTGCTGCGATCGCAGATAGTTTTTCACGGCATTATTTACAGACAGGCGTCCACGGGCAGCTCGGTGTTGCTGGAGACGCTGCAGAGGCACTGCCCCTCCCTCACTAGCAGAGTATCTCCCTCACTAAAACTATCTTTTAACTGTTTGACTTAGCTGAAATATTGCCATACACTTTGAATGTGGAAACTAGTGTTGTCAAAAATATTGATATTTCGATGTGTATGGATACTGAAATATCAGAAATGATTCCAATACTCCTTTCTGCAGTATTCCAGCTGTGCTTTCTTGCTCTCCTGACCGACAGCGACACGCATCGCCTCCTCTCATTCACTCCGGTTAGATAGTGCTTGTGTGATCAGGTCTGAATTTCGGCACGGGATTGCGTATAATTCCAGTCATTCACGCAGACTTCGCGCGCCACATTCGACGCACACACAAATAATAAAGTCGCTGCTAAAAGCGCCAAACTTAGCTATTTTTCACAGCATATTTATGGTCAAATGCACTCAAAAATGATGTCACTGAGTATTAACGTAAACACAGTCGTAAAGCGTTCAGGAAGAACGTGTAACAGGAACAGTGTTTTGGATCAGTGCGTCAGCTCTTAAAGGGACAGGCAGCCTAATAAACGTGCCGCTCTCCATGTTGTTAATGTTACTCAAATAACAAAAGACGAGGACTTGAAAACGATCTTGACTGATTAACTTATTAATCTGCATTTCATTTTTACAATGAAGATTATCCAATGCTATCTTAAATTTGATTACTTTCTTTATTCAGTTTCTTACCTCAATACCTGAAAAAATAAAAACACACTATTTGATTTTGTATCTTTATTCAATTGTATTTATTTGTGCTATTGCTAGTCATTTGTTTATTTGTTCTTATTTCATTACAGTTTACTTTTTAAAATTCAGTTTATAATTTGAAATCAAGCTTCCTTGTGCTGTGTAAGCTATTGCAACAAAACTACCCCATTGTTAAAAACAACAGAAAATAACTAAAAACAAATATTTGTGAGAGGACTGTAATGGCAATTGATCAACGTTTATATATGAAATATATAATATATAATATATAATTGAATAATATATATATTCAATTTGAGACTTGTAACGTTTGTTATCATCATGATCATTGTGTCATTTTTATGATGTAAATTGAGGGAGCAAAAGCCGTATCAGTCATCGCCTAAGGCTAAAGTTTTTTAAAAAAGAACACTGAGCAGCTGTTGATGTTAGGGAAGGCTTCAGTGCAGTGAGTGTGATCTGATCTTCTGCAGTCACGGGCTGGGAGCGTTCTTCTCCTGCCGAGGCATCGCTCTGGCCGTTCAGCACTTCTGGGTAAGAGGACATCGCGAAATCACCGTGTTCATCCCTCAGTGGAGACAGAAGAATAACTCCAGGACTAAAGGTGATGCTCACTTCATGCCTTGACCAAGAACGACAACTATAAATAAAAGGGGCCGTTCAGATGGAACGTGCTTTTCCATCCCGCTGCTCTGCTTTTCCATTGTTAGACACTGCAGATCAGGATTTTAAAATGAAACAGTATGACGTAACAAAGCCTTGTTAGATTCAACAACATCTGATTCAAAATAAAAGATCTGTAAATGTAGCTTCACAAGTGTCCGTGGCTAGTTCTGTTCCTCATCGTGTGGCTCTGTGTTTCCTGTAGAAAAGCACTACCTGACGGAGCTCCATGATCTGGGGTTCGTCTCATACACACCCTCCAGAGAGGTCGAGGGCAAGAGAATCAACTCGTATGATGACCGGTAAATCAACATGTCATGTTCCAGAAGGGTTATTCCACCCAGTTCTGTCACCGTTTACTCATGCGTGACTTTATTACTTCAGCAAAACACAAAAGAGGATATTTTGATAAATAAAACATTCTTTAAAATATCTTCTTTAGTGTTCTGCAGAAGTGAGGTATACAGGTGTGACATGAGGGTGAGGAAATGATGATGGACATACGTAATCCAAACGGAAGGTCATTTTATATGCAAACGCATAGATCTTAAATTTAGGCCTGAATATTGAGTGGCCGCTGTGACGCGAACGTACACAGGAAACACTTGTTTCTTCAGATAACGAGTGACTGTTCTTCAGATTCATGCTGGCGCTGGCACAGAAGACGCAAGGAGTGATCGTGACAAATGACAACCTGAGAGATCTAGTGGACGAATCGCCCGCGTGGAGAGACATCATAAAGAAGAGGTAATATTAGGTCCTGTTTCAGTATATCTACAGTCATTTACATTGCATCTTTAGTTTTTCCCTGGCATAATGTATGATGTGATTATAACTATATTTCTGCTGCCTTCCTTTTCAAATGATCTTAACATTTAAAGAATTATCCTGAATTATCGACAGCTTAAAGTGCCCTATCATGCTATTATAAAGGTCCCTAATTGTGTTTTGGAGGCTCCTACAACAGGTTCACATGCATCCAAGGTCAAAAAAACTTTAATTTTATAATTTATTTTTAATTTATTTTAATATCCACTGCAGTATCAGCTCGTTTCTTAAAGTGTCTGAAACGGTTTGGTCGAAGATTTAGTCTCTCTAAACCCCGCCTTTCCAAGAGCCTGCTCTGCTCCAATTGGTCAGATGGCCCAGTCTGCTGTGATTGGTCTACTCTGCTCTGATTGGCCCAGTCTTTTCTGATTGGCCCATTCTGCTTTAAATTTGGTCTACTCTGCTGTGATTGGCCCAGTCTGCTCTGATTGGTCAGAAAGCAAGCGCTCATTATCATATCTGAATCTCAGCTCTTGACACACAGTGATACGAACAGCGTCTCCTCCACATGAACAACACCAACCAAACTCTTCCAGTCTCAGATACAGCTTGAGTGAGGGTGGGGCTAAGAGACGCTGCTTGGCCAATCAGGACCAGAGGCTGGCATTATGCTAATTAGTTACATCCCTGCATATGTTCAGGAAGAGAGACTGAATTACTGACGACTCATTCAGTTCAGAATCGCTGCTTTCTTTTAGGAGAGAAAGACTCGGTTTATCTGAACTTTGATCTTATACTTTCACAAACAGCTCTATTACACACTATATGAAAGGTAATATCCAGAAAAGCATAATGGGGCACTTTAAACGGATCCCTATGAAAGGCCTTTATATCAGTCATTTAGTGATGGAGGGCTTGTCTCAGTTTGCTGCAGTACGTGTTTGCTGGGGATCTCTTCATGTTGCCTGATGATCCTTTGGGCCGCGGCGGGCCGCACCTGAGAGACTTCCTACACAAACTCAACAGGTAATATCTGTAGCTTTGAGCCATCTGTATGCTAGTGTTCTCTAAAACAAGTGTTCTCCAAAAAGGTCAAAGATATTCATGTTTCAACCTTAAAGTCTTTCTCTTCCAGGAAAACCAACCCAAGACTATTGTAATGTAACTGTTGTTAATATTTTCCCATCAGCATCTCACCTGCTCCAGGAACTCACACGTTTGCAGGTGCGTCCGTGTCCTCCTCCTCCTCGCCGCCGGCTGCGCGCGCTCACACTGAAGGTCTGCAGTACCGGGACTTGACTCCAGAGGTCAGGGGTCAGGGGTCAGGCAGAGGTCAGGAGGTCAGGGAGAGGACGGCGGAGGAGACGCTGAAGCTGCAGCAGAGTTTACTGCCCATCTTCCCAGGCCAGGAGAGCGTCATCATCATGATCCTTCAGTGTCACCCGGCGCTCCGAGACATCGGCCGACTCACAGACCTCATCCTGGATCAACAGGAATAACCACGAAAAACCAGCTTTCATCTTATTATGCATTTTAAGTTTCAATCTTAATTTATATTTCATTAAGTGTTATTCATGCGCTTGTACTGAGGGTGATAAATACACTTTTTTTTTAAATGCACAATACACTTGTGCTTTTAGGAGACGTTTTATAATTTGGGTAACACTTTACAATAAGGCTCCATTAGTGAACATGAACAATACTTCTGCATTACATTTATTAATCTTAATAGATTTTAATTTCAACATTATTAAAATCAGTTTGTTAACATTAGTCAATGCATGAACGATTATATTTTACTAACATTAACACAGATAAACACTTTAAAATATATACTGCACATTGTTAGTTAATGCATAAACTGATGTTTCCCAACGAGAGCTTACTGTAAAGTGTTACCGCTGTTTGAAATGATGTTGATGGCTATTTATTTTCATATGCTTCTTTCTTAAAGAATAATGAAAAGGACCAAAATATTTTTTTAAATTAAAGAGTTTATTTTCAAATGTTTTTGCTTTCATCACTGAGGATGTAATTGAGCATGTTTACATTTTGTATTTTTATACGGATGTTCATTAACATGCAATGTCCCTATTAAATCAAATAAATGAAACAGGTTTTCAGTGAGTTTGGGGAACAGTAATCTACATAAAACAGACCAACAATATTCCAACCAGTTATTAATTTATTATTAATTAATTCTATTTATTATTATATTATTCCAGATGGACTCATCTGGACAAACGAGGTGCTTGTGTAATTTTGCAGCACTCGGACTGTTGATGTTCTTTTACTGATTGCTAATATGTTATTAAAACATTTCTAAATAAACTTACTGTTGCATTGAAATATTCAATTAAAATTGAGCAAATAAAGTAATATTTTCTGTGAACAATTATTAGCTACACCTGTGTTTAATGTTAAGGTTTTTTTTTATATATATATTATATATTAAAAAAAACTCCAAATCCGAGGCCATGGTTCTCAGTCGGAAAAGGGTGGTTTGCCCACTTCAGGTTGGTGGAGAGTTTCTGCCTCAGGTGGAGGAGTTCAGGTATCTTGGGGTCTTGTTCACGAGTGAGGGAAGGATGGAACGGGACAGACGGATCGGTGCAGCTTCTGCAGTAATGCGGTCGATGTACCGTTCTGTCGTGGTCAATCTACGTTCCTACTCTCACCTATGGTCATGAGCTGTGGGTCATGACCGAAAGGACAAGATCCCGGATACAGGCGGCCGAAATGAGCTTTCTCCGCAGGGTTGCACTCCCTTAGCGATAGGGTGAGAAGCTCAGTTACTTGGGAGGAGCTCAGAGTAGAGCCGTTGTTCCTCCACATCGAGAGGAGCCAGTTGAGGTGGCTCGGGCATCTATTTCGGATGCTTCCTGGGGAGGTGCTTCGGGCATGTCCCACCGGGAGGAGGCCCCGGGGAAGACCTAGGACACGCTGGAGGGATTATGTCTCCCGGCTGGCCTGGGAACACCTCGGGGTTCCCCCGGAAGAGCTGGAGGAAGTGGCTAGGGAGAGGGAAGTCTGGGCGTCTCTGCTTAGACTGTTGCCCCCGCGACCCAGCCCCGGATAAGCGGAAGATAATGAATGATGAATGATGATGAATATATATATATATATATACTCTATTTCTTTTTTACAGTTTACAAGAAAGAACAGTCTATGTTCCTGACTCTGCTAATGTAAAAATGTGGATTATGAGCCTTAAAGATTCATGAAGGTATATTCAAATTATATCAAACATTAAAACAACATGGCAAATTATAATACATTTAAATAACATGTAATAACTTTTTTTAAATAGTAAATATCCATGGTCATACTGTGTACACTAGGTAGAGGGTACTATATACACACTTAGTCATCTGAAACATTGCAGAACATTGCCCAAAGCAACAAATCACCTTTATTTATACAGCGTTTTTAACAAGTCCAATTGTTTCAAAGCAGCTTCACATTGTTAACAGGAAAATAATGCAACAGAATTTGTACAGCCGTTCTGGTGAAACGGTGATGTTATCCAGCTCATTTCAGTATCATATAGTGTCAATGCGGGCAGATCGGGAATATAGATGAGATTTAGGAGTCCCCAACTGAGCAAGCCAAAAGCCAGAGGCAACGGTGGCAAGGAACCAAAACTCCTTCAGGGTCAGAATGGAGAAAAAAACCTTGGGAGAAACCAGGCTCAGTCGGGGTGCCAGTTCTCCTCTGGCCGACGAACACACAGTGTATGATTATAATTCTGGCAACATAGCAGGTCTTAATTCATATTAGGCAAATAGATATTCGTAAGATTATTCAAAAGATTGGAGTCGTCACGCCGGAGACAGGTTTAATGAGGATGTCGTGTCGATGCAGCATTTACGGGGGGAGTTTATTTGACATGTTCTCTGCAAACATTTCAGGGAAGCGTTGGTCATGTCCAGGTGCTGGTCCACCATCTGATCTGGATACGGCCTGGATCCGGCTGACTGCAGTAAACCTCGGGATAAACAGAGAGATTTACATTAGCGTAGATGCCATTCTTCTTATGATGTAACGAGTACATCAGGTGTTATGGGAAGTGTTCCCGGTTCCGGCTGACCTAGTTAATGCAGCCTAACAATCATTTACTGATTTGAATAATAGAGATTGATAATGTTTTATGTGTAAGCCATAGTAAAGAGATGCGTTTTTAGTCTAGATTTAAACTGACAGAGTGTGTCTGCTTCCCGAACAATGCTAGGAAGACTGTTCCAGAGTTTAGGCACTAAATAGGAAAAGGATCGACCGCCTGCAGTTGATTTTGATATTCTAGGGATTATCAACTGGCCAGAGTTTTGAGACCGCAATAGACGTGATGGAGTATAATGCGTTAAGAGCTCGCTCAAGTACTGGGGAGCTAAACCATTTAGTGCTTTGTAAGTAATAAGCAAGATTTTAAAATGTATACGATGTTTAATAGGGAGCCAGTGCAGTGTTGACAGAACCGGGCTAAGCATCACACTGCCTCCGCCAGCTCGCCTTCTTCCCATAGTGCATCCTGGTGCCATGTGTTCCCCAGGTAAGCCACGCACACGCACCCGCATATAATAAGCAAAGCATATACATTTACAAAACACACAGTATGTATCTAAAAAAGTTTTATTAGTTTATATATACCTGTACTGACTATGAACAGATTTGAAGCTGCACCTGTCATTCAATATGAAAATACATTTTGATTTGGTTAACTATGTATAAATGTATTCTTAATCTATGGTCTCATCACGTGCGCTTTCTTTCCTAAGTGCAGCTGCACAGTAAACATTCCTGAGGTAAATAAAGTAAAATATTTTTTAAAAATGACAGCCCTCGGCTGCTTCGCAGCACTTTTAATTTGTTTACATATTCATAAAATATAATATGCAAATGTAACAGTTATTGCCATAACCATTCATAAATACTATTATAGTTTGTATAATAACTATGAATATTCAAATGCATACGTAAAATCCTCTGTCACAGAGCTGTTTAAAAACCCCTCTAACGACTCCATCGTTAGTTCAAACAGGTGATGCAGCGCGCGGGTGATTTTTACTCTTCACTTCCTGTGTGAATACATGGATCATCAGGGAACGACACACACACACACACACACACAGATGTGGATCATCAAGGAACAACACACACACAGTTTGATTGCTTTGATTGCTCCTGTCTACCCTGTTTGCTATTGCTGGTGTGCTTGCATGTGCTCTGCTCTGCTCTTTTGGGATTTTTATTTGATATAATTCTCTGTTGTTTAAACTGCTAATTATAACCTACTCATCTTTATATATTGTCTAACATTGCCTACCATATTAAATCTGACATCACTAGCTTTTAATCTAAATCACTATCACACGTTAGCTTTTCGCTAGCCTGTTAGCTTGCCATCTCTGCACCCGGGTTTCCTGTTTTCTGAGTTCATTAAACAACTGTGGTGAGTTGGATTAATCAACAAATACGGTAAGCCATGTCTTCTTCTCTAGTCATTGTCACTTGCACCGCATGTTTCATGTTTAGTGTATCTGTCTCCGTTGGCGAGCAGGGCTTCACATGTGATAAATGTAAGGAGATAGTCAGGCTGACGGAGAAGATTTCAGAATTAGAGACACGCATCCAGACTTTATTTGAGAGTAGTGAGAATGTAACAGCTTCAGACACTGCTTTGGATGCGACTAGCGATTAGATTAGTGAACGTTGTACATTGTTCAGTTCCGGCTGTAGAGCCCATTCAGCAGGGCAATTGGGTAACGGTGAGGCGGCATAGTCGCGGATCAAAAAACCACTCTTCCGTTCCGATTAGAACATCAAACAGGTTCTCCCCACTCAGTGACGCACCCACTGAGAATCCTGTTGAAAGTGCCCTAGTTATTGGTGATTATTACACGGAACGTGAAAATAGAGACACCAGCCACCATAGTCACATGTTTACCGGGAGCCAGAGCGCCTGACATCAAAGCAAATTTAAAAGTGCTGGCTAAAGCTAATCAAACATTCTCTAAAATGATTATTCACGTTGGCACTAACGATGTTCGACTTTGCCAGTCGGAGATCACCAAAATTAACATTAAAGAGGCATGTGAACTCGCAGGTACAATGGCAGAGCAGTTTTTTGTTCTGGTCCGCTCCCTGTTAAAAGGAGCGATGAGATACTTAGCAGACTATCATCACTCAATGGCTGGTTGTCTAAGTGGTGTCCGCAAAATAACATAGGGTTCATAGACAATTGGAAAAGCTTTTGGGGCAGACCTGACCTGTTGAAGTGGGACGGCATCCATCCTTCTTGGAGTGGTGCTGCTCTTCTCTCTAGTAATTTGGCATATAGTCTTAGAGCTAAACCTTGACTAACTGGGGCCCAGGTCAGGAAGCAGACGGACTGGCTTACCCGACCGTCTGCTAGCTGTCTCCCGTTACAGAAGTCAGATAAATCCCAACACATAGAGACTCTTTCACCTAGACATTATCACATAGAGACTGTGTCTGTTCCCCGAATTAATAAATACAAAAAAAACCCCATCAAGACCATTCAACAGTAAAAACTTAATTGATGTCCAACAAATAAACAACAGATATAATACAGATGATCAAATGATAAAGCTTGGGTTGCTGAATATTCGATCCCTTTCCCCAAAAGCACGTATTGTTAATGATATGATTACAGAAAATAATCTAGATGTGCTGTGTTTGACAGAAACCTGGCTAAAACCTGACGACTACATTACTTTAAATGAGTCCACCCCACAAGATTATTGTTATAAACACGAGCCGCGTTTGAAAGGTAAAGGGGGAGGGGTTGCTGTACTTTATAATAATATTTTCAGTATTACTCAGAAGTCGAGTTTCAAATATAATTATTTTGAAATTTTGGTGCTTTATGTAGCGTTATGTAGTGTAATTGATAAATCCTTTTATCAAAGAATCCTATTAAAGAATTTGCTGACTTTCTGTCCGAGTTAGTACTGGCTGCAGATAAAGTACTAATTGTTGGTGATTTTAATATCCATGTAGATAATGAAAAAGACGCATTGGGATTAGCATTTAGAGACATTCTAAACTCTATTGGAGTAAGGAAACACGTGTCAGGACCCACTCATCGCCTTAATCATACGTTAGACCTAATATTGTCCATGGAATAAATGTTGATACTATTGAAATTCTGCAGCAGAGCGACGACATCTCAGATCATTACCTAGTATCATGTATACTTAATTTAGCTAAGGCTGCAAAGCCATCCCCTCGCTTCAAATATGGCAGAACTATCACTGCCACCACTAAAGATTGCTTTGTAAATAATCTTCCTCATCAGTTTCATCTCCTCAGCATCCCAGATAGCCTAGAGGAACTCAATGTTGCAACAGAAACTATTGACTCTCTTTTTCCAGCACTTTAGACACAGTTGCTCCTGTGCGCTTAAAGAAGATTAAAGAAAATAGTCCAACACTGTGGTACAACGAACACACCTGGGCCCTTAAAACAGCAGCCAGAAAAATGGAGGGCAGCTGAAAGAAAACAAAACTAAAGGTATTTCACAATTTGTGGAAAGAGAGCATGACTGCAAACAGAAAGGCCGTAAAAACTGCTAGATCTGCTTATTTCTCGACTCTCTTAGAAGAAAACAAACACAACCCTAGGTATTTATTTGATGCAGTGGCTAAATTAACCAAAAATAAAACTTTTGATGTTTGTAAACAGCAAAGCAGTAATGACTTTATGAACTTCTTTCCGTGTAAGATTGATAATATTAGGAAGAAAATTATAACCATGC
>CM031949.1:21319031-21334031 GCA_018749465.1 Paracanthobrama guichenoti | reverse complement strand
AACTTGTGTTTTGACTTGGGTGGGTAGGACTTGTGTTTGAGTTGGGTGGGACTTGTGTCTTGATTTGGGTGGGACTTGGTGGGTGGGACTTGTGTTTGAGTTGGGTGGGACTTGTGTTTGACTTGGTTGGGACCTGGGTGGGTGGGACATAAAATTTGGGTTGGTTGGACTTGAGTTTTGGGTGGGTGGGACTTGAGTTTTGCAATTTTCAGGGCTATTTCAAGGGTTGAGTTTTGCAGTTTCCAGGGCTAGGGTTAGGGTTGAGTTTTGCAGTTTCCAGGGCTAGGGTTGAGTTTTGCAGTTTTTAGGGTTAGGGTTAGGGTTAGGGTTAGGGTTAGGGTTAGGGTTAGGGTTAGGGTTAGGGTTAGGGTTAGGGTTAGGGTTAGGGTTAGGGTTAGGGTTAGGTTAGGGTTAGGGTAGGGTTAGGGTTAGGGTTAGGGTTAGGGTTAGGGTTAGGGTTAGGTTATAGGGATAAAAACGAATTTTGCACCCCCCCTCAAGTGCACCCCCCCCTGTATTTTTGCACCCTTAGGTCCTAGAGAGCTGAAATTTCGTATATATACTAATTAGGCCACGCCCTGTCGATTGGGCGTGGTTTGGGACCTCTAGCACCAACAGGCACTGAGATATGGTATTGCACCCCCTACCCCTAGGGTTGAGTTTCGCAGTTTTGTGTTTTGACTTGGGTGTGACTTGTGTTTTGACTTGGGTGGGACTTGTTTTTTGAGTTTGGTGGGTTGGACTTTGGTGGGTTGGACTTGTGTTTTGATTTGGGTGGGTGGGACTTGTGTTTGAGTTAGGTGTGACTTGTGTTTGAGTTAGGTGTGACTTGTGTTTTGACTTAGGTGGGACTTGTGTTTGAGTTTAGGTGTGACTTGTGTTTTGATTTAGGTTGGACTTGTGTTTTGACTTAGGTGGGACTTGTGTTTTGAGTTAGGGACTTGTGTTTTAACTTGTTGTGTTTTGACTTGGGTGGGACTTGTGTTTTGACTTAGGTGGAACTTGTGTTTTGACTTGGGTGGGACTTGTGTGACTTGGTGGACTTGTGTTTTGACTTAGGTGTGGGACTTGTGTTTGAGTTAGGTGGGACTTGTGTCTTGATTTGGGTGGGACTTGGTGGGTGGGACTTGTGTTTGAGTTAGGTGGGACTTGTGTTTGACTTGGTTGGGACCTGGGTGGGTGGGACATAAAATTTGGGTTGGTTGGACTTGAGTTTTGGGTGGGTGGGACTTGAGTTTTGCAATTTTCAGGGCTATTTCAGGGTTGAGTTTTGCAGTTTCAGGGCTAGGGTTAGGGTTGAGTTGTTTGCAGTTTCAGGGTTAGGTTAGGGTTTAGGGTTAGGGTTTTTTGGGGTTAGGGTTAGGGTTAGGGTTAGGGTTAGGGTTAGGGTTAGGGTTAGGGGTTAGGGTTAGGGTTAGGGTTAGGGTTAGGGTTTTAGGGTTAGGGTAGGGTTAGGGTTAGGGTTAGGGTTAGGGTTAGGGTTAGGGTTAGGGGTTAGGGTTAGGGTTAGGGTTAGGGTTAGGGTTAGGGTTAGGTTAGGGTTAGGGTTAGGGGGTTAGGGTTAGGGTTAGGGTTAGGGTTAGGGTTAGGGTTAGGGTTAGGGTTAGGGTTAGGGTTAGGGTTAGGGGGTTAGGGTTAGGGTTAGGGTTAGGGTTAGGGTTATATATAAAATTTTTTGCACCCCCTCAAGTGCACCCCTGTATTTTTGCACCCTTAGGTCCTAGAGAGCTGAAATTTCGTATATATACTAATTAGGGCCACGCCCTGTCGATTGGGCGTGGTTTGGGACCTCTAGCACCAACAGGCACTGAGATATGGTATTGCACCCCTACCCCTAGGGTTGAGTTTATGAGTTTTGTGTTTTGACTTGGGTGTGACTTGTGTTTTGACTTAGGTGGGACTTGTTTTTGAGTTTGGTGGGTTGGACTTTGGTGGGTTGGACTTGTGTTTTGATTTGGGTGGGTGGGACTTGTGTTTGAGTTAGGTGTGACTTGTGTTTGAGTTAGGTGTGACTTGTGTTTTGACTTAGGTGGGACTTGTGTTTGAGTTGGGTGTGACTTGTGTTTTGATTTAGGTTGGACTTGTGTTTTGACTTAGGTGGGACTTGTGTTTGAGTTGTGTGGGACTTGTGTTTTAACTTGGTGGGACTTGTGTTTTGACTTAGGTGGAACTTGTGTTTTGACTTGGGTGGAACTTGTGTTTTGACTTGGGTGGGTAGGACTTGTGTTTGAGTTGGGTGGGACTTGTGTCTTGATTTGGGTGGGACTTGGTGGGTGGGACTTGTGTTTGAGTTGGGTGGGACTTGTGTTTGACTTGGTTGGGACCTGGGTGGGTGGGACATAAAATTTGGGTTGGTTGGACTTGAGTTTTGGGTGGGTGGGACTTGAGTTTTGCAATTTTCAGGGCTATTTCAAGGGTTGAGTTTTGCAGTTTCCAGGGCTAGGGTTAGGGTTGAGTTTTGCAGTTTCCAGGGCTAGGGTTAGGGTTAGGGTTAGGGTTAGGGTTAGGGTTAGGGTTAGGGTTAGGGTTAGGGTTAGGGTTAGGGTTAGGGTAGGGTGGGTTAGGGTTAGGGTTAGGTTAGGGTTAGGGGTTAGGGTTTAGGGTAGGGTTAGGGGTTAGGGTTAGGGTTTAAGGGTTAGGGTTTTAGGGTTAGGGTTAGGGGTTAGGGTTAGGGGGTTAGGGTTAGGGTTAGGGTTAGGTTAGGTTAGGGTTAGGGTTAGGGTTAGGTTAGGGTTAGGGTTAGGGTTAGGTTAGGGTTAGGGTTAGGGTTAGGGTTAGGGTTAGGGTTAGGGTTAGGGTTAGGGTTAGGGTTAGGTTATAGGGATAAAAACGAATTTTGCACCCCCCCTCAAGTGCACCCCCCCTGTATTTTTGCACCCTTAGGTCCTAGAGAGCTGAAATTTCGTATATATACTAATTAGGCCACGCCCTGTCGATTGGGCGTGGTTTGGGACCTCTAGCACCAACAGGCACTGAGATATGGTATTGCACCCCCTACCCCTAGGGTTGAGTTTATGAGTTTGTGTTTTGACTTGGGTGTGACTTGTGTTTTGACTTGGGTGGGACTTGTTTTTTGAGTTTGGTGGGTTGGACTTTGGTGGGTTGGACTTGTGTTTTGATTTGGGTGGAGTGGGACTTGTGTTTGAGGTGGACTTGTGTTTGACTTGTGTTTGAGTTAGGTGTGACTTGTGTTTGAGTTAGGTGTGACTTGTGTTTTGGTGGGACTTGTGTTTTGAGTTAGGTGGGACTTGTGTTTTGAGTTTAGGTTGGACTTGTGTTTTTTGACTTAGGTGGGACTTGTGTTTGAGTTAGGTGGGACTTGTGTTTTAACTTGGTGGACTTGTGTTTTGACTTAGGTGGAACTTGTGTTTTGACTTAGGTGGAACTTGTGTTTTGACTTGGGTGGAGTAGGACTTGTGTTTGAGTTGGGTGGGACTTGTGTCTTGATTTGGGTGGGACTTGGTGGGTGGGACTTGTGTTTGAGTTGGGTGGGACTTGTGTTTGACTTGGTTGGGACCTGGGTGGGTGGGACATAAAATTTGGGTTGGTTGGACTTGAGTTTTGGGTGGGTGGGACTTGAGTTTTGCAATTTTCAGGGCTATTTCAAGGGTTGAGTTTTGCAGTTTCCAGGGCTAGGGTTAGGGTTGAGTTTTGCAGTTTCCAGGGCTAGGGTTAGGGTTGAGTTTTGCAGTTTTTAGGGTTAGGGTTAGGGTTAGGGTTAGGGTTAGGGTTAGGGTTAGGGTTAGGGTTAGGGTTAGGGTTAGGTTAGGGTTAGGGTTAGGTTAGGGTTAGGGTTAGGGTTAGGGTTAGGGTTAGGGTTAGTTAGGGTTAGGTTAGGGTTAGGGTTAGGTTAGGGTTAGGGTTAGGGTTAGGGTTAGGGTTAGGTTAGGGGATAAAAAGGGTTTTAGGTTATAGGGATAAAGCAATTTTGCCCCCTCAAGTGCACCCCTGTTTTTTGCACCCTTAGGTCCTAGAGAGCTGAAATTTCGTATATATACTAATTAGGCCACGCCCTGTCGATTGGGCGTGGTTTGGGACCTCTAGCACCAACAGGCACTGAGATATGGTATTGCACCCCCTACCCCTAGGGTTGAGTTTATGCAGTTTTGTGTTTTGACTTGGGTGTGACTTGTGTTTTGACTTGGGTGGGACTTGTTTTTTGAGTTTGGTGGGTTGGACTTTGGTGGGTTGGACTTGTGTTTTGATTTGGGTGGGTGGGACTTGTGTTTGAGTTGGGTGTGACTTGTGTTTGAGTTAGGTGTGACTTGTGTTTTGACTTAGGTGGGACTTGTGTTTGAGTTAGGTGTGACTTGTGTTTTGATTTGGGTTGGACTTGTGTTTTGACTTAGGTGGGACTTGTGTTTGAGTTAGGTGGGACTTGTGTTTTAACTTGGTGGGACTTGTGTTTTGACTTAGGTGGAACTTGTGTTTTGACTTAGGTGGAACTTGTGTTTTGACTTGGGTGGAGTAGGACTTGTGTTTGAGTTAGGTGGGACTTGTGTCTTGATTTGGGTGGGACTTGGTGGGTGGGACTTGTGTTTGAGTTAGGTGGGACTTGTGTTTGACTTGGTTGGGACCTGGGTGGGTGGGACTTAAAATTTGGGTTGGTTTGACTTGAGGGACTTGGTTTGTGTTTGGTTTCAGGGACTTGGGTTAGGTTGGAGTTTTGCAGTTTTCAGGGTTTGGTTAGGGTTTGAGTTTGCAGTTTCAGGGCTGGGTTAGTTTTGGTTTCAGGGTTAGGTTAGGGTTTAGGGGTTAGGGTTGTTTTAGTTAGGTTAGGGTTAGGGTTAGGGTTTAGGGTTAGGGTTAGGGTTAGGGTTAGGGTTAGGGTTAGGGTTAGGGTTAGTTAGGGTTAGGGTTAGTTGGTTTTAGTTAGGGTTAGGGTTAGGGTTAGGGTTAGGGTTAGGTTAGGGTTAGGGTTAGGGTAAGGGGTTAAAGGTTAAAATTAGGGGTAAAATAGTTTAAATTAGGGGTTAGGGTTAGGTTAAAAAATTAAAATTAAAATTAAAATTAAAATTAGGGTTAGGGTTGAGTTTAGGGTTAGGGTTAGGGTTAGGGTTAGGGTTAGGGTTAGGGTTAGGGTTAGGGTTAGGGTTAGGGTTAGGGTTAGGGTTAGGGTTAGGGTTAGGGTTAGGGTTAGGGTTAGGGTTAGGGTTAGGGTTAGGGTTAGGGTTAGGGTTAGGGTTAGGGTTTAGGGTTAGGGTTAGGGTTAGGGTTAGGGTTAGGGTTAGGGTTAGGGGTTAGGTTATAGGGATAAAAGCAGATTTTGCACCCCCCCTCAAGTGCACCCCCCCTGTATTTTTGCACCCTTAGGTCCTAGAGAGCTGAAATTTCGTATATATACTAATTAGGCCACGCCCTGTCGATTGGGCGTGGTTTGGGACCTCTAGCACCAACAGGCACTGAGATATGGTATTGCACCCCCTACCCCTAGGGTTGAGTTTCGCAGTTTTGTGTTTTGACTTGGGTGTGACTTGTGTTTTGACTTGGGTGGGACTTGTTTTTGAGTTTGGTGGGTTGGACTTTGGTGGGTTGGACTTGTGTTTTGATTTGGGTGGGTGGGACTTGTGTTTGAGTTAGGTGTGACTTGTGTTTGAGTTAGGTGTGACTTGTGTTTTGACTTAGGTGGGACTTGTGTTTGAGTTAGGTGTGTGGACTTGTGTTTTGATTTAGGTTGGACTTGTGTTTTGACTTGGGTGGGACTTGTGTTTGAGTTGGGTGGGACTTGTGTTTTAACTTGGTGGGACTTGTGTTTTGACTTGGGTGGAACTTGTGTTTTGACTTGGGTGGAACTTGTGTTTTGACTTAGGTGGGTAGGACTTGTGTTTGAGTTGGGTGGGACTTGTGTCTTGATTTGGGTGGGACTTGGTGGGTGGGACTTGTGTTTGAGTTGGGTGGGACTTGTGTTTGACTTGGTTGGGACCTGGGTGGGTGGGACATAAAATTTGGGTTGGTTGGACTTGAGTTTTGGGTGGGTGGGACTTGAGTTTTGCAATTTTCAGGGCTATTTCAAGGGTTGGTTTTGCAGTTTCAGGGGGGCTTTAGGGTTGAGTTTTGCAGTTTCCAGGGCTAGGGTTAGGGTTAGGGTTTGCAGTTAGGGTTAGGGTTAGGGTTAGGGTTAGGGTTAGGGTTAGGGTTAGGGTTAGGGTTAGGGTTAGGGTTAGGGTTAGGGTTAGGGTTAGGGTTAGGGTTAGGGTTAGGGTTAGGGTTAGGGTTAGGGTAGGGGGTTAGGGTTAGGGTTAGGGTTAGGGTAGGGTTAGGGTTAGGGTTAGGTTAGGGTTAGGGTTAGGGTTAGTTTAGGGTTAGGGTTGGGTTAGGGTTAGGGTTAGGGTTAGGGTTAGGGTTAGGGTTAGGGTTAGGGTTAGGGTTAGGGTTAGGGTTAGGTTATAGGGATAAAAACGAATTTTGCACCCCCCCTCAAGTGCACCCCTGTATTTTTGCACCCTTAGGTCCTAGAGAGCTGAAATTTCGTATATATACTAATTAGGCCACGCCCTGTCGATTGGGCGTGGTTTGGGACCTCTAGCACCAACAGGCACTGAGATATGGTATTGCACCCCCTACCCCTAGGGTTGAGTTTATGAGTTTGTGTTTTGACTTGGGTGTGACTTGTGTTTTGACTTAGGTGGGACTTGTTTTTGAGTTTGGTGGGTTGGACTTTGGTGGGTTGGACTTGTGTTTTGATTTGGGTGGTGGACTTGTGTTTTGAGTTAGGTGTGACTTGTGTTTGAGTTTGTGGTTAGTGACTTGTGTTTTGACTTGTGTTTTGACTGGTGGGACTTGTGTTTGAGTTAGGTGTGACTTGTGTTTTGATTTGGTTGGACTTGTGTTTTGACTTAGGTGGGACTTGTGTTTGAGTTGGGTGGGACTTGTGTTTTAACTTGGTGGGACTTGTGTTTTGACTTAGGTGGAACTTGTGTTTTGACTTAGGTGGAACTTGTGTTTTGACTTGGTGGGTAGGACTTGTGTTTGAGTTAGGTGGGACTTGTGTCTTGATTTGGGTGGGACTTGGTGGGTGGGACTTGTGTTTGAGTTAGGTGGGACTTGTGTTTGACTTGGTTGGGACCTGGGTGGACTTGGATTTGGACATACTTGTGTTTTGGGTTAGTTGGACTTGAGTTTTGGGTGGGTGGGACTTGAGTTTTGCAATTTTCAGGGCTATTTCAAGGGTTGAGTTTGCAGTTTCAGGGCTAGGGTTAGGGTTGAGTTTGCAGTTTCAGGGCTAGGGTTAGGGTTAGGGTTGAGTTTTAGGTTAGGGTTAGGGTTAGGGTTAGGGTTGGGGTTTAGGGTTAGGGTTTAGGGTTAGGGTTAGGGTTAGGGGGTTAGGGTTAAAATTAAAATTAAAATTAAAATTAAATTAAATTAAAATTAAGGGTTTAAAATTAAAAGGTTTAGGTTTAGGGTTAAAATTAGGTTTAGGGGGTTAGGGTTAGGGTTAGGGTTAGGGTTTAGGGTTAGGGTTAGGGTTAGGGTTAGGGTTAGGGTTAGGGTTAGGGTTAGGGTTAGGGTTAGGGTTAGGGTTAGGGTTAGGGTTAGGGTTAGGGTTAGGGTTTAGGGGGTTAGGGTTAGGGTTAGGGTTAGGGGGTTAGGGGGTTAGGGTTAGGGTTAGGGTTAGGGTTATAGGGATAAAAGCAGATTTTGCACCCCCTCAAGTGCACCCCTGTATTTTTGCACCCTTAGGTCCTAGAGAGCTGAAATTTCGTATATATACTAATTAGGCCACGCCCTGTCGATTGGGCGTGGTTTGGGACCTCTAGCACCAACAGGCACTGAGATATGGTATTGCACCCCTACCCCTAGGGTTGAGTTTATGTTTTGTGTTTTTTACTTAGGTGTGACTTGTGTTTTGACTTAGGTGGGACTTGTTTTTGAGTTTGGTGGGTTGGACTTTGGTGGGTTGGACTTGTGTTTTGATTTGGGTGGAGTGGGACTTGTGTTTGAGTTAGGTGTGACTTGTGTTTGAGTTAGGTGTGACTTGTGTTTTGACTTAGGTGGGACTTGTGTTTGAGTTAGGTGTGACTTGTGTTTTGATTTGGACTTGTTGGACTTGTGTTTTGAGTTAGGTGGGACTTGTGTTTGAGTTAGGTGGGACTTGTGTTTTAACTTAGTGGGACTTGTGTTTTGACTTGGGTGGAACTTGTGTTTTGACTTGGGTGGAACTTGTGTTTTGACTTGGGTGGGTAGGACTTGTGTTTGAGTTGGGTGGGACTTGTGTCTTGATTTGGGTGGGACTTGGTGGGTGGGACTTGTGTTTGAGTTGGGTGGGACTTGTGTTTGACTTGGTTGGGACCTGGGTGGGTGGGACATAAAATTTGGGTTGGTTGGACTTGAGTTTTGGGTGGGTTGAGTTTTGCAATGGGACTTGAGTTTTTTCAGGGCTAGGGTTAGGGTTTTTGCAGTTTCAGGGCTAGGGTTAGGGTTGAGTTTTAGCAGTTTCAGGGCTAGGGTTAGGGTTAGAGTTTTAGCAGTTTTAGGGGTTAGGGTTAGGGTTAGGGTTTTAGGGTTAGGGTTAGGGTTAGGGTTAGGGTTAGGGTTAGGGTTAGGGTTAGGGTTAGGGTTAGGGTTAGGGTTAGGGTTAGGGTTAGGGTTAGGTTAGGGTTAGGGTTAGGGTTAGGGTTAGGGTTAGGGTTAGGGTTAGGGTTAGGGTTAGGGTTAGGGTTAGGGTTAGGGTTAGGGTTAGGGTTAGGGTTAGGGTTAGGGTTAGGGTTAGGGTTAGGGGGTTAGGGTTAGGGTTAGGGTTAGGGTTAGGGTTAGGGTTAGGGATTGGGTTAATAAAAACGAATTTTGCACCCCCCCTCAAGTGCACCCCCCCTGTATTTTTGCACCCTTAGGTCCTAGAGAGCTGAAATTTCGTATATATACTAATTAGGCCACGCCCTGTCGATTGGGCGTGGTTTGGGACCTCTAGCACCAACAGGCACTGAGATATGGTATTGCACCCCCTACCCCTAGGGTTGAGTTTATGCAGTTTGTGTTTTGACTTAGGTGTGACTTGTGTTTTGACTTAGGTGGGACTTGTTTTTTGAGTTTGGTGGGTTGGACTTTGGTGGGTTGGACTTGTGTTTTGATTTGGGTGGGTGGGACTTGTGTTTTGAGTTAGGTGTGTTTGACTTGTGTTTGAGTTTAGGTGTGGGACTTGTGTTTGACTTGGGTGTGACTTGTGTTTTTTGACTTAGGTGTGACTTGTGTTTTGAGTTAGGTTGGACTTGTGTTTTGACTTAGGTGGGACTTGTGTTTGAGTTGGGTGGGACTTGTGTTTTGAACTTAGTGGGACTTGTGTTTTGACTTGGTGGGACTTGTGTTTTGACTTGTGTTTTGAGGGTGGGACTTGTGTTTGACTTGGGTGGGACTTGACTTAGGTGGGACTTGTGTTTTGACTTAGGTGGAACTTGTGTTTTGACTGTGTGTTTGGTGGGTAGGACTTGTGTTTGAGTTGGTGGGACTTGTGTTTCTTGATTTGGGTGGGACTTGGTGGGTGGGACTTGTGTTTGAGTTTGAGGTGGGACTTGTGTTTGACTTGGTTGGGACCTGGGTGGGTGGGACATTTGGGTTAGGGTTGGACTTGAGTTTGGGTGGGACTTGGGTTTTGGACTTTTTAAGAGAGTTTGCAGTTTCAGGGCTAGGGTTAGGGTTGAGTTTTGCAGTTTCCAGGGCTAGGGTTAGGGTTAGGTTTAGGGTTAGGGGGGTTAGGGTTAGGGGTTAGGGTTAGGGTTAGGTTAGGTTAGGTTAGGGTTAGGGTTAGGGTTAGGGTTAGGGTTAGGGTTAGGGTTAGGGGTTAGGGTTAGGGTTAGGGTTAGGGTTAGGGTTAGGGTTAGGGTTAGGGTTAGGGTTAGGGTTAGGGTTAGGTTAGGGTTAGGGTTAGGGGGTTAGGGTTAGGGTTAGGGTTAGGTTAGGGTTAGGGTTAGGGTTAGGGTTAGGGTTAGGTTAGGGTTAGGTTATAGGGATAAAAACGAATTTTGCACCCCCCCTCAAGTGCACCCCCCCTGTATTTTTGCACCCTTAGGTCCTAGAGAGCTGAAATTTCGTATATATACTAATTAGGCCACGCCCTGTCGATTGGGCGTGGTTTGGGACCTCTAGCACCAACAGGCACTGAGATATGGTATTGCACCCCCTACCCCTAGGGTTGAGTTTACGCAGTTTGTGTTTTGACTTGGGTGTGACTTGTGTTTTGACTTAGGTGGGACTTGTTTTTGAGTTTGGTGGGTTGGACTTTGGTGGGTTGGACTTGTGTTTTGATTTGGGTGGGTGGGACTTGTGTTTGAGTTAGGTGTGACTTGTGTTTGAGTTAGGTGTGACTTGTGTTTTGACTTAGGTGGGACTTGTGTTTTAGGAGTTAGGTGTGACTTGTGTTTTGACTTAGGTTGATTTAGGTTGGACTTGTGTTTGACTTAGGTGGGACTTGTGTTTGAGTTAGGTGGGACTTGTGTTTAACTTGGTGGGACTTGTGTTTTGACTTAGGTGGAACTTGTGTTTTTGACTTAGGTGGAACTTGTGTTTTGACTTAGGTGGGTAGGACTTGTGTTTGAGTTGGGTGGGACTTGTGTCTTGATTTGGGTGGGACTTGGTGGGTGGGACTTGTGTTTGAGTTGGGTGGGACTTGTGTTTGACTTGGTTGGGACCTGGGTGGGTGGGACATAAAATTTGGGTTGGAGTTGGACTTGAGTTTTGGGTGGGTGGGACTTGAGTTTTGCAATTTTCAGGGCTATTTCAAGGGTTGAGTTTTGCAGTTTCCAGGGCTAGGGTTAGGGTTGAGGTTTGCAGTTTCCAGGGCTAGGGTTAGGGTTGAGTTTTGCAGTTTTAGGGTTAGGGTTAGGGTTAGGGTTAGGGTTAGGGTTAGGGTTAGGGTTGAGTTTTGGGTTAGGGTTAGGGTTTAGGGTTAGGGTTAGGGTTAGGGTTAGGGTTAGGGTTAGGGTTAGGGTTAGGGTTAGGGTTAGGGTTAGGGTTAGGGTTAGGGTTAGTTAGGGTTAGGGTTAGGGTTAGGGTTAGTTAGGGTTAGGGTTAGGGTTAGGGTTAGGGTTAGGGTTAGGGTTAGGGTTAGGGTTAGGGTTAGGGTTAGGGTTAGGGTTAGGGTTAGGGATAAAAACGAATTTTGCACCCCCCCTCAAGTGCACCCCCCCTGTATTTTTGCACCCTTAGGTCCTAGAGAGCTGAAATTTCGTATATATACTAATTAGGCCACGCCCTGTCGATTGGGCGTGGTTTGGGACCTCTAGCACCAACAGGCACTGAGATATGGTATTGCACCCCCTACCCCTAGGGTTGAGTTTATGAGTTTTGTGTTTTGACTTAGGTGTGACTTGTGTTTTGACTTAGGTGGGACTTGTTTTTGAGTTTGGTGGGTTGGACTTTGGTGGGTTGGACTTGTGTTTTGATTTGGGTGGAGTGGGACTTGTGTTTGTTTTGGGTTAGGTGTGACTTTGTGTTTGAGTTAGGTGTGACTTGTGTTTTGACTTAGGTGGGACTTGTGTTTTGAGTTAGGTGTGACTTGTGTTTTGATTTAGGTTGGACTTGTGTTTTGACTTAGGTGGGACTTGTGTTTGAGTTAGGTGGGACTTGTGTTTTAACTTGGTGGGACTTGTGTTTTGACTTAGGTGGAACTTGTGTTTTGACTTAGGTGGAACTTGTGTTTTGACTTAGGTTGTGTTTTGAGTTAGGACTTGTGTTTGAGTTAGGTGGGACTTGTGTCTTTGGTAGGTGGGACTTGTGTCTTGTGTGGGTGGGACTTCACTCAGGTGGGTGGGACTTGTGTTTGAGTTAGGTGGGACTTGTGTTTGACTTGGTTTGGGACCTGGGTGGGTGGGACATAAAATTTGGGTTAGGTTGGACTTGAGTTTTGGGTGGGTGGGACTTGAGTTTTGCAATTTTCAGGGCTATTTCAAGGGTTGAGTTTTGCAGTTTCCAGGGCTAGGGTTAGGGTTGAGTTTTGCAGTTTCCAGGGCTAGGGTTAGGGTTGGTTAGGGTTAGGGTTAGGGTTAGGGTTAGGGTTAGGGTTAAAATTAGGGTTAGGGTTAGGGTTAGGGTTAGGGTTAGGGTTAGGGTTAGGGTTAGGGTTAGGGTTAGGGTTAGGGTTAGGGTTAGGGTTAGGGTTAGGGTTAAATTAAGGGTTAGGGTTAGGGTTAGGTTAGGGTTAGGGTTAGGGTTAAAATTAGGGTTAGGGTTAGGGTTAGGGTTAAAATTAGGTAAATTAAAAGCAAATTTTGCACCCCCTCAAGTTAGGGTTGTATTTTTGCACCCTTAGGTCCTAGAGCTGAAATTTCGTATATATACTAATTAGGCCACGCCCTGTCGATTAGGCGTGGTTTTGGGACCTCTAGCACCAACAGGCACTGAGATATGGTATTACCCCTACCCCTAGGGTTGAGTTTAGAGGTTTTGTGTTTTGACTTAGGTGTGACTTGTGTTTGGCTTTTTGGGTGGGACTTGTTTTTGAGTTTGGTGGGTTTGACTTTGGTGGTTGGGGTTGGACTTGTGTTTTGATTTGGGTGGTTTGAGTGGGACTTGTGTTTGAGTTAGGTGTGACTTGTGTTTGAGTTAGGTGTGACTTGTGTTTTGACTTAGGTGGGACTTGTGTTTGAGTTAGGTGTGACTTGTGTTTTTGTGATTGGAGGTTGGACTTGTGTTTTGACTTAGGTGGGACTTGTGTTTTGAGTTAGGTGGGACTTGTGTTTTTAACTTAGTGGGACTTGTGTTTTGACTTAGGTGGAACTTGTGTTTTGACTTAGGAACTTGTGTTTTGACTTGGAACTTGTGTTTTGACTTGGGTGGGTAGGACTTGTGTTTGAGTTGGGTGGGACTTGTGTCTTGATTTGGGTGGGACTTGGTGGGTGGGACTTGTGTTTGAGTTGGGTGGGACTTGTGTTTGACTTGGTTGGGACCTGGGTGGGTGGGACATAAAATTTGGGTTGGTTGGACTTGAGTTTTGGGTGGGTGGGACTTGAGTTTTGCAATTTTCAGGGCTATTTCAAGGGTTGAGTTTTGCAGTTTCCAGGGCTAGGGTTAGGGTTGAGTTATGCAGTTTCAGGGTTAGGGTTAGGGTTGAGTTTTGCAGTTAGGGTTAGGGTTAGGGTTAGGGTTAGGGTTAGGGTTAGGGTTAGGGTTAGGGTTAGGGTTAGGGGGGGTTAGGGTTAGGGTTAGGGTTAGGGTTAGGGTTAGGGTTAGGGTTAGGGTTAGGGTTAGGGTTAGGGTTAGGGTTAGGGTTAGGGTTAGGGTTAGGGTTAGGGTTAGGGTTAGGGTTAGGGTTAGGGTTAGGGTTAGGGTTAGGGTTAGTTAGGGTTAGGGTTAGGTTAGGGTTAGGGTTAGGGTTAGGGTTAGGGTTAGGTTAGGGTTAGGGTTAGGGATAAAATTAAAATTAGGGTTAAACCCCCTCAAGTGCACCCCCCCTGTATTTTTGCACCCTTAGGTCCTAGAGAGCTGAAATTTCGTATATATACTAATTAGGCCACGCCCTGTCGATTGGGCGTGGTTTGGGACCTCTAGCACCAACAGGCACTGAGATATGGTATTGCACCCCCTACCCCTAGGGTTGAGTTTAGGCAGTTTGTGTTTTGACTTAGGTGTGACTTGTGTTTTGACTTAGGTAGGACTTGTTTTTTAAGTTTGGTGGGTTGGACTTTAGAGGTGGGTTGGACTTGTGTTTTGATTTGGGTGGGTTAGGACTTGTGTTTGAGTTAGGTGTGACTTGTGTTTGAGTTAGGTGTGGGTTAGGTTTTGACTTAGGTTAAACTTTGTTTGAGTTAGGTTGTTAGATTTAGGGTTAGGGTGTTTTAAGTTAGGTTAGACTTGTGTTTTAACTTAGGTGGGACTTAGGTTTTAAAATTAAACTTAGGGTTAGGGTTAGGACTTTTAAAATTAAAATTAAAATTGTGTTTTGAATTTTGGGACTTGTGTTAGGGTTAGGTGGGTTGTGTTTTAAAATTAGGTTAACTTAGGTTTAGGGTTAGGACTTAAATTTGAGTTAGGTTTGGACTTGTGTTAGTTTTGGGTGGGACTTGGTTTAGGTTAACTTGTGTTTTGAGTTAGGTGGGACTTGTGTTTGACTTAGTTTTAGGACCTTAGGGTTAGGTAGGACATAAAATTTGGGTTAGGTTAGACTTAAGTTAGGGTAGGGTTAGACTTGAGTTTTGCAAAATTAGGGTTAAAATTAAAGGGTTGAATTAGCAGTTAGGGTTAAGGGTTAGGGTTAGGGTTAAAATTAAAATTAAAATTAAAAATTAAAATTAAAATTAAAATTAAAATTAAAATTAAATTAAAATTAAAAAAATTAGGGTTAAAATTAAAATTAAAATTTAAATTAAAAATTAAAATTAAAATTAAAATTAAAATTAAAATTAAAATTTAAAATTAAAATTAAAATTAAAAAATTAAAATTAAAATTAAAATTAAAATTAAATTAAAATTAAAAAAATTAAAATTAAAATTAAAATTTAAAATTAAAATTAAAATTAAAATTAAAAATTAAAATTAAAATTAAAATTAAAAAAATTAAAATTAAAATTAAATTAAAATTAAAATTAAATTAAAATTAAAATTAAAATTAAAAAAATAAAATTAAAATTAAAATAAATTAAAAAAATTAAAATTAAAATTAAAATTAAAATTAGGGTTAAAATTAGGGTTAAAATAGGGTTAGGGTTAGGGTTAGGGTTAGGGTTAGGGTTAGGGTTAGGGTTAGGGTTAGGGTTAGGGTTAGGTTAGGGTTAGGGTTAGGGTTAGGGTTAGGGTTAGGGTAGGGTTAGGGTTAGGGTTAGGGTTAGGGTTAGGGTTAGGGTTAGGGTTAGGGTTAGGGTTAGGGTTAGTTAGGGTTAGGGTTAGGGTTAGGGTTAGGGTTAGGGTTAGGGTTAGGTTAGGGTTAGGGTTAGGGTTAGGGTTAGGGTTAGGGTTAGGGTTAGGTTAGGGTTAGGGTTAGGGTTAGGGTTAGGGTTAGGGTTAGGGTTAGGGTTAGGGTTAGGGTTAGGGTTAGGGTTAGGGTTAGGGTTAGGGGTTAGGGTTAGGGTTAGG
>CM031949.1:21250334-21289164 GCA_018749465.1 Paracanthobrama guichenoti | reverse complement strand
TACAAATAACTCAAACATCAACGGCCACTACAACTGCTGAACCTACAACAAACAACTCAAACATCAACGGCCACTACAACTGCTGAACCTACAACAACTCAAACATCAACGGCCACTACAACTGCTGGACCTACAACAACTCAAACATCAACAGCCACTACAACTGCTGGACCTACAACAACTCAAACATCAACAGCCACTACAACTGATGAACCTACAACAACTCAAACATCAACAGCCACTACAACTGCTGAACCTACAACAACTCAAACATCAACGGCGACTACAACTGCTGGACATACAACAACAGCCACTACAACAGCCACTACAACTGCTGAACCTACAACAACTCAAACATCAACGGCCACTACAACTGCTGGACCTACAACAACAGCCACTACAACAGCCACTACAACTGCTGAATCTACAACAACTCAAACATCAACGGCCACTACAACAGCTGAACCTACAACAACTCAAACATCAACGCCACTACAACTGATGAACCTACAACAACTCAAACATCAACAGCCACTACAACTGCTGGACCTACAACTCAAACATCAATGGCCACTACAACTGCTGGACCTACAACAGCTCAAACATCAACAGCCACTACAACTGCTGGACCTACAACTCAAACATTAACGCCACTACAACTGCTGAACCTACAACAACTCAAACATCAACGGCCACTACAACTGCTGAACCTACAACAACTCAAACATCAATGGCCACTACAACTGCTGGACCTACAACAACTCAAACATCAACAGCCACTACAACTGCTGAACCTACAACAACTCAAACATCAACAGCCACTACAACTGCTGAACCTACAACAACTCAAACATCAACAGCCACTACAACTGCTGAACCTACAACAACTCAAACATCAACGGCCACTACAACTACTGAACCTACAACAACTCAAACATCAACAGCCACTACAACTGCTGGACCTACAACTCAAACATCAACGGCCACTACAACTGCTGAACCTACAACAACTCAAACATCAACGGCCACTACAACTGCTGGACCTACAACAACAGCCACTACAACTACTGAACCTACAACAACTCAAACATCAACAGCCACTACAACTGCTGGACAAACAACTCAAACATCAACAGCCACTACAACTGCTGAACCTACAACAACTCAATCAACAACGGCCACTACAGCTATTGAACCTAAACAACTCAAACATCAACAGACACTAGAACTGCTGAACCTACAACAACAGCCACTACAACTGCTGAACCTACAACAACAGCCACTACAACGGCCACTACAACTGCTGAACCTACAACAACTCAAACATCAACAGCCACTACAACTGCTGAACCTACAACAACTCAAACATCAACGGCCACTACAACTGATGAACCTACAACAACTCAAACATCAACAGCCACTACAACTGCTGGACCTACAACTCAAACATCAACGGCCACTACAACTGCTGAATCTACAACAACTCAAACATCAACAGCCACTACAACTGCTGAATCTACAACTCAAACATCAACAGCCACTACAACTGCTGAACCTACAACAACTCAAACATCAACGGCCACTACAACTGCTGACCTACAACACAACTCAAACATCAACGGCCACTACAACTGCTGAAACTACAACAACTCAAACATCAACGGCCACTACAACTGCTGGACCTACAACAACTCAAACATCAACAGCCACTACAACTGCTGAACCTACAACAACTCAAACATCAACAGCCACTACAACTGCTGAACCTACAACAACTCAAACATCAACAGCCACTACAACTGCTGAACCTACAACAACTCCAACATCAACAGCCACTAAAACTGCTGAACCTACAACAACTCAAACATCAACAGCCACTACAACTGCTGCCAACTCAAACATCAACGGCCACTACAACTGCTGGACCTACAACAACTCAAACATCAACGGCCACTACAACTACTGAACCTACAACAACTCAAACATCAACAGCCACTACAACTGCTGGACCTACAACAACTCAAACATCAACGGCCACTACAACTACTGAACCTACAACAGCCACTACAACTGCTGAACCTACAACAACTCAAACATCAACGGCCACTACAACTACTGAACCTACAACTCAAACATCAAAGGCCACTACAACTGCTGAACCTACAACAACTCAAACATCAACAGCCACTACAACTGCTGGACCTACAACTCAAACATCAACGGCCACTACAACTGCTGAACCTACAACAACTCAAACATCAACGGCCACTACAACTGCTGAACCTACAACAACTCAACCATCAACAGCCACTACAACTGCTGAATCTACAACTCAAACATCAACGGCCACTACAACTGATGAACCTACAACAACTCAAACATCAACGGCCACTACAACTGCTGAACCTACAACAACTCAAACAACAACGGCCACCACAACTGCTGAACCTACAACAACTCAAACATCAACGGCCACCACAAATGCTGAACCTACAACAACTCAAACATCAACAGCCACTACAACTGCTGGACCTACAACAACTCAAACATCAACAGCCACTACAACTGCTGGACCTACAACAACTCAAACATCAACAGCCACTACAACTGATGAACCTACAACAACTCAAACATCAACGGCCACTACAAATGCTGAACCTACAACAACTCAAACATCAACGGCCACTACAACTGCTGAACCTACAACAACTCAAACGTCAACGGCCACTACAACTGCTGAACCTACAACAACTCAAACATCAACGGCCACTACAACTGCTGGACCTACAACAACTCAAACATCAACAGCCACTACAACTGCTGGACCTACAACAACTCAAACATCAATAGCCACTACAACTGATGAACCTACAACAACTCAAACATCAACAGCCACTACAACTGCTGAACCTACAACAACTCAAACATTAACGGCGACTACAACTGCTGGACATACAACAACAGCCACTACAACAGCCACTACAACTGCTGAACCTACAACAACTCAAACATCAACGGCCACTACAACTGCTGGACCTACAACAACAGCCACTACAACAGCCACTACAACTGCTGAATCTACAACAACTCAAACATCAACGGCCACTACAACAGCTGAACCTACAACAACTCAAACATCAACGGCCACTACAACTGATGAACCTACAACAACTCAAACATCAACAGCCACTACAACTGCTGGACCTACAACTCAAACATCAATGGCCACTACAACTGCTGGACCTACAACAGCTCAAACATCAACAGCCACTACAACTGCTGGACCTACAACTCAAACATTAACGGCCACTACAACTGCTGAACCTACAACAACTCAAACATCAACGGCCACTACAACTGCTGAACCTACAACAACTCAAACATCAATGGCCACTACAACTGCTGGACCTACAACAACTCAAACATCAACAGCCACTACAACTGCTGAACCTACAACAACTCAAACATCAACAGCCACTACAACTGCTGAACCTACAACAACTCAAACATCAACAGCCACTACAACTGCTGAACCTACAACAACTCAAACATCAACGGCCACTACAACTACTGAACCTACAACAACTCAAACATCAACAGCCACTACAACTGCTGGACCTACAACTCAAACATCAACGGCCACTACAACTGCTGAACCTAAATAACTCAAACATCAACGGCCACAACAACTGCTGGACCTACAACAACAGCCACTACAACTACTGAACCTACAACAACTCAAACATCAACAGCCACTACAACTGCTGGACCTACAACAACTCAAACATCAACAGCCACTACAACTGCCGAACCTACAACAACTCAATCAACAACAGCCACTACAACTGCTGAACCTACAACAACTCAAACATCAACAGACACTAGAACTGCTGAACCTACAACAACAGCCACTACAACTGCTGAACCTACAACAACAGCCACTACAACGGCCACTACAACTGCTGAACCTACAACAACTCAAACATCAACAGCCACTACAACTGCTGAACCTACAACAACTCAAACATCAACGGCCACTACAACTGCTGAACCTGCTGAACAACAACTCAAACATCAACAGCCACTACAACTGCTGAACCTACAACAACTCAAACATCAACAGCCACTACAACTGCTGAACCTACAACAACTCAAACATCAACAGCCACTACAACTGCTGAACCTACAACAACTCAAACATCAACAGCCACTACAACTGCTGAACCTACAACAACTCAAACATCAACGGCCACTACAACTGCTGGACCTACAACAACTCAAACATCAACAGCCACTACAACTGCTGAACCTACAACAACTCAAACATCAACAGCCACTACAACTGCTGAACCTACAACAACTCAAACATCAACAGCCACTACAACTGCTGAACCTACAACAACTCAAACATCAACAGCCACTACAACTGCTGAACCTACAACAACTCAAACATCAACAGCCACTACAACTGCTGGACCTACAACAACTCAAACATCAATGGCCACTACAACTGCTGGACCTACAACAACTCAAACATCAACGCCACTACAACTGCTGAACCTACAACAACTCAAACATCAACAGCCACTACAACTGCTGGACCTACAACAACTCAAACATCAACGGCCACTACAACTACTGAACACTCAAAGCCACTACAACTGCTGAACCTACAACAACTCAAACATCAACGGCCACTACAACTGCTGAACCTACAACAACAAACATCAACAGCCACTACAACTGCTGAACCTACAACAACTCAAACATCAACAGCCACTACAACTGCTGAACCTACAACAACTCAAACATCAACGGCCACTACAACTGCTGAACCTACAACAACTCAAACATCAACGGCCACTACAACTGCTGAACCTACAACAACTCAAACATCAACGGCCACTACAACTGCTGAACCTACAACAACTCAAACATCAACTGCCACTACAACTGCTGAACCTACAACAACTCAAACATCAACGGCCACTACAACTGCTGAACCTACAACAACTCAAACATCAACAGCCACTACAACTGCTGAACCTACAACAACTCAAACATCAACGCCACTACAACTGCTGAACCTACAACAACTCAAACATCAACAGCCACTACAACTGCTGAACCTACAACAACTCAAACATCAACGGCCACTACAACTGCTGGACCTACAACAACAGCCACTACAACTACTGAAAATACAACAACTCAAACATCAACAGCCACTACAACTGCTGGACCTACAACAACTCAAACATCAACAGCCACTACAACTGCTGAACCTACAACAACTCAAACATCAACGACCACTACAACTTCTGAACCTACAACAACTCAAACATCAACGGCCACTACAACTGCTGGACCTACAAATACAGCCACTACAACTCTGAACTGCTGAACATCAAACATCAACGCCACTACAACTGCTGAACCTACAACAACTCAAACATCAACGGCCACTACAACTGCTGAACCTACAACAACTCAAACATCAACAGCCACTACAACTGCTGAACCTACAACAACTCAAACATCAACAGCCACTACAACTGCTGAACCTACAAACATCAACAGCCACTACAACTGCTGAACCTACAACAACTCAAACATCAACGGCCACTACAACTACTGAACCTACAACTCAAACATCAAAGGCCACTACAACTGCTGAACCTACAACAACTCAAACATCAACAGCCACTACAACTGCTGGACCTACAACAACTCAAACATCAACGGCCACTACAACTGCTGAACCTACAACAACTCAAACATCAACGGCCACTACAACTGCTGAACCTACAACAACTCAAACATCAACGGCCACTACAACTGCTGAACCTAAACAACTCAAACATCAACAGCCACTACAACTGCTGAACCTACAACAACTCAAACATCAACGGCCACTACAACTGCTGAACCTACAACAACTCAAACATCAACAGCCACTACAACTGCTGAACCTACAACAACTCAAACATCAACGGCCACTACAACTGCTGAACCTACAACAACTCAAACATCAACAGCCACTACAACTGCTGAACCTACAACAACTCAAACATCAACGGCCACTACAACTGCTGAACCTACAACAACAGCCACTACAACTCAAACATCAAACATCAACTACTACAACTGCTGAACCTACAACAACTCAAACATCAACAGCCACTACAACTGCTGAACCTACAACAACTCAAACATCAACGCCACTACAACTGCTGAACCTACAACAACTCAAACATCAACGGCCACTACAACTGCTGAACCTACAACTCAAACATCAACAGCCACTACAACTGCTGAACCTACAACAACTCAAACATCAACGGCCACTACAACTGCTGAACCTACAACAACTCAAACATCAACGGCCACTACAACTGCTGAACCTACAACAACTCAAACATCAACAGCCACTACAACTGCTGAACCTACAACAACTCAAACATCAACAGCCACTACAACTGCTGAACCTACAACAACTCAAACATCAACAGCCACTACAACTGCTGAACCTACAACAACTCAAACATCAACAGCCACTACAACTGCTGAACCTACAACAACTCAAACATCAACAGCCACTACAACTGCTGAACCTACAACAACTCAAACATCAACAGCCACTACAACTGCTGAACCTACAACAACTCAAACATCAACAGCCACTACAACTGCTGAACTACAACAACTCAAACATCAACGGCCACTACAACTGCTGAACCTACAACAACTCAAACATCAACGGCCACTACAACTGCTGAACCTACAACAACTCAAACATCAACGGCCACTACAACTGCTGAACCTACAACAACTCAAACATCAACGGCCACTACAACTGCTGAACCTACAAAACTCTCAAACATCAACAGCCACTACAACTGCTGAACCTACAACAACTCAAACATCAACGGCCACTACAACTGCTGAACCTACAACAACTCAAACATCAACAGCCACTACAACTGCTGAACCTACAACAACTCAAACATCAACAGCCACTACAACTGCTGAACCTACAACAACTCAAACATCAACAGCCACTACAACTGCTGAACCTACAACAACTCAAACATCAACGGCCACTACAACTGCTGAACCTACAACAACTCAAACATCAACGGCCACTACAACTGCTGAACCTACAACAACTCAAACATCAACGGCCACTACAACTGCTGAACCTACAACAACTCAAACATCAACAGCCACTACAACTGCTGAACCTACAACAACTCAAACATCAACAGCCACTACAACTGCTGAACCTACAACAACTCAAACATCAACGGCCACTACAACTGCTGAACCTACAACAACTCAAACATCAACGGCCACTACAACTGCTGAACCTACAACAACTCAAACATCAACAGCCACTACAACTGCTGAACCTACAACAACTCAAACATCAACAGCCACTACAACTGCTGAACCTACAACAACTCAAACATCAACAGCCACTACAACTGCTGAACCTACAACAACTCAAACATCAACAGCCACTACAACTGCTGAACCTACAACAACTCAAACATCAACAGCCACTACAACTGCTGAACCTACAACAACTCAAACATCAACGGCCACTACAACTGCTGAACCTACAACAACTCAAACATCAACGGCCACTACAACTGCTGAACCTACAACAACTCAAACATCAACAGCCACTACAACTGCTGAACCTACAACAACTCAAACATCAACAGCCACTACAACTGCTGAACCTACAACAACTCAAACATCAACAGCCACTACAACTGCTGAACCTACAACAACTCAAACATCAACAGCCACTACAACTGCTGAACCTACAACAACTCAAACATCAACGGCCACTACAACTGCTGAACCTACAACAACTCAAACATCAACAGCCACTACAACTGCTGAACCTACAACAACTCAAACATCAACGGCCACTACAACTGCTGAACCTACAACAACTCAAACATCAACAGCCACTACAACTGCTGAACCTACAACAACTCAAACATCAACAGCCACTACAACTGCTGAACCTACAACAACTCAAACATCAACGGCCACTACAACTGCTGAACCTACAACAACTCAAACATCAACGGCCACTACAACTGCTGAACCTACAACAACTCAAACATCAACAGCCACTACAACTGCTGAACCTACAACAACTCAAACATCAACAGCCACTACAACTGCTGAACCTACAACAACTCAAACATCAACAGCCACTACAACTGCTGAACCTACAACAACTCAAACATCAACAGCCACTACAACTGCTGAACCTACAACAACTCAAACATCAACAGCCACTACAACTGCTGGACCTACAACAACTCAAACATCAACGGCCACTACAACTGCTGAACCTACAACAACTCAAACATCAACGGCCACTACAACTGCTGGACCTACAACAACATCAACAGCCACTACAACTGCTGAACCTACAACTCAAACATCAACGGCCACTACAACTGCTGAACCTATCACTCAAACATCAACAGCCACTACAACTGCTGAACCTACAACAACTCAAACATCAACAGCCACTACAACTGCTGAACCTACAACAACTCAAACATCAACAGCCACTACAACTGCTGAACCTACAACAACTCAAACATCAACAGCCACTACAACTGCTGAACCTACAACAACTCAAACATCAACGGCCACTACAACTGCTGAACCTACAACAACCAAACATCAACAGCCACTACAACTGCTGAACCTACAACAACTCAAACATCAACAGCCACTACAACTGCTGAACCTACAACAACTCAAACATCAACGGCCACTACAACTGCTGAACCTACAACAACTCAAACATCAACAGCCACTACAACTGCTGAACCTACAACAACTCAAACATCAACAGCCACTACAACTGCTGAACCTACAACAACTCAAACATCAACGGCCACTACAACTGCTGAACCTACAACAACTCAAACATCAACGGCCACTACAACTGCTGAACCTACAACAACTCAAACATCAACAGCCACTACAACTGCTGAACCTACAACAACTCAAACATCAACAGCCACTACAACTGCTGAACCTACAACAACTCAAACATCAACGGCCACTACAACTGCTGAACCTACAACAACTCAAACATCAACAGCCACTACAACTGCTGGACCTACAACAACTCAAACATCAACAGCCACTACAACTGCTGAACCTACAACAACTCAAACATCAACAGCCACTACAACTGCTGAACCTACAACAACTCAAACATCAACAGCCACTACAACTGCTGAACCTACAACAACTCAAACATCAACAGCCACTACAACTGCTGAACCTACAACAACTCAAACACATCAACCACTACAACTGCTGAACCTACAACAACTCAAACATCAACAGCCACTACAACTGCTGGAACCTACAACAACTCAAACATCAACAGCCACTACAACTGCTGAACCTACAACAACTCAAACATCAACAGCCACTACAACTGCTGAACCTACTACAACAACTCAAACATCAACGGCCACTACAACTGCTGAACCTACAACAACTCAAACATCAACAGCCACTACAACTGCTGAACCTACAACAACTCAAACATCAACGGCCACTACAACTGCTGGACCTACAACAACTCAAACATCAACAGCCACTACAACTGCTGAACCTACAACAACTCAAACATCAACGGCCACTACAACTGCTGAACCTACAAATAACAACTCAAACATCAACAGCCACTACAACTGCTGAACCTACAACAACTCAAACATCAACGGCCACTACAACTGCTGAACCTACAACAACTCAAACATCAACAGCCACTACAACTGCTGAACCTACAACAACTCAAACATCAACGGCCACTACAACTGCTGAACCTACAACAACTCAAACATCAACAGCCACTACAACTGCTGAACCTACAACAACTCAAACATCAACGGCCACTACAACTGCTGAACCTACAACAACTCAAACATCAACAGCCACTACAACTGCTGAACCTACAACAACTCAAACATCAACGGCCACTACAACTGCTGAACCTACAACAACTCAAACATCAACGGCCACTACAAACTGCTGAACCTACAACAACTCAAACATCAACAGCCACTACAACTGCTGAACCTACAACAACTCAAACATCAACAGCCACTACAACTGCTGAACCTACAACAACTCAAACATCAACAGCCACTACAACTGCTGAACCTACAACAACTCAAACATCAACGGCCACTACAACTGCTGAACCTACAACAACTCAAACATCAACAGCCACTACAACTGCTGAACCTACAACAACTCAAACATCAACAGCCACTACAACTGCTGAACCTACAACAACTCAAACATCAACAGCCACTACAACTGCTGAACCTACAACAACTCAAACATCAACAGCCACTACAACTGCTGAACCTACAACAACTCAAACATCAACGGCCACTACAACTGCTGAACCTACAACAACTCAAACATCAACAGCCACTACAACTGCTGAACCTACAACAACTCAAACATCAACGGCCACTACAACTGCTGAACCTACAACAACTCAAACATCAACAGCCACTACAACTGCTGAACCTACAACAACTCAAACATCAACAGCTGAACTACCACTCAAACATCAACAGCCACTACAACTGCTGAACCTACAACAACTCAAACATCAACAACAGCCACTACAACTGCTGAACCTACAACAACTCAAACATCAACAGCCACTACAACTGCTGAACCTACAACAACTCAAACATCAACGGCCACTACAACTGCTGAACCTACAACAACTCAAACATCAACGGCCACTACAACTGCTGAACCTACAACAACTCAAACATCAACAGCCACTACAACTGCTGAACCTACAACAACTCAAACATCAACGGCCACTACAACTGCTGAACCTACAACAACTCAAACATCAACGGCCACTACAACTGCTGAACCTACAACAACTCAAACATCAACAGCCACTACAACTGCTGAACCTACAACAACTCAAACATCAACAGCCACTACAACTGCTGGAACCTACAACAACTCAAACATCAACGGCCACTACAACTGCTGAACCTACAACAACTCAAACATCAACAGCCACTACAACTGCTGAACCTACAACAACTCAAACATCAACAGCCACTACAACTGCTGAACCTACAACAACTCAAACATCAACAGCCACTACAACTGCTGGACCTACAACAACTCAAACATCAACGGCCACTACAACTGCTGAACCTACAACAACTCAAACATCAACAGCCACTACAACTGCTGGACCTACAACAACTCAAACATCAATGGCCACTACAACTGCTGGACCTACAACAACTCAAACATCAACGGCCACTACAACTGCTGAACCTACAACTCAAACATCAACAGCCACTACAACTGCTGAACCTACAACAACTCAAACATCAACAGCCACTACAACTGCTGGTCCTACAACTCAAACATCAACGGCCACTACAACTGCTGAACCTACAACAACTCAAACATCAACAGCCACTACAACTGCTGGACCAACAACTCAAACATCAACGGCCACTACAACTGCTGAACCTACAACAACTCAAACATCAACAGCCACTACAACTGCTGGACCTACAACAACTCAAACATCAACAGCCACTACAACTGCTGAACCTACAACAACTCAAACATCAACGGCCACTACAACTGCTGAACCTACAACAACTCAAACATCAACAGCCACTACAACTGCTGAACCTACAACAACTCAAACATCAACAGCCACTACAACTGCTGAACCTACAACAACTCAAACATCAACGGCCACTACAACTGCTGAACCTACAACAACTCAAACATCAACAGCCACTACAACAACTCAAACATCAACAGCCACTACAACTGCTGAACCTACAACAACTCAAACATCAACAGCCACTACAACTGCTGAACCTACAACAACTCAAACATCAACAGCCACTACAACTGCTGAACCTACAACAACTCAAACATCAACAGCCACTACAACTGCTGAACCTACAACAACTCAAACATCAACAGCCACTACAACTGCTGAACCTACAACAACTCAAACATCAACAGCCACTACAACTGCTGAACCTACAACAACTCAAACATCAACAGCCACTACAACTGCTGAACCTACAACAACTCAAACATCAACAGCCACTACAACTGCTGGACCTACAACAACTCAAACATCAACAGCCACTACAACTGCTGAACCTACAACAACTCAAACATCAACGGCCACTACAACTGCTGAACCTACAACAACTCAAACATCAACGGCCACTACAACTGCTGAACCTACAACAACTCAAACATCAACAGCCACTACAACTGCTGAACCTACAACAACTCAAACATCAACAGCCACTACAACTGCTGAACCTACAACAACTCAAACATCAACGGCCACTACAACTGCTGAACCTACAACAACTCAAACATCAACAGCCACTACAACTGCTGAACCTACAACAACTCAAACATCAACAGCCACTACAACTGCTGAACCTACAACAACTCAAACATCAACAGCCACTACAACTGCTGAACCTACAACAACTCAAACATCAACAGCCACTACAACTGCTGAACCTACAACAACTCAAACATCAACGGCCACTACAACTGCTGAACCTACAACAACTCAAACATCAACAGCCACTACAACTGCTGAACCTACAACAACTCAAACATCAACGGCCACTACAACTGCTGAACCTACAACAACTCAAACATCAACAGCCACTACAACTGCTGAACCTACAACAACTCAAACATCAACAGCCACTACAACTGCTGAACCTACAACAACTCAAACATCAACAGCCACTACAACTGCTGGACCTACAACAACTCAAACATCAACGGCCACTACAACTGCTGAACCTACAACAACTCAAACATCAACAGCCACTACAACTGCTGAACCTACAACAACTCAAACATCAACAGCCACTACAACTGCTGAACCTACAACAACTCAAACATCAACGGCCACTACAACTGCTGAACCTACAACAACTCAAACATCAACAGCCACTACAACTGCTGAACCTACAACAACTCAAACATCAACAGCCACTACAACTGCTGAACCTACAACAACTCAAACATCAACAGCCACTACAACTGCTGAACCTACAACAACTCAAACATCAACGGCCACTACAACTGCTGAACCTACAACAACTCAAACATCAACGGCCACTACAACTGCTGAACCTACAACAACTCAAACATCAACAGCCACTACAACTGCTGAACCTACAACAACTCAAACATCAACAGCCACTACAACTGCTGAACCTACAACAACTCAAACATCAACGGCCACTACAACTGCTGAACCTACAACAACTCAAACATCAACAGCCACTACAACTGCTGAACCTACAACAACTCAAACATCAACAGCCACTACAACTGCTGAACCTACAACAACTCAAACATCAACAGCCACTACAACTGCTGAACCTACACAACTCAAACATCAACAGCCACTACAACTGCTGAACCTACAACAACTCAAACATCAACAGCCACTACAACTGCTGAACCTACAACAACTCAAACATCAACAGCCACTACAACTGCTGAACCTACAACAACTCAAACATCAACGGCCACTACAACTGCTGAACCTACAACAACTCAAACATCAACAGCCACTACAACTGCTGAACCTACAACAACTCAAACATCAACAGCCACTACAACTGCTGAACCTACAACAACTCAAACATCAACAGCCACTACAACTGCTGAACCTACAACAACTCAAACATCAACAGCCACTACAACTGCTGAACCTACAACAACTCAAACATCAACGGCCACTACAACTGCTGAACCTACAACAACTCAAACATCAACAGCCACTACAACTGCTGAACCTACAACAACTCAAACATCAACAGCCACTACAACTGCTGAACCTACAACAACTCAAACATCAACGGCCACTACAACTGCTGGACCTACAACAACTCAAACATCAACGGCCACTACAACTGCTGAACCTACAACAACTCAAACATCAACAGCCACTACAACTGCTGAACCTACAACAACTCAAACATCAACAGCCACTACAACTGCTGAACTCTACAACAACTCAAACATCAACAGCCACTACAACTGCTGAACCTACAACAACTCAAACATCAACGGCCACTACAACTGCTGAACCTACAACAACTCAAACATCAACAGCCACTACAACTGCTGAACCTACAACAACTCAAACATCAACAGCCACTACAACTGCTGAACCTACAACAACTCAAACATCAACGGCCACTACAACTGCTGAACCTACAACAACTCAAACATCAACGGCCACTACAACTGCTGAACCTACAACAACTCAAACATCAACAGCCACTACAACTGCTGAACCTACAACAACTCAAACATCAACGGCCACTACAACTGCTGAACAACTGCTGACACAACAACTCAAACATCAACAGCCACTACAACTGCTGAACCTACAACAACTCAAACATCAACAGCCACTACAACTGCTGAACCTACAACAACTCAAACATCAACAGCCACTACAACTGCTGAACCTACAACAACTCAAACATCAACGGCCACTACAACTGCTGAACCTACAACAACTCAAACATCAACAGCCACTACAACTGCTGAACCTACAACAACTCAAACATCAACAGCCACTACAACTGCTGAACCTACAACAACTCAAACATCAACAGCCACTACAACTGCTGAACCTACAACAACTCAAACATCAACAGCCACTACAACTGCTGAACCTACAACAACTCAAACATCAACGCCACTACAACTGCTGAACCTACAACAACTCAAACATCAACAGCCACTACAACTGCTGAACCTACAACAACTCAAACATCAACAGCCACTACAACTGCTGAACCTACAACAACTCAAACATCAACGGCCACTACAACTGCTGAACCTACAACAACTCAAACATCAACAGCCACTACAACTGCTGAACCTACAACAACTCAAACATCAACAGCCACTACAACTGCTGAACCTACAACAACTCAAACATCAACAGCCACTACAACTGCTGGACCTACAACAACTCAAACATCAACAGCCACTACAACTGCTGAACCTACAACAACTCAAACATCAACAGCCACTACAACTGCTGAACCTACAACAACTCAAACATCAACAGCCACTACAACTGCTGAACCTCACAACTCAACATCAACAGCCACTACAACTGCTGAACCTACAACAACTCAAACATCAACGGCCACTACAACTGCTGAACCTACAACAACAACTCAAACATCAACAGCCACTACAACTGCTGAACCTACAACAACTCAAACATCAACGGCCACTACAACTGCTGAACCTACAACAACTCAAACATCAACGGCCACTACAACTGCTGAACCTACAACAACTCAAACATCAACAGCCACTACAACTGCTGAACCTACAACAACTCAAACATCAACGGCCACTACAACTGCTGAACCTACAACAACTCAAACATCAACAGCCACTACAACTGCTGAACCTACAACAACTCAAACATCAACAGCCACTACAACTGCTGAACCTACAACAACTCAAACATCAACGGCCACTACAACTGCTGAACCTACAACAACTCAAACATCAACAGCCACTACAACTGCTGAACCTACAACAACTCAAACATCAACAGCCACTACAACTGCTGGACCTACAACAACTCAAACATCAACAGCCACTACAACTGCTGAACCTACAACAACTCAAACATCAACAGCCACTACAACTGCTGAACCTACAACAACTCAAACATCAACGCCACTACAACTGCTGAACCTACAACAACTCAAACATCAACAGCCACTACAACTGCTGAACCTACAACAACTCAAACATCAACGGCCACTACAACTGCTGAACCTACAACAACTCAAACATCAACAGCCACTACAACTGCTGAACCTACAACAACTCAAACATCAACGGCCACTACAACTGCTGAACCTACAACAACTCAAACATCAACAGCCACTACAACTGCTGAACCTACAACAACTCAAACATCAACAGCCACTACAACTGCTGGACCTACAACAACTCAAACATCAACAGCCACTACAACTGCTGAACCTACAACAACTCAAACATCAACGGCCACTACAACTGCTGAACCTACAACAACTCAAACATCAACAGCCACTACAACTGCTGAACCTACAACAACTCAAACATCAACAGCCACTACAACTGCTGAACCTACAACAACTCAAACATCAACAGCCACTACAACTGCTGAACCTACAACAACTCAAACATCAACGCCACTACAACTGCTGAACCTACAACAACTCAAACATCAACGGCCACTACAACTGCTGAACCTACAACAACTCAAACATCAACAGCCACTACAACTGCTGAACCTACAACAACTCAAACATCAACAGCCACTACAACTGCTGAACCTACAACAACTCAAACATCAACGGCCACTACAACTGCTGAACCTACAACAACTCAAACATCAACAGCCACTACAACTGCTGAACCTACAACAACTCAAACATCAACGGCCACTACAACTGCTGAACCTACAACAACTCAAACATCAACGGCCACTACAACTGCTGAACCTACAACAACTCAAACATCAACAGCCACTACAACTGCTGAACCTACAACAACTCAAACATCAACAGCCACTACAACTGCTGAACCTACAACAACTCAAACATCAACAGCCACTACAACTGCTGAACCTACAACAACTCAAACATCAACAGCCACTACAACTGCTGCTGAACCTACTACAACTCTGAACCTAAACAACAAACATCAACGGCCACTACAACTGCTGAACCTACAAATAACTCAAACATCAACAGCCACTACAACTGCTGAACCTACAACAACTCAAACATCAACGCCACTACAACTGCTGAACCTACAACAACTCAAACATCAACAGCCACTACAACTGCTGAACCTACAACAACTCAAACATCAACAGCCACTACAACTGCTGAACCTACAACAACTCAAACATCAACAGCCACTACAAACTGCTGAACCTACAACAACTCAAACATCAACGGCCACTACAACTGCTGAACCTACAACAACTCAAACATCAACAGCCACTACAACTGCTGAACCTACAACAACTCAAACATCAACAGCCACTACAACTGCTGAACCTACAACAACTCAAACATCAACGGCCACTACAACTGCTGAACCTACAACAACTCAAACATCAACAGCCACTACAACTGCTGAACCTACAACTCAAACATCAACAGCCACTACAACTGCTGAACCTACAACAACTCAAACATCAACAGCCACTACAACTGCTGAACCTACAACAACTCAAACATCAACGGCCACTACAACTGCTGAACCTACAACAACTCAAACATCAACAGCCACTACAACTGCTGAACCTACAACAACTCAAACATCAACAGCCACTACAACTGCTGAACCTACAACAACTCAAACATCAACAGCCACTACAACTGCTGAACCTACAACAACTCAAACATCAACAGCCACTACAACTGCTGAACCTACAACAACTCAAACATCAACAGCCACTACAACTGCTGAACCTACAACAACTCAAACATCAACAGCCACTACAACTGCTGAACCTACAACAACTCAAACATCAACAGCCACTACAACTGCTGAACCTACAACAACTCAAACATCAACAGCCACTACAACTGCTGAACCTACAACTCAAACATCAACAGCCACTACAACTGCTGAACCTCACAACAACTCAAACATCAACGGCCACTACAACTGCTGAACCTACAACAACTCAAACATCAACAGCCACTACAACTGCTGAACCTACAACAACTCAAACATCAACAGCCACTACAACTGCTGAACCTACAACAACTCAAACATCAACGGCCACTACAACTGCTGAACCTACAACAACTCAAACATCAACAGCCACTACAACTGCTGAACCTACAACAACTCAAACATCAACGGCCACTACAACTGCTGAACCTACAACAACTCAAACATCAACAGCCACTACAACTGCTGAACCTACAACAACTCAAACATCAACGGCCACTACAACTGCTGAACCTACAACAACTCAAACATCAACAGCCACTACAACTGCTGAACCTACAACTCAAACATCAACGGCCACTACAACTGCTGAACCTACAACAACTCAAACATCAACGGCCACTACAACTGCTGAACCTACAACAACTCAAACATCAACAGCCACTACAACTGCTGAACCTACAACAACTCAAACATCAACAGCCACTACAACTGCTGAACCTACAACAACTCAAACATCAACAGCCACTACAACTGCTGAACCTACAACAACTCAAACATCAACGGCCACTACAACTGCTGAACCTACAACAACTCAAACATCAACAGCCACTACAACTGCTGAACCTACAACAACTCAAACTCAACACATCAACAGCCACTACAACTGCTGAACCCACAACAACTCAAACATCAACAGCCACTACAACTGCTGAACCTACAACAACTCAAACATCAACAGCCACTACAACTGCTGAACCTACAACAACTCAAACATCAACGCCACTACAACTGCTGGAACCTACAACAACTCAAACATCAACAGCCACTACAACTGCTGAACCTACAACAACTCAAACATCAACGGCCACTACAACTGCTGGACCTACAACAACTCAAACATCAACGGCCACTACAACTGCTGAACCTACAACAACTCAAACATCAACGGCCACTACAACTGCTGAACCTTACAACAACTCAAACATCAACGGCCACTACAACTGCTGAACAACAACTCAAACATCAACAGCCACTACAACTGCTGAACCTACAACAACAACTCAAACATCAACAGCCACTACAACTGCTGAACCTACAACAACTCAAACATCAACAGCCACTACAACTGCTGAACCTACAACAACTCAAACATCAACAGCCACTACAACTGCTGAACCTACAACAACTCAAACATCAACGCCACTACAACTGCTGAACCTACAACAACTCAAACATCAACAGCCACTACAACTGCTGAACCTACAACAACTCAAACATCAACGGCCACTACAACTGCTGAACCTACAACAACTCAAACATCAACAGCCACTACAACTGCTGAACCTACAACAACTCAAACATCAACGGCCACTACAACTGCTGGACCTACAACAACTCAAACATCAACAGCCACTACAACTGCTGAACCTACAACAACTCAAACATCAACGGCCACTACAACTGCTGGACCTACAACAACTCAAACATCAACAGCCACTACAACTGCTGAACCTACAACAACTCAAACATCAACAGCCACTACAACTGCTGAACCTACAACAACTCAAACATCAACAGCCACTACAACTGCTGAACCTACAACAACTCAAACATCAACGGCCACTACAACTGCTGAACCTACAACAACTCAAACATCAACAGCCACTACAACTGCTGAACCTACAACAACTCAAACATCAACGGCCACTACAACTGCTGAACCTACAACAACTCAAACATCAACAGCCACTACAACTGCTGAACCTACAACAACTCAAACATCAACAGCCACTACAACTGCTGAACCTACAACAACTCAAACATCAACAGCCACTACAACTGCTGAACCTACAACAACTCAAACATCAACGGCCACTACAACTGCTGAACCTACAACAACTCAAACATCAACAGCCACTACAACTGCTGAACTCTACAACAACTCAAACATCAACGCCACTACAACTGCTGAACCTACAACAACTCAAACATCAACGCCACTACAACTGCTGAACCTACAAATAACTCAAACATCAACGGCCACTACAACTGCTGAACCTACAACAACTCAAACATCAACAGCCACTACAACTGCTGAACCTACAACAACTCAAACATCAACAGCCACTACAACTGCTGAACCTACAACAACTCAAACATCAACAGCCACTACAACTGCTGAACCTACAAATAACTCAAACATCAACGGCCACTACAACTGCTGAACCTACAACAACTCAAACATCAACAGCCACTACAACTGCTGAACCTACAACAACTCAAACATCAACAGCCACTACAACTGCTGAACCTACAACAACTCAAACATCAACGGCCACTACAACTGCTGAACCTACAACAACTCAAACATCAACAGCCACTACAACTGCTGAACCTACAACAACTCAAACATCAACAGCCACTACAACTGCTGAACCTACAACAACTCAAACATCAACGGCCACTACAACTGCTGAACCTACAACAACTCAAACATCAACAGCCACTACAACTGCTGAACCTACAACAACTCAAACATCAACAGCCACTACAACTGCTGAACCTACAACAACTCAAACATCAACGGCCACTACAACTGCTGAACCTACAACAACTCAAACATCAACGGCCACTACAACTGCTGAACCTACAACAACTCAAACATCAACAGCCACTACAACTGCTGAACCTACAACAACTCAAACATCAACAGCCACTACAACTGCTGGAACCTACAACAACTCAAACATCAACAGCCACTACAACTGCTGAACCTACAACAACTCAAACATCAACAGCCACTACAACTGCTGAACCTACAACAACTCAAACATCAACAGCCACTACAACTGCTGAACCTACAACAACTCAAACATCAACGGCCACTACAACTGCTGAACCTACAACAACTCAAACATCAACGGCCACTACAACTGCTGAACCTACAACAACTCAAACATCAACAGCCACTACAACTGCTGAACCTACAACAACTCAAACATCAACAGCCACTACAACTGCTGAACCTACAACAACTCAAACATCAACAGCCACTACAACTGCTGAACCTACAACAACTCAAACATCAACAGCCACTACAACTGCTGGACCTACAACAACTCAAACATCAACGGCCACTACAACTGCTGAACCTACAACAACTCAAACATCAACGGCCACTACAACTGCTGAACCTACAACAACTCAAACATCAACGGCCACTACAACTGCTGAACCTACAACAACTCAAACATCAACAGCCACTACAACTGCTGAACCTACAACAACTCAAACATCAACAGCCACTACAACTGCTGAACCTACAACAACTCAAACATCAACAGCCACTACAACTGCTGAACCTACAACAACTCAAACATCAACAGCTACTACAACTGCTGAACCTACAACAACTCAAACATCAACAGCCACTACAACTGCTGAACCTACAACAACTCAAACATCAACAGCCACTACAACTGCTGAACCTACAACAACTCAAACATCAACAGCCACTACAACTGCTGGAACCTACAACAAACTCAAACATCAACAGCCACTACAACTGCTGAACCTACAACAACTCAAACATCAACAGCCACTACAACTGCTGAACCTACAACAACTCAAACATCAACAGCCACTACAACTGCTGAACCTACAACAACTCAAACATCAACAGCCACTACAACTGCTGAACCTACAACAACTCAAACATCAACGGCCACTACAACTGCTGAACCTACAACAACTCAAACATCAACAGCCACTACAACTGCTGAACCTACAACAACTCAAACATCAACGGCCACTACAACTGCTGAACCTACAACAACTCAAACATCAACAGCCACTACAACTGCTGAACCTACAACAACTCAAACATCAACGGCCACTACAACTGCTGAACCTACAACAACTCAAACATCAACAGCCACTACAACTGCTGAACCTACAACAACTCAAACATCAACGGCCACTACAACTGCTGAACCTACAACAACAAACATCAACAGCCACTACAACTGCTGAACCTACAACAACTCAAACATCAACAGCCACTACAACTGCTGGACCTACAACAACTCAAACATCAACAGCCACTACAACTGCTGAACTCTACAACAACTCAAACATCAACGCCACTACAACTGCTGAACCTACAACAACTCAAACATCAACGGCCACTACAACTGCTGAACCTACAACAACTCAAACATCAACGGCCACTACAACTGCTGAACCTACAACAACTCAAACATCAACAGCCACTACAACTGCTGAACCTACAACAACTCAAACATCAACGGCCACTACAACTGCTGAACCTACAACAACTCAAACATCAACAGCCACTACAACTGCTGAACCTACAACAACTCAAACATCAACAGCCACTACAACTGCTGAACCTACAACAACTCAAACATCAACGGCCACTACAACTGCTGAACCTACAACAACTCAAACATCAACAGCCACTACAACTGCTGAACCTACAAATAACTCAAACATCAACAGCCACTACAACTGCTGAACCTACAACAACTCAAACATCAACAGCCACTACAACTGCTGAACCTACAACAACTCAAACATCAACAGCCACTACAACTGCTGAACCTACAACAACTCAAACATCAACGGCCACTACAACTGCTGAACTCTACAACAACTCAAACATCAACGGCCACTACAACTGCTGAACCTACAAATAACTCAAACATCAACAGCCACTACAACTGCTGAACCTACAACAACTCAAACATCAACAGCCACTACAACTGCTGAACCTACAAATAACTCAAACATCAACAGCCACTACAACTGCTGAACCTACAAAATAACTCAAACATCAACAGCCACTACAACTGCTGAACCTACAACAACTCAAACATCAACAGCCACTACAACTGCTGGACCTACAACAACTCAAACATCAACGGCCACTACAACTGCTGAACCTACAACAACTCAAACATCAACGGCCACTACAACTGCTGAACCTACAACAACTCAAACATCAACAGCCACTACAACTGCTGGAACCTACAACAACTCAAACATCAACAGCCACTACAACTGCTGAACCTACAACAACTCAAACATCAACAGCCACTACAACTGCTGAACCTACAACAACTCAAACATCAACAGCCACTACAACTGCTGAACCTACAACAACTCAAACATCAACAGCCACTACAACTGCTGGACCTACAACTCTCAAACATCAACAGCCACTACAACTGCTGAACCTACAACAACTCAAACATCAACAGCCACTACAACTGCTGGACCTACAACAACTCAAACATCAACAGCCACTACAACTGCTGAACCTACAACAACTCAAACATCAACAGCCACTACAACTGCTGAACCTACAACAACTCAAACATCAACGGCCACTACAACTGCTGAACCTACAACAACTCAAACATCAACAGCCACTACAACTGCTGAACCTACAACAACTCAAACATCAACGGCCACTACAACTGCTGAACCTACAACAACTCAAACATCAACAGCCACTACAACTGCTGAACCTACAACAACTCAAACATCAACAGCCACTACAACTGCTGAACCTACAACAACTCAAACATCAACAGCCACTACAACTGCTGAACCTACAACAACTCAAACATCAACAGCCACTACAACTGCTGGAACCTACAACAACTCAAACATCAACGGCCACTACAACTGCTGAACCTACAACAACTCAAACATCAACAGCCACTACAACTGCTGAACCTACAACAACTCAAACATCAACAGCCACTACAAACTGCTGAACCTACAACAACTCAAACATCAACAGCCACTACAACTGCTGAACCTATAACAACTCAAACATCAACAGCCACTACAACTGCTGAACCTACAACAACTCAAACATCAACAGCCACTACAACTGCTGAACCTACAACAACTCAAACATCAACAGCCACTACAACTGCTGAACCTACAACAACTCAAACATCAACAGCCACTACAACTGCTGGACCTACAACAACTCAAACATCAACAGCCACTACAACTGCTGAACCTACAACAACTCAAACATCAACAGCCACTACAACTGCTGAACCTACAACAACTCAAACATCAACAGCCACTACAACTGCTGGACCTACAACAACTCAAACATCAACGGCCACTACAACTGCTGAACCTACAACAACTCAAACATCAACAGCCACTACAACTGCTGAACCTACAACAACTCAAACATCAACAGCCACTACAACTGCTGGACCTACAACAACTCAAACATCAACGGCCACTACAACTGCTGAACCTACAACAACTCAAACATCAACAGCCACTACAACTGCTGGACCTACAACTCAAACATCAACGGCCACTACAACTGCTGAACCTACAACAACTCAAACATCAACAGCCACTACAACTGCTGAACCTAACAACTCAAACATCAACGCCACTACAACTGCTGAACCTACAACTCAAACATCAACGGCCACTACAACTGCTGAACCTACAACAACTCAAACATCAACAGCCACTACAACTGCTGAACCTACAACAACTCAAACATCAACAGCCACTACAACTGCTGAACCTACAACAACTCAAACATCAACTGCCACTACAACTGCTGAACCTACAAATAACTCAAACATCAACAGCCACTACAACTGCTGAACCTACAACAACTCAAACATCAACAGCCACTACAACTGCTGAACCTACAAATAACTCAAACATCAACAGCCACTACAACTGCTGAACCTACAACAACTCAAACATCAACAGCCACTACAACTGCTGAACCTACAACAACTCAAACATCAACGGCCACTACAACTGCTGAACCTACAAACAACTCAAACATCAACAGCCACTACAACTGCTGAACCTACAACAACTCAAACATCAACAGCCACTACAACTGCTGAACCTACAACAACTCAAACATCAACGGCCACTACAACTGCTGAACCTACAACAACTCAAACATCAACGGCCACTACAACTGCTGAACCTACAACAACTCAAACATCAACAGCCACTACAACTGCTGAACCTACAACAACTCAAAACAGCCACAACTGAACCTACAACAACTCAAACATCAACAGCTACTACAACTGCTGAACTCTACATCAAACAGCCACTACAACTGCTGAACCCATAACATCAACGGCCACTACAACTGCTGAACCTACAACAACTCAAACATCAACAGCCACTACAACTGCTGAACCTACAACAACTCAAACATCAACGGCCACTACAACTGCTGAACCTACAACAACTCAAACATCAACGCCACTACAACTGCTGAAATCCTACAACAACTCAAACATCAACAGCCACTACAACTGCTGAACTCTACAACAACTCAAACATCAACAGCCACTACAACTGCTGAACCTACAACAACTCAAACATCAACGGCCACTACAACTGCTGAACCTACAACAACTCAAACATCAACAGCCACTACAACTGCTGAACCTACAACAACTCAAACATCAACAGCCACTACAACTGCTGAACCTACAACAACTCAAACATCAACAGCCACTACAACTGCTGGACCTACAACTCAACTCAAACATCAACAACTGATGAACACTACAACTGCTGAACCTACAACAACTCAAACATCAACGGCCACTACAACTGCTGAACCTACAACAACTCAAACATCAACAGCCACTACAACTGCTGAACCTACAACAACTCAAACATCAACGGCCACTACAACTGCTGAACCTACAAAACTCAAACATCAACGCCACTACAACTGCTGAACCTACAACAACTCAAACATCAACAGCCACTACAACTGCTGAACCTACAACAACTCAAACATCAACGGCCACTACAACTGCTGAACCTACAACAACTCAAACATCAACGGCCACTACAACTGCTGAACCTACAACAACTCAAACATCAACAGCCACTACAACTGCTGAACCTACAACAACTCAAACATCAACAGCCACTACAACTGCTGAACCTACAACAACTCAAACATCAACGGCCACTACAACTGCTGAACCTACAACAACTCAAACATCAACAGCCACTACAACTGCTGGACCTAACAACTCAAACATCAACAGCCACTACAACTGCTGAACCTACAACAACTCAAACATCAACAGCCACTACAACTGCTGAACCTACAACTCAAACATCAACGGCCACTACAACTGCTGAACCTACAACAACTCAAACATCAACAGCCACTACAACTGCTGAACCCACAACAACTCAAACATCAACAGCCACTACAACTGCTGAACTCTACAAATAACTCAAACATCAACAGCCACTACAACTGCTGGACCTACAACAACTCAAACATCAACAGCCACTACAACTGCTGAACCTACAACAACTCAAACATCAACAGCCACTACAACTGCTGAACCTACAACAACTCAAACATCAACAGCCACTACAACTGCTGAACCTACAACAACTCAAACATCAACAGCCACTACAACTGCTGGACCTACAAATAACTCAAACATCAACAGCCACTACAACTGCTGAACCTACAACAACTCAAACATCAACAGCCACTACAACTGCTGGAACCTACAACAACTCAAACATCAACGGCCACTACAACTGCTGAACCTACAACAACTCAAACATCAACGGCCACTACAACTGCTGAACCTACAACAACTCAAACATCAACAGCCACTACAACTGCTGAACCTACAACAACTCAAACATCAACAGCCACTACAACTGCTGAACCTACAACAACTCAAACATCAACAGCCACTACAACTGCTGGACCTACAACAACTCAAACATCAACAGCCACTACAACTGCTGAACCTACAAATAACTCAAACATCAACAGCCACTACAACTGCTGAACCTACAACAACTCAAACATCAACGCCACTACAACTGCATGAACCTACAACAACTCAAACATCAACAGCCACTACAACTGCTGAACCTACAACAACTCAAACATCAACAGCCACTACAACTGCTGAACCTACAACAACTCAAACATCAACAGCCACTACAACTGCTGACTCTACTACAACTCAAACATCAACAGCCACTACAACTGCTGAACCCACAACAACTCAAACATCAACAGCCACTACAACTGCTGAACCTACAACAACTCAAACATCAACAGCCACTACAACTGCTGAACCTACAACAACTCAAACATCAACAGCCACTATAACTGCTGAACCTACAACAACTCAAACATCAACAGCCACTACAACTGCTGAACCTACAACAACTCAAACATCAACGGCCACTACAACTGCTGAACCTACAACAACTCAAACATCAACAGCCACTACAACTGCTGAACCTACAACAACTCAAACATCAACAGCCACTACAACTGCTGAACTCTACAACAACTCAAACATCAACAGCCACCACAACTGCTGAACCTACAACAACTCAAACATCAACAGCCACTACAACTGCATGAACCTACAACAACTCAAACATCAACAGCCACTACAACTGCTGAACCTACAACAACTCAAACATCAACAGCCACTACAACTGCTGGACCTACAACAACTCAAACATCAACAGCCACTACAACTGCTGAACCTACAACAACTCAAACATCAACGGCCACTACAACTGCTGAACCTACAACAACTCAAACATCAACGGCCACTACAACTGCTGAACCTACAACAACTCAAACATCAACAGCCACTACAACTGCTGAACCTACAAATAACTCAAACATCAACAGCCACTACAACTGCTGAACTACAACAACTCAAACATCAACGGCCACTACAACTGCTGAACCTACAACAACTCAAACATCAACGCCACTACAACTGCTGAACCTACAACAACTCAAACATCAACAGCTACTACAACTGCTGAACCTACAACAACTCAAACATCAACGGCCACTACAACTGCTGAACCTACAACAACTCAAACATCAACAGCCACTACAACTGCTGAATTCCTACAAATAACTCAAACATCAACGCCACTACAACTGCTGAACCTACAATCAACTCAAACATCAACCGCTACTACAACTGCTGAACCTACAACAACTCAAACATCAACAGCCACTACAACTGCTGAACCTACAACAACTCAAACATCAACGGCCACTACAACTGCTGAACCTACAACAACTCAAACATCAACAGCCACTACAACTGCTGGAACTACAACAACTCAAACATCAACAGCCACTACAACTGCTGGACTCTACAACAACTCAAACATCAACAGCCACTACAACTGCTGAACCTACAACAACTCAAACATCAACAGCCACTACAACTGCTGAACTCTACAACAACTCAAACATCAACAGCCACTACAACTGCTGAACCTACAACTAAACTCAAAACATCAACAGCCACTACAACTGCTGAACCTACAACAACTCAAACATCAACAGCCACTACAACTGCTGGACCTACAACTCAAACATCAACAGCTACTACAACTGCTGGACCTACAACAACTCAAACATCAACGTGCCACTAAGGCAACTGCTGAACCTTGGCAACAACTCAAACATCAACGCCACTACAACTGCTGAACCTACAACAACTCAAACATCAACAGCTACTACAACTGCTGAACCTACAACAACTCAAACATCAACGGCCACTACAACTGCTGAACCCATAACAACTCAAACATCAACGGCCACTACAACTGCTGGACTCTTACAACAACTCAAACATCAACAGCTACTACAACTGCTGAACCTACAACAACTCAAACATCAACAGCCACTTACAACTGCTGAACCTACAACTCAAACATCAACGGCTACTACAACTGCTGAACTCTACAACAACTCAAACATCAACAGCCACTACAACTGCTGAACCTACAACAACTCAAACATCAACAGCCACTACAACTGCTGGACCTACAACAACTCAAACATCAACAGCCACTACAACTGCTGAACCTACAACAACTCAAACATCAACGGCCACTACAATCGCTGAACTTACAACAATCTCAAACATCAACGGCCACTACAACTGCTGGACCTACAACAACTCAAACATCAACAGCCACTACAACTGCTGAACCTACAAATAACTCAAACATCAACGGCCACTACACAACTGCTGGACCTACAACAACTCAAACATCAACGCCACTACAACTACTGAACTGGCAATAACTCAAACATCAACAGCCACTACAACTGCTGGACCTACAACAACTCAAACATCAACAGCCACACACAACTGCTGAACTCTACAACAACTCAAACATCAACAGCCACTATAACTGCTGAACCTGGCTAACAACTCAAACATCAACAGCTACTACAACTGCTGGACCTACAACAACTCAAACATCAACAGCCACTTCACAACTGCTGAACCACAACAACTCAAACATCAACAGCCACTACAACTGCTGAACCTACAACTCAAACATCAACTGGCTACTACAACTGCTGAACCCACAACAACATCAAACTTGACAACAGCCACTACAACTGCTGAATTCCTACAAATAACTCAAACATCAACAGGGTAAAACACTACAAGCTAGCATGCTGAACCCACAAATAACTCAAACATCAACAGCTACTACAACTGCTGAACCTACAACAACCCAAACATCAACGGCTACTACAACTGCTGAAACTCTATAACAACTTCAAACAACAACAAGCTACTCACAACTGCTGAACCATAACTCAAACATCAACGTGCCACTACAACTGCTGAACCCACTAACAACTCAAACATCAACAACAGCTACTCTACAACTGCTGAACCTACAACAACTCAAACATCAACAGCCACTACAACTGCTGAACCTACAACAACTCAAACATCAACGGCCACTACAACTGCTGGACTCTACAACAACTCAAACATCAACAGCCACTACAACTGCTGAACTCTACAACAACTCAAACATCAACAGCCACTACAACTGCTGAACCTACAACAACTCAAACATCAACAGCCACTGCTACAACTGTTGAATCCTAACTCAAACATCAACAGTACACATAAGTGCTGGCAACCTACAACAACTCAAACATCAACGCCACTACAACTGCTGGAACCTACAACAATCTCAAAACATCAACGGCCACTACAACTGCTGGACCTACAACAACTCAAACATATCAACAGCCACTACAACTGCTGGACCTACAACTCAAACATCAACAGCCACTACAACTGCTGAACCCACAACAAACTCAAACATCAACAGCCACTACGAACTGCTGAACCAAGCAACAACTCAAACATCAACAGCCACTACAACTGCTGAACCTACAACAACTCAAACATCACCGGCCACTACAACTGGCTGAACCTACAACAATTGAAACATCAACGGCCACTCACAACTGCTGAACCTACAACAACTCAAACATCAACAGCCACTACAACTGCTGAACCTACAACAACTCAAACATCAACGGCCACTACAACTACTGAACTTACAACAACTCAAACATCAACAGCCACTACAACTGCTGAATCTCACAACAATGCTCAAACATCAACGTGCCACTACAACTGCTGAACCTACAAATAACTCAAACATCAACGCCACTACAACTGCTGAACCTACAACAACTCAAACATCAACAGCCACTCACAACTGCTGAACCTACAACACCTCAAACATCAACAGCTACTAAAACTGTTGGACCTACAACTCAAACATCAATAACAGCCACTACAACTGCTGAACCTACAACAACTCAAATATCAACAGCCACTACAACTGCTGAACCTTCAACAACTCAAACATCAACAGCCACTACAACTGCTGAACCTACAACAACTCCAAACATCAACGGCCACCACAACTGCTGAACCTACAACAACTCAAACATCAACGCTACACTACAACTACTGAACTGCAACAACTCAATCATCAACAGCAACTAAGCAACCGCTGAACCTACAACAACTCAAACATCAACGCCACTACAACTGGGTGAACCTGGTTAACAACTCAAACATCAACAGGCCACTACAACTGCTGAACCTTCAACAACTCAAACATCAACGGCCACTACAACTGCTGAACTTTACAACAACTCAAACATCAACAGCCACTACAACCGCTGAACTCTACAACAACTCAAACATCAACAGCCACTTGCAACTGCTGAACTCTACAACAACTCAAACATCAACGGCCACTACAACTGCTGAACCTACAACAACTCAAACATCAACAGCCACTACAACTGCTGAATCCTACAACAAACTCTAACATCAACAGCCACTTCACAACTGCTGGAACCTACCAAATAACTCAAACATCAACAGCCACTACAACTGCTGAACCTACAACAACTCAAACATCAACAGCTCACCACAAAATGCTGAACTCTACAACAACTCAAACATCAACAGCCACTACAACTGCTGAACTCCACAACAACTCAAACATCAACAGCCACTACAACTGCTGAACCTACAACAACTCAAACATCAACAGCCACTACAACTGCTGAACCTACAACTCAAACATCAACAGCCACTACAACTGCTGAACCTACAACAACTCAAACATCAACGCCACTACAACTGCTGGACCTACAAATAACTCAAATATCAATGGCCAGTTCAAACTGCTGACCTACAACAACTCAAACATCAACAGCCACTACAACTGCTGGACCTACAACAACTCAAACATCAACAGCCACTACAACTGCTGAACCTACAACAACTCAAACATCAACAGTGCCTACAACTGCTGAACCTACAACAACTCAAACATCAACAGCCACCACAAATGCTGAACTCTACAACAACTCAAACATCAACAAGCCACTACAACTACTGGAACCCTACAACAACTCAAACATCAACGGCCACTACAACTGCTGAACCTACAACAACTCAAACATCAACGCCACTACAACTGCTGAACCTACAACAACTCAAACATCAACGCTCACTACAACTGCTGAACCTACAACAACTCAAATATCAACAGCCACAACAACTGCTGAACCTTCAACCACTCAAACATCAACAGCCACTACAACTGCTGAACCTACAATAACTCAAACATCAACGGGCCACTACAAATCATTGCTGGATCCACAACAACTCAAACATCAACAGCCACTACAACTGCTGAACCTACAACAACTCAAACATCAACAGCCACTAAAACTGTTGGACCTGGCAACTCAAACACATCAATGGTCACTACAACTGCTGAACCTATTACAATTCAAACATCAACAGCCACTACAACTACTGAACTCTACAATAACTCAAACATCAACAGCCACCACAACTGCTGAACCTACAACAACTCCAAACATCAACGGCCACTCAAGTAACTGCCGAACCTACAAATAACTCAAACATCAACGGGCCACTAACCTACTGAAGTAAACAACAACTCAATCATCAACAACCACTACAACTGCTGAACCTTCAACCACTCAAACATCAACGGTCACTTCGCCAACTGCTGAACCACCAACAACTCAAACATCAACAGACACTACAACTGCTGAACCTTCAACCACTCAAACAGCAACAGCCATTACAACTGCTGAACCTACAACAACTCAAACATCAACAGCCACAACAACTGCTGAACCTTCAACCACTCAAACATCAACAGCCACTACAACTGCTGAACCTACAACAACTCAAACATCAACGGCCACTACAACTGCTGAACCTACAACAACTCAAACATCAACAGCCACTACAACAACTCAAACATCAACAGCCACTACAACTGCTGAACCTACAACAAGTCAAACATCAACAGCCACTACAACTGCTGAACCTACAAACTCAAACATCAACAGCCACTACAAATGCTGAACCTACAACAACTCAAACATCAACAGCCACTACAACTGCTGAACCTACAAGTTCTCAAACATCAACAGCCACTACAACTTCTGAAACCTACAACAACTCAAACATCAACAGCCACTACAAATGCTGAACCTACAACAACTCAAACATCAACAGCCACTACAACTGCTGGATTTACAACAACTCAAACATCAACAGCCACTACAACTGCTGAACCTACAACTCAAACATCAACGGCCACCACAAATGCTGAACCTACAACAACTCAAACATCAACAGCCACTACAACTGCTGGATTTACAACAACTCAAACATCAACAGCCACTACAACTGCTGAACCTACAACAACAAACATCAACGGCCACAAATGCTGAACCTACAACAACTCAAACATCAACAGCCACTACAACTGCTGGATTTACAACAACTCAAACATCAACAGCCACTACAACTGCTGAACCTACAATAACTCAAACATCAACGGCCACCACAAATGCTGAACCTACAACAACTCAAACATCAACAGCCACTACAACTGCTGGATTTACAACAACTCAAACATCAACAGCCACTACAACTGCTGAACCTACAACTCAAACATCAACAGCCACTACAACTGCTGAACCTACAACAACTCAAACATCAACAGCCACTACAACTGCTGGATTTACAACAACTCAAACATCAACAGCCACTACAACTGCTGAACCTACAACTCAAACATCAACAGCCACTACAACTGTTGGACCTACAACAACTCAAACATCAACAGCCACTACAACTGCTGAACCTCCAACAACTCAAACATCAACAGCCACAACAACTGCTGGACCTACAACAACTCAAACATCAACGGCCACTACAACTGCTGGACCTACAACAACTCAAACATCAACAGCCACTACAACTGCTGAACGCACAACAAGTCAAACATCAACAGCCACTACAACTGCTGAACCTCCAACAACTCAAACATCAACGGCCACTACAACTGTTGGACCTACAACAACTCAAACATCAACAGCCACTACAACTGCTGAACCTCCAACAACTCAAACATCAACGGCCACAACAACTGTTGGACCTACAACAACTCAAACATCAACGGCCACTACAACTGCTGGACCTACAACAACTCAAACATCAACAGCCACTACAACTTCTGAACGTACAACAAGTCAAACATCAACGGTCACTACAGCCAGTCCTACTACAAATACAACTACAAACACAAGACCTACTATAAATACAACAACAAATCTTTCTACAACTACAACCAGTCCTACTACAACTACAACTAGTCCTACTACAAATACAACTACAACCACAAGTCCTACTACAACTAAAATCACAAGTCCTATTACAATTACAACCACAACTACAACCAGTCCTACTACAACTACAACCACAACTACAACCAGCCCCACTACAACTACAACTACAACTGCCAAACCAAACACAACTACCACAAAAACAACAACAACAACAACGCCCACCACCACCACCACCACCACCACAGTACCAGCACGCCCCTCTGCCAACAGTAGCCATCCAGATTGTCATTATTGAGATATTTGTTCCAGCGCTACAAACCCGCAAACACCAGAATTTAAGACCCCTAGCCACAAAGGTAGAGAGTGCGTAAGTTTCAAACTGCAGAACATCCATCCATTCATCAAAACTGCTTATCTTCTTTTGGGTCGAGGGACCTGTAGAACAGGTTTCATTTTCATAGAATATTTAGAAACATGCCTAAAACTTACTGTTTTTACAGTTTGATGACGCCACTACAAAAAAAAGTATGAGAGCGCTTCCATCAGGATCATCGTGATTGCTTTCATGTAAGTTCATAGTTCAATGCTTCATTACTGGAATTATTTCTTTATTAAATGCTTTCAATGTCAGACAGATTGTGTGAATGTCATATAAACTTATATTTATGCATTAGACAGACCCTTTATCCAAAACAACTTGTATTCAATGTAATATATTTCATCATCAGGACACACACTGGAACTGTTTGAGCTAAACACCTAAACTTGATTCCTCTGACTAATTTCTTTATTTTATTAATATTACCATACTCTTTACTGTCAACACTGCTTTCCTAAGCATTTATAGTGTGTTGTTTTTTATTGCAGAGCTGTCACCAAAACCCGGGCAGAACAAAAATGCAGGCAGAGGTTCAGTTAGTGTTTAACCAAACGTCAGCCGAACCCATCCCCAGCAACACTGCCATTGTGAGACTCTGAAAGAAGCAGCTACAGTTTTAAACTCAACGTTCAATGTTATTTTTGATGCCAACACTATTTCTGTTATCAGTAAGTTGTCTGATATGCCCTGTTTCTATGATTCTAAATTGCCTAGAACGTTTTTGAGTTTGTGACACTTTTCAAAATAATTTTTTGTAGAATCACTGCAGAAAATTCCATTGACAATCCTGACCAATGGAACCTTTGTGGCTGCTCTTTCAAACACAAGTTCAAATGAGTTTCAGACCAGGCGAGCACTATAAAAACAGGGGTAAGTGTGATGATGCGCCTCCTCGTTATTTGGGGAAACATGCTTTGCCAATTTAGTCTGAACTAAATGACTCTCTTTTGCAGCTCGAACCGCTTTTTCTTGCTGATTACCCTGCATCATTCAGCATCATAACTATAACAGCTTCCAGGTATGCATGTTGTTGGAGGTTTCAAATATAGCTTTTTGATTTAACATAATGCTCGTTTTAATGGATGAATTTTTGACTTAAACCTCTCCATGATGCTAATGTGAAAACAAGGAGTGCGTCCACTATCCTAAACCCATGGATCTTATCACGGCGCGGCGCTCTCCACCAACAGCACCCAGATAGTGAACACTATGGTTCGAAAGTATCCAAAAAACAACACACTACCCTTCCAGATCTTCACGTATCGAAATTGTGATAAACGGTACAGTAAGTGTTGCACTTGAGTATTTGATTACTAAACTCATCAATGAAGGATAGAGTACAGTTATAACATTTTTCCTTGTGTTCAAGTCCAAGTGCGCTTTTATTAATGTGCAAATTCCCATTTTCTCACAAACAAAATTTGGTAACGCTTTAGTTTAAGGTCCAAATTTTCATGAACTTTCTAAGGAATCCAGTCCTCATTAGCATGAATATTACTAGGATATTGTCTCTGTTTCATTAGTACTTATAAAGCAACATACGAATGCCTTATTCTGCACAGACCATATTCTCTACATCCTCTTAATCCACACTAAAAATTCCTGTGTTGTTTTAACTTTAAAATTTGGGTAAAATATGGACATATTTGTATACATCAATAATTGTATTTAAAAAGTATCCCAATGGTTTATTAACTGTAGCTGTAGTTTTGCTAAATAATTTTATCAGATAAATAACAGTAACCAAGTTTAACATTTTGTTCTTCCATTAATATTTTAAAAATAATTTCCTCATATTTTGATGGCTTACTCCAACTTATAGGGTCATTAAAAACAACATCCTCCGGAGAGAGAATGCTAATGTGCAATGGATATTCAGTCACGTGACTGTTCACTCACGAGCCCTGGAGTGGCAAAAACCACCATAGAACTGCCAGCACAAGCCGGTCAATTTAACAAAATATGTGAACAAGATGCAAGTTTTGGGCACTTGTGATCCATATACAGCACCTGCTGCAGCATTTCAAGCACTAAAACAGCATCACTAGGGTGGGTTGCACCAATAAGGATTAAATTAAGCAAAGGTTAATGCTAATCAAGGTGTCAGGAACGTGAACAGGCGGCAGGCAGAGATGCATGATTCAAATGCAGGAGAATTTAATAAATAAAACAATCAAAAAAACAGGACACAAAACAAATTAGCAAAACGCGTGATAAAGGGGACATCGTTGCATTTGCAACACCAAACATTAAACAACGACAGAAACATGAGCTATATACACACAGGAAGACTAGCTAAACGAGATAACAAGGGGTGTGGTGAATGGGAAACACCTGGGAAAACTAATCAACATGAAAACTACAAAGAACTAAGCAAAACTCTACAGGAACAGGACACAGAAAAGAACACAGAGCCTAGGCATAAATACTTCAACATAAAAGTCCCACACAGAGTGCCAGACACAGAACAGATGTGACACAAGGAATTTGTTGATCTGGGTTTTATATTAAATCGAGTGTTGCACCCACTTAATTTTAAACACTCTATGCAGAACACACCGTTAGGAATCAAAGGGCTGATCGAGGATGAACCGACACCAGACTAAAGAATCCACATTAGTGTAACCAAACCTTCGCATGTGCCTTAATGTACTAAAACAGTGATATTAAAAATATCAAATTCAGTTTACACCTTTTGATGATGTAATATATATATGTATAGCAGATAGGCCAAGAACCATGAGCATAATGTGTTTTCTTCAGTAAGCCATGCGTTTAGTTCAGGGCTCTCTCACAGCCTGGGGGGAAAAGCTGTTGAGCAAGTCTGGTGGAGCGGGCTCTGATGCTCCTGGAACCATCTTCCTGATGGAAGGAGCTGGAAAAGACTGTGGGAGGGTGGGTGGGGTCGCTTCACGTATACTGTTTGCTTTGCTGGAGCATCGTGCAAGGAAATATAGCAGGATGGGAGGAGAGGGGCACCAGCCAGTCCTTGTAGCTGTGTTCACTGTCCACTTTAGGGTCTTTAAATGTGCGCTGCACTACAGTTCCAATACTCAGACAGAGATGCAGCTGGTCAACCACGCTCTCAATGGTGCCCCTGTAGAAGGTGGTGAGAAATCGCGGGAGAGAGACTTGCTCTTTTCAGCCGGGCGGAGAAAGATGTGGCGCTTGTTGTGCCTTCATGGGAGAGTGACATGGTGTTGGTGGTCCAGGTGGGAGTCCTCTGTGATGTGCACCCCAGCAAATTTAGTGCTGCTGACTCTCTTCGCAGTCCGGAAGGCTGTCGATGGTCAGTGGGGGGTGGTCAGCGGAGTTTCTCCTGAAATCCATCACAACCTCGCTGTCTTCCCCACATTTGAGGACAGGTTGTTAGTGCCACACCATTCAGCCAGCTGTGCCACTTCATTTCTGTAGTGTTTCATTGTTTGTTGACGATGAGACTCTACCACAGTTGTGTCATCGCTAACTTGATGATGTGGTTGAGCTGTGGTTTGGTCATACAGTCGTAGGTCAACAGCCGTGAAGAGAAGCGGCTGAGCACACAGCCTGTGGGGCACCTGTGCCTGTGTGTGGTAGTGCTCGAGGTGTTGTATGGGACATCAATTTGACCGAGGCTTTCCGTTAGAAAGTCCAGGGATCCACTACAGAGGAATTCGTTGAGGCCAGCAGGTTTAGTTTGTTGATGAGCTGTTGTTGTGGATTATTGAACTGATGGTTGTGTGTTGAATGGTGAGTACCTGAGGTGGGGCGGGGTTCGATGGGGTCTAGAGTCTTCGGAGTTTAAAAATACGACCGTGGACCGGTAAACGCAGGTTCAGGCTTTATTGTTTATTTGCGGAGGACTAAAACCAGTGGGCTCTGGAAATGCAGTCCTACGCCACTGACTAATCTTCACGGTACTTGGGACCACAATTGAATGCATAGCAGCAGGTCTAAAAAGAGTCTCTGGACAAATTGTCTGGTAATTTAGATGGAAACGGGGTTTAATGACATTGAAAAAAAAAACACTTAACGAAACTCAGGTATGCAACATCAATAAGGTGTATATTGCATTTGGTCTTTTAATATCACTGTCTTACATTAAAACTTACTACAAACTCTGGTAAAATGACTGGCGGGCAAATGGAGAAAGCCTTGTTTTGGCTTCCAGGCGTTCATAATGCTGTGACGTCACATGAAAACTATGACTAATACTGTACTCTGTCTACTGTACTGAGAGCTTCAGGCAAATTCCCAAATGTCATTGAATGGATGAATTCTGCCTGTTTTCTTTTGTAACGCAGCATTTTCATCAGCTGGAAGTCGGCAGTAAGATCGCGTGTCGACCGCTTTACCCTGGTGGCTGTGTCGCTTCTGGTTCCGTGGTTTGATTGACCATGAACTACACGGGTGATTTCAACATAATGGATTCGACGGGTCTAAATGTTGCCTGGCGAATAATTCGCCACATAAAGATACAGAAAATACTTCTAATGAGTAGTAATGAA
>CM031949.1:21198354-21208422 GCA_018749465.1 Paracanthobrama guichenoti | reverse complement strand
GATATCTGCAAATATGACATGCTCTTTACCCCGGTATGCCCTTTTCATTAGCAAAAATACATATTATAATTAATATCTTAAATATTAAGATATCTGCAAATATGACAAATATTCTTTACCATATGTTTTATCGTGATCAAAAATGCATAATTAGGGGCCACCTATTGAAATCGTTAGATTTCTTATTATTATTCCACCATTGGAGTCTATGGCAGCCCATAGAACCGCTTGCTCAATAGTAACCACACCAAATTTGGAGTCTCTAACTCATTCCCTCTAGCCCCACCACCTGTCCAAAGTTTAACTCATATTTATGCCAATAACTTTTGAACAGTAATGGCTAGAAACAAAAAATGTTTTCTTTGATTCCTTGGCTCAAGCCAATTAGATTGATGTAAATTTTCCCGCCATTTTGAATTTTCCGAAAAACCTACTTTTTCTAACTCCTCCTTTGTTCTGACTTTCACGAAAATTGAAACGGAACATCATCAGACCATGCTGACAAAACATTATGGAATTCAAGTTGATCTTATTTACGTATTGCTGTTTGCTGCTATATTATTATAATTAATATTAATATCTTAAATATTAAGATGTCTGCAAATCTGACAAAAATCATTTACATTTTTATGTCCGCTTCATTAGCAAAAATACATATTTGCTATTTTGTCACTGTGTTTGATACTAAAACTAATCTCTTGAGATTACAGATGTAGCGAGGTATGTTTCTTTAGAGCATTCACATATGAGCCAGAATTAGCATGAACCACTCTGAGGCCTGTTCCACACATCCTGCATCTGTGTAACGTCAGCAGCAGAGTAATGTAGTGCTTTCACATTAAATTAATTTCTGCTGCGGCTCAATACAGGAAATGATGACATAAAGTAACAGGCAGAAATTATAAAATGGCCATTTGAAGTTGGCCAGTGATAATTATTACAAACTAAATTGTCATAAAATGTAAGTTTTGGATGGGGTAGAGCAAATCACACATTGTAATACATGTCAAATTCTCACATACAACAGAGGACCCTGAGGAGAGAAGTAAAGTGAAAAGAGCCGGCGAATGCTGTCGAAAGATTCTCACTCACGTCAATCAGGAAGTGAAAGAAGCAGAGAACAAACAGGTGAGAATAACACAATGGGTGCTTGACCTCAGAACAGACAACATTAAACTGATCCTGGATCATCTGTTGCCCCTAGAGGTTGGAGGACTACCAGAGACGACTGGACCTGTCCTCACTGAAACAGAGCGAGAACCCCATGATAGCGGAGTTTAAGGTGAGACCTCATATTTATCTCATTGAAATCATTTTATCAACATATAACTGAGAACATTAAAAGAAATTAGATTACAAAAAGTTGCATAACACATTATCACTTGCTATCAACAAAATTATGATTTTACTCTCTATCTAGAACTTGGACTTGACTAAGAGGAAGATGGTGCATGAGGGCCCGCTATCCTGGAAGGTCAACAAAGATAAAACTATTGGTGGGTGTGGCTTGGTCATTTACATAAAGATCTCTTAAAGGTGCAGTACCGAAAATAGCCTATTTAATTCTGTTGAGGAGAATGGTCATAAAAACCTAAATTATGACTTGTGTTTTGTGCAAGACAGCTTGACTAGCATAAGTGGACAGCAGGGCAAAAATGTAATGCTGCAAAAGTGTATAATATGGCATTTTTAAAGTTCCCCTATTATGCTTTTTTAAAAGGAGCTTTTGCACCAGAGGAACATTTTCATAGTTCCTATAACTATTGGCGGAAGTACTCGCTTTTTTAGTGTCTTTGCACCACAGGAACTGGGAATGATTTTAGTTATAGAAGCGCCTCTTGGGGCGTTTTTTTAAAATGAGCTCCTACTTCAGAGTAGGGTCTAACCCGGCACAATAGGAACTACCAGTGATGTAAGTTGATTAGCCGAACGCATGCCATATGAAAAACCGGCATCCACCATTTTTAAAGAGCCATGTAAACATTTTTACATATACTTCAGGAAGTAATTCCACTAACATGGAAAACAGTGATTAAATGGCATTAACCTGTCGCAGCATGTTCTTTTCTCAGCCTTAATGATATGTAGCACTGCATGTTGTTGTAGATTTCGTCTCTCAGCCCTCCTTAACATACATTCCATCTACGTTATAACGAATCGCATGACACGCAACAAAAAGAAAGCTCCGATCACAGCACCGTCCATCCTCCAGTTGTTGTCGTTGTTAAATGCCCATTACGTCGCTGTCAGCCGGCTTACGTCATTTCAGAATTTCTACTGACTGAGTCTGAATGTAACCAGAAAAATGGCCTTAGGGGAAAATTTTGTTCTTGGAGGACCGCCCTGATGGCTAATCCCTATAACTGTGTTCCTATAACTACCTGGTGCGAAAGCCCCTAAAGGTTCCCAGTTTTATTTTGGATGTCTTCTACAACAGATTCATGTGCATCCAAGGTCAAAAACATTTTAATGTTCTCATAATATGCACCGTAGCATCACCTCTTTTCTCAGTGTCTGAAATGGTTCGGTAAAGGATTCAGTTTCTCTAAACACCTCCTTTCCGAGAGCCTACTCTGCTCTGATTGGTCAGATGGCTGAATTTAAGCTCCGAGGCTTCCTCAGCACTTGTATACACAGTGATATGAACAGTAGCAATGTTTTTTTTGTCAGTTTTACCATATCATGTCGAGTCCTCGTCATTTGGAATTGCATGCAAAGTGGATTTTCTTTCGCAGCACAGAATACAGCGTCTTCTCAAGTCATCAACATGAACCAAATTATTCAAGGCCTCAGCTACAACTACAGTAGTTGAGGGTGAAAGTAGACATTGTTCGCAGGTAACCAATGAAGACCATAGGCTGGCATTTTGTAAATTTGTTACAAACCTACATAGGTTCGTGCAGGAAGTAAGACTGGAATTATGACGGCTCGCTTTGGCAGTTCAGAATCGTTTTTTCTTTTGGGAGACAATAACTCCATTATCATGCACTTTGATCTTTGAAAATTTGCAGACCGTTCACAAACATTTATATAACACTACATGAAAGTTGTCTGAAAAAGCATAATAAGGGGCACTTTAATGTAATATTATTGTGAAATGATTACAAATGGTATGTGTGTGTGCAGAGCTGTACACATTGCTGCTGGAAGATATATTGGTGCTACTTCAAAGGCAAGATGAGAAGCTGATCTTAAAATGCCACAGTAAGAATCTGGCGGGCACTGCTGAGACCAAACACATCTTCAGCCCCATCATCAAACTCAGCACTGTGATGGTACGCTCGGTCGCCACTGGTAAGGAGCACTGCTATCAGATCATACTTTTGAAAAAAACCCTCAAAATTAATTTCTTCCCAAATCAAATTAACTATAAAAGGTGTTTAATGACTTCTTGGTTAAAAAAAAGCATATTCAAGGGTAGGTCGAAATAACATTTTTGTCTGAATGTATTACAGACAACAGGTCATTCTTTGTGCTGTCTATGTCTGATAATGGAGCCCAGATCTATGAGCTGATGGCCCAGACTGTCTCTGAGCAGAAGACGTGAGTACTGATCTTTTTACCCATAATTCCTTTTAATCTGCCCTTTTAGTGTCCATAAAGTATCTGTTAGTCTGTTTAAGTGTACAAAATTCACCTCAGTTTGTTTAACCTCTGAAAGAGTGGACGAATGTTTGTGTCATTTACAATTCACAAATGTACCATTATAGTTAAGTCACCTTTATTTATATAGCGCTTTTTACAAGTCCAATTTCAAAGCAGCTTCACAGTGTTAACAAGAAAATAATGCAACACAATTTAATTCGGCTGTTCAGCCGCTCTGGAGAAAACAGTGATGTCATCCAGCTCATTTCAATTATCATATAGTGGCAGATCAGTAATATAGTTGAATATTTAGTGTCCCCAACTGAGCAAGCCAAAAGCCAAAGGTGACAGTGGCAAGGAACCAAAACTCCTTCAGGGTCAGAATGGAGAAAAAAACCTTGGGAGAAACCAGGCTCAGTCGGGGTGCCAGTTCTCCTCTGGCCGACGAACAAACAGTGTATGATTATAATTCTGGCAACATTACAGATCAGAAGTCATATTAGATCGAAAGATTGGAGTCATCACACCGGAGACAGGTTTAATGAGGATGTTGTGTCGATAGGGCATTTACAGAGGGGAGTTTTAATTGACACGCTCTCTGCAGACATTTCAGGGATGCGTTGGTCGTGTCCAGATGCAGGTCCACCATCTGGTCTGGATATGGCCCGGATCCGGCTGACTGCAGTAAACCTCGGGATAAACAGAGAGACTAACATTAGCGTAGATGCCATTCTTCTTATGATGTAACGAGTACATCAGGGGTTATGGGAAGTGTTCCCAGTTCCGGCTGACCTAGTTAATAGACCTATTATTTGAATAATAGAGATTGATAAGGTTCTATGTGTATGCCATAGTGTTTATTAATATTTTTCTGCCAAAGGCAGCATCTCTAATTTAAGTTTTTCCATCTGATTTTTTTTATTTAGCCTTATATAGCCTTATTTCAGTTTTCAGATTTTTAAACATTTTAGTTAACATTAAATGGGTCAGGAATTGAGAAATCTATCCCTAGGTCATTGTACTATAAAAACTCAAAATGTACTCATTCCATCCAGTCATTTTTATTGAAACCAAGCTCAGAAAACGTCTCATTTTGGATTTTTAACATTATTGCGTCATAGTGCGACGAAAGAGCGCCTCTGCAGAAGATGATCAATGCCTACTTCTCCATCATTGCCTCTTTAGCCCCACCTACTGATTTGCATATATCATGTAATAGTAAATACAAGAGACGCAAACACAGGATTACTCCAGCAACAAAATGATAACGATGCCTCTGAGGATTACAGGGCGTTTTGAAGTGCCAAGTTGTGGAAAAACACAGTCTATGTATTGCCATCCTTGTGATCCTAACATTAAGAAAGCGTGGATGAACTTTTATTTTTCACAAAGTTCCAGTCAGATCGCGTCAGTAAGACACTGTTCGTTTGTTCACTTCATTCTACAGCGGATTCATTCTTAAACAAGACACAATTCAATGTAGGCTTTTCAGAGAGAGAAAATAAAAGATGATGCTGTGCCAAATATATTGGACCCAATAATGTCGCAGCACACAAGTTTGAATAACAATTTTTTCACCATGTGTCATTATTGCTGTCTGATGCAGATCGTTTGACATGTTCTAGGTATTTATACTGTAGCGCTGAGGTCAAACTGAATAGTTGTGATTTGCTGTTCTTTGCTTTTATGGGGTTAATGTGTTGGATTATTGGCTACAGAAGAAAGCACGTAGAGAACGCTACTTTTGTTGTTGTTTTGATCGAAGCCATTCGCTGCAGTGCCGAGTAAAAGTTTCAGTGAGCAACATCATCTATTTTGTCATCAGTAAAACATTACAACGTATTTTATTTAAAACACAACACTTGTATACGTTTTTCATTTTATCGAAAAAGATTGAATGAGGAATAGTCTATAAAAACAATAGTGTTACAAACAGATGGTACATTCATTCATAATTCCATTTACACAAAACACCATAAGTCATCCTTTGCTTTGGCAATTATTACTGTGGTAACTCCAAGTACTTATTTTAATATGCAAAGAGAGGTTCAAAAACATGATAGAAAATAGCTTATTACTTCTAAATTAGGATTTTGTTTTTTGTTTACCACTTAAGCCCTGGGGCCATTTTGGGGATTTCCGCCTGAATTTGGCCTACCAAAATTGAAAAGCTTTTTTTTTAATATAAATTCAGTTTTGAAAGTGTGCAACTCAGGCCCTGTGTGCTCTAGCACCCTGCAGACAGTTTTGGCTGTTTCCACTAGATGGCAGCAAACACTGAAATAAATAATTTTGTCTGTATCATGTTGTATGCAAGATTTATTCAAATGGATCTGAAGGGAGGACTCCGTACAGGGTCCGCAGAGTTTAAGAGGTTAATGTAAAAAATCTTAATAATGTTATAAGTAGACCTCAGAGAACATACAATTTAAAAAAATGCAGTTCATGACCCCTTTAACTACCCGTTTTTTTGATTTTCCAAACACTAGGTGGCAGTGTCTGATCACACAAAGAGCAGACTGCATGAAGACCAAACTACACAACATCATTCCATTACCTCAGACTGAGTGAGTTTAAGGTTTCTACATCATTTATATAGTTTTATAGGCAGTAAGTTAATGTGATAACATGACATGTCTTGCAGTGGAGAACGTGAAGAGGTCGAGTTGATGAACTCTGGTGTTCAAAAACTAAACAAAGACGCTGAGCCCATTTCTTTAGGGAACATTCATGTGGAACAACACCAGTCTCCAGGTAAACATTTTTTGTTTGTATGTTTGTTTGATCCAGGGGGTTAATAAACCCATTGATTTGTTTCAGAAGGCCTTTATGTAAAAAAAAAAAAAAAAATCATCCATAACACGTTATAAAGTAAAATATCTAGCTTCCGGTCAGACGGCCTTCTGTATTCAACTTACAAAAAAAATGTAACTGACGATGGCGTTTGAACAGCAAGTCTTCTTAAGTTGAATACGGAAGGCGGTCTGCCGGAAGCTAGATATTTTACTTTATAAAGGATATTTTACTTACACAAACCCATTGATTCGCTTCAGAAGACCTTTATTAACCCCTGGAGCCATGTGGATTACTTTTATAATGGATGGATGCACTTTTTTGCCATTCACTGTCATTATAATGCTTGGATTAGCCAGGGCATTTTTCTGATTGTATTCGTCTGAAAAAAGAATGTCATATACAGCTAGGATGGCTTGAGGGCGAGTAAATTAAGGGATAATTTTTGGAACTATCCCTTTAATCAGGAAGAGACCATCTGACTGTGTACAGCAACCAGTCACAGCTTTTTTTTTTTTTTATTTGGATAGGAGCCTCATGATTATGTTTCAGAATAGTTTTAATCAATTTTGTTCTATATTTTCCTTAGAAAAAGATGACACTGAGGTCATGTCAACCCCGCCATCTAGCACCAACCCATTTGAGACCAAATCTGATGAGGAGGATGAAGAGGAAGAAAACTCACTACAGGATCAGGCTGAAGATGATGAAACGTTCGTGGTGGCTGATCTGACTGATCGACTGACGTTACTAAAGCAGCGCTCAAGGCTGGGCATCGCCATAGATGAGGACGAGGCCGAGGCCTTTGAGCTCCAGCCACTCAGAGCTGATGAAGCTCTCAGAACACGTGAGTAGAAGATAAACTTCTACGAGCTATCCCTCTCCCGTAACTGAAAATTTAATTCAGATAGGGACAACTAAAATCCAGCAAAACAACTTCTGGGATTAAAGCCACAATATGTAATATTTCGCCACTAGAGGTCGCTTATTCAAAATAAAGGCTTGGTTTGATGATGCCTTGATTTCGCTTTTATTATGCCACAGGCGAGCGCTTCCACTGCTTTTGCTCATGCGTATTTGGAGTAACACAGCGCTGTTTTATCACAGACACATTTGAGTGTTGAAAGTTATGTTATAATGCTACTCTGTGACTACTATGAGACACTTGTTGCACACTGCAGTGAGCTAGATTGATATAGGCATGGTAAAACATGGTACTCGCGGTAAATCAAGAAAACGAGATTTAAACAGTAAGACTAACTGTGTTGAGCTGTATACCAATGATTCGTTTTCTGTTGATTTAATGTATTCAAACAGTTGCTCACCTGTCTAATAAAACACATAATATTTTAAAGTGTCTTTGGTGTTTTCACGGTTTCTACAAAACAAAGCCAGAAATCAAGGCTAACGCGGGTATGTCATTGATAGGCGTGGTTAAAATTGCTTATTTCTCTGGATCTAAACATTCTTGGAAACATTTGGGATAATGTAAGTACACAAGTCAACAAAATATATAACATTGCTCTAGCGGTTTTTGGATATTTTAATCCAAAAATCGTACATATTGTGCCTTTAACCCTATATAACCGTAGGGCTGTAACGACACGTCAACTAACCGCCCTGGACAACAAGTTGTCTGCCACGTCATGTAATGTGAGAGCCGCACAAAACTGTATAATTAGATGGATTAGTTGACAGCCACTGCCAGCATTTTTGATCATTTTCAGAAAACTCAGAATATTTTGTTATATGAATATCTCAACATGCAATATATCAAAATAAAGAACAGGAGCCTCTGCTTTAAAAAAATAAAAAAATCTAGCTTCTTGCATTCTTTTTTTATCAACTCTTGAAGGTGGGTAAGTTTCATGAAACAACAATATTTTAAACAAAAAGCTGAGCAAATCACGTTTTTTTGTCAAAAATTACATCTGGATTCGATTCAGAATCATGTTTAAAACTTGAAGGGAGTAGGTTGAGTCCATCAACATCCCCAAAGCTTCACAGTCATTTACCTTCTATCGCTTGGTAACTTAACTTTTTCCCCGCCAGCATTTTTGATAATTTTCAGAAAAAGTTTCATGGCATATGCATCTGCTTACATATGTTTCTGCTTCTTCTTCCCCTGTGTTTTGATCGAGATTCTGTGCTCTTTCAGAAGATGCGTAATAGTGTTCCCTAAAGTATAACAGTAAAAACACAAAAAGCCCAAAAAATTGTCAGTGGTGGGGAAGCGTTTTCTCATAAATGGCGGAAAATTACATTAATGGATTAATAGACTAATCTGAAAATAATCAATAGATTAATTCATTTTTAAAATAATTGTTAGTTGCAGCCCTAAGAATCTGTCTATTTCTCATTTCTTTGTTCTTTAGTGGCGACACTGAGGCAGCTCCTGATTAACCACATGTCCAGTCAGGAAGACACAGACAGAGACCCCGAGAGAGGAGAGCAACGGGAACACGTAGCGAGGACACGTTCTCAGCAGGGGCCGGAGGACAGCGCTGCGATCGGGTCCACTGTTGAGAACGGATCAGAGAGGGGCGAGAACAGAGGGGAGAACGCACAGGAACTGCCCTCCGGAGACACAGGCTTCTTTGAGACATCTGAGGATTGTGGTGTGTGTTTGTCCTGTTTTTTCAAAGTCATATGGAGTGGCCTTTATTTTATGATAATATGATAATGTGCACTTTATTACATGACTACCTAACACATTAATAAGTAAATGGACAAGACTACAGAGTAGCACAGCTTTGTAGGATATTGATTGTGTGGGACAACCATCAATTATAAAGTTTAACGGTCATAGAAAAAAAAATTCTGCAAGAATTAAGACTAAACCTGTTCAGTGTTAACAATTATTAAAGCTGCAGTACGTAACTTTTTTTTTTTTGGTTAAAAATTATCAAAAATCTATTTTTGAGCAAGTACATAACCAGCCAGTGTTCAAAAATGATCTCTTTACCTTGGCCGATTCACAACGGTAATCTTGTAACAATGTTATAATTTGAGTGGTACTGGTAGCTTTCTGTGGAAAACTCGAGCTTCCGTGTTCGTCTTTGTGTCATTACATCACGTCTGTATACATAAAGGAGGTGTCCTCTAGTAGGCTATCGCATGTGAGGATGCTGCAGGTTTCAGATCATTTATGGCCTCTTCTTACAGCAGCTGGAATGTAATTAAACTTGTCATTTTGATGGCAGCTTGTAATACAGACAAAAATGACAATCATCGTTGACAACTGATGCATTGATAGACAACCCACACATACACCTCAAAACATTAGATTCTTCTGCGCTGAGGAGCCGTGCCGATGCACAACCCACGTAAAGATAACTCCGCAAATATCTGCAATTTCAGGGTTCAAACAGAGATGGCAACAAAGAGGTAAAACTTACGGACTGCAGCTTTAACTGGTCACAAATAGTAATGTTTCATCCACACCAGTAGGTGCCAGTATAAAGACCAAGACAAGTGCTATATTGATCAGTGAAACAAGTGCTCAAAATTGTAAGTGGTACCGTTGTTGATATTTTAAATCACCAAAACAAACACGCCCCTATTTTGATAGCTCCGCCCCATATTTACATAACACAATGACACAACGACAACGACTATGGCAGAATCTGTGTTACTATGGTAATCCAGGTCGAATGTTCAATGAAAAAGTCATCCCTTCCATGCCAAAAA
>CM031949.1:21119406-21133311 GCA_018749465.1 Paracanthobrama guichenoti | reverse complement strand
AAATCATTTTTATTAGGGCCGATGGTGTGAGGACCCTATTGTAATTGCTCAGCCTATTATTCTTCTTCTCCGAAATGAACCACATTTTTGACGTCCTAAACATGCTCGAAAACTCATGAAACTTTGCACATCAGAAGTGGTGGAAATTTACGTCTGTTATGGGTTTCAGAATTAGGTGTGGCAAAATGGATCGATAGCGCCACCTACAAAATTTCAATTAAGCGTCATTCACGCTACGTTTCACGTATGAGTATGACATTCTGTAGACACATGTACCAGCCCAATACCTACAAAAAAGCCTCTGGGAGCAAAATCTGAAAACCCAACAGGAATTGATATAGTTTGAATTTTCTCTACAAAAGTTTTGCAGTTTTTGCCATTTCCAGATGTTGTACTTTAACAAACTCCTCCTAGAGATTTAATCAGATCAACATTATATTTGGTCAGTCTAAATTAAAGGCCTTTGCGACGTTAAATTGCGAAGATCTTGAGTTTTTGCTGAAGGGTGTGGTCTGAAGACATCTATTTGCTGATATTCAGTTAGTCATAGTGCCACCTGCTGGCAACAGGAAATGGCATGCTTTACACTGATTAATTCCTCATTGAGATTTAAGCAGAACAACATAATATTTTGGTCCGTCTAATCTTAAGGCCTTAGCGATGCTAAATTGTGAAGAACGGCGTGTCCGTGGCGGTCTGACAAATTCTGATGTTTCGCCATGAAACAGGAAGTTGTTGTAACTCTGCCCCAAATTTCACATGTTTGATTGAGTCCTGGCCTGAAGACATCAACATGCCAATATTCAGTTAGTCATATTGCTACCTGCTGCCAGCTCTGTAAGTTGTTTACATTCATTATTACTGTAATGTTATGTGCTTTAAGACATTAGGTAATTTAACGCCGTCTCTCGTGACGCTTTGCAGACTCTGCTGTGCGTTTATGTGTTTTGAAGGAGGCATGGCTTCGAAGCGCTCTGAAGAGATGGTGGGCACTTATGCCTTCAAAGCTATCTTGCTATTGCTAGCTTTTCTAAAATTGCCTACCTTACCTTTAACAGCTAAATATGATGAAAGTTGTTTCCTGCCAAGATATTTGATAAACGAACACTTACGGAACATCATCTCCAGACGCATTAAGCAGGCCACAAAGTTATCAAAGTCAAGAGTCATGTCTGTCTCAGCGTAACGCGCTACCAGCAGCTGAAATATAGTGTTATTGAGACAGAAACCTAGGAGAGGAAAGAGAACACAAGCAGTGAATATTAAAATACGCCGCCAAATTGGGATTTTTGCTTGTATGTGTGCAAGTATCTGCAAACAAGAGTCTGGCTTGACTCACCGGCCTCTTTCAGTGCCAAACGCAGCTCTGGAGTGCTTATGGTTCCTGAACCATCCAAGTCATTCTTCTTGTAAATTCCCTGGGGGGATTTTAAAAAGAGGCAGCATGTTAACAATAATGTTAAATGGTTAATTTTGTTAAAGGCTGCTGGGTTTTAGGATCTCTTACAAGGTATTTCTGCACTTTCTTCCACAGAGTCGCGAACTCTCCCAGACCCAGTTTTCCATTTCCACTGTCCTGAGATACAGTTAAGGGAAATTTACAATACGACAACACTGTAATTCCTGTCTCCAGTAAATGTCACGTTAACACAAACATTAAAATGTAAGCAGTAGCAGCTGAGAGGATACATCCATGAGGTTCACCATGACACGACACGTCTCCATACTGAAGCCGTCAGTCTTTATGTCAGTTCCTACAAAACAACACAGCTCCTTAGACTCCTCCTTAGATCTTAAGTGAAAATCAAAGGATGCGCGAGTACTTACGTTTCGCGATGATTTTGTTTAAGATAGTCATGAGCTCTGCGGCTGAGATTTCCATGTCCTACCGAGAGAAGCATGCATCGGTTGTTCTGCTTTTCAGAAAATATAAATGTTTACTGCATAACAAGTCGTCTCCACTTACGGCTCCAGCGAGTTTTAGGAACATGCCTCTGAATCCAGAATCAACTTCAGCGTCTGAGACAGTCTCCTGAAAACACGAGCAAGCACATTTTAAAGGAAAGTTCCAGGTTCAATACAACTTATCATCAACATTTGTGTCAAAATGTTGATTACAACCCAAAATATTATTATTGCTATTATGATGATGATGATGGCGATTTATTAATTTATTAGTGGTGCTTGCCAAAGGTAAAGCATCACTTTTGTTCTCTTGCATACTTATTATTATTCTTCCACACAAAACTTCGGCACGTCCCATTTGTCATAGACTTATGAATGAGGTGTCAAATCGAATGGCTTATTAAGGAGAGATGTGCTCTATCTTTTCTAAGAGATTGGATTTACGATGTTCGCACAGCAGACGAAAAATCGGGCAAAAAAATCCCATTGACTTTTTCATGAATTTGAATCCCATATGCTATTTTTATGCACACACACACTCAGGGCCTTAGGAACCCTTTCTCTCTCTCACTCACTCATTCTCTAACTCTCTCACTCATCTGACTTATCTTATAAAGCATCCAGTAAGTAATGACTTAAAATCTTCATAGTCACACCCTAGCAACCAGTTACAGCACCCTAGCAACCACCCCACAGACTTCCATTGAAAAATAGTTGAGAGGAATATAAATGAATCAGAGCATCAATAGAGACATGTGAGTTAGACTTTTTTGATTTGGGCAGACATGCAGTCTATTAGTTTAACCCTGCTAACTGTCTAGCCACACCCTAGCAACCATTTAGAGCGCCCTAGCAAGCGTACAGCAGCATGAATAAGATACATCCCAGTATCAGTAAATCATAGTTACTTAGGGTTGGCCTATATTGACTTTGGGTAAAGTACTGATGTCATAGGATGTTTCTATGTGGTTGGTAGGTGTCACAGGTAGTTAGGGATTTTTTAACAACCACACAAACACTGTAGAAACTGCCTAGCAACCAGATAGCAATGTCCTAGCAACCACACAGAACACTCTAGCAACCATATATCAACCACCCACAACATCCTAGCATTCACCCCTAGCAACCACCCAGAATTCCTTAGCAACCACCCAGAAAACCCTAGCAACCCCCTAACAATGCCTTAGCAACCACCAAGAACACCATAGCAACCACCCAGATTACCATAGCAATCGCCTAGCAACCAGCTAGCAGCACCCTAGCAACCATCCAGAATGCCTAAGCAACCACCCAGAACACCCTAGCAACCAACTAGTAACACCGTAGAAACCACTCAGAATGCCTGAGCAACCACTTAGTAACTGGCTAGCAACCACCCAGAATACCTTGGCAACCACCTAGCAATAACCTAGCAACCACCCAGAACTTAAAATGTGAATAAAAAAACTAATGTCTGTATTGAGGCGGATATTTTTTTAATCTGATAAGAAGATGCTCATAAATTATGATGGAAACACATTTACCAAATAAATTATTTGATAGGCAACAAAAAATATGTGACTTTGACTCAACAGATCATGTGACTGGATAACTGGACTAATTGAAATTGATTTTGTTGCGAAAGAAACAGTGTTTTAATCGCAGATGTTTTATGTGATATTACAATTTTCTCCATAAACTGAATGAGCAGCTTTGGATAAAAACATAAGCCCTGTTTCCACCGAAATTGCCCGTAACAATTGTCCCAGGAACTTGAATAGCAAACAATTATTACTACACACACGCAACAGATTTTAAAAATGGTGGTTGCAATAAAATGCTGCGTGAACTCAACCAATCATCATGTTTAGCGGCCAAGCCCCACCCCCGAAAGTTCCTGAAAAAGTACTACCCCTCGAGCAGGGACTTTTTGAGGGGGAAATTTTTACCCGAAACTTATTTTAGAGGTCCCTGCGGTCGAAACACACAGAGTACCGCCCTAATGTGCCTAGTTCCTGGTGAAAGTTCCTGCAGTGAAAACCCGCGTATGGATAATGTAAATCTGTTGACTTTTGACAGCATTACATAAAAAAAAATGTCTGTTGAGCTACTTACATCAGGTAATTCAGCATCCACAGGGTCATCACATGGTCTGGGAGAAAACATACGATTATACAATCAAATTCAGAACCAAGTATTTGAAATTTAAATGTGCATATTGGCATTAAAGGCACAGTATGTAAGTTTCGCTTGTTCAAAACAACTACAAAGGCGTAGCTTGATGACTCCATGAATTAGCGTGGAATCATGGTTGTCCTCTTCACCTCCACAGCTGATGGAAAGCAAACCGATGGGACTCGAGGCAGAAATCATGTTCATGGATGAGCTAATGAATTAAATTTTTATTAACGTTACTGTGGTATGAAGCAGGGCAGGGCCGAGAGCCTGGGATATTTTATGTTGCTGTTTTTATTGTGCTTATATGCCGCATTCGGCCACTGCAGCTGATTCCGTTTTGTTTATGTTTATTTTATGATTAAAGTTACGTTTAACGTCCGCCTCATTCCCTGTACTTGAACTTAGTTACAGTTACTTTTGATTGCTTAAATTCACATTATTAGGCCCTATTTTAACGGTCTGAGCACATGGTCTAAAGCACTTAGGGCGAATCCGAATCCACTTTTGCTAGTTTAACAACGGAAAAAACGGTTGGCGCACCAGGCGCATGGTCGAAAAGGGTTGTCCCTAGTCTCTTAATGAGTCATGGGTGTGTTTTGGGCGCAACATGCAATAAACCAAATGTGCAATAAACCAAACAGAGTCTCATCTCCCATTCCCTTTAAAAGCCAGTTGCACCATGGCAGATTCGCTATTTGCATTTGCGAGTGGAAAGACTGAACGTTCTCCAGAGAGGAATCCTTTTATTTGTAATATTTAAAAATGTTTGTGTGCTGCTGCGCGTCCCTGTGTGTGTAATAAGCAGAGTGTACACACGTTGTCTACCCGCCTATAGGTGTATATTACTAACACGGCCTAACCAGGCTTTTGTTGGTCAATGGCGCAATCGTTTTAATTTGCCTTGAAAATAGCAACAATAGCCAACAATGCGCCTGAACACACCTCGTTTTCAGACCAGCACACCCATGAGCGAACAGATGGTCACAAGTGCATTTGCTACTTAAACAACGTGGTGCTCAATGTGAAAATGATAACTGCATCGGGCTAAAACTAGCAAAAAACACTGGGTGTATGATAGGGCCCTCTGTATTAGAATATCATATTAATAAAAGCTGGATGACTTGTGTTGCTAAATGGCATGTAGTTAATTCATTAAAATCTATTTTAATAATGCTGTACTATTGTTACTACAAATAAAGCTCTTTCTGATTTTGCTATGTTAGCCACTTTGCAACAGTGTTGTCTCTGAGGCATGGTAAAACATGGTACTCGAGGTAAATCAAGAAAAAGGAGAGATTCAAACAATAAGACTAACTGTGTTGAACTGTATAACAATGATTCGTTTTCTGTCGATAAAGGTATCCAAACAGTTGCTCACCTGTCTAATAAAATACATAATATATTAAAGCGTCTTTGGTGTTTTCATGGTTTGTACGGAAGTAAACAAAAATCAAAGGTACCACGCATATGACGTCATTGACAGGCGACACAATGACACAATGAAATGTATGATTTCTCTGGATTTAAACATTGTTGGAAACATTATAAGTGGTTTTTGAAAACAAAAATCTTACATATTGTGCCTTTAAGTAGGGCAACCTCAAACAGATGTGATACATTACAGTGTTTCAGTCTGTTTTTCAGAAAAGACGCGCAGGCAAAAGTCTCCGTCCTTGTTGGGTTCGAAGGTGGACGGCACCACAAGGTACTCTCCTGGCGGCAATTTGAAGCGTGTGCAGACCTCCCTCAGGTTAATGAAAGTCTCAGAGCGAGCTTTCTGTCCGTGCGTCAGGAAGAAGTTCTTATCGAGGTGCACGTCCCGCTGACCCTGAAACTGATGGAGACAAAGGCCAATCAATGAGCCAGAACGGCTGTGACTAATGTGAATTCTCAGACATGATTGGTCAAGAGAAAATGATTTGAAGTTTAATGCTTACCTGAGGAGGTACCTGCGGAAACAAACAAAAAATGATTTGACATTGTTCAAATGTAATCTATAGAAGTATGTGAGCTCCTTTCCTGTCCATCCGCCATAATCACAATGTTTAGACTGCTCTTTGTGTCTCCACCCACCTCATAAATAGCAAAGCCGATAGTGTGCATATCCTCTCCCATTTTCCTCAGACGGCGCCGGTTCTTCTGGATAAGACCCACCACGATACTGCAGCCCACCTCATTATCGCCTGGATCGTCATCTTCTTCATTCAGCTTAATCACATATTGAGGATTCATCCAGAATGTGTCTGAGCAATGAATGGATGCAGACATCAGCAATATTATTAAACAAACCAAAACAATTGAACTTTGTCCATGTGAATACTGAAATCGGAATCGGAATCATGATGCTTATGGTGTGTTTGCAGTTCTTTTGTCGCTCACAAGCATTGTTTCTGCAGCCCCCAGCGGTGGAGCCTTTCCTCCAAGTGCCATCGTGGTTGGTCACAGACCAGTATTTTATCGAATCGCTGGTGATGGCGTCTGGGGTCAGAGTGCAGATCTCTATACGAGAGTAATGCCGTAGGAAATCTGAAAACGACATCCTGAACAAACAAGAGAGAACATATTATACGTATTTAATATAATGTATGGAATTATTTAATATCCTATATTGTAGTTGTACATGGACGCACCAGAATTCACCATCCTCAGCGTTGGCGTTTGGCCGCTCTGAAGCCGCAACACTGTTCCATTCAGATGAACTAAAGGAATGAAGAAATAAACAATTCAGATAACCATCTGCAGTTCAGTGTTTGATATAGTGATGCTATCATCTCCAAATAAGTTCCAATGTACTCCAGATAAAACTAGGAATTCAACAAAGGCCATATTCTATACTTCTGTCCACAGTCAAGATTTATTGCACCACAAATAGCCACGTGCATTTTACATCCTCTCATTGACACTTAGAGCCCTATCATACACCTGGCGCAATGCGACATCAGGCACGATGCAAGTGTTTTTTGCTAGTTTCAGCCAGACGCAGTTATCATTTTCACGTCCAGTGCCACGTTGTTTAAACAGCAAATGTACTCACGCCCATCTGTTCACCCATGGGCATGCTGGTCTGAAAACGAGGTGTGTTCAGGCGCATTGTTGGTGCGTCACTATTTTGAGGCAACTGGAAACAACTGCACCATTGACCAACTAAAACCTGTTCTACAGTCAATAGCGCAGTATTTTTTGTGTTATTTAAAGGCCGTGTTAGTAATATACGCCTATAGGTGGGTAGACAATGCATGTACACTCTGTTTATTACACACACAAGGACGGGCAGCAGCACACAAACATTTTTAAATATTACAAATAAAAGGATTCCACTCTGGAGAAACGTTCAGTTTTTTCCGCTCGTAAATGTAAATAGCGAATCCGCCATGGTGCAAGCAGAATGGCTTTTAAAGGGAATGGGAGATGAGACAAAACACACCCATGACTCATTATGAGACTAGGTACAACCCTTTTGGACCATGCGCCTGGTGCACCGACTGTTTTTTTCGTCGTTAAACTAGCAAAAATGGATTCGGACACGCCCTAATGTACCTGCGCCATGTGCTTCAGGACCATGCGCTCAGATTCATTAAAATAGGGCCCCTTCAATTAAACAGGTTTTTTTGCACTGTACCTTTAAGACTTCTCTATGCAATTGACCTTTGTTATGAATGAGTAACTTCCAAATGCTGTCATAATTCACATTGTTGTTCAACAGAGGCAGACTAATAAATTCTGAATCGTTCACATGTAAATGTGGAAGGTTGTGTCTTAGTGATCTCATGGTTGCAGTGTTTTTAGTCCTATTTCATCATGTCACATCTAATGTTAGCTGACGAAAATAAAAAAAAATTTGCACTACAAAGTCCAAAATTAAACCAAATATTCAACGATTATCTGTTACATTCTTGTCTTGTTTCCATGGCTTTGAGCTGTAGGACTTTTATTTTGAATGACTTTCGGGACTTTTATTTTGATTTTGTATTTTCTGCTCCCATTATTTCAGTAGCCCCTTTTACACAGCAATTCCGGTAAATTAGCATAAAATTACCTGAATGACTTTACTGGTAAATACACAAATGTGCTGTTCACACAAGTAATAAAGTTCTCATGCTATTCTTCTGGCAGGATCATGCATTTACTTTGTTTATGTGTTTTCAAAAATAAACTACTGCAATTGGATCCTCCCTGCTGTCGACAGCATCAACATTTAACAAAAACTAAAACTGTCTCCCGAAATAACACAGAGTAAACACTGGGTCTCACTCTCTTATAATTTGCGTGGATGCCTTGTACGGAGTGTCTATTTACACTAAGTACAAAAAGCCCACTGGTTGGCGGAGACTATTTACACTAACTCTGCCCACTGATGTCTGATTGGGCCAGACAAAATGACGCAAGATGCTGGATTGTTGACAATAGTGGCAATAGTGTAGGAGTAAGGCGCATAGCAGAAAGTTCAAATCCGCCTTTTGCCGAACTCAATCTACTCCCGTTTCCCATTGCATATCAAATCGGAAAGGCATTTATTTTCAATAAAAATTAAGAAAATATTTGAAAAGTGGAAATAAAGTGTATAACGTGTAATAATAAAGTGTTTATCGGTTAGGGGTGGGTGTAGGGCGGGCTTTTTGTCCCAATAAGGCGGCATCCATTTAATAATTTTAATAAATATAATCATTTACACTATGTTATTATTGCATACTGTTTAATGTACAACAAAACTAAGGTGCAAATACTATCTGCCACTATTTATAGTATAAATAGCATCTAACTACTATTTACACTTATTGCAAAGAAAATGCTAATGCTATGTAGCATATGTAGGTTAGTAATTTGCATAAACACGGCCATCTCCATATATGGGCATATAAGGGCAAAACATTTGTGAGAGAACACAAAAGCATTGAAATAAAAAGTCAAATCAGTTAATTATTGTCATGATGTTGAGTTTATCAACACTACATGGTCGCGACCTCATAATTTCTCTAAATAAATTTAGTTATTTCAGTTATATTTGGCAAATTATATTAGTATACCGATGAACTTATGCTAGTGGCAATCAAACCGTACTTGTCACTCCAGGCTCCGGTCCACTCCACCTGCCCCCAAGGGTTGCGCATTCGAATCAGCTTCTCCTTGCGGCCACGAAAGTTCACCTGAAGCATAGCATGTAGTTTAATGACAAAATGTAATAATCCTATCATTAAAAAAAGGGCCTGCCAATAACTTTATTCATACCTCTGTTGCCCCCGTGAGCGAGTAGGCGTGGCCCTTCACCAGCTTCTGACCGGTGACGGCTTCTGAATCAGAAGCACTAGTGATCTGCATCATAGAATTAAGCATTAAACAGGGATATCTGACAAAGGGCGGAGCTTATGACCCAGAAGTTATTTCCAACTTCAGTTAAAACGCTATAAAAAAATTTACTTTTTTGGGCCCTGTTTACATCTGGTATTTTGGTCGATTGGATCACGAGTAGGGTTACAAAGGTTCCAGAATTTTTGGAAACTTTCCAGGATTTTGGGGATTTTTTTTTTTTACTTTTAGAAAGTTTCTGCAAATGTATACGAAACTTTCAGCCCCTTTACAACTCTAATCACGAGGGAGACACATTCCGGTTTACGGTCTGGTGTTTAAATCAGTCTCTTTGTCCACTTTCAACCACTTCTGTCCTGATTTTTTTGAGGGGTGGGTCTATGGGCAGGTAAATGGAGTCTAAAACATTTGTAAATGTAGGGTTTTTTCCAGATCTTTCGATCTAATGGACAAAATAAGCTCACGCAATTTACATATGAACGCGCCCGGAGATAATGGAAAAACATTCAGAGAGCAGCAGCTTTCGTTTCTACCGCAAGACCACGTCGAACGCAGTGAGTGTGTCTTAGGAATCAGGAATGGTGAAAGAACATTGCTTGGTACGTTTTTCGTCTTCAAACCAAACTTGGGTCTTTAGCCGACAACGTTTAAATCCCGTCTGGCTAGCGCTCGTCCCATTATGTTTACGCATTAGTTAAGTAGGCGGAGATTAGACCATCTTTTGTGGCTGTTTGAACACATTTGACCACATGAGCGTTCACACTACTAAAGCAATCCGGTCAAATGCGTTTTCAACTATCTCTGGAAGTGGTCAAAAGTGGACAAGCTCCATTTGCACCTTTATTCACCTTTATCAGGTTTAAATAGGATTTACATAAAACGCTTGCAATGTATGAGTGTCATGAGTGCAATCTCACATCGATGGAGCAGCCCAGCAAAGCTCCAGCATCCAGGGCTTTCTGGATGATCTGAAACATGTTGGGCGGCGCTTTCTTCAGGTCGTAGTTCTCAGCAATGCCTCCAGTGAAATCCTCAAAACCCTCACTGGTGGATCCTCCAGACAGGGCTTCATAACAGCCATTCACCCTGCAGGGAACCATAAAACTCAGTGTTAGAGTTATGAAATGACAGGCACGCACATGTCCTTGGCCTTCAAGTTTTAGAAACTATTTAAGACCTATAAAACTATTGTACATCCTATTAAACAACATGTTTGATACTATACAAAGTTTGTAGCCCAAAACACAGAAACAAATCAGCATTTTAGTGCTTCTGGTTCCATAATACTGAAGTCAGTTGTTCTTTTTGAATGGGTTTTTGGTGAAATGTCTGAAATAAGGTCTGTGGTGAACACAAGCTCAATATATTTTTCACGTTTTATTCTCCTTATATCTACATCATAAAATACATCAGTATTACCCCCTTGAAATTTTTTAAAGCTTTTACTTGTCTTGAAAAAGGTAGTTTCTACTAAGCGTCTAAATGGGACTACAGAGGATGTCAGTGACATTAAACGACATCAGCCGAACATGTAAACTGAACTACTCACTATTCGCTTATAAATCACACTCTTGCAAACTAACTAAAGTTTCAGGGAAAATACATTTTAAATAAAGACCAAAAGAGTGTCGGAAGCTTAGTGATGGTGGAGTCATGCGACTATAGTGTAGTTTATAATGTACATTAAACTTTTTATTTCTGGTAACTGCTAGCCTAGAAATCTAGATGCACCCTAGCAGCAGTAAATGTAATTTGCAGCCAGGGCGTATAGCAACTCTCCGTTGGCTTGCGAGCTGGAAAAACCAAACTCTGGTCAGGCCAATCACATTGTGTATAGAGTCGGTGGGCGGGCTTAACATAATGACGGCAGAGTTGTGACGGTTCCACGTGCTACTTGAAAACAAAGAAGCGGGCGAACAGCGATCTTTGGAATCGGCTTGGGCCGCGACTCTGGAAGACTTGTTGTTAAGCTTTTCTTTGAGAAAAAAAAACAAAGAACGGCACTGAAGTCATTCTTAAGAAAGGAAGATGTGTTCGAAGTTTTGCTGACCGGATACGGTGAAAGTTTAATCTATCAACTAGCTCCGCTTCACCTTCTTCGTTGCTCTAGTTGGTTGTAGCGCTATCCTAATGCGTGCAGAGGGAATTTCAAAGACACCCGTTTATCCCGCCTCTCGGATTGAGCCCTGCCAATGGTGTGTTCCCAGACCCAACATCTCGACGTGGGTCTGGCTTGTCAGGCTAGGCGACTGCATTTAGGCTTTAAAATTCAGAAAAAGTTAATCGTGATGAACTTGCGATATATATGATATTCCATCATGTAAGCAAAGTCAACAGTGATTACAAGGTGTTTGGATATATTTCTTTGACATGTTCATGTTCTAGATGACTAGTCTATTCTTGGGCTATGGTTAGACATCTATTACATTTTCACTGACATCCCAAATTTTGCCTTGTTTTAGCTTAGATGAGGGCTGTGTTTGGGCGCTATTAGACGTCTTTTAAACGCATAATTGCTTGTTGGGAAATGGTCATGCATGACATCACTTGTCGGTGGGGCCATTCCCATAGTTCACATGGGGGTTCCAAAATTAGTTGGCCACTGGCTGTGAAAGCACTCAACACATGCAACAAACAACAGGTGGTTAACATGATGTGTTCAGCTGGCAAAGATTAACTAGAAATATTAAGAGTAAGAGAGAAATATATAGCAAGGGAGTGAAAAGCTAGACTGTGAACACTAGGTTAAAAACATGCTCCACAATGTCACACACTTATTCCAGGAATACCACTGCTGTGGTTAAAGCCTGCTGTGCTTGTATGCAAAGTTCAACAACCACTTTTTTTTGGGACAAGTCTTTTCAGTTATACTTTATTTTGATGGTCCACTTTAGACACTCTACTAACTACAAGCAACTACATGTCAACAAACTCTCTTTACAGTATTAGTAGACTGGTAGGTTAGGGTTATGTGTTATGGTTCAGGTAAGTAGAATAAGTTGACATGTACTTGAGAAGTTACTTATAGTAGTATAGTTTGTAGAAAGTCTGTTGGGGAGCATCAAAATAAAGAGATAGCAGATATTAGGCAGACTGATACTCTACTAATACCCTAATGAGTGTTAGTTGACATGTAGTTGCAAAGTTACTTATAGTTAGTAGCAGGGCTTGACAATAACTTCTTTGGAAAACCACTAGCCATAAGTGGCTGATGAGCAAATTTACTAGCCACTCACATTTTTACTAACCACAATTTTGACAATGATACCATGGGGAAAAACTGCCTCATAGATATTTTTAATATTATCTCATAATTTGGCTGCAGGTATATTAAGCTGCTGTCACTTTAAGACCTGATGCACGGATCCATTATACTGTTACACATGCGTTTTCTTTCTCAACTGTTTACGGACAGGACAGCAGGAAAATTATGTTTGCTAGAAGACGGGCATGTTGACAATTTTTGTGTGAATTTGTCCGTACAAGCGCCTGAGATGTGGGTTTGCACGCTTCGGATGAGCGCACACACACAATCTTCTCAAAGCGCGTGCAACTTCTAATTCGTGTCTTCTGGCTCCTGAATGTTTAAATTGGCTTAGTTTTAGTTTATTGTTGTGTGCCAATTCTTTTTTATAAGCTTTAGTGCAGAGAAACCAACCAACCAACCAACCAACCACCGCACGTCACCGTCCGTTTGCGGCCACTATTTACCCCCATAACAACACATCACAGTAGAGTAGTTCCATGGGGGATGCCGGTGCGGAGGCGCTCCACAACGGCAACAAACAGGGGGATAAGTGCAGTGGTCACTTGCATGCATAAAATTAAATATAATAAATCAAAGCACTGTAAAATATTAGTTTTGGTTAAGAAAACCTCTAGTACTACTAGTAAAGAATTAATACTGACAAGTCCAACAACCTATTACTCTGATGAAGTGGCGGGGTCAACCCTAAAGAAAACACTTGATTATCCTGTTGTTGTTTTCTTAGAAAGTAAGTTCCACAAATTAGCTGATTTTCTGGCTCAGGCAGTTCTAACATAATTGCTGTAATTAATTCCCTTCCAAACAAAAACACAAGAAAAACATGCACAAACACTAACTTAGCATAGGCCTTCTCCAGCAGGGCGCTCCAGAACTCGTTTCCCTCGGCGGAGTGAACAAACACCAGCTCACCGTTTTTCACTGGCAGCCGATCATCAATGACAACATCCACCCACTCGCCAAACTGCCAGAACTAAAGGACAGAGGTACAGGGTGCACTTATTTCTTATCAGATTTGTCTGTTCAATCTCAAAATGTGTGTTAAACTGCACCCATAGACACCCATATATAAACGTAGAGTCTGAGTTTATATCAGTCTATTTTTCCTCAGAATTGGACTTTATAACTATGGCTATATCTCACAATTAGGAGGGAATAAGTACAAATGGCAAGATATAAACGCGATTGCAAGAAAAAAGTCAGAATGCTGAGAATTGCTGAGAAAAAATTGTGATATAAACTCGTAATTGTGAGGAAAAAAGTCAGAATTGTGA
>CM031949.1:21071291-21114470 GCA_018749465.1 Paracanthobrama guichenoti | reverse complement strand
TTAATTTCTAGACAAATCTGATAGCAGCCTTGTCTTCTATCTGTTATTTAAGAGTTGAGATGTTCTTTTAATGCTGATCTAACAACCAGAGAACACGAGCAGGTTAATCCCGATGGAGCAGGCGGAGCATGTTGCACAAATGGGCCCTATTAGAGCTTATTATATTCTATACATGATGAATTATATTGAGAAACTAAGAGAAAGAGGAATATTATTTGAGAGTCAATGTTCAGAAGTTATTCATTATTATTATGTTTTTGAACTATGCTGTGTTTTTTTGCAGTGTGTTTGTTGTCAAACTCAATTTTTTTATATTTTTAATTATTAAAAATGCCATTATTTTATTAGAAAAGTTAATAATTGTATTTTATAGACAAGATATTATTATAGTTGTCTTGTATATTTTTTGTATTAGATCAAGATAACATGTTAAGCCGTCCTTATGGTCATGTTACACTGGCCTATGGGGCATGTTGTCACATTTCACTTCCATTCTTTTAGGAGTAATCAAGACAAAGTATTATACTGTATTAATGAAACAAAACTACATCATTGGTTACTAGGCGTACAGGAAATTAATGTGGGAAAAATAAATGCTTGAGTGTTACACACAAACTGAGAAAGCCATTGTTCATTCCTGGAAAGGTCTCAAATCTGATTATTGTAGATATTTATTTCAACAGAGAGCACCACAAATGAATAATTTTACACAGAAATACCAAAATATGTTTAGTTATTGTAATATACGAACTTTCATAAAAATAACAGGTTTTGGGGTCGGAAAGCAAGATTCACTGGGTACGAATTAGGCTACTAAGAAAGTATTAAAAAGCATTAAAGTGCACTATGAAATGACAGATTGGCCCACGACTCGAGAGTTGAGCTTTATTGTTTGAAGCACCGTTTGTTCGGCTCCGTATTGCGGCGCCTCCGCCCGGTACTCACGGTGCGATCACTTGAACACCGAAGCTCCGCTGTTTCACGCCGTGGACAATCCCGTGAAACTTCTGAAAGAAGAAGCTGTCTCTCAAAATATAGCGTGCGCGCTTCAGTCAGCTCCTGGTTCAGTGGTCAGGGCGCAGATCGAGGATCAGTCATGCGGGTGGCACACCAGACGGCGCCCGCGTCTCGACTGGCTTCGCGAGGATTGCGCGACGGACGCGTCGTTAGGATTTACGTGAGCTTATTATTTAGTTATATTGTTCATGTAAAAGTATGTATTCACGATAATGTCAATGCTCCTGTGCTGTACATAATTAGAATACAATCGTTGTCCCAAGTCTGCAGTGCCTGAACCTTTTACCTCAGGCGTAACTTGTGCACATTAACTAAGATTGAACAAGCGAAAGCTTCCGCGATCTTCATCCACAGCTGATCTCTGTGTTTTGTCCTCAGAATCAGTGGTTTGTGGCATATCAAAAGGTATTTCCCAATGTCATTGCCTTGCGGCGCGCTAGTCGGTGTGCTGACCCTCCTTCAGTTTATAAAGATCTGCAGTTATCGTTTGAAAAAATATTCATGGCTTAGCCGGCCCCACGCATCACTGCTTGTGACATCACAATGCGAGTATAAGCCTTTGGGTTCTGCTCAGTTCTGAAGTTCAGCTGGTTTCTTGACTCAATACGTTTGACTAGTGTTTCTTGTACATCTTCTTAGCGTAAGAAAGAATTGCTCAAAGTGCTTCCTATCTCTCTCGATCTGTCATATTACCTGATTTTGTACTATTGCATTCAGCTTCCAATTGTGATAAAAGTTCATAGTAGATCGTCAGAGAGAAGCCTGGAGAATGGGCGGTGCAGATCTCAAAGTTACACACTAGAGCAAGATGCTCCAAGATGCGTGTATGTCAGCCAAGGCTCGCTCAAGAGAAAGCAGGAGAAGAAGAAGAAAGTAGGTTCTTTAGATGGGTTTAAATCTTGACATCCAAGAAATAAACCATTGATGGCCAAGAGAGTAAATTGCACAAATGATGAACAGAGTCAGAGTCAAGTGCAGAAGTATGACAACCAACAACAGCTTGAGGCAATCGATGGAGCACAGAGTGAAAGCCAGTGTGCAAATGATGAACAGTGCAGAGGAAACCAACAACCTGAGCCAATCCATTGTCGAATTGTTTTAGTGACTCTGTTGACAATTGGTGGTCAACAGAATCAGTGCACAAATGATGAACAGAATCAGTGCACAAATGATGAACAGAGTCAGTGCACAAATGATGAACAGAATCAGTGCACAAATGATGAACAGAGTCAGTGCACAAATGATGAACAGAGTCAGTGCACAAATGATGAACAGAGTCAGTGCACAAATGATGAACAGAGTCAGTGCACAAATGATGAAAACCAACAACCTGAGACCATCGATGGCCAAGAGAGTCAGAGCAGAAATGACAGTAACCAACCACAGCTTGAGATCATCGATGGTCAACAAAGTCACTGCTCAAAAGATGCCACCCAACAGCCTGAGAGATGCTCTGATGGTGAATCTGATCATGCCAGCGACACAGAGAGCGCTTCAGAAAGTCCAGATTGTGTGTGTTTACACCACACCGACTAATGAAGAGGCATTGACCTATCAGTGAGCGCAGGCTGAGCAGGACAGCCCCACCTGCACGTCGCCACCCTCACCTGAGCCGGAGGAGGAGAAAGACCATCCCGGGCAAGAGCAGCGTCCACCAGCACACACAACAACAACAGTGAGGAGAGCACACTCTCGCCCATAGCATGGGGCGACACTGCTTGGACCAATGAGAAAAGTTATCAATTTAAGTCTGAAGGGAAAGACAGGTCAGTTTACTATTATCACATGACATAAAATGTGCAAACAGTGCCTCTTTTTCTTTAATCAGCATCATTTGTATGGTTTATACTGTAAATTTACCATCTCTTTGTTTTATTAACAGATGACATCTTGCAGCATTATGAATGTTTGAAACTGTGGGCGAGGATCATACTGGAAAAGTCTTTGAAGGAATCCGATTGTCCGATTCACGAAAGATTCGATTCTGTGCTCTCGTGTCATTTAAATTCGTACTAACAGTTCCATCATGTTCATGACTGGACTCATGTGACCTCTGCACAGATCATTCATTCACTGTAACCCATTCTAGCAGAAACATTCTTTCTTTTTCCCCTTTCACTCTGAGAACAGGTGGCGCTCAAATATGTGGAAAAAGCGGGATCTTGAGAAATGTCCGTGAACGTAAGTAGACTGCTCCCTCTCTCAGAGTATACGTTCACATTAGCAACAGGATATGTGAAAAAAAATTGCAGGCAAAAATTTCTGTTGGTTTCCATAATTCCCTTAACCCCTCATCCTTCCCTCACCCTAAAATTATACTTCTTTTCTTTTTGGTCCAGAAATGCATTTTTTGGGGAGTTACTTTTTGTTGTTGTAATTTTGTATTTTATTTACCTTTAAATTACTAGATTTTATCAATAACTAATAATTGAATCACATTCTTTCAACTTCAATTCAAAATAACTAAATTTCATGCATAACCCTTTTAATTCAGCTCATAATATGTCACGCCAGGTGTCTCTGCTACGACCTCTTCTGGAAAGACTAATAATATAACATGATATTTCACATTTCACATTTCCATTTCACTGCAGTTGTATATTCTGTATATAACTGTGTATGTGACAAATAAAACTCTGGAATCTCTGAATCTCTTCACAACTCTTGATGGCCTTATAGCTCTATATAAGAGCAAATGAGCTGTTCATACTGGGTCCTAAAGTCACATTTTCTTCAGTATGCATTCAGATTTTAGTAAAATTTTTTTGCATTTTGGTTTGAATTGAGCATTTTTAAGTTTTTTTCTATGTGTACTGGAATGATTTTGGGGAAAGGATGAGGGTTAAACGACGATGTGTCCGTAACTTTAGTAACTATTTCCAGTATTTCAATGACAAGTCTTTGTACATAATTCTGTTGTACAGTAATGAACACGTCCCTAATGATCTCACTTTAAGTTATAACTGTTATATCTCCTGTAGGGTCTGTTTTGGCAAATCCATACCAAAGAAGAGGTCGCCATGATGGCTCTTTTGAGCAAAGCGGCCCTAGCTGCTCTCAAATTGTCAATCTGCTCGCTGGTGAGACGCCACGATGAGTACATACTGGTCCTAGAGCACCGTGCCGTGTCAGGATATCGGCAGTTCTTACTCAAGCACGGCGGAAGGATGGGGAGTCGATCAGCACGAACTCTGGCCGTGGCAGGTGGTCACGGCGGCAAAGATATGCTGTGAAAGCGGGAATCTTCACGGTGATATCAAGTGGGAGGAACCTGCTCATCAACGAGAACACCCTGCAGGTCAAGCTCATAGACTTAGGCACTAATAGCGCTTGAAGAAGACTGCTTACTCAACATTCAGAGGTATGTATTAGTATTACGGTTGCATTCTAATGAATAAATAGACAAAAAATGCATTGCCATGCACTACATCTTCTTTTCTTTCTTCCAGGCACTAAAGGTGTATGCTCCCCTGAGAGTGTCAACAATGGGAAGTTCATGGCAAGCCTGCGGTGTTGTATGCCCTCGGCGTGGTGTTGTTCAAGATATTTGTCGAGGGAAGTTCCTCTTACGCCGGAAGCAGCTGCCGAGATCCTATGCAGAGCCCTTGGTATACAGAAGAGATCTCCAAAGGTGAGGAGCGGGTCCTACAGGAACTTTTGATTGCATGAAATAATGTGATCAGTTGCACAACTGATCACAATACTAACTTTGTGACATCTCTGCCCTCTCTTTCTCCACAGAGTGCCAAGATCTGATCTCTGCATGCTTGGAGAAAGCAATCCAGCCAAGCGGATCGATCTGGAAAAGATCCTCCTACTACCACTGGTTCCAAGCACTGATCCTGAACTAAGCGTGTTTCAAAGTAAGACACCACCATGAGGCAGAGCGAGAGATAGGAGAAACCAGAGTAGGTACACAAAAACCTTTTGTGCCTAAGAAGAAAAAAGAAAGCTTAAGCGGATGGATTCATCACGTGATGAGAAGAAAGAAGAAAAGATGCATAGATGCAATTACAAGATCAAACTTTTTTAGCACACATGCACATTTAGATAACTATTTGTGTGAGTGTGTGTGTGAATGTGACTGTGTGAGTGTGAATGTGGCTCAAGTATAGTTCGACAGGCTCCTACAGTAAGTCTTCACTGCTCCCTACTCGAGAGGACTGCTCAGGGTATCCTCGAAGGAAGCGAAGGGTGAGGGATAAGGAACATCGATACATCACTTCAGGAAGTGAAGAGCAAATGCCATAACTTTCATTGCTTGGCGTTGCGTCACCAGTCTAAACTAAATCAAATGTAACAGGTACAAAATTTATTATTTCATATAAAATATATTTTACAAAATAGTTTTTTGACTATAAAATGACTATAAAATCAAAACAAATCAAAATGTTTTGTATTTTGACTATGAAGTTATAAACACATTTATACATGATTAACAAAATCATATTGAATGATAGTTACAGTACAGCGTCAAATCTGTTAATAGTCAATTAAATATAGTAGTCTATGTAATAAACTAATATAATGTTTTGATTATATTTATTAGGGGACACACTGTGTTTTGTATATGTATAGGCCTATTATATTATTTTAAGTTAAAAAGTACAGTTGAAAAAGTTGTCCAGCAGCCATATCACCCATGTGGCTCCAAGACTGGTTTACCACAAGCTGAGCCTGGTCAGTACCTGGATGGGAGACCAACTGGAAAAAGCAGGTGTCTGCTGGTAGAGGTGTTAGATGAGGCCAGCAGGGGCGCTCACCCTGTGGTCTGTGTGGTCCTAACCCCACTATAGTGATGAGCACACTATACTCTGTAACAAGCACGTGTCTTCGGATGAGGCGTTAAGCCCGATGTCCTGACTCTCTGTGGTCATTAAAATCCCAGGATGATCGATCGATAAAAAGAGTAGGTGTAACCCGGCATCCTGGCCAAATTTGCCCATTGGCCTCTGTCCATCATGGCCTCTAATCATCTCCCTATCCTGATTGGCTTCCAGTCACTCTCTCTCTCCTCATCAGCTGGTGTGTGGTGGGCGTTCTGGCTCAATATGGCTGCGTGCGCATCATCCAGGTGGATGCTGCACATTAGTGGTGGTTGAGGAGATTCCCCCTTCCATGTAAAAGCGCTTTGAGTGCCTAGAAAAGTGCTATATAAATGTAACACAAATTATTATTATTATTACAGTAAAATTACAATATTTATTTGTTATATCGTAATCTAATGCGATCACTGTGAAGGAACCCAGCTTGAGTGTGTGTGTGTGTGTGTGTGTGTGTGTGTGTGTGTGTGTGTGTGTGAATGTGACTGTGTGTGTGTGTGCTTTATCATTTATTAAAAAAAAAAATACTATAAATCAAATGTCATTTTTCTTTTCTTTTCCTTCACCTCAGGAATGTTTATCTCTGCATTTCTTGCGTGGGATAGAAAGCACGCGAGTCGAGACCACTACAATTATTAGAGCATTGATTAAGAACACATTTATACAAAGTTAACCAAATCAAATTTATACACACAATGACAATACATTTTTGATTTGGGTGGCACTGGCCCATTTACTGACACAGTGACTGGTTTAAATGTTAATGATTAAAATGTTTTGGGTGAGTAACTACATTTTGCAGACAAGCTATAAGAGTTCTGATGCTCCAGCAAACAGTTGTGACAGTTGAACTACAGTTTAGAGGAAGTTAAGACAAATGTGCCGGCTTGATTGAGAAAAACTGTAATTGTGATAATTCTGGACCTCTTAAACTAAAAAAGTGTTACCAAAAACACTAACAACAGGTAGAATTATAAGGTTTCCTTATAAAACAAGAATGACTCTATCTATCTGTCTATCTGTCTATCATCTGTCTATCTATCTATCTGTCTATCTATCTATCTGTCTATCTGTCTATCTGTCTATCTGTCTGTCTATCTGTCTATCTATCTATCTATCTATCCTATCCTATCCTATCACTGTCTATCTATCTATCTATCTATCTATCTCTATCTATCTATCTATCTATCTATACTATCTGTCTGTCTGTCTGTTCTGTCATATCTGTCTATCTGTCTATCTGTCTATCTAAATAAAACCACTTGTCTGTCTATGTCTATCTGTCTATCTGTCTATCTGTCTATCTATCTATCTATCTATCATCCGTCCAGTAGATCTGTCCATCCAGTGGCCAACCTACAATACTATCCTATCCCTCACTCGATGGCTGCTCCTGTCAGAAGTCCCTCGTCATCAGTTAGGAACTTCTGAGTGTACTCTTGACACTAATCTCTCATTTTAGCCATGTTTCCAGCAGCTCGAAGTCACTACTAGAACCAGGAAGTATGACCATATTAGCAGGTCTCTGTCAGCACTGCACTGGCTCCTCATTAAGCGTGTGCATACATTTGAAAAATCTTGCTAATTACTTACAAAGCACTAAAATGGTTTGGCTCCCCAGTACTTCTGAGCTGAGCTCTTAATGCATTATAGTCCTTCCACGCTCTATTGCGAATTGATAATACCTAGAATATCAAAATCAACTGCTGGCGGTAGAGCACTTCTCCTATTTAGCACCTGAACTTCTTCCTAGCATAGTTTGGGGAAGCAGACACACACTGTGAGGTTCAAATCCAGACTAAAAATTATGTACAACCGATGTACTGCGTTTCGTCATAAGAAGAATGGCATCTATATTAATATTAGCTCTCTTTATCCCGAGGTTTACTGCAGTCAGCCATATCCGGACATTATCCAGATCAGATGGTGGACCCTGCGCCTCGACTACCGACCACAGCAAGAGATTGTGTCAATCTAGACTCTCCCTCTGTGAAGGCCTCATCGACACGGCAGCTTGGTGCCACTGATGTTTTCTCAACACCAGCTCCGCCTCAGGTAGTGAGTGACTCTGACCAGATGGAACTGGACAACATATTGCCACCTCTGTCGCTTTGGCTTTTGGTTTAAGCCCCTTAGTTGGGGACACTCAATATTCAACTATATTCAGGGTTCCCACACTTCTTGAAAAGTACTTGAATTTATTTAGTTTTTTGATTAGCTTAGTTTCAGATTTTTATGGACTCAAGGCCTGGAAAGTACTTCAAAACAAGATAGATCCTTGAAAGTGCTTGAAATAAGCATGAACTGCATTTTGTTAAAGTAACATGGTGCCATTACAAAAAATGGCCTTCATGCACTGCCAAAGCCAGAACAAAACAGCGCTACGGGAGGAAGCGTGGAAAACCTGAAAAATGCTGCGTGGATCATGATCACGTGCAGACAGCTCTGCATAATGAGCACATAACGCGGGCTGCTTTAACGAGCTCAGTGCCAGGGAAGTGCAAATTCAGTGATGCTTGGCTCAGTGTTGAGCTACAGAAAATTTATTTATCAAAGAAGTTCTTCCAGAAGCGAATAGCAGCTTAATAAAGTGTTTATCATCGCAGCGCTCCTTTTGTTTACTGAGGTTACCGGAGAAACCAATATATTGCATGTTCCATAAGTGACAATAACTTTCACTTATAACTATATAAATAATAACTTATTTGGTAAAAATAGGACCAAGATGAACAATTAAACATTTCTTTAAAAAAAAAAAAAAAAGTCCTTAAAGTAATGTATTTATTTATTAATTATTACCTAAAGTTGCATATCCCTGCTCATTTTAGAATGTAACCCAAAATTTAACTTCAAATATTGGTAACACCATAGACATAAGTGGTTGTTTCACCATAAGCTTCAATTTTAATGGATAAAGCATATTAAACTAATTTCAAATGCATAGCAATATATTTTATTAGGTTGAAAACAAACAAGCATTTTTACAATTTCTGCCTCTCATTTGCCACCCCAACTTGACCCAAGTATGTCTGTTAATCTAAAATGTTCTTGAAGCACGTGCAATAAATATCCACGTTGTCACAGAACGCACACACACCAAAACAAACCATGATTCGTCCTCGTTGCAGCAGCAGAGACATTCTGTGAAAACTAACTTGTTTGTGCATGTCCCTGACTCCACCCACATCAAATCAAATCACCTTTATTTTATATAGCGCTTTTTAACAAGTCCAATTGTTTCCAAAGCAGCTTCACATTGTGCCAAAAGGAAAATAATGCAACAGAATTTGTACAGCGTTCTGGTGAAGCGGTGATGTTATATCCAGCTAATTTCAAGTATCATATAGTGTCAATGCGGGCAAATCGGTAATATAAGATGAAATTTAGGTGTCCCCAACCGAGCAAGCCAAAAGCCAGCTAAGAGCCTTGTTGCAAGGAACCAAAACTCCTTCAGGGTCAGAATGGAGAAAAAACGCTTGGGGAGAAACCAGGCTCAGTCGAGGTGCCAGTTCTCCTCTGGCCGGCCGAACAAACAGTGTATGATTATAATTCTGGCAACATAGCAGGTCTTGTAATTCATAATTAGGTAAACCAGATATTCGTAAGATTATTGAGAAAGATTGGAGAGTCGCCACGCCGAAGAGCGTGGTTTAATGAGGATGTCGCGGTCGATGCACAACTTACGGGGGGAGTTTATTTGACATGCTCTCTGCAGACATTTCAGGGATGCGTTGGTCGCGTCCAGGCGCAGGTCCACCATCTGATCTGGATGACCATGCACCGGATCCTCCTGGACTACAGTAAACCTCGGGATAAACCAGAGAGACTAACATTAGCTGTAGATGTTATTCTTTAACTTATGATGTAACTTGAAGTACATCAGGTGTTATGGGGAAGTGTTCCGGTTCATGGCTGACCTAGTTAATGCCTGGCCTGTAGCGAAATCCAGCCCAAGGAAATGGTGCGGGATTTATGCATGCGCTTAATCGTGTTCACGATCAGAAACATACATAGAAATCGGCACAGAGGGGAATTTGGATATTAAATATTGATTATAACGATTATAAACGATTGTTAATATCTATGGCTTGATTCCCAGCTTGTAGAATTTTCTTTAATTCTAGAATTGAGTTCAAAGGCCGGATAATTGTCCACCAACTATCTCCCCCTTATAAGAACTATTAGACAAGACTTCTTTGGCTGGTAGAAGAAGTATCTTTCTTTTTAATTTGCTCAACGAGGGTCAGTCTCACCGTAAAAGGGACCTATGGATGAGCAACTCCAGGTACAATCATGTGTGAATATATATATTTTAATAAATCAACAAACAATAAACAAACATACACAAATTAACTGGAAAGCAGGAAGGAGAGAGAGAGAGTGAGAGAGAGAGAGAGAGAGTGAGAGAGAGAGGAGAGAGAGAGAGAGACAAAGAAAAGGGTGGTATTACCGACAAACAACCTATTGAGAACCAATAAGAAATCAGACCAACTTATTGGTATAAGCTCAAAACTCAATAACGACTGGTAAGGGATACTTGCATATGCTTCCTTAAGTGGCTGATGGCGGATTGATGATCGTATTAATGAGGAATTCGCGATCCGGTCCGTCGGTATTTTGAATCTTGCAGGGTGGTTCCCGCTTGGAGTCCGCAAGGAAAGTTCAAATTTGGTTCCTTTATTGTGGTAAATGTCCTTTGGAAGATGGCACGCTTCGGCAGTCCGAGAATCCACGCCGAGGAAGAGTGGGAGGAGGGGTAAGAGTAAGTAAGAAGTAGAGGCAAGAGGGCAAGAGCCGGGAAGGGTCCAAAAGCAAGAGAGAGGGGTCAAAAGCAAGAGAGAGTGTAACAGAGCCTGCAGACCCTTCTTAAAGGGCCATCACAGGGCACGCCCCTCTTTTGTCGGAACAGCCAATCAGAGCGAAGGAAACTGCAGCGGGAAATCTCCCTTTGTCTTCAGGTCTCGTTTCATTAACATGTTTATGGCTTTCTTAAGTTTGCAGACTTTGGGGTTTTGGCATAAAGAAAGAGTTTGATGCATCCCTGTAGCAATTAACAAAGCATACATAGCCGGCTCTACAAATTGAGAGACAAAGATTTTTGAGACCAAGCATGGGGAGTTTAACTTATGAATTAAAGGACAGAGTGAGGATTGACGTCGTTTCTTCATTAAGCTTTTCATCTGGCTATAAGTTTCTAACCTATCAAACACATCTAAAATGATTATAACAAAAAGCATGCATACATATTGCATACAGGGCACACAGCACATCTAAATGAAAAATAACTAAGTTAAAAGTCCCATATAGCCCCCTTTGGGTGTTTTATGGTATCCTGTGGAATGCAGATGAGAGTGGTTTGTGTTCTTTTAGAGCCGTTAACCTGTCAGTCCGTAGACTCCACAGTCCATTAGACAAGTCCGTAGACTCCACGTGAGACTCATTTTGCATAATCAAAGTATTGGTCTATTGTTTGATCATTTATGAGTTAATCGGTCCATACTCCACAAGCCTAACAATCATTTACTGATTTGAATAATACAAATTGATAATGCTTTATGTAACGCAAGACCATGTATAGTGATGCGTTTTTAGTCTAGATTTAAACTGACAGAAAGTGTGTCTACTTCTCCCGAACAATGCTAGGAAGACCACATTCCAGAGTTTAGGCGCTAAATCGAAAAGGATCGACCGCCTGCAGTTGATTTTTGATATTCTAGGTATTATCAACTGGCCAGAGTTTTGAGACCGCAATAGACGCGATGAGTATGATGTTAAGAGTTTGCCTAGTACTGGGGAGCCAAACCATTTAGTGCTTTGTTAACACAAGCAAGATTTTAAAACTTATACCATGACGGGTTGGAGCCAGTGCAGTGTTGACAGAACTGGCTACGATATGGTGAATATTCCTTGTTCTAGTAAGCTTGAGCTGCTGCGTTTGGACCAGCTGGAGTTTGTTTATTGGCACGAGCAGAGGCAACCACCCAGTAAAGCATTACAATAATCTAGCCTTGGTCATGAACGTGGTAATTAACTGTTCAGCATTTTGCATCGAAAGGGATGTACCAGAATTCTAGATATATATTTTTAAGATGGTAGAATGCAGTTTTACAGATGTTATAAATGCAAGAAATGAAAGATTGGTATCAAAGAGCACACCATAGCACTCCTAATCAGATTAACTTCCAGGACTTGACTGGTGAGCAGCCATCGAGTGTTGGGGCAGTATTCGAGGTTACTACTATGCAGAGTTTTGTTGTCCAATAGTTGGGGTTTACCCTGATTAGTCTGAATTAAGTTGCAGGAAATTACTAGACATCCAATGTTTTATATCAGCTATGCATTCCGTTAATCTTGTGAATTGATAAGCCACAGGGTGTGAAGAAATATAGAGCTGAGTATCGCCAGCATAACAGTGAAAACTAATGTAACGTTTCCTAATGATATCTTCCAGTGGTAGCATGTACAGGGTTAAACATATATTTGCCCAGCACTGATGACTGCGTACTCATACTGTTCCTGTGACTGATCGTGTGACATCTCTTCATTTACTGCTACAAACTGATAACGTCGATAAGTATGATTTAAACCATGCCATTATGCAGTTCCACCTAATGCCAACATAATTTTCTTATCTATTCAAAAAAGAATGTTGTGGTTTATAGCATCAGAATGCAGCGCTAAGATCGATCGTAACACTATTAGAGAGATACAACCACGATCGGATCTTAAGAGTAAATCATTTGTAGCCTCAGTACTATGATACTTGCCCAAATACTGACCGAAATCCTCACAGACACCATTTCTTTCTGAAAACAGGAACATAATTGTGAAGACACTGCCTTTTCCAGCATTTTTTGACAGCAAAGGGTAGATTTGACGTGCCTGTAATTGAATAATTCTAGGATCAAGTTGAGGTTTTTTATATAAGTAGTTTGATAATAACGCCAACTTAAAAGTTTTCGGTACATATCCCAATAACAAAAGATGAGTTGACGATATTAAGAAGAGGATCTAAGACCCTGGTAGCATCTCTTTAGTAGCCTAGTCGTTGTATAGGGTTTGTTAATACATGTTGTTGATTTAGATGATTTAACGCAGTTTAGCCAATTCTTCCTGTTCCCATAGCAGTGAATGAATGATAATTTTTCTCAGTGACACTGAGCAATAGTCTGTCTGATGTGATACTGTAGTAGACGGCCGCATGGTCCTAATTTTCTTCCAATATTATCGATCTTATTAATGCAAAGAAGTTCATAAAGTCATTACTGCTGTGCTGTTTACAACCATCAGAAGTACAAGCTTTATTTTTGGTTAACTTGAATCCACTGTATCAAAATGAATAATTTAGGGTTGTGCTTGTTTTCTGTTCTAAGAGAGCGAGAACAAGCAGATCTAGCAATGTTTACTGCCTTCTGTATGCGAATTCCATGAATTAAGAACATCTAGTTTTGTTTGTCTCCAGCTGCGATAATTTTTCTGGCTGAAGCGTTTTGTGGGACTGGTGTGCGTTGTGTTGTTACGCCGTTGGACTATTTTCTTTAATCTTCTTTAATGCCCTGGAGCAACTGTGTCTAAAGTGCTGGAAAAGAGTCAATAGTTTCTGTTGCAAATCCCGAAGTTCCTCTGAGCTATCTGGGATGCTGAGGAGATGAAACTGATGGAGGAAGATTATTTACAAAGTTAATCTTTAGTGGCAGCAGTGATAATTCTGCCATATTTGAAAGTTTAGGACTGTTTTCTTGCAGCCTTACAGCTAAATTAAGTATACATGATACTTAGGTAATGATCTGAGATGTCATGCTGCTCTGCTGCCAGAATTTCAACGGTATCAACATTTATTCCATGTGACAATATTAGGTCTAGAGTGCTTGATTAGAGCGATGAGTGGGTCCTGACATCGTGTTGCCTTACTCCAGTAGAGTTTAGAATGTCTCTAAATGCTACTAATCCCAATGCGTCTTTTTCATTATCTACATGGGATATTAAAATCACCAACAATTAGTACTTTATCTGCAGCCAGTACTAACTCGGATAGAAAGTCAAAGCAAATCTGTTGAGTAAAGTCTGTATTTGTGCCCTGTTGAGCCTCTTCATACAGTAGCCAACACAAATGTCAAACGGATTTATCAATTACACTACATAAGTACTACATAAAGCACCAAAACTTCAAAATAATTATATTTATAAACTAGACTTGAATAACTAATACTGAAGATATTATTATAAATTGCAGCAACCCTCCCCTTTACCTTTCAGGCCTTGCGGCTGCGTGTTTATAACAATAATCTTGTCAAGGGTGGACTCATTTCAAAAGTAATGTAGTCGATCAAAGGTTTTAGTTAGGTTTCTGTCAAACACAGCATCCTAGATTGTGTAGAATTATTATATAATCATATCTGATTAACAATAAGCGCTTTTGGGAAAGGGATCGAATATTCAGCAACCGGGCTTATATCATTTGATCATCTAATATTATATCTGTTGTTTATTTATTTGGACATCAATTAAGTTTTTACTGTTGAATGGTCTTGATGGTTTTTTGTGATTTACTAATTCAGGAACAGACACACAGTCGTCTGATCTTCTATGTGATAATATCTAGGTAGAAAGAGTCTCTATGTGTTGGGATTTATCTGATCCTGTAACAGGAGACAGCTAGCAGGTCGGTGTAGTAGCCAGTCCGTCTGCTTCACAACCTGGGCCCCAGTTAGTCAAGTTTTAAGACTATATGCCAAATTACTAGAGAGAAGAGCAGCACCACTCCAAGAAGGATGGATGCCGTCCTCTTCAAGTGGGTCAGGTCTGCCCCAAAAGCTTTTCCGATTGTCTATGAACCCTATGATATTTTGCGGACACCACTCTAGACAACCAGCCATTGAGTGATGATAGTCTACTGGACATCTCATCACTCCTTTTTAACAGAGACGGACCAGAACAAAAAAACTGCATCTGCCATCATACTTGCATTTCTCACACCTCTTTAATGTTAATTTGGTGATCTCCGACTGGCGAAGTCGAACATCGTTGAATGCCGATAACGCGAATAATAATCTAGAGAATTCTACGATTAGCTTTAGCCAGCACTTTTAAGTAATGCTTTGATGTCAGGTGCTCTGGCCGGTGAAACATGTGACTGGTGGTGGCTGGTGATCTCTATTTTCACGTTCAGTGTAATAGAATCACCAATAACTAGGGCACTTTCAGCAGAATTATCAGTGGAGTGCGCCACTGAGTGGGAGGCTTACCTGTTTGATGTTCTGGCCGGAGCGGAAGAGTGTTTTTGATCCGCGACTATGCCATCTGATCACGTTCCAACTGCCTGCTGCCACGGGCTCTACAGCCGGGAACAGACAATGTACAACGTTCACTCACTAAGCTAGTCGCATCCAAAGCAGTGTCTAAAGCTGTTACATTCTCACTACTCTCAAAAAAAGTCTGGATGGCGTATCTCTGAATTCCTGAAATCTTTGCCGTCAGCCTGACTATCTCTTTACATTTATCACATGTGAAACCTCCTGCTCGCCAACGAGAGATGAGATACACTAAACATGAAACATGCAGTACAAGTGACAATGACTGGAGAAGAAGACATGGCTTACTGTATTTGTTGATTAATCAACTTACCAAAGTTGTTTGATGGAGTCTATTTACTAATCCAACTCACCACAGTTGTTTAGTAGACTCAGTAAACAGGAAAATGCCATGCAGGATGACAGAAAGCTAACAGGCTAGTGAAAAGCTATGTGTGATAGTGATTTTAGATTAAAAGCTAGATTTAATATGGTAGGCAATGTTAGACAATATATGAAGATGAGTAGGTTATAATTAGCAGTTTAAACAACAGAGAATTATATCAAATAAAATCCCAAAGAGCAGAGCGCATGTACGAGCACAGCAACAACAGCAAACAGGGTAGACAGGAGCAATCGAAGACAGGAGCAATCAATCACAAATAAAAACAAAAATAGAATTACCAAATAGCTATTACTTTTAAAAGCCTACCTTTAACTACTTCATCAACTGCAAAAGAAGTCGGACTGAAACTCTTAGCAGAGAATAGTAACCCCTCCGCTAAGTGAGGTGTTGTGGCTCAACACAGTGACCCCATTCCATTCCTCAGGCCAATCAGCAGCATTCCTTAAGTCACTGTGCGTTTCTTGCAGCATAACAACATCTATTCTTTTTGTTTAACCACTTCAAAAATTCCTGCTCTTTTTCTCATTTCCCTTGCTCCACATTTATATTCAAAGTCGCAATGTCACTTCATTCTGCTATTTGGAGAAATGAAAGAAACTAAGAAACAAAGCAGCACTCCACTCACACGCACTGCCTTTACACACACACACACACACACACACACACACACACACACACACACACACACACACACATTACTAGCCAGGCTGTGCCATACACTCACTAAGTGGATTTTAGAGACACCAGCACCTAATACTGTGTTTTGACCCCCTTCGCTTCAGAACTGCCATAATTCATGTGGCATTGATTCAACAAGTTACTGAAAGCATTCTTTAGGAAATGTTGGCCCATATTGATAGGATAGCATCTTGCAGTTGATGGAGATTTGTGGGATGCACATCTGGGCATGAAAGCTCTCGCTCCACCACATCCCAAAGATGCTCAATTGGGTTGAGATCTGGTGACTGTGGGGGCCATTTTAGTACAGTGAACTCATTGTCATGTTCAAGAAACCAATTTGAAATGATTCGGAAAAGCTTTGTGACATGGTGCATTATCCTGCTGGAAGTAGCCATCAGAGAATGGGTACATGGTGGTGCTAAAGGGATGGACATGGTCAGAAACAATGCTCAGGTAGGCCGTGGCATTTAAGCGATGCCCAATTGGCACTGAGGGGCCTTAAAGTGTGCTAAGAAAACATCCCCACACCATTACACCACCACCACCAGCCTGCACACAGTGGTAGCAAGGCATGATGGATCCATGTTCTCATTCTGTTTATGCAAAATTTCTGACTCTACCATCTGAATGTCTCCAGAAATCGAGACTCATCAGACCAGGCAACATTTTTTCCAGTCTTCAACTGCTCCAATTTTGGTGAGCTTGTGCAAATTGTAGCCTCTTTTCCTATTTGTAGTGGAGATGACTGGTACCCGGTGGGGTCTTCTGCTGTTGTAGCCCATCCGCACTCCAAGTTTAATGCTGTGTTTGGTGGCTTCACTAAATCTTTGCTGCATGCACCTCGATTTATGACTCAGATGGTTATTTCAGTCAAAGTTGTATCTTCTATCAGCTTGAATCAGTCCTCTGACCTCTAGCATCAACTATTAAATTAGCCCACAGGACTGCACATCATACTGGATGTTTTTTCCCTTTTCACACCCATTCTTTGTGAAACCTAGAAATGGTTGTGTGTGAAAATTCAGTAAATGAGCAGATTGTGAAATACTCAGATCGGCCGTCTGGCACCAACAACCATGCCACGCTCAAAAATTGCTTAAATCACCTTTCTTTTCCCATTCTGACATTCAGTTTGGAGTTCAGAGATTGTCTTGACCAGGACCACACCCCTAAATGCATTGGAAGAAGCAACTGCCATGTGATTGGTTGATTAGATAATTACATTAATGAGAAATTGAACAGGTTTTCCTAATAATCCTTTAGGTGAGTGTATTTCACTGATTGATATTTCTGGCACAGATTTTGCATATTACCTCAAATGGTTGGTGAAGTTTTGTTTGGTTTTGTGCAGCTCTACCTTTGCTACAGGCACAGAGCTGTCCTGTCACATTATAAAGAAATAGAAAAGTAAAATAAATTACAACCTGTAATAATTAAGGTCCACTGTGGAAACAAGTTGCTGAACCTAAAGACTGGACACAAGGGACACCTGGTGAACAATCCCAATGAACCAATGAAAACATGACAACAGGACTGCACAAGACAAGGCACATGATGGCTGGGATCACATGACAAGACCAGGAAGTGCATGGCAGGAGGGCAAAACTGACTAATGCCGTGTTCCAGGCAACCGCAACATGTGTTTTCCAAGCCTTCACCACCGTGAAGTGCACTGCCAGGCGGCAGTCAAACTCCGTGACTTTCTAACCGTGAACTTACGAGTATCGTCACGATGAGCAAGATGTGCAGCCCTGTACTCCCGAAAATTTGCTAGCTCTCTGACGCTCACATAGCCTGTTATCGATAACAATAGCAGCCCCTACGGATATACAAATAATGTAAAATAAAAGGTATAACTAGCTTCTCTTGCCATATGCTGGGAATGCACCTGGAAACCTTTTCGTGAGTTTTAGTTTGAAGTCATGAATCCACGGGTCAAAAACTAATCTGGAGCGCTGCATTAGAAACATGACAGTGAACATGGCACTGTAACTGAGAAACATGACAGTGAACATGCAGCTAAAGCATGAAACATAACCAAAAACTCCCTGTGACACCACCAAGACCATTAAGTCAGATACTGAGGCTGGGCATCATAAAGAGAAAGAACACTGGCTGAATAAAGTTAGGAGATGAAGTAGGACGGCTATTGACTAGATCAGAATCAAGGATTGAAACTATCCATTTATAAGAGATTCTATATTATCAGGAACTTCTCTCATCAAAGAAACACATACCTTCTAATTTCTTTGGCTTCTTGTACATTTACTTAACTCAGTAGAAGCTACTTTATTGGAAGCTGGATATTGATTAGTTACTAAACCAGGATCTGACTATCCGTGTTTTTATAGCGATATCAGGTCTCTGTAGTAATCTAGATACTTTTGATATCCTGTCTGGCAGTGTAGATACCACCAATAAATACAGTCCTTTGCACCATGCGCCTGGAGCATTAAATTCTGTATGTGGCTATTTACTCTAGACAAACTTTGTTGCACCAAGGGAGATCCATCAGGTTTCATCAAGCTGTAATGGCGGGAGTTGAACCTCACAGCACTATCCATTACACCCCAGTGCAATGCGGCATGAGCTGTGACGCAAGTGTTTTCTGCTAGTTTCAGCCCCTGACACAGTTGTGAACATTTATTTAACTATAGTAAATTTCCCTACTTAAGATAGTTATGTAACCAAATTAATTTCTAGACACAATCCTGATATTATTGTATCTTCTATCATAGTATTTAAGAGTTGAGATGTTCTTTGTGCTGATCTAACAGCAGAAGCATGAGGCAGAGGTTAATCCCAGTGGAGCAAACGGGGCATGTTGTACTGGCAGCCCCTAATAGAGCTAATATATATTCTATACTTTTCTATGCGTTATATTTGAGAAACCATGAGAAAGAGGGAATAGTATTTGAAATTCAATGTTCAAGTTAAACCCATTATTAGTATATTTTGAACTATGCTGTGTTTTGCAATTGGTGTTTGTTATCAAACTCAATTTTTATATTTTTAATTATTAAAAATGCCATTATTTTATTTGAAAAGTTAATAGTATATTTTATAGACAGGAATATTTTAGTTTGTCTTGTATATTTTTGTATTAGGTCAGATAACATGTGGCTTGTCCATATGGTCGTATTACATATGGCCTATAGAGCATGTATCGTTTCCTTCCATTCTATTTAGGTAAATCAAGACAAAAGTATTCCTGTATTAATAAAAAACAAAACCACTGTCATTGCACTAAGTATTGAGAAATTAATGTGGGAAAAATAAATGTGAAGTATTTACACAAACTACAGAAAAGCCATTGATATAATTATAGGCTCAAATTGATTATTGTAGATATTTATTTCAGCAGAAGTACAAATAGATAATTTACAAATACCAAAATATGTTTAGTTATTATAATATACAGACTTTCGCAAATAACAGGTTTTAATGAAAACAAATTCTGAATTTTACGATTAGGTATTACAGAAAGTATTAAAGCATTAAAGTCACTTTATGGAGGCCAACCGTTGGCCCGACTCGGGGAGTTGGCTGTTTGAGCACCGTTGTTCGAGCTCCGTGACGGCGCCTCAGCGAGCACTCATGATGCGATCATGATTCTGAAGCTCGTTCACATGCGTGACGATGGTGAAGCTGAAGTAATACAAAATATAAGGAGTCGCGTCTCAATCAGCTCTAGTTCCAGTAGTCAGAGCACTGATCGGGGATCAGTCATGGGGTCACTTTACCAGGCAGCGAAGCGCCGCTGATCGACAACTACGCGAGGATGCGCGCGAGGCCCTGGCGTACGTGAATTAAGTTCGCACGTAATTATTATTTAGTTCTATTGGTATAGCAAAATTATATGATACGATAATGTCAATGCCTCTGTGTACATCTGAATTAAATGCAATGCGTTGTCAGTCTGCAGCATGAACAGCACACCTCCAGGAGCGTGAGGCAGCGTATTAACTGAATTAATTATAGCCAAGAAAGGCTTCCGCGATCTTCATCAGCTGATCTCATGTTTTTGTCCCTCAGAATCTGGTGGTTTGTAGCATAATGAAAGAGTATTTCTGTAATGTCATTCTTGTGGCCTTCTGAAATCCGATGTGCGACCTCTTCAGTTTATAAAGATCTACAGTTATGGTTGAAAAATGTTATTACTTATTGACCCACGCATCACTAACGGCGACATCCCACCGTGCGAGTATATAAGCCTTTGGAGTTCTGCTCCAGTTCTGAAGTTCCAGCTGGTTTCATAGACTCAGCCACGTTTGACCTAGGTGTTTCTTGTACATCATTGTTGAAGAAATTATCAAGTGCTTTATATCTCTGATCTGTCATATCTGAGATTTGTCATGTGTTCCATTCAGTCAATTGTGATAAAAGTTCATAGCAGATCGTCAGAGAAACCACCAGAGAATAGGCCAGTACAGATCTCAAATTTACACTACACAGAATAGCAAGATGCTCCAAGATAAGTGTATGTCATCAAGGGGCCTGCCAAGAAAGCGGGAGAAGAAGAAAGGCGGAGTTCTTTGGATGGAGTTTCGTCTTGGACATCTGAAATGATCGGTGATGGCCAGGGGTAGAATGCTGGAAATGAACAGGAGTCAAGTCAGTGAAGTATGACAACCAACGCGGCTTGGGAGCAATCGATGGAGCACAGGTAAGCCGGTGTGCAAATGATGAACGGTGCAGAGGGAAACCAGCAACCTGAGCCAATCCATTTATCGAATTGTTTCAAGTGACTCTGTTGACAATCTGGTAGTCAACAGAATCGGTGCACAAATGATAGAACAGAATCAATTGCCTGAAATGATGAACAGAGTCAGTGCATGCAAATGATGAACCAGAATCAATTGCACAAATGATGGAACAAGTCAGTGCTGGAAATGGTAAGACAGAGTCGAGTTACTGGAAATGATGAGACAGAGAGTCAGTGCACAAATGATGAACAGGAGTCTGGTGCTGGAATGGTGAAAACCAACCAACCTGGGACCATCGATGGCCAAAGAGAGTCCAGAGCAGAGGCAGACCAGTAACCAGCCACAGCCCAGGATCATCGATGGTCAAAGCAAAGTCACTGCTCAAAAGATGCCTGCCCAACAGCCTGAGAGATGCTCCTGATGGTAGATCTGATCATGCCAGCGACACAGGAGAGCGCTGGAGAGTCAGATGTGTGGATTTACCACGACTAATGAAGAGCATTGACCTATCTGTCAGTGGGCGAGGCTGAGCAGGACCAACCGCTAATAAATCCATGCTCCACACACTGAGCAGGAGGAGGAAAGACCATCCCGGAGCAAGAGCAGCTCGTCCACTGCAGCACACAACAACAACAGTGAGAGAACTGCTACTCTCCAGCACCAGCGATGACCCATTGCATGTGGACCAATGAGGAAAGAAGTTATCAATTTAAGTCTGAAGAAAAGACAGAGTCAGTTTACTATTGTCACATGACACATAAAATGTGCAAAGCAGTGCCTCTTTTTTCTTTAATCAGCATCATTTGTATAGTTTTTATGCAACAAATTTACCCATCTCTTTCATTTTATTAACAGATGACATCTTGCATGCATTATGAATGTTTAGAGAGCACTGCTGGGCCGAGGATCATACGGAAAAGTCTTTGAAAGAGAATCCGATTGTCGATTCACGAAAGATTCGATTCTGTGCTCTCATTATCATTTAAGTTCATTGCTCAGTTCCATCGTATTCATGACCAGACTCATCTGCCGACCTCTGCACCAGATCATTCATTCCTGCTGTAACCCATTCTGTAACAGAAACATTCTTTCTTTTTCCCCTTTACTCCTAAGAACAAGATGGCGCTCAAATATGTACAAAAACGGGGATCACGTGAGAAATGTCCATCATAATAAGTGAACTGCTCCTCTCTCAGAGTATACGTTGATTCACAATGCAGCAAGGATGTGTGAAAAAAAATTGCCGGAATAACATTTCTGTTGGTTTTTCCATAATTCCATCCAACCCTCATCCTTCCTCACCCTAAAATTATACTTCTTTTTTTCTTTTTGGTCAGAAATGCATTTTTGGGGAGTTACTTTGTGTATTTATAATTTGTATTTTATTTACATACTAAATTACTAGATTTTATCAATAACTAATAATTGAATCACATTCACTTTCAACTTCAATTCCAAATAACTAATTCCTTATAACCCTTTTAGGTCCAGCTCACTTAATAACATACATGGATTGTCTCTACTGACCTCTTCTGGAAGACAATAATATAACCATGATCTTTCACATTTCCATTTACATTTCTCACTGCCGGTTGTATAGTGTGTATGTAACTGTGTATGTGACAAATAAAATATATTGAATCTCTGAATCTCTTCACAACTCTTGACAGTAGCCTTATAGCTCTATATGAGCAAATGAGCACATTCATACCAGATCCTAAAGTCACATTTTCTCCAGTATGCATTTAGATTTCTGGCCAAAATTTTTGCATTTTGGTTTGAATTGAAGCATTTTTAGTTTTTTTCTATGTGTGTACTGGATGAGTTCAGGGAAAGGATCAGAGGTTAAGCAGCCGGAGTGTAATATACCGTAACTATTAACTATTTCATTATTTCAATGACAAGTCTTTGTGACATAATTCTGTTGTAGTAATGAACCCACGTCCCCTAATACAGTCTCACTTTCATAGTATGCTGTTGCCTCTCATCATATGGTCTGTTTGGTAAATCCATGCTGCTGAGAGAATTACGCCACCATGATCAAGCTCTTTTGCAGGCAAAGCGGCCCTCAGCGATTCTCAAAGTGTCAATCCTGCTGGGCTGATGCAGAGGCAGCCGATGAGTATACACTGGTCCTAAGCGGCCATGCGTGCTCCAGGATATGCGACAGTTCTTACTCAAGCACGACCTTAAGTGAGATCAGAAGTCGTCATGCACGAGCTGCTGTGTAACCAGAGTGGTGTGGCCCGGCAAAGATATGCTGTGAGCGAGAATCTTCACCTGGTGATATCAAGTGAGAACACCTGCTCATCAACGAGGAATACTTCCTGCAGATCAAACTCATGGAACTTACGGCACTAGTAAGCGGCTTGAAGAAGACTGCTTACTCAACATGTTCAGAGGTATGTATTAGTATTAGTTGCATTCTAATGAATAAATAGACCAAAATGCATTTGCCATGCACTACATCTTCTTCTTTCTTCCAGGCAAAAAGGCACAAGGTCCTATACAAGTGTCAACAGTAGGAAGTTCCTTGCTTGAAGCCTGCAGCGGTGTGTCTGCCCCACCAGTGGTGTTATTCAAGATATTTGTCAGGAAGTTCCCTCATGCGCCGCCGAAGCAGCTCGCCGAGATCCTGCTAGGGCAGCAGTATACAGAAGAGATCTCCCAAGGGTAGAGCCCGGGTCCTACAGGAACTTTGATTACTGCCTTGAAATAATGCTTGATCGAATTCCTGCAACCAATCACAATGCTAACCAGACATCTCTGCCCTCTCTTTCTCCACAGGTGCCAAGATCTGATCTGCGTATGCAACGAAAGCAATCCCAGCAGCCAGCGGATCGATCTTCAGGAAAAGATCGCCTCCACGACTGGTTCAAGTGCTGATCCTGAACTAAACGTGTTTTCAAGTGAGACACCACCATGAGGCAGAAGAGAGGATGGAGAGAACCCAGAGTAGTGCACAAAACCTTTTGTGCCTAGAAAACAGCAGTAGCGGATGGATTCATGCATTGATGAGAAGAAGAAGAAAATGTATAGATGCAGAGTTGCAGATCAGAAGCACACCTTTTGCATGCACATTTAGAGATAACTATTTGGTGCTGAGTGTGTGTGTGAGATGTGTTTAATAATGAGGTGTGAATGTGAGCGCTCGCGTTCACGTTAAACAGGCTCCCTGCGCAGTGTTCACTGCTCCCCTACTCTCCTGAGAGGACTGCTCCAGGAGTATCCGGGAAGGAAGCGAAAGGCGTGGGGATAAAGACTGTCGATACACATCACTTACGGGAAGTGAAGAAACAAAATCTACAACTTTCATTGCGGCGTTGCGTCACCAGTCTAAACTAAATCAAATGTAATTATTACAAAATTTATTAACTCATATAAAATATATTGACATAAAATAGTTTTGAATATAAAAGTAATATAAAAATCAAAACAAATCAAAGGAAAAATGTTTTGTATTTTGGCTAGCAATTATGAACACATTTATACATAGATTAACAAAATCATGATTGGATAATGGTTACAGTACAAGCGTCAAATCAATGTAATAGTCAATTAAATATAAGTAGTCTATAACAATAAACTAATATAATGTTTTGATTATATTTCAATGGGACACACTGGTGTTTTTGTATATGTATGAAGGCTATTATATTATTTTAAGTTTAAAAATTACAGTTGAAAAGTTATCCAGCAGCCATATCACCCTGTAGCCCTAGACTGGTTTCCCACTAAAAGCAGAGCCTGGTCAGTACACCTGGATGGGAGACCAGCTGGCTGGGAAAACACCTAGGTGTCTGCTGAAAGTGAGAGGTGAAGTGAGAGATGGCCAGCAGGGGCACTCACCCTGTAGTCTGTGTGGTCCTAGCCTTACTATGGTGATACAGACACATACTGCTGTAACCAAAGCCCACGGTCGCCGGATGAGGCAGGTGTTAAACGCCCGATGTCCTGACTCTCTAACAGTCATTAAAATCCCCTAGGATGTCGCCGATAAAGAAGTAGAGAGTGTAACCTTTGTCCTATTAAATTTGCCCATGCTCACCTCTGTATCCATCCTGGCCTCCCTAATCATCTCCCTATCTGATTGGCTTAAACCCCATCCTCTCTCTCCTCATCAGCTGGTGTATGATGTTCGTTCTGGCTCCAACCTATGGCTGCCATCTTCATCATCCAGGTGGATGCTGCTGATAGTGGCTGGTGGTTGAGGAGAATTCCCCACTTCCGTATGGCGCTTTGGGTGCCACAGAAAATTACTATATAAATGCGCAACAAATTATTATTATTATTACACCAGTAAAGTGCAATATTTATTTGTTATGCTCCAAGTAATCTATGTGATCCTGTCCCGAGGAAGCATGACCAGTGTATTAATGTGTGTGTGTGTGTGTGTGTGTGTGTGTGTGTGTGTGTGAATGTGACTGTGTGTCGTGTGTACTTTATCATTTTATTAAAAAAAAAAAAATACTATAAATCAAATGTCTGTTTCTTTTCTTTTCCTTCACCTCAGGAGGAATATTTTACTCTGTGACTCTTGTGTGGATACAAACACTGCAGTGGGACCCTCACCAATTATTAAGAGCATTGATTAAGAACACATTTATACAAAAGTTAACCAAATCCAAGGAATTTACACTACAATGACAAGAAAACACTTTGCCCAGTTTGGTGGCACTGACTACGTTACTGACATTTGATGACTAGTTTTAAATGTTAATGATTCAAAGTTTTGGGTGAGTAACTACATTTTTGCAGACAAGCTATAGAGGTTTCTGATGCTCCAGCAAACATTGATTGTGACAGATTGGCTTTACAGTTTGAGAGGAAGTTAAGACAAAGTATTGCCAAAGCGTTAGAGGAAACTGTAATGTTGTAATTCCCTGGACCCTTAAGCTAAAGTGTTACCAAAAACACTAACAACAAATAGAGGAATTATAAGGTTTCCATATAAAACAAAGGCGACTCTACTCTATCTGTCTATCTGTCTATCTGTCTGTCTATCTATCTATCTGTCTATCTATCTATCTCCATCTATCTGTCTATCTAATATATCTGATCTTGTCTATCTGGTCTTATCTATCCTCCTATCTATCCCCCATCTTCCTCTATCTATCTATCTATCTATCTATCTATCTATATCTATCTATCTATCTATCCTATCTGTCTATCTGTCTGTCCTATCTGTCTGTCACATCACATCTGTCTCTGTCTGTCTATCCTGTCTGTCTGTCTGTCCTGTCTGTCTATCTATCTATCTGTCCATCTATGTATGTCCTATCTATCCTATCTATCTATCATCCGTCCAAATCCAAAATCTGTGTCATCCAGTAGTAACCTACAATACACTATCTCTCACTTTCATTAGGCTGCTCTGTCAGAGATCCACCGTCATCAGTTAGGAACGCAATTTATTGCTCTTTGACACCAATCTCTCGTTTCCAGAGAAGCCATGTTTGTGGCAGCTCGAGCTCTTGCTAGAACCAGGAAGTGCCAATATGATAGCGATTCGTTCTGTCAACACTGCACTGGCTCCTATTAAGCGTCAGCATGCATTTGAAAATCTTGCTAATTACTTTGAAAGCGCACTAAATTAGTTTGGCTCCTGAGTACTTAGGCCCAGGCTCTTAATGCATTATAGTCCTTCACGTCTATGCGAGTTGATAATACCTAGAATATCAAAATCAACTGCTGGCAGTGAGCCTTCTCCTATTTTAGCACCTGAACTTCTGCTTCCTAGCATAGTTTGGGAGAAACAGACACACACTGTGAGTTCTAGTCTAGACTAAAATTCCGCCTTATACGATGTACTGCGTTTAAATCATAAAGAAAGATAGCATCTCACGCTGTCATGTGAGTCTCTCTCACCTTTTATCGAGGTTTACTGCCAGTCAGTAATATCGAAAGACGCGTATCCAGAATCAGATGGTGGACCTCACATATAAACTCACGATAACAGCAGGTGTATCAGCTAAGACTCACCTCCCCTGTAGGAGCTTCTCATCGACCACGGCAGCCAGTGCCACACAGTGCTCAACAAACCATACCTCCAAGTGTCAGTAGCTCTGACCAGAATGGGAACTGGACAATATATTGCCACCTCTGTTAACACATTGTTTTGGCTTTGGCTTGCCCCAATTGAGGACCTCAGTATTCAACTATATTCTAGAGTTCCACAATAAAATGCACTTGAATTTATTTAGTTTTTTTGATTGGTTGAATTTCAGACACGCCGGGCTCAGAGCTATGGAAGATAACTCAAAACAAAGATAAGAATCCTTAGAGAGAATTACTTGAAATAAGCATGAACTGCATTTTGTTAAGTAACATGAGTGCCATTACAAAAATGGCCTTCCATGCACTGCCAAAGCAGAATACAACAGCATGGCGCTTTGGCAGGGGAAGCGTGAAAATACTGAAAAATGCTCGCGTGGATCACCGCGATCACGTTGCAGACGCAGCTCTGCATAATGAGCACATAGCATTGGCACTTTCTGCTTGAGCGTCGATGTCCAGAGGAAGTATTAAATTCAGTGATGCTTGGCTCAGTGTTGAGCTACAGAAAAATTTGTTTATCAAAGTTCTTTCAAACGAATAACGACTTAATAAAAGTGTTTTATCACATCATAGCGCTCATTTTTGTTTCACTGAGAGTTATTGAGAAACTAATATATTGCATGTTCCATAAAGTGATAATAACTTTCACTTATAACTATATAAATAATAACTTATTTATGTAATCATTAAAGGACCAAGATGAACAATTAAACATTTCTTTAAAAAAAAAAGTCCATAGTAATGTATTTATTTATTAATTATTACCTAAAGTTTTCTCCCTACTCATTTGCAGAACAAAGCAAAATTTAACTTCAAATCTTAATTATTACCATAGACATAGTGTAGTTCTGTTCACCATAAGCTTCAATTTTAATGGATAAAGCATATTAAACTAATTTCTAGAAGTCTCATAAACTAATATATTTTATTAAAAGAAAACAAACAAGCATTTTTACAATTTCTGCCTCTCATTTTACCACCCCAACTTATTAGAAGTATGTCTATTGTTAATCTAAATGTTCTTAGTGCGTGCAATAAATATCCGTTATTCAGAAGACACATACCATCCTAAATAATTCGCGGTCATCGTTGCAGCAATAGAACTGTTCTGTGAAAACTAACTTGTTTGTGCACATGTCCTGACTCACACCCATCAAATCAAATCACCTTTATTTATGTAAGCGCTTTTAACAAGTCCAATTGTTTCAAGCAGCTTCGTAATGCTCTGGGAAAATAATTTCAGCAGAATTTGTCACAAGCCGTTCTTACAGGTAAAGCCGGTGATGTTATCAGCTAATTTCAAGTATCATATAAGTGTCAATCTGTGGGCAAATCGGTAATATAGATGGAATTTAGGTCCCCCAACCAGAGCAATCAAAGCTAGACCCAGCGGTGAGCAAGGAACCAAAACTCTTCAGAGAGTCCAGAATGAGAGAAAAAAACCTTGCAGAGAAACCAGGCTCAGTCGAGTGCCAGTTCTCCTCTGGCAGCCAGACAAACAGTGTATGATTATAATTCTGGCAACATAGCAGGTCTTGAATTCATATTATTAGGTAAATAGATATTACGTAAGGTGTTGAAAGATTGGAGTGCATCACGCCGAAGGCAGGTTTAATGAGGATATCGTGCCGATGCACACAACTAGAGAGGAGTTTTATTTGTGTGCTCTCTGCCCAGACAATTCAGGAATCGTTTGGTCATGTGTATCAGCGCAGGTCCACCATCTAAATCTGGATATGCCCGGATCATCCTGACCTACAGTAAACCTCGGGATAAACAGAGAGACTAACATTGCGCGTAGATGCCATTCTTCTTATGATGCCCAGGTACATCCCAGGTGTTACATAGGAGAAGTGTTCCCAGTTCTGGCCCCAGCCTAGTTAATGTAGCCTATAGTGAAATCTAGCCAAGGGTATGATGCGGGATTTATGTATGCGCGTTTAATGATCTGCATGATCAAACATGCATAAATAAACAGAGAGAATTGGATATTAACGTGGTTGATTATAACGCAGATTATAACGATTATTAATATCATGTGTAATAAATTCCAACATGTAGAAGTATCTTTAATTCTAGAATTGAAGTTCAAAGAATGGATAATTGTCCACCAACTATCTCACTTATAGAACTATTAGACAAGACTTCTTTGGCCAGAAGAGAGTATCTTTCTTTTTAATTGTAATGCTGGTCAGTTCACCGTAAAAAGGGACCTATGGATGAACAACTCAAGGTACAATCGTATTCAACAGATATATATATTTTAATAAATCAATAGACAATAAACAGAATTATACAAATTAACAGAAAGCAGGAAGGAGAGAGAGAGAGAGTGGGAGAGTGAGAGAGGTAGAGAGAGAGAGGGAGCAAAGAAAAGGGTGGTATTGCAGAGCAACAACCTGTCAGAGAACCAGCAAGAAATCAGACCAACTTATTGGCACTGGCTCAAAGAAACTCAATATGACTAGTGAAGGATACTTGCTTATGCTTCCATGCGTGGCTGATCGGCAGTTACGTGTGTGTGGGAATTCATGATCCGGTCCGTGTTTTGAATGCCGCAGAATTAGTTCCGTTGGAGTCCAGCGGAAAGTTCCAAATTTGGTTCTTTGGCGCCAGTAATGTCCTTTGGAATATGGCAAGCTGGCACAACTGATCAAAGTCACGCCGAGGAAGAAGTGGGAGGAGGTGGGAAGTAGAAGTAAAGGCAGCAGAGAAGAGCAAGAAGCCGGGGGTCAAAAGCAAGAGAGAGGTCAAAAGCAAGAGAGAGAAGTGCAGAGCCTTGCAGACCCTTCTTAAAGAGGCCATCACAGAGGCACGCCTCTTTTTGTCGAACAGCCAATCAGGCCCGAAGGAACTAAGAAGCTGTGAGGAAATCTCCACTTCCACATCTTCCGAGGTCACAAGTCCTCATTAACATGTTGCAAGCTTTCTTAAGTTTTACACAGACTTTTGGGAGTTTTAGCATAAAAGAAAGAGTTTGATGCATCATAAAGTATTTATAAAAAGCATACCTGCAGTCTACAAATTGAGAGACCGGTTACCGAGACCAAGCATGGAGTTTAACTTATGTGAATTAAAGGACAGAGTGAGGATTGACGTGATTTCTTTATTAAGCATTCACTGGCTATAAGTTTCCTAATATATCAAACACATCTAAAATGATTATAACAAAAAGCATGCATACCATATACTTACAGAGGCGCACAGCGCATCTAAATGAAAAATAACTAAGTTAAAAAGTCTATATAGCCCCTTTTGGGTGTTTTTATGAGTGTCCTGTGGAATGCAGATGAGAGTAGTTTTGTGTTCTTCAGAGCCGTTAACACATCAGTCCGTAGACTCCACAGTCCGTGAGACAGTCCGTAGACTCCGCGGCGTAGACTCTGTTTTGCATAATCAAAGTATTAGTCTGTTAGATCGTTTGCAGAGCACCGTCCATACTCTGCAAGCCTAACAAATCATTTATCTTTGGTTGAATAATATAAATTGATAATGTTTTATGTGTAAGCCATAACTTTGAAGTATAGTGATCTGTTTTAAAGTCTTATAGTTTGCAAACTGACAGAGTGTGTCTGCTTCCCGAACAATGCTAGGAAGACTGTTTCCAGGTTTAGCAGCTAAATAGGGAAAGGATCGAGCCTCTTGCAGTTGATTTTGATATTCTAGGTATTATCAACTGCCAGGTTTTGAGACCGCCCAATGAGCGTGATGGGGTATGTGTGGTTAGAGTTTGCTCAAGTACTGAGGAGCCAAACCATTTTAGTGCTTTGTAAGTAATAAGCAAGATTTTAAAACTTATACGATGTTGTAGCCAGGGAGCCAGTGCAGTGTTGACAGAACCGGGCTAATATGGTCATACTTCCTTGTTCTAGTAAGAGCTCGAGCTGCTGCGTTTTGGACCAGCTGAGATTTGTTTATTAAGCGAGCAGGGCAACCGCAGTAAAGCATTACAATAATCTAGCCTTGAGGTCATGAGCGCGTGAATTAACTATTTCAGCATTTTGCGCCGAAAGGATGTGCACGTAATTTAGATATATTTTAAGATGGTAGAATGCAGGTTTACAGATGTTAGAAACGTGGCTTTCAAATGAAGATTGGTATCAAAGAGCACCCAGGTTCCTAACTGACAGCGAGGACCTTGACAGAGAGCAGCCATCGAGTGTTAGAGCAGTATTCTAGGAGTTACCTACTTGCAGAGTTTTTGTCCAATAATTAAAAATTCTGTTTTTCTGAATTAAGTTGCAGGAAATTACTAGACATCCAATGTTTTATATCAGCTATGCATTCCGTTAATCTTGTAGATTGATAAGTTTCGTCAGGGTGGTGAAGAAATATAGAGCTGAGTATCGTCAGCATAACAGTGAAAACTAATGCCATGCTTCCTAATGATATCTCCCAGTGGTAGCATGTACAGGGTGAAGAGTGACAGCGGTCCTAGCACTGAGCCCTGCGGTACTCCACATACTGAACTTGTGATCGGTGTGACATCTCTTCATTTACTGCTACCTAGGCAATGTGGTCAGATAAGTATTGAATTTAAACCATGCCAATGCAGTTCCACTAATGCCAACATAATTTCGATTCTATTCAAAAGAGATATTTGTAGTCGATAGTACTTCGAATGCAGCGCTAAGATCGAAGTAACACTAATGAGAAGATACAACCACGATCGGATGCTAAGAGTAAATCATTTGATGAGATCTCTCAGTACTGTAATACGGTCTAAATCCTGACTGGGAAATCCTCACAGATACCATTTCTTTCTAAAAGGAGACATAATTGTTGAAGACACTGCCTTTTTCAGTATTTTTGACAGGAAGAAGTGAGTTGACTGACCTGCGGGTGATTTAATTCTGTAGGATCAAGTTGAGGGTTTTAATAAGTGGTTTGATAATAGCCAACTTAAAAGTTTTACCGGTACATATCCTAATAACAAAGAGATGAGTTAATGATATTAAGAAGAGGATCTATGACCCTCTGGTAGCATCTCTTTTAATAGCCTAGTCGGTATAGGGTCGAGCATACATGTTGTTGATTTAGATGATTTTACTTGAGTTTGTAATTCTTCCTCTCCTATAGCCAATTCTGTTGTCTCTATCCTATAGCAGTGAATGATATGTGTGTGTGTGTGTGTGTGTCTTCCTCTCCTAGCAGTGAATGTGTGTGTGTGTGTGTGTGTGTGTGTGTGTGTGTGTCTTCTCTCCTAGCAGTCTGATGTATTTTTTCTTGATACTGTCTGATGTGACAGGCAGCTGCATGGTTATAATTTTTTCTTCCTAATATTATCGATCTTACACGTAAAAAGTTCATAAAGTCATTACTGCTGTGCTATTTTACAACCATCAGAAGTGCGACTTTATTTTTGGTTAACTTAACCACTGTATCAAATAAATGCCTAGGGTTGTGTTTGTTTCTTCTGAAAGTCTGAGAAATAAGCAGATCTAGCAGTTTTTGTGGCCCTTTCTGTATGCGATCATGCCTCTCTTTCCATGAATTCTGAAAAACCTCTAGTTTTGTTTTCTTTCCAGCTGTGCTCCATTTTCTCAGCTGCTGTTTTGCAGGGCCTGGGTGTGCTCGTTGTACCACGCCGTTGGACTATTTTCTTTCAATCTTCTTTAGCGCCGAGGGCAACTGTGTCTAAAAGTGCTGGAAAAAGAGAGTCAATAGTTTCTGTTGCAGAAATCCCGAGTTCCTCTAGGCTATCTGGGATGCTGAGAGATGAAAACTGATGAGGAAGATTATTTACAAAAGCAATCTTTAGTGGCGGCAGTGATAGTTCTGCCATATTTGAAGCGAGGACGGCTTTTGCAGCCTTAGCTAAATTAAGTATACATGATGCATAGGTAATGATCTGAGATGTCGTCGCTCTGCTGCGGAATTTCAACAGTGCTATCAACATTTTATTCCATTATGACAATATTAGGTCTAGGTATGATTAAGGCGATGAGTGGGTCCTGACACGTGTTTGCCTTACTCCAGTAGAAGTTTAAGAATGTCTCTAAATCTCTAATCCCAGTGCGTCTTTTTCATTATCTGCATGGATGTTAAAATCTTCCAACAAATTAGTGCTTTATCTGCAGCCAGTATATCTCCGGATAGAAAGTCAGCAAATTCTTTGATAACTAAGTCTTTGTATTGTGCCTGGTAAGCTATATACAGTAGCCAACACAAATGTCAAACAGATTTATCAATTTACACTACATAATGCTACCATACATACAAAACTTCAAAATAATTATATTTGAAACTAGACTTCTGAATAATACTGAAGATATTATTTATAAACCTACACCAACCCCTCCCCCTTTACCTTTCAGGCCTTGGCTGATGTTTATAACAATAATCTTGTGGGGTGGACTCATTTTAAAGTAATGTAGTCGTCAGGTTTTTATGAGTTTCTGTCAAACACTAGCCCATCTAGATTATTATTAGATTATTATATAATCCATATCGTGTATTAACAATAAGCGCTTTTTTTAGGAAAGGGATCGAGATATTCAGCAATAGGCTTTATCCATTTGATCATCTGTATTATATCTATTTGTTTATTTATTTGGACATCAATTAAGTTTTTACTGTTGAATGATCTTGATAGTTTTTGTATTTTACTAATTCAGGGAACAGACACAGTCTGTCACAGATCTCTATGTTATTGATAATATCTGGTAAAAAGAAAGTCTCTATGTATTTAGGAGGATTTATCAGCTTCTATAACAGGGTGGCAGCTAGCAGACGAGTCAGATAAGCCAGTCCGTCTGCTTCTGATCTAGACCTGATTGAGTCAAAGTTTAAGACTATATCTTAAATTACTAGAGAGGAAGAAACCTTTCCACTCAAGAAGGATGGATGCAATCCCTCTTCAACCAAGTCAGGTCTGCCCCAAAGCTTTTCCAATTGTCTAACAATGAACTATGTGATATTTTGCGGACACCACTTAGACAACTAGCCAGTTGAGTGATGATAGTCTGCTAAGTGATCTCATCACTCCCATACTGCAGAGAGTGGACCAGAGACAAAAAGCACTGCATCTACGCCATCATGCTTGCATTTTCACACACCTCTTTAATGTTAATTTTTGGTGATCTCTGACTGGCAGAAGTCCGAGCATCATTAGATATAACCATGAATAATAATCTTAGAAATTTGGTGCTTAGCATGTAGCACTTTCAAATGTACTTTGATGTCAAGTGCTCTGGCTCCAGTAGAAGCATGTGACTAAGGTGGCTGGTGGCTCAGCCTGTGCGTTCTGTGTAATAGAATCACCAATAACTGAGGCACTTTCAGCAGAAATTCTCCAGTGGAGTGCGCCACTGAGTAGGAAGAGCTCTGTTTGATGTTCTAATCGGAATGGGAGTGTTTTTTTTGATCACCCGACTATGCCCATCTGACCGATACCCAACTGCCCCTGCTGCACAGAGCTCTACCAGTCAGAGACAAGGCCGTATTACAGCATTCACTAAATGATCGCATCAAGCAGTGTCTACGCTGTTACATTCTCACTACTCCTCAAAAAAGAATCTGGATGCATTAGTCTCTAATTCTGAAATCTCCGTCAGCCTGACATATCTCTTTTCTGCATTTATTATCACTGTATGAAGCCCCTGCTGCATGCAGGAGACAGATGCACACTAGGCTTATGATATGCGAAATTACAAGTAACTAATGACTGGAGAAAGACGCAGCTTACTGTGGGCTGGTTGATTGATCCAGCTTACCAAAGGATTGTTTGATGGAAGTCTATTTACTAAATCAGCTCACCACGGTTGTTTAGTGAACTCAGTAATTAGGAAAACCCACCATGCACAGATGGCAAGCCTAACGGAGCTGATGAAAAGCTAAAGTGCCACGATAGTGATTTAGATTAAAAAGCTAGATTCAATGTGGTAGACAGTAGTATAGACAATGATCTATGAAGATGAGTAGGTTATAATTGTAGTTAAAGCTACATGAAATTATATCAAAATAAAAATCCCAAAGAGCAGCGCGTCGTGAGCATCAACTGTTTAACAAACAGGGTAGACAGGAGCAATCGAGAGACAAGAGAGCAATCAATCACAAATAAAAACAAAAATAGAATTCCCTAAATAAGCTATTGCACTAAAATTCTACCATTTGCTCGCTGTCATCAACCTAACTAAGAAGTCGGACTGAAGCTCTTATCAAAGAAGAATGAGCCAACCCACTCCCTTCAAGTGAGGTGTTGTGGCTCAACACACGGTATTTATCCATTCCTCAGGCCAAATCAGCAGCATTCATTAAGTCACTCATTGAATTTTCTTCATGACATAACAAACATCCTATTCTTTTTGTTTAACCACTTAAAAATTCCTGCTCTTTTCCTCATTTCCCTTATCCATTGTATATTCAAAATTATAATACTCATTGCCATTTCATATTTTTTTGAGAAATGAAGAGAAACTAAGAAACAAAGCAGCACTCCTACTTTACACACACACTTACACACACACACACATACACACACACACACACACACACACACACACATTTACTATTGATGTATTTATACACTCACCTAAAGGGATTTTTAAGAACACCATACTAATACTGTGTTTGACCTACTTCAGAACTTAGACCTTGTAATTCTACGTGGCATTGATTCAACAAGGTGCTGAGAAAGCATTCTTTAGAAATGTTGCTTCATAATGATAGGATAGCATCTTGCAGTTGATGGAGATTTTGTGGATGCACATCCAGGGCATGAAGCTCCCGTTCCACCGCACCATCCCAAAGATGCTCAATTGGGTTGAGATCTGAGTGACTGTGGGGGCCATTTTAGTTACAGTGAACTCATTGTCATGTTCAAGAAACCAATTTGAAATAGTTAGAGCTTTGTGACATGGTGCATTATCCTGCTGGAAGTAGCCATCAGAATGGGTACATGCAGTGGTCATAAAGGGATGGACATGGTCCAGAAACAATGCTCAGGTAGGCCGTGGCATTTAAGCGATGCCCAATTGGCACTGAGGGGCCTAAAGTGTGCCAAGAAAACATCCCCCACACCATTACACCACCACCACCAGCCTGCACAGTGGTAACAAGGCATGATGGATCCATGTTCTCATTCTGTTTATGCTACAGAATTCTGACTCTACCATCTGAATGTCTCAACAGAAATCGAGACTCATCAGACCAGGCAACATTTTCCAGTCTTCAACTGTCCAATTTTTGGTGAAGCTTGTGCAAATTGTAGCCTCTTTTTCCTATTTGTAGTGGAGATGAGTGGTACCCGGTGGGGTCTTCTGCTGTTGTAGCCCATCATCGCCTCAAGGTTGTGCGATGTTGCAAAGCTTCACAAATGCTTTGCTGCATACCTCGGTTTATGCAAGTGGTTATTTCAGTCAAGTTTGCTCTTCTATCAACTTGAATCAGTCATTCTCCTCTGACCTCCTAGCATCAACAATGTATTTTTCCTTGCTAGAGGGGACTGCTATACGCATACCTGGATGTTTTCATTATTCACCATTCTTTGTATAAACCTAGAAATGGTTGTGTGTGAAAATCTGATAAATGAAGCAGATTGTGAAGAAATACTCAGATAATTTCGTCTGGCACCAACAACCATACCACGCTCCAAATGTGCTTAAATCACCTTTCACTTCCCATTTCGACAATTCAGTTTGGTGTTCAGGAGGATTGTCTTGACCAGGATTATTCCTAAATGCATTGAAGTAGCATCGCCATGTGATTGGTTGATTATATAAGTGCATTAATAGAAGGGGGTGAACAGGTTTTCTAATAATCCTTTGTAGGTGATTAACTTATTTCACATTGATATTTCTGTTTTGAATTTTGCATGTACCCAAGGTGGTGAAGTTTTACAGTATTTGCAGTTTTGTGCATGACTCTACTGCCTTTGCTACAGGTAGGGCTGTCCCTGTCACATTATAAAGAAATAGAAAAATAAAATAAATTACAGCCTGTAACAATTAAAGGTCCACTGTGAGCAAGTTGCTGAACACAAAAGACTGGACCATAAGGACACCTGTGAACAATCCAATGAACCAATGAAAACACTTGACAACAGAACACAAGACAGAGGAGGCACATGATGGCAGGATCACGCGACAAGACCAGGGCGTGCGTGGCAGAGGACAAAACTGACTAATGCGTATTCCAGGCAACCGGCCAACATGTGTTTTCCAACCATAATACCACGTAGAAATTGCACTCGGGCAGCAGCGTGATCGCTCCGCATTTCCTAACCGTGAACTTCGTACTGGATCGATGTACTCCCCATACACAAACTCTGACGTCCATGGCCTGCGAAACAACAATGCGCATCCCCTCACGGATATACACAATAATGTAAAATAAAAAGTATAACAGCCTTCTCTTGCCATGTCATTTGTTTACTCTTTTATAGTTTGAAATGTAACTACGGGATCAAAACCTGTCTAGAAGCTGTGACAGTAGACATGGCAGCTGAGAGGCATCGACAGTGTTGCCTGGCAGACTAAAAGCATGAAACACCTTCAAAAACTCCCTGTGACACCACCAGAGACCATAGGAGTCCAGATACTGAGGCTGGGCATCATAAAGAAAGAACACTGGCTGAATAAAGTTGAGAGATGAAATTGGGGCGGTATTGACCAGTCAGAATGAGGACCCGAAACTATCCATTTTATAAATTCTGCATAATCAACGAAAACTTCTCTCGTAAACATATAGTTCTAATTTCTCTTCATATTACTTGCATTTGCACCTTTCACGGTGAAGGCTACTTTGTTGGAAGCGCTGGATATTGTTGGTTATAAGAAAGACAGAGTCTGACCTTACGTGTTTTTTTATGGCGATGTCAAGGTCTCTGTAGTAATCTGAATGCTTTTAGTATGTATATCTAATGGTATAGATACCATAGTAAATACAGTCCTTTGTACCTTATGCACGCGCCTGGAGCATTAAATTCTCATGTCAGCTGTTGCTCTAAACAAACTTTGTTGCACCAAGGGAGATCCATCAGGAGTTTTCATCAAACTTGTAAAGGCAGAGATTGAACGCCTGCGGCCTATCGCACACAGTGCAGTGCGGCGGCAGTGCTGGCGCGCAAGTGTTTTCTGCTAGTTTCAAGCCTGGCACGGTGCAGACATTTTATTTAACCATGGCAAAATTTTCCTGCCCAAGATAGTTTGCTAACAAATTAATTTTCTGAACAAATCTGATATTATTATAGTCTTCTGTATCTGTTATTTAAGGATTGAGATGTTTTCTTTTAATGCTGATCCTATGACAGCGAGGCCTGCGAGCGGGGTTAATCCCGATGGAGCAGGCGGGGCATGTTGTCACAATGAGCCCTATTGGAAGCCTATTATGTTCATGTGCTTTTATGGATTGTGTTGAGAAACCATGAGAAGAGGGAATAGTTATTGAGAATAAATGTTTCAGAAGTTATTCATTGACCAATATATTTTTGAACTATACTGTGCCGACCCCACACGCATCACTGCTTCTTCAGCATCACAGTGCAGTATATAAGCCTTTGGAGTTCTGCTCCAGTTCCCCTGAGTTCCAGCTGGTTTCTTGAAGGCTCAATACACGTTTGGCTAAGTGTTTTCTTGTACATCTGTGGTAGAGAAGGTGCTCAAGTGCTTTATATCATCTCGATCTGTCATATTACACAGATTTTGTACTGTGCATTCCAATTCGAATTGCCCGATAAAAGTTTCATACCAGATCGTCAGAGAGAAGCCTGGAGAAAATGGGCCAGTGCAGATCTCAAGGGTACACACTAGGGCAAGATGCTCAGATGCGTGTATGTCAGCATAGGCCTGCCCAAGAAAGCAGAGGGTGAAGAAGAGAGGCAGGTTCTATTTAGATGAGTTTTAGTCTTGGACATCCAAAAATGTCCATTGATGGCCAGGTCAATTACAGCAGTGACTATGAACAGAGTCAGAGTCAGGTGCAAGTCATGACCAACAACCAACAGCCAGGAGGCAATCGATGAACTGCAGAGTCAAAGCCAGTGTGCAAAAAAGATGAACAAGTGGGAGAAACCAACAACCTGAGCCAATCCGTTTGCCAGATTGTTTTAGTGACTCTGTTTGACGATTCAGTGATCCTTCAGAATCCCAGTACTGGAAATGATGGGCAGAGTCAGTGCTGAGCCAGTGAACAGAGTCAGTCACTAAATGAAGTGGCTCAACAACCTGAGACCATCGATGCCAAGAGAGTCAGAGCAGAAATGACCAGTGACCAACCTGGCAGGATCCTTCGTTAATTCGCAGTCACTGTCAAAAGATGCCTTCAACAGCCTGAGAGATGCTCTGATGGTAGATCAGTCATGCCAGGCGACACAGAGGCGTGGGAGAGTCAGATGTGTGTCATTACACGACTAATGAAAGCAGTGACATATCAGTGGGCTATTTGAGGCTGAGCAGGACAGCCATAATAAATCGCCGCCTCACACCTGAGCCGGGAAAAGACCATCCGGGCAGGCAAGCGTCCACCAGCGCACACAACAACAGCAGTGAGAGAACACACTCTCCATGCTGCGTGTGAGCGACACTGCTTGGACAGTAGGAAAAGTTATCAGTTTAAGTCTGAAGAAGACGGGTCAGTTTACTATTGTCACATGACATAAAATGTACAAACAGGTGCCTCTTACTCTTTAATCAGCATCATTTTAGCATGGATTTATACTGTAAATTCCTGCATCTCTTTGTTTGTATTAACAGATGACATCACCAGCATTACTTGATATTTGGGGAAACTGCTGGGTAGGATCATCACGGAAAAGTCTTTGAGAATCCGATTTATCCGATTCACGGATCGATTCTGCTCTCATATCATTTAAATTCGTACCAGTTCCATCATCAGTTCTCATGGCTGGGCTCATATGACCTCTGCAGATCATTTCATTCATGTGACATTCTAACAGAGCATTCTTTCTTTTCCCCCTTTCCTCGGAGTGGTGAAGCGCTCAAATGTGTGAAGAAAACGGGATCACGAGAGTATCATGTAGTGATAGACTAATATCAAGTATCACATTCATATTAGCAACAGGATAATATGAAAAAAAATTGCAAATCAAAATTTCTGTTAGTTTTCCATAATTCCTTCAACCCTCATCCTTCCACTACCATAAAATTATGTATTTACTTTTGGTCCAGAAATGCACATTACAGAGTTATTTTTTTATTTGTTATAATTTTTGTATTTTATTTACCTTTAAATTACTAGATTTATCAATATCAGGTGAATCATTCTCTTTCTTCAATTCAAAATAGCTAAATTTCTTTCTTATACATAGCATTCAATCATAATATGTGTCCCCCTTGGTGTCTCTGCAAACCCTCTTCTGGAAGGAACAATATTACTTGCCAAATATTTCATATTTACATTTTACCCATTTTCACTGCAGTTTGTATATTCTGTATATATAACTGTGTATGTGACAAATAAAACTGTTGAATCTCTAGTCTCTTCACAACTCTTGGTAGACATCATAGCTCACTGTATGGAGCAAATGGAGAAAGCACTATTCCTCCACACAGGTCCCTAAGTCTTGCATTTTAATACCAGTATGCATTCAGATTTTAATGAAATTTTGCATTTTTAAGATTCCCAATTGAGCATTTTTAGTTTTTTTCTATATGTACTAGATAGGTTTGAGAAAGAGATGAGTTAAGTGATATGTCCATGTATTCTTCTTCCATTATTTCAATAGCTTGATCTTTGGCTCATAAATTCTTATTGTAGTAATAGACACGTCCCTAATGATCTCACTTTACCTGCTTTCTTATCTCTCCTGTAAGTCTGTTGTAAATCCATGTAAAGAGTCGCCATGATATAGCTCTTTAAACTTAAAAAGCCTTCATTTCCCAAATTGTCAATCTGCTGGAAAGCTGGTGAACGTCGATGAGTACAGCACTGGTCTTTCTGGTATTGCGTTGTCAGATATCGCGGTCAGTTCTTACTCAAGCCTGCGGGCGGAGGATCGGGAGTAAATCATACGTGAGAGCTGTAATGGCAGGTGGTCCGCGGCAAGGTGCTGTGGCGGGGAATCTTCCCACGGTGATATCAAGTCGGAGAACCTGCTCATCAGCGAGAACGCCCACAGGTCTGGCGCTCGGGCGGCGCAAGTAGGCGCTTGAAGAGGGCTAACCTCAACATTCAAGTATGTATTAAGTATTAGATTGCATTCTAATGAATAAATAGACAAAAATGCATTACCATACACTGCATCTTCTTCTGCCAGAGGCATAGGTGTGCCTGCACTCCCCTGGAGTGTCAGCAATGGGAGGATTCCACCAGCAAGCCTTCTACACAGCAGTGTATGCCCTCGGTGTGGTGTTATTCAAGATGTTATCAGGAAGTTCCTACGTACATGAAGCAGCTAGCAGAGATCCTAACAGAACCTTGAGTATGGAAAGAGATCTCCAAAGGTGAGCAGGTCTACAGGAACTTTGATTACTGCTTAAATAGTAAATCAGTTACTGAGTATAAAACTACAATGTAAGACATCTCTGCCCTCTCTTTCTCCACAGAGAATTTTGAATCTGAGAATCTCTGCATGTAAGTAATCCAATAAGCGGATCGATCTGGAAAGATCTCTACAGTGGTTCTCTAAGCTATGATCCTGAACTAAGCGTGTTTTCAAGTAAAGACACCACCATGAGGCAGAAATGAGGGTCGGAGAAACCAGAGTAAATTATTTAAAACCTTTTGTGCCTCAGAAGAAAGCAAGCGGATGGATTCATAAGTAGTGAGAAGAAGAAGATGCATAGATGCAATTACAGATCAAGCACCTACAGCACACATACATTTAGATAACTATTTGTGTGGTATGTGTGCAGATGTGACACTGTGAGTGTGAATGTAGCTGTTCACAGATTCGAACCAGGCTCTGCGAAAGTCATTCACTCATCTACTCCTAGAGGACTGCTCAAGGGTATCCAGAAGAGGCCCAGGCGTGAGGATAAGAGACATCGATACATCATCTACAGAGTGAAAATAAAATACGGCACCATTTCTGTTAAATCGCAGTCTAAACTAAATCCAAATGTATGTACAAAATTTACATTATTTTCATATAAAAATATATGTTTACAAAATAGTTTAACTATAAAATGACTATAAAATCAAGAACATAAATCAAATGTTTTTGTAATTTTGACTATGATTATAGTTCACATTTATACATAGTTAAATCATATTGGATAGTAGTTTACAGTACAGCGTCAAATCTGTGTAGTCAATTAAATATAAGTAGTCTATGTAATAAACTAATATAATGTTTGATTATATTTATTAGACACACTGTGTTTTGTATATATATGACCTATTATATTATTTTAGTTTTAAAAGTACAGTTAGAAAAAGTTATCCATGTCATATCCTTATAGCCCAGGACGACTGAGTTTCCCCACTAAGCTGAGCCTGAGTCAGTACCTGGATGAGGAGACCAACTGGGGAAAACTAGGTGTCTGCTGGTAGGGTAAGTGAGGCCAGCGGGCGCTCAGCCTGTGGTCTGCTTCTTGAGTCCACTAACCCCCACTATAGTGATGGGCACCACTATACTGTAAAACACAGTCGCCGGATGGGAGCGTTAAACCGATGTCCTGACTCTCTGTAGTCATTAAAATCCAGGGATGTCATGCGATAAAAGAGATGAGGGTATAACCCCGACATCCTGTCAGGTGCTTTGTTAGCTCTGTCCATCATGGCCATCTAATGTCTCCCTGTCACAGTTGGCTTCATCATACTCCTCTCTCTCACCTCATCTGGCTACTGGTGTATGGTGTTCTGGCTCAATATGGCTGCCGTAATCAATCCAGGTGGATCTGTTTGATAGTAGTGGTTGAGGAGATTCCCTTCCATGTAAGTGGCACAGTGCCTGAAAAGTGCTATATGATATAATAGTGTGTGTGTACAGTAGATACAATGTCCATTTATTTGTCCCATATCGTAATCTGTCATGATCCTGTCCGAGAGAGGCGCGGCAGGTGTGTGTGTGTGTGTGTGTGTGTGTGTGTGTAGATATGTTTGTGTGTGTACTTTTATCTGTTTATTAAAAAAAAAAATATAAATCCAAATGTCATTTTCTTTTCTTTTCTTATTCATACCTCAGGAATGTTTCTAGTCTCTGACTCACACAACGTGAGTTGAAAGCACACAGAGTCAGAACCACTACAGTGTCAAGGCAGATGATTAGAACACATTTATGTAAAGTTAACCAAATC
>CM031949.1:21047673-21071191 GCA_018749465.1 Paracanthobrama guichenoti | reverse complement strand
GACACCACGCGGTTACTGTAAGCGGCACCACGCAGTTGCTGTGGCGCGCCACATGATTTACTGTGGCGACACCACGCGGTTACTGTCCAGAGACACCACGCGGTTACTGTAGAGCGCCACATGATTTGCTGTGGCGACGCCACATGATTTACTGTAAGCGACTCCACGCGATTTACTGTGGCGGATTTACCCACGCGATTTACTGTAGCGACACCACGCGATTTACTGTAAGCGACTCCACATGATTTACTGTGGCGACACCACGCGATTTACTGTAGAGAGCCACCATGATTTACTGTACTGCGTGACACCACACTGCGTTTACTGTAGTGACTCCACATGATTTTACTGTGGCGACACCACGCTGTAGGATTTACTGTAGTGACGCCACATGATTTACTGTAGCGGCGACACCACGCGGTTGCTGTAGCGACACCACATGTTCGCGTTACTGTAGCGACACACATGATTTACTGTAAGCGGCTCCACATGGTTGCTGTGGTGACACCACGCCAGTTTACTGTAGTGACACCACGCGATTTACTGTAGCGACTCCCCGCGATTTACTGTAGCGGCTCCACATGATTTACTGTGCGACACCACATGATTTACTGTAGTGACACCACGCTGATTTACTGTGGCGACTCCACGCGATTTACTGTAGAGACACCACGCGATTTACTGTAGCGATTTACGCCACGCGGTTACACTGTAGTGACTCCTCGCGATTTACTGTAGCGACACCCGCGATTTACCTGTAGCGACACCACGCATGATTTACTGTGGCGACACCACGCGATTTACTGTGCGACACCACATGACTGTGGCGACACATGATTTACTGTAGAGACCACACGATTTACTGTAGTGACTCCTCGACACCGATTTACTGTGGCGACGCCACATGATTTACTGTGGCGACACCACATGATTTACTGTAGCGTGACTCCTGTAGCGCGCCATTTACTGTAGCGACACCACATGATTTTACTGTGGCGACTCCGCATGATTTACTGTAGCGACACCACATGATTTACTGTAGCGACTTCACTTGATTTACTGTAGCGACACCACGCGATTTACTGTGGCGACACCACATGATTTACTGTAGCGACTCCACATGATTTGTAGTACTTTGGCGACTCACGCGGTTGCTGTGGTGACACCACATGATTTACTGTAGTGACACCACGCGGTTACTGTGGCGACACCACGCGGTTACTGTAGCGACACCACATGATTTACTGTGGCGACACCATGATTTACTGTAGACTCCACATGATTTACTGGTAGACACGCCATGATTTACTGTGGCGCGACACCACATGATTTACTGTGGCGGCTCCACATGATTTACTGTAGCGACACCATGATTTACTGTAGTGACACCACATGGTTACTGTCAGTGACTCCACATGATTTACTGTAGCGACACCACATGATTTACTGTAGAGACACCACATGATTTACTGTGGCGACACCACATGATTTACTGTAGTGACACCACATGATTTACTGTAGCCACACATGATTTACTGTATGACACCACGCCTTACTTCAGTGACTCCATGATTTACTGTAAGCGCACCACGCGCGGTTACTGTAGTGACGCCACATGATTTACTGTAGTGACTCCACATGATTTACTGTAGCGACTCCTCATGATTTACTGTAGTGGCACCACCATGATTTACTGTAGTGACTCCACATGATTTACTGTAGTGACTCCACATGATTTACTGTAGCGACACCACATGATTTACTGTAGAGACACCACGCGATTTACTGTAGTGACTCTACATGATTTACTGTAGCGACGCCACGCAGTTTACTGTAGCGACACCACGATTTTACTGTAGAGACACCACGATTTACTGTAGTGACTCCTCATGATTTACTGTAGCGGCGCCACGCGATTTACTGTGGCGACACACCGCGATTTACTGTAGTGACTCCTCGCGATTTACTGGCGACACCACATGATTTTTACTGTAGCGACACCACATGATTTACTGTGGCGACACCACATACTGTGATTTACTGTAGCGACTCCACATGATTTACTGTGGCGACACCACGCGATTTACTGTAGCGACACCACGCGATTTACTGTAGCGACACCACATGATTTACTGTAGCGACACCACATGATTTACTGTGGCGACTCCACATGATTTACTGTGGCGACACCACATGATTTACTGTAGCGACACCACGCGGTTACTGTAGAGACACCACATGATTTACTGTAGCGACTCCACATGATTTACTGTGGCGACACCACATGATTTACTGTGGCGACACCACGCGATTTACTGCGGTGACACCACGCGGTTACTGTGACACCACGCATGATTTACTGTAGCGACACCATGATTTACTGTGGCGACTCCACGCATGATTTACTGTAGCGACACCACGCGATTTACTGTAGTGACACCACGTTGGTTGCCAGTGACTCCACATGATTTACTGTAGCGGCGCCACATGATTTACTGTAAGCGGCGCCACATGATTTACTGTAGTGACTCCTCATGATTTTACTGTGGTGACTCCACGCATGATTTACTGTAGCGACACCACGCAGTTTACTGTAGAGACACCACGCATGATTTACTGTAGCTACTCCATGATTTACTGTGGCGACACCACATGATTTACCTGTAGAGACACCCACGATTTACTGTAGTGACTCCTCATGATTTACTGTTAGCGGCACCACGCCATGATTTACTGTGGCGACACCACATGATTTACTGTAGATACACCACGATTTACTGTAGCGACTCCTCATGATTTACTGTGGCGGCGCCACATGATTTACTGTAGCGACACCACGCGATTTACTGTGGCGACTCCTCATGATTTACTGTGGCGACACCACATGATTTACTGTAGAGACACCACATGATTTACTGTGGCGACACCACGTGATTTACTGTGGCGACTCCCATGATTTACTGTAGCGACACCACGCGGATTTACTGTAGCGACACCCACGCGGTTACTGTAGAGACACCACATGATTTACTGTAGTGACACCACGCGATTTACTGTGGCGACTCCACCACATGATTTACTGTGGCGACTCCACGATTTACTGTGGCGACACCACGCGATTTACTGTGGCGACTCCACATGATTTACTGTAGCGACACCACATGATTTACGCGATTGGCGACACCACATGATTTACTGTGGCGGCTCACATGATTTACTGTAGCGCACCACATGATTTACTGTAGTGACACCACGCGATTTACTGTCAGTGACTCCACATGATTTACTGTAGCGACACCACATGATTTACTGTAGAGACACCACGCGATTTACTGTAGCGACACCGCATGATTTACTGTAGCGACACCACGCGATTTACTGTAGCGCTCCACATGATTTTGCTGTAGTGACACCACGCGATTTACTGGCACACCACACTGATTCATAGCGACACCGCGATTTACTGTAGTGGCGCCACATGATTTACTGTGGTGGCGCCACGCGATTTACTGTAGCGACTCCACATGATTTACTGTAGCGACTCCACGCGATTTACTGTGGCGACACCACGCGATTTACTGTAGTGACACCACATGATTTACTGTAGATTTACACCACATGATTTTACTGTAGCGACACCACATGATTTACTGTAGCGACACCACATGATTTACTGTAGTGACTCCACATGATTTACTGTAGCGACTCCACATGATTTACTGTAGCGACACCACACGATTTACCACATGATTTACTGTAGAGACACCACATGATTTACTGTGGCGACTCCTCGCATGATTTACTGTAGCGACACCACATGATTTACTGTAGCGACACCACATGATTTACTGTAGTGACACCACATGATTTACTGTAGTGACACCACGCCCGATTTACTTTAGTGACTCACACATGAGCGACACCACATGATTTACTGTAGCGGACGCCACGCCATGATTTACTGTAGTGACTCCTCATGATTTACTGTGGCGACTCCACATGATTTACTGTAGCGACACCACATGATTTACTGTAGAGACACCACATGATTTACTGTAGCGACTCCACATGATTTACTGTAGCGACACCACATGATTTACTGTAGGGAAGACCACGATTTACTGTAGTGACTCCTCATGATTTACTGTAGCGACTCCACGCGATTTACTGTAGCGGCGACCCACATGATTTACTGTAGAGACACCATGATTTACTGTGGCGACTCCTCGCGATTTACTGTAGCGGCGCCACGCGGATTTACTGTAGCGACACCACATGATTTACTGTAGCGACTCCTCATGATTTACTGTGGCGACACCACATGATTTACTGTAGAGACACCACGCGATTTACTGTGGCGACACCACGCGATTTACTGTAGCGACTCCACATGATTTACTGGCGCGACACCACATGATTTACTGTGGCGACACCACGCATGATTTACTGTAGCGACACCACATGATTTACTGTAGTGACGCCACGCATGATTTACTGTAGCGACTCCACATGATTTACTGTAGCGACTCCACGATTTACTGTAAGCGACACCACATGATTTACTGTAGCGACTCCACATGATTTACTGTGGCGACACCACATGATTTACTGTAGCGACACCACATGATTTACTGTGGCGGCTCCACATGATTTACTGTAGCGACCACATGATTTACTGTGGCGACACCACGCGATTTACTGTCAGTGACACCACATGATTTACTGTAGCACCACATGATTTACTGTAGAGACACCGCATGATTTACTGTAAGCGACACCACGCGATTTACTGTAAGCGACTCCACATGATTTACTGTAGCGCACCACGCGGTTACTGTAGTGACACCACATGATAGTGACTCCACGCGATTTACTGTAGAGGCACCACATGATTTACTGTGGCGACGCCACATGATTTACTGTAGTGACTCCTCATGATTTACTGTAGCGACTCCATGATTTACTGTAGCGACACCACATGATTTACTGTAGAGACACCACATGATTTACTGTAGCTACTCCACATGATTTACTGTGGCGACACCACGCGATTTACTGTAGAGACACCACGATTTACTGTAGTGACTCCTCATGATTTACTGTAAGCGGCGCCACATGATTTACTGTGGCGGCACCACATGATTTACTGTAGAGACACCACGATTTACTGTAGTGACTCCTCATGATTTACTGTAAGCGGCACCACGCGATTTACTGTAGCGACACCACATGATTTACTGTAGTGACTCCTCATGATTTACTGTAGCGACACCACATGATTTACTGTAGAGACACCACATGATTTACTGAGAGACTGTGGATTTACTGTAGCGACTCCACACATGATTTACTGTAGCGACTCCACGCATGATTTTACTGTGGCGACACCACGCATGATTTACTGTAGCGACACCACGCTTTACTGTAGAGACACCACATGATTTACTGTGGCGACACCATGATTTACTGTAGCGACACCACATGATTTACTGTAGAGACACCACATGATTTACTGTAGCGACTCCACATGATTTACTGTAGCGACTCCACATGATTTACTGTAGCGACACCACATGATTTACTGTAGCGACTCCACATGATTTACTGTGGCGACTCCACGCATGATTTACTGTAGCGGCTCCACATGATTTACTGTGGCGACACCACATGATTTACTGTAGTGACACCACGCGATTTACTGTAGCGACACCACGCGATTTACTGTAAGCGACACCACGCGATTTACTGTAAGCGGCTCCACGCATGATTTACTGTAGCGCACCACGCGATTTACTGTAGTGACACCACATGATTTACTTCAGTGACTCCACATGATTTACTGTAGAGACGCCACATGATTTACTGTAAGCGGCGCCACATGATTTACTGTAGTGACTCCCTCATTTACTGTAGTGACTCCACATGATTTACTGTGGCGACACCACATGGTTACTGTAGAGACACCACGCGATTTACTGTAGCTACTCCACATGATTTACTGTAGCGACACCACATGATTTACTGTAGAGACACCACGATTTACTGTAGTGACTCCTCATGATTTTACTAGCGGCGCCACATGATTTACTGTAGCGACACCACATGATTTACTGTAGATACACCCACGATTTACTGTAGCGACTCCTCATGATTTACTGTAAGCGGCGCCACATGATTTACTGTAGCGACACCACATGATTTACTGTAGCGACTCCTCATGATTTACTGTGGCGACACCACATGATTTACTGTAGAGACACCACGCATGATTTACTGTGGCGACACCACGCGATTTACTGTGGCGACTCCACATGATTTACTGTAGCGACACCACATGATTTACTGTGGCGACACCACATGATTTACTGTAGAGACACCACATGATTTACTGTAGTGACACCACATGATTTACTGTGGCGACTCCACGCAGTTTACTGTGGCGACTCCATGATTTACTGTGGCGACTCCACGCGATTTACTGTAGCGACACCACATGATTTACTGTGGCGACTCCACATGATTTACTGTGGCGACACCCACATGATTTACTGTGGCGACACCACATGATTTACTGTAAGCGACACCACATGATTTACTGTAGCGCACCACGATTTACTGTAGTGACACCACATGATTTACTGTCAGTGACTCCACATGATTTACTGTGGCGACACCACATGATTTACTGTAGAGACACCACATGATTTACTGTAGCGACACCACATGATTTACTGTAGCGGCTCCACGCATGATTTACTGTGGCGACACCATGATTTACTGTGGTGACACCACATGATTTACTTCAGTGACTCCACATGATTTACTGTAGAGACACCACATGATTTACTGTCCGCGGCGCCACGCCATGATTTACTGTAGTGACTCCTCGCATGATTTACTGTAGCGACTCCATGATTTACTGTAGCGACACCACATGATTTACTGTAGAGACACCACATGATTTACTGTAGCTACTCCACATGATTTACTGTAAGCGACACCACATGATTTACTGTAGAGACACCACGATTTACTGTAGTGACTCCTCATGATTTACTGTAAGCGGCGCCACGCGATTTACTGTAGCGACGCCACGCGATTTACTGTAGAGACACCCGCGATTTACTGTAGTGACTCCTCATGATTTACTGTAGCGGCACCACATGATTTACTGTAGCGACACTACATGATTTACTGTAGTGACTCCACATGATTTACTGTGGCGACACCACATGATTTACTGTAGAGACACCACATGATTTACTGTAGCGACACCACATGATTTACTGTGGCGACACCACGCATGATTTACTGTGGCGACTCCACGCGATTTACTGTGGCGACACCACATGATTTACTGTAGCGACACCACATGATTTACTGTAAGACACCACATGATTTACTGTAGACACACGCACGCATGATTTACTGTGACTCCACATGATTTACTGTAGAGCGACACCACATGATTTACTGTAGCGACACCACATGTTACTTACTGACTCCTCGCATGATTTACTGTAGCGACTCCACGCGATTTACTGTAGCGACACCACATGATTTACTGTAGAGACACCACGCGATTTACTGTAGCGACTCCACATGATTTACTGTAGCGACACCACATGATTTACTGTAGCGACACCACGATTTACTGTAGCGACTCCACATGATTTACTGTGGCGACACCACATGATTTACTGTGGCGGCGACTCCATGATTTACGCCACGACACCACGATTTTACTGTGACTCCTCATGATTTACTGTAGAGACGCCACATGATTTACTGTGGCGACACCCATGATTTACTGTAGTGACTCCCACATGATTTACTGTAGCGACACCACATGATTTACTGTGTAGACACCACATGATTTACTGTAGAGACACCACATGATTTACTGTAGCGACTCCACATGATTTACTGTAGCGACTCCACATGATTTACTGTAGCGACTCCACATGATTTACTGTAGCGACTCCACATGATTTACTGTAGCGACTCCACATGATTTACTGTAGCGACACCCATGATTTACTGTAGCGACACCACGCATGATTTACTGTAAGCGACACCACGCATGATTTACTGTGGCGACTCCACATGATTTACTGTGGCGACACCACGCATTTACTGTAGCGACACCACGATTTACTCAGTGACTCCACGCGATTTACTGTAGTGAGCGATTTACACGCGCGATTTACTGTAAGCGACGCCATGATTTACTGTAGTGACACCCGCATGATTTACTGTAGTGACTCCACATGATTTACTGTGACTCCACGCGGTTTACTGTAGCGACCACATGATTTACTGTGGCGACACCACATGATTTACTGTAGCGACTCCACATGATTTACTGTGGCGACACCACGCGATTTACTGTAGAGACACCACGATTTACTGTAGCGACTCCACATGATTTACTGTAGCGGCGCCACATGATTTACTGTAGCGACGCCACGCATGATTTACTGTAGCGACACCACGCGATTTACTGTAGCGACTCCTCATGATTTACTGTGGCGGCACCACATGATTTACTGTAGCGACACCACGCGATTTACTGTAGTGACTCCACATGATTTACTGTGGCGACACCACATGATTTAGAGACACCACGCGATTTACTGTAGCGACACCACATGATTTACTGTAGCGACTCCACATGATTTTACTGTAGCGACGCCACATGATTTACTGTAGCGACACCACATGATTTACTAGTAGAGACACCACGCGATTTACTGTAGTGACTCCATGATTTACTGTAGCGACTCCACATGATTTACTGCGACACCACGCGATTTACTGTAGCGACACCACGCGGTTACTGTAGACACCGACACCACATGATTTACTGTGGCGACTCCACGCGATTTACTGTGGCGACACCACATGATTTACTGTAGCGACACCCGCGATTTACTGTAGCGGCTCCACGCGATTTACTGTAGCACGCCACATGATTTACTGTAGCGACACCACATGATTTACTGTAGCGACACCACATGATTTACTGTAGCGACACCACGCATGATTTACTGTAGCGACACGCGATTTACTGTGGCGACTCCACGCGATTTACTGTAGCGACACCACATGATTTACTGTAGCGACTCCACGCATGATTTACTGTGGCGACTCCACGCGATTTACTGTAGCGACACCACATGATTTACTGTAGTGACACCACATGATTTACTTGTAGTGACTCCACGCATGATTTACTGTAGAGGCGCCACATGATTTACTGTAGCGGCGCCACGCATGATTTACTGTAGTGACTCCTCATGATTTACTGTAGTGACTCCACATGATTTACTGTAGCGACACCACATGATTTACTGTAGAGACACCACATGATTTACTGTAGCTACTCCACATGATTTACTGTGGCGACACCACATGATTTACTGTAGAGACACCACGATTTACTGTAGTGACTCCTCATGATTTACTGTAGCGGCGCCACGCGATTTACTGTAGCGACACCACATGATTTACTGTAGAGACACCACGATTTACTGTAGCGACTCCTCATGATTTACTGTAGCGGCGCCACGCGATTTACTGTGGCGACACCACATGATTTACTGTAGCGACTCCTCATGATTTACTGTAGCGACACCACATGATTTACTGTAGCGACACCACATGATTTACTGTAGCGACACCACATGATTTACTGTAGCGACACCACATGATTTACTGTGGCGACACCCATGATTTACTGTGGCGACACCACATGATTTACTGTGGCGACACCACGCGATTTACTGTGTGGCGACACCACATGATTTACTGTAGCGACACCACATGATTTACTGTGGCGACACCACGATTTACTGTGGCGACACCACATGATTTACTGTAGCGACACCACATGATTTACTGTGGCGACTCCACATGATTTACTGTAGCGACACCACATGATTTACTGTGGCGACACCACATGATTTACTGTAGCGACACCACATGATTTACTGTAGCGACACCATGATTTACTGTAGCGACTCCACATGATTTACTGTAGCGACGCCACATGATTTACTGTAGCGACACCACATGATTTACTGTAGTGACACCACGCGATTTACTGTAGCGACACCACGCGATTTACTGTAGCGACACCACATGATTTACTGTGGCGACACCACATGATTTACTGTAGCGACACCACATGATTTACTGTGGCGACACCACATGATTTACTGTAGCGACACCACATGATTTACTGTAGTGACTCCACGCGATTTACTGTAGAGACGCCACATGATTTACTGTGGCGACACCACATGATTTACTGTAGTGACTCCACGCGATTTACTGTAGTGACTCCACATGATTTACTGTGGCGACACACACATGATTTACTGTAGAGACACCACATGATTTACTGTAGAGACTCCTCGCGATTTACTGTAGCGACACCACATGATTTACTGTAGAGACACCCACGATTTAGCGACACCACATGATTTACACTGATTTACTGTAGCGACACCACGATTTACTGTAGCGACACCACGATTTACTGTAGCGACGCCACATGATTTACTGTAGCGACACCGCATGATTTACTGTAGAGACTCGCCACATGATTTACTGTACTGAGTTTAGCGACACCACATGATTTACTGTGTAGCGACACCACGCGATTTACTGTAGCGACTCCACATGATTTACTGTGGCGACACCACGCATGATTTACTGTAGCGACACCACATGATTTACTGTGGCGACACCACGCGGTTACTGTGGCGACACCACATGATTTACTGTAGCGACTCCACGATTTACTGTAGCGACACCACATGATTTACTGTAGCGACACCACGCATGATTTCACTGGCGACGCCACATGATTTACTGTAGCGACGCCACATGATTTACTGTAGCGACACCACGCGATTTACTGTGACTCCAGCGATTTACCACCACGATTTACTGTAGCGACTCCACGCATGATTTACTGTAGCGACACCACATGATTTACTGTAGCGACACCACATGATTTACTGTGGCGACACCATGATTTACTGTAGCGACACCACATGATTTACTGTAGCGACTCCACATGATTTACTGTGGCGACACCACATGATTTACTGTAGCGACACCACGATTTACTGTGGCGACTCCACATGATTTACTGTAGCGGCGCCACATGATTTACTGTAGCGACACCACATGATTACTGTAGTGACACCACATGATTTACTGTAGCGACTCCACATGATTTACTGTAGCGACACCACATGATTTACTGTAGCGACACCACATGATTTACTGTAGTGACTCCACGCATGATTTACTGTGGCGACACCACATGATTTACTGTAGCGACACCACATGATTTACTGTAGAGACACCACCATGATTTACTGTAGCGACTCCACATGATTTACTGTAGCGACACCACGCGATTTACTGTAGCGACTCCACGCGATTTACTGTGGCGACTCCACGCGATTTACTGTGGCGACACCACATGATTTACTGTAGCGACACCACATTTGACTGTGGCGACTCCACATGATTTACTGTAGCGACACCACATGATTTACTGTAGCGACACCACGCGATTTACTGTAGCGCGCCACGCGATTTACTGTAGTGACTCCGCATGATTTACTGTAGTGACACCACATGATTTACTGTAGTGACACCACATGATTTACTGTAGCGACACCATGATTTACTGTAGCGACACCACGCATGATTTTACTGTAGCGACTCCTCATGATTTACTGTAGTGACTCCACGCGATTTACTGTAGCGACACCACATGATTTACTGTGACGACACCATGATTTACTGTGGCGACTCCACATGATTTACTGTAGCGACACCACGCGATTTACTGCACAGAGACACCACACGATTTACTGTAGTGACTCCACATGATTTACTGTAGCGACGCCACATGATTTACTGTAGCGACACCACATGATTTACTGTAGATACACCGCGATTTACTGTAGCGACTCCTCATGATTTACTGTAGCGGCGACACCACATGATTTACTGTAGCGACACCACATGATTTACTGTAGCGACTCCACATGATTTACTGTAGCGACACCACGCGATTTACTTAGCGACACCACGCGATTTACTGTAGCGACACCACGCGATTTACTGTAGCGACTCCACATGATTTACTGTTTACTGTGGCGACACCCACATGATTTACTGTAGCGACACCACATGATTTACTGTAGAGACACCACATGATTTACTGTAGTGACACCACATGATTTACTGTAAGCGACTCCACGATTTACTGTAGCGGCTCCACGCGGTTACTGTAGAGCGACACCACATGATTTACTGTAGCGACTCCACGCGATTTACTGTGGCGACACCACATGATTTACTGTGGCGACACCACATGATTTACTGTAGCGACTCCACGCGATTTACTGTAGCGACACCACATGATTTACTGTAGCGACACCACATGATTTACTGTAGTGACTCCACATGATTTACTGTAGCGACACCACATGATTTACTGTAGCGACACCACATGATTTACTGTGGCGACACCACATGATTTACTGTAGCGGCTCCACGCGGTTTTACTGTAGCGCACCACGCATGATTTACTGTAGTGACACCATGATTTACTTCAGTGACTCCACATGATTTACTGTAGAGCGCCACATGATTTACTGTAGCGGCGCCACGCGATTTACTGTAGTGACTCCTCATGATTTACTGTGGCGACTCCACGCATGATTTACTGTAGCGACACCACATGATTTACTGTAGAGACACCACGCGGTTTACTGTAGCTACTCCATGATTTACTGTAGCGACACCACATGATTTACTGTAGAACACCACGATTTACTGTAGTGACTCCTCATGATTTACTGTAGCGACGCCACATGATTTACTGTAGCGACGCCACATGATTTACTGTAGAACACCCACGATTTACTGTAGTGACTCCTCATGATTTACTGTAGCGACGCCACATGATTTACTGTAGCGACACCACATGATTACTGTAGTGACACCATGATTTACTGCAGCGACACCGCATGATTTACTGTAGAGACTCCACATGATTTACTGTAGCGACACCGCATGATTTACTGTAGCGACACACGATTTACATGATTTACTGTAGCGACTCCACATGATTTACTGTAGCGACTCCACATGATTTACTGTAGCGACACCACATGATTTACTGTAGTGACACCACGCGATTTACTGTAGCGACTCCACATGATTTACTGTAAAGCGACACCACATGATTTACTGTGGCGACTCACACATGATTTACTGTAGTGACACCACATGATTTACTGTAGCGACACCACATGATTTACTGTAGCGACTCCACATGATTTACTGTAGCGACACCCATGATTTACTGTAGCGACTCCACATGATTTACTGTAGCGACACCACATGATTTACTGTAGCGACACCACGCGATTTACTGTAGCGACTCCACATGATTTACTGTAAAGCGACTCCACATGATTTACTGTAGCGACTCCACGCGATTTACTGTAGCGACACCACGGTTACTGTGGTGACACCACATGATTTACTGTGAGCGACACCGCATGATTTACTGTAGCGACACCGCATGATTTACTGTAGCGACACCACGCGATTTACTGTGGCGACACCACGCGATTTACTGATACTGCACGCGACCACATGATTTACTGTAGCGACACCACGCGATTTACTGTGGCGACACCCGCGATTTACTGTAGCGACACCACGATTTACTGTGGCGACTCCCGCATGATTTACTGTAGCGGCGCCACGCGATTTACTGTAGCGACACCACATGATTTACTGTAGCGACACCACATGATTTACTGTAGCGACACCACATGATTTACTGTGGCGACACCACATGATTTACTGTAGCGACACCACATGATTTACTGTAGCGACACCACCACATGATTTGTAGCGACACCACATGATTTACTGTAGCGACACCGCATGATTTACTGTAGCGACACCACGCGATTTACTGTAGCGACACCACGATTTACTGATTTAGCGACTCCACGCGATTTACTGTAGCGACACCACATGATTTACTGTGGCGACACCACATGATTTACTGTAGCGACACCACATGATTTACTGTAGCGACTCCACATGATTTACTGTAGCGACACCACATGATTTACTGTAGCGACACCACATGATTTACTGTAGAGCGACACCACATGATTTACTGTAGCGACACCACGCGATTTACTGTAGCGACACCACATGATTTACTGTAGCGACACCACATGATTTACTGTAAGCGGCTCCACATGATTTACTGTAGCGCACCACATGATTTACTGTAGTGACACCACGATTTACTTCAGTGACTCCACATGATTTACTGTAGAGAGGCGCCATGATTTACTGTGGCGGCGCCACATGATTTACTGTAGTGACTCCTCATGATTTACTGTAGCGACTCCACATGATTTACTGTGGCGACACCACGCGATTTACTGTAGAGACACCACATGATTTACTGTATGACTCCACATGATTTACTGTGGCGACACCACATGATTTACTGTAGAGACACCACGATTTACTGTAGTGACTCCTCATGATTTACTGGCAGCGACGCCACATGATTTACTGTAGCGGCGCCACGATTTACTGTAGCGACACCCACGATTTACTGTAGCGACTCCCACGATTTACTGTAGCGACACCACGTGATTTACTGTAGCGACACCACGCGATTTACTGTAGTGACTCCCGCATGATTTACTGTAGCGACACCACATGATTTACTGTAGCGACACCACATGATTTACTGTAGCGACACCATGATTTACTGTGGCGACACCACATGATTTACTGTAGCGACTCCACGCGATTTACTGTAGCGACACCACGCGATTTACTGTAGCGACACCACATGATTTACTGTAGCGACACCACATGATTTACTGTAGCGACACCACATGATTTACTGTAGCGACACCACGCGATTTACTGTGGCGACTCCACATGATTTACTGTGGCGACACCACGCGGATTTACTGTAGCGACACCACACGATTTACTGTAGCGACACCACGCGATTTACTGTAGCGTGACCACGCGATTTACTGTAGCGGCGCCAGCGACACCACGCCACATGATTTACTGTCATGATTTACTGTGGTGACCACATGATTTACTGTGGCGATTTACTGTGGCGACACCATGATTTATAGAGACACCACTGATTTACTGTAGACTCCACATGATTTACTGTGGCGACACCACGCGGTTACTGTAGACACCACGCGATTTACTGTGACTCCTCACGATTTACAGCCACCACGCGATTTACTGTGGCGACACCACGCGATTTACTGTAGCGACACCACGATTTACTGTAGCGACTCCACATGATTTACTGTAGCGACGCCACATGATTTACTGTGGCGACACCACATGATTTACTGTAGCGACACCCTCATGATTTACTGTGGCGACACCACATGATTTACTGTAGAGTGACACCACATGATTTACTGTGGCGACACCACGCGATTTACTGTGGCGACACCACCATGATTTACTGTGGCGACTCCACATGATTTACTGTGGCGACACCACGCGATTTACTGTAGTGACACCACGCGGTTACTGTAGTGACTCCACATGATTTACTGTAGCGACTGTGGCCACGCGATTGATTTTACTGTGGCGACACCACGCGATTTACTGTAGCGACACCACGATTTACTGTAGCGACTCCACATGATTTACTGTGGCGACACCACGCATGATTTACTGTGGCGACACCACATGATTGACTGTCAGCGACTCCGCGGTTACTGTAAGCGACACCACATGATTTACTGTAGCGACACCACATGATTTACATGATTTACTGTGGCGACACCACATGATTTACTGTAGTGACTCCACGCGTTTACTGTGGCGACACCACATGATTTACTGTAAGCGACTCCACGCGATTTACTGTAGCGACACCACGCGATTTACTGTAGTGACACCCGCATGATTTACTGTAAGTGACTCCACATGATTTACTGTAGCGGCGCCACATGATTTACTGTGGCGGCGCCACATGATTTACTGTAGTGACTCCTCATGATTTACTGTAAGCGACTCCACGCATGATTTACTGTAGCGACACCACATGATTTACTGTAGAGACACCACATGATTTACTGTAGCGACACCACATGATTTACTGTAGCGACACCACATGATTTTACTGTAGGCGACACCCACGATTTACTGTAGCGACTCCTCATGATTTACTGTAGCGACGCCACATGATTTACTGTAGTGACACCCACGCGATTTACTGTAGCGACACCACATGATTTACTGTAGAGCGACGCACACATGATTTACTGTAGCGACACCACGCGATTTACTGTAGTGACTCACGCATGATTTACTGTAGTGACTCCACATGATTTACTGTGGCGACACGCGATTTACTGTAGAGACACCACATGATTTACTGTAGCGACACCACGCGCGATTTACTGTAGCGACACCACGCGATTTACTGTAGCGACACCACATGATTTACTGTGGCGACTCCATGATTTACTGTAGCGGCACCACGCATGATTTACTGTGGCGACTCCACATGATTTACTGTAGCGACACCACATGATTTACTGTAGGCTCACATGATTTACTGATTTACTGGTTTACTGCGACTCCACGCGATTTACTGTGGCGACACCACGCGATTTACTGTAAGCGACACCACGCGGTTACTGTAGCGACCACGCGCATGATTTACTGTGGCGACACCACGCGATTTACTGTAGAGTGACACCACATGATTTACTGTAGCGACACCACGCGATTTACTGTGGCGACGCCACACGATTTACTGTAGCGACACCACATGATTTACTGTAGTGACTCCACGCATGATTTACTGTAGTGACCACCATGATTTACTGTAGCGACTCCACGCGGTTTACTGTGGCGACACCACATGATTTACTGTAGCGACACCCGCGATTTACTGTGGCGACTCCACGCGATTTACTGTAGCGACTCCACATGATTTACTGTAGCGACACCACATGATTTACTGTAGCGACACCACGCGATTTACTTGGCGACACCACATGATTTACTGTGGCGACACCACGCGATTTACTGTAAGCGACACCACATGATGATTTACTGTAGCGACACCACATGATTTTACTGCAGTGACACCACATGATTTACTGTAGCGGCTCCACGCGATTTACTGTAGCGACTCCGCGATTTACTGTAGCGACACCACATGATTTACTGTAGCGACACCACGCGGTTACTGTAGCGACACCACATGATTTACTGTGAGCGACTCCACATGATTTACTGTAGCGACACCACATGATTTACTGTAGGCGACACCACGCATGTTTACTGTAGTGACTCCACCACGATTTACTGTAGCGACTCCACGCGATTTACTGTGGCGACACCACATGATTTACTGTGGCGACACCACGCGATTTACTGTGGCGACACCACATGATTTACTGTAGCGACACCACGCGATTTACTGTAGCGACACCACGCGATTTACTGTAGCGACTCCACGCATGATTTACTGTGGCGACGCCACGCGTTTACTGTGGCGACGCCACGCTGTTACTGACACCACCACGATTTACTGTAGGTGACACCTCGCGATTTACTGTGGCGACACCACATGATTTACTGTAGCGACACCACGCGATTTACTGTGGCGACTCCACGCGATTTACTGTAGCGACTCCACGCATGATTTACTGTAGCGACACCACGCGATTTACTGTAGAGACACCACATGATTTACTGTAGCGACACCATGATTTACTGTGGCGACTCCACGCGATTTACTGTAGCGACACCCACGCGATTTACTGTGGCGACTCCACATGATTTACTGTAGCGACTCCACATGATTTACTGTAGCGACACCACGCATGATTTACTGTAGCGACACCACGCGATTTACTGTGCGGCACCACGCACGACACCGCATGATTTACTGCTCCAGCGACACCACATGATTTACTGTAGTGCGATTTACCACGCATGATTTTTACTTCAGCGACTCCACGCGATTTACTGTAGTGACACCACGCGATTTACTGTAGCGACCACACGCGGTTACTGTGGCGACACACATGATTTACTGTAGCGACACCACGCGGTTACTGTGGCGACTCCACGCGATTTACTGTAGCGACACCACATGATTCTGTAGCGACACTACGCGATTTACTGTGGCGACCACATGATTTACTGTAGCGACACCACGCATGATTTACTGTAGCGACACCACATGATTTACTGTAGCGACACCACGCGCTGATTTACTGTGGCGACACCACATGATTTACTGTAGCGACGCCACATGATTTACTGTGGCGACACGCGGTTGATGATTTACTGTAGACACACACGATTTACTGTAGTGACACCACATGATTTACTGTAGCGGCGCCACATGATTTACTGTAAGCGACACCACGCGATTTACTTGACACACTGTGGCGACTCCACGCGATTTACTGTGGCGACACCACATGATTTACTGTGGCGACACCACATGATTTACTGTGTGCGGCACGCGGTTACTGTGGCGACACCATGATTTACTGTAGCGACACCACGCGATTTGCTGTAGAGACTCCACATGATTTACTGTAGCGACTCCACCACATGATTTACTGTAGCGACACCACATGATTTACTGTAGCGACTCCACATGATTTACTGTAAGCGACTCCACATGATTTACTGTAGCGGCGACACCATGATTTACTGTAGCGACACCACATGATTTACTGTGGCGACACCACATGATTTACTGTAGCGACACCACATGATTTACTGTAGCGACACCACGCGATTTACTGTAAGCGACACCACATGATTTACTGTGGTGAGCACCACGCGATTTACTGTGGCCACCACATGATTTACTGTGGTGACACCACATGATTTACACCAGCGGACTGCCACATGATTTACTGTAGAGGCGCCACATGATTTACTGTAAGCGGCGCCATGATTTACTGTAGTGACTCCTCATGATTTACTGTAGTGACTCCACATGATTTACTGTAGCGACCACACGATTTACTGTAGAGACACCGCGATTTACTGTAAGCTTCTCCACGCTGATTTACTGTAGCGACACCACGCGATTTACTGTAGAGACACCACGATTTACTGTAGTGACTCCTCGCGATTTACTGTAGCGGCGCCACGCGGTTTACTGTGGCGACGCCACGCGATTTACTGTTAAGAGACACCACGATTTACTGTAGTGACTCCTCATGATTTACTGTAGCGGTACTCCACATGATTTACTGTGGCGACACCACGCGATTTACTGTAGATTGACTCCTCATGATTTATGACACCCATGATTTACTGTAGCGACACCACATGATTTACTGTGGCGACACCACGATTTACTGTAGTGACTGTAGCGCGCTCCTCATGATTTACTGTGGCGACACCACGCGGTTACTGTAGCGCCACCATGCGATTTACTTGTAGAGACACCACATGCGATTTACTGTAGCGACACCACATGATTTACTGTGGCGACACCACGCGATTTACTGTAGTGACACCACGCGATTTACTGTGACTCCACGCGGTTAGCGACACCACATGATTTACTGTTGACATGGCGACTCCACATGATTTACTGTGGCGACACCACGCGATTTGCTGTGGCGACACCACGCGGTTACTGTAGCGACACCACGCTGATTTACCTTACGACGCCACTCTTGATTTACTGTGGCGACTCCACATGATTTACTGTAGCGACTCCACACCGCGGTTACTGTAAGCGGCGCCACATGATTTACTGTAGTGACTGCTCATGATTTACTGTAGCGACTCCACATGATTTACTGTAGCGACGACACCACATGATTTACTGTAGCGACACCACATGATTTTACTGTAGCGACTCCCACATGATTTACTGTAGCGACCACATGATTTACTGTAGCGACACCACATGATTTACTGTGGTGACTCCACATGATTTACTGTCAGCGACTCCACGCGATTTACTGTGGCGACACCACATGATTTACTGTAGATACGCCACATGATTTACTAGTGACTCCTCATGATTTACTGTAAGCGACGCCACGCATGTTACTGTGGCGACGCCACGCGATTTACTGTAAGCGACTCCTCACCGATTTACTGTAGTGGCGACACCGCATGATTTACTGTAGAGACACCACATGATTTACTGTGCGCGACACCACGCGTTTACTGTAGCGACTCCACATGATTTACTGTAGCGACACCACGCGATTTACTGTGGCGACACCACGCGATTTACTGTAGTGACTCCTCATGATTTACTGCACCAGCCTGCATGGCGCGACTCCATGGTTACTGTAGCGACTCCACATGATTTACTGTACTGCCAAGCGACTCATGATTTACTGTGGCGACACCACATGATTTACTGTAGCGACTCCACGCGGTTACTGTGGCGACACCACATGATTTACTGTGGCGACACCACATAGATTTACTGTAGTGACACCCATGATTTACTGTGTGACACCACATGATTTACTGTAGCGACACCACGCGATTTACTGTAGCGACACCACATGATTTACTGTAAGCGACACCCATGATTTACTGTCAGTGACTCCACGCGGTTGCTACAAGTGAGAGCGGTTACACGCACGCGATTTACTGTAGCTGACTCCACATGATTTACTGTAAGCGGCGCCACGCATGATTTACTGTGGTGACGCCACATGATTTACTGTAGTGACTCCACATGATTTACTACTTAGAGACTCCGCGGTTGCCTGCGACACCACACATGATTTACTGTAGAGACACCACATGATTTACTACTGGCTACTCCGCATGATTTACTGTAGTGACACCACGCTGATTTACTGTAGAGAGACACCCACGATTTACTGTAGCTACTCGCGCGATTGCACCTGTAATGCGACACCACGCCCAGTTTACTGTAAGCGACACCACGATTTGCTGTAGAGACACCCACGCGGTTACTGTGGCGGCGCCGCCAGTTTACTGTAATTTACGCGGTTTACTGCGTGACACCCACACGATTTACTGTACTTGACACTCACGCGATTTCGCCTTAAGTGACTCTCATGATTTACTGTAGCAACACTGCATGATTTACCAGTGACTCGACACGCGATTTACTGTGGCGACACACGCACGCAGGTTGCTGTAGTGACTCGCACATGATGTTAGCGGCGTACGGAGTTTGCACATGAAGTGACTCCTCGCGGTTACCTTAAGTGAGCCACATGATTTACTGTAGTGACTCCTCATGATTTACTGTAGTGACTCCACATGATTTACTGTGCGACACCACTGATTTACTGTACAGGGACACCACATGGTTACTAGAGAGACAGTAATGCCATGTATTGTGGCAGAAATAGTCAAAAGAATTTTTTTTTTTGATTTATTTTACATTATTCTTCTCAAGAGTTTGTAGGAACCTTTTAAGGGTGAAGTTCCAGTCACTTTTAAGAGCTTTCAGGTGTACACTTTTTTAACACTTTGGAAACCTCTAAATGTGTCAAATTTTAGTGTTATTTTTAAATGTGTTTAAATGTTTTAAATGTAAAACTAACACTATGGCAAACCAAGCACTTTTATAAAAAATAAAAAAAGGGATACAATTACTTAACCAGTAGATGGCAGCAGAGAGCGCTGTTCACTCCTTAATGTTATATTGTTTTACATCTTTCTCTCTCTGTTTCTTTTTTGCATTTTTAAAGTATTGCTATCTGGTATCTGTAGGACTCCATTGATGTTGGCTACACTGGGTGGTCACGTGACTGTGTCCACATGCTGCTTGAGAGAGAAGGAAGTAAACCAGACATGGAACTGAAGAAGCGCACTCGTTACATAAGCACTTGATAAGTTTATCATACTGTATGTATGTATCACTATGTATGTTTGGATTTGTGCATTTGAATATTTACACATTATCATGTGAATTTGGCAATTACATGTCTTGATTTTGTTTTAGGCTCTACTAGATTAGGTTTTCATTTTCAAAAATCACCTTATTTTCTATTTGACATTATTTGCATCTCCTCTCTTTGATCTATCCACCTGCTGCTCTGAAGTGCGTTTCTCGTCTAACGACATAGCCATTTCTTAACTACCATAATCGATACATTTTTTGAAGAAATCAGCTAGCTGGTCCCGCTGTCTCCCCAAAACCTTATTGTGCGTAAATTTGATGTTTCAGCCAGGTTCCAGGACTCAGACTGTGACCAAGCGATGGCATTTGTAACTTTTTTCCTGCTGGTGCAGCCACATTTTGTTGAAGGTGTTGCCTCCACATGTCACCAATGATAAGGCTGCCATTTTATTACATGAGTAAGAGAAGCTGCTTTAATAATCACCTAAATGTCGGTCAATTCGGTGTGAGACTACAGAACAACAACGTTCATTTAATAAAGTGAATATTAAAATTTTCCATATAAAAATGAGTTTTGCTCTGTAATAAAAGTTTATTTTATCTGCACATATCGAATTAAACTCAGGAAGCTTCACTGTTTAATTTCCAATAAACAAACATAATACTGTATTAGTAACTACACCAACAATTTAAGATGAACAAAGTAATTTTATTAAATTAACTTTGTGGAGTGTATTTTCCTCCAGGGCACAAATCAGGTGCTGGTGCCTGCTCTCTAATATTGATCTGGAGCCCTAGAGTTGGTTAATGTCGCGCAGAATTAGCATAATAACTTCTTACAATGCATCTGTTTGAGCAATTAATGCTAGATTGGATTTTACATAAATTATGGACCTTGGCATCCCGGAGACTAAAATCAAACTAAAAGATGTTATATTAGAATGAAAGATATAGATTGTAGTAAATGTTAGCTTGCTCAAGATAAGGATTTATTACGTCACGTCGTCACAAACAAGGAACTCTACTTCTAACCAGGGTCCGGGAAGCTGTCGTTCCCTACACAACTGTCTGATGCTGTTTGCTGTTCCAGGAAACACAGACTCGTTGGACTATGCAAATAACGACAGAGACTTGCAACTCATCAGTGCTGCCAACTCGCGAAGACAAATAAGCAACCGCAGCTTCAAAACAAAGCCCAATATTATTAAATTATTTATTACCATCTATATTATTTATAGAGTTATTTATTATCAGTAAATGAGCCTGCCAATATATTCAACTGGGACCTCTCGGGTTTTGAAAAGCAAAACCAGATGTGATTTTACAAAAATCATCAAATTACCAATTGAAACATGCACAGTATCCTCCGATCCAGCTGTAGAACAGGACCAGGTTTGGAGATGGAAAAGGAAAGTATTGGCGTGAAGGCCAATCATGGTAACCTATAGTCGAGATTAGTGCACACATATTAGGAGCAGTGGTAGTGAACACACACTGCAAACCGTGAAGAAGACAAGCCCTGCAACTCATTGTGCATACTATCTGCCTAAATATTTT
>CM031949.1:20472980-20824256 GCA_018749465.1 Paracanthobrama guichenoti | reverse complement strand
CATTGAAATATATTTTCATTTCTAATTTTGTTTTAACATTTATTTTGCATTGAAAGGTATGGAATATAAGAGAATTGTAAATGTTTATAATACCAATAATAATATAGTTGTATATAATGCTTTCTTTTGCTTTTATCACAGAGCCCTCGATCAAGTTTGATTTTTGGCTCCTCTTATTAAAACATTTGGTTACTCTGTTAGTGCATTAAAACTAGTACTGTCAATTGATTACTTAAATGATTAGTAGCGGACTACGGCCTTACAAAAACATTAAAGTGGTAAATTCTGTATTATGTTAATTGTGTACAGATGGCATTGTAACACAATATACGCATCACACTCCTTAAAGGTGTAACAAAATATAGGTAAGCATTTTAAATGTATAGCTTTGGTTGGACTTACACAATATGTGTATATTATTATAGTGCAATCAATAAATAGTTATAGATAAGCAAACAAAAAGATCCTTATAGTACAGGACACAAAGTTTGTCTGGCATAGAGTAAGCTATTAGTTGCTTTGTCTTGGATCCAGCGAGTGATCAGCAGTGTGCCTGCAGTCAGAGCAACCGTGCTGACCTCTGAATCATCCTTACAGCAGATGCTGAGGACAACAGATGAGCTCCAGAACATCAGTGACATACCATTATCCCGCCAACCATAAATATAGCCTACATGTGTGTACGTGGACAGAGAGACAGAAAGTAAGAAGGGAAAAACAGACAAATTTATAAGCATAAAGTAATGAGGGTATGTATTTGTACGCACAATGCTCTTGCACCTGTTTGTGTGTGTTTATGGGCTGAGCACAACGTGGATGTAGGTGTGTGCAGAGTGCATTTGTGTTTATGTCTATGCGCGTACAGAGTAAGAGCTTGCTTGAGTGCAGTGGTGTTTGTGTAGGTGTGTTCATGCTGAACTGCACTAACACATATAAAGATACACACACACAATGTCCCCAGAGGAGAAGGGAAATCGTGGGAGGTCAAGATGCTGATAAAGTGAAGATAAACCACTCTGGGTTGACGAGCAACAATAAAATTCCGCTCTCAAGTGAGAAGTGAGAAATTGACACTCCCTCACATTTTACCCGTCGCTCCAGTTTCCCAAAGCCAGACAAACTTTAACAATAAACCACCTGATCTTGTTTTTAACAATAATTCTGGTTTAGCTTCACTAAGACAGAGATTAGTGCAGGTATAACTGTGACTCTTGAGGATAAGACAGGTGAGGAGGCAATATTTGCTCTCAGTGAATGATGAAGACATTTATAGTGCATACTCAGCTGTGCTTGCAGCAACCTGCTAAAAGGAATTAGTACTAGCCAAATACAATACAAAGTGGAGGGATCTAATATCACTCTAAAAGGGGTTAATTTTGATATAATGACCTGCTGACTGAACATTATCCAGCTTAGTACACAGCTACTTACCAAATAAATAAATAAATAAATAAATGGGTATGAAATATTGATTTGACTTTAAATTATGTATAAAGTGAAGGAAAAGTATGTAAGAAGAAAGAGACTCGAGAGATATGAAACTGGCACAGCTAAGTAACTATTTAAATTAGTTCCCTGAGACAATTAATTATTATATAAGGGAATGCATGATTTTTTTAATTAATAACACAAATTTAATAAAATGACTGATCAAGTATTCCTGACAGCCATATAATAAGCAAAAATAATACAAGGAAAAAAGTGGCTAAAACTCCCATCTAAGATAGCACTTGAACCCCATTGGTAGGAGGATTTCTTACCAGGACCTTTCTCCAGAAAAATGACTTTCGACTCAGGGAAGAAGTTGGAGCCAGTGATGACCATTTCCTCTCCTCCGCTCACTGGGAAGCTGCTAATACTGGCCTTCTCGACTTGAGGTAACTCCTGTGCTGAGCGCTGGGCTATTTAATCACAAACACAGAAAATACAGTCAAATTTACAGAGAGAATATTTTCTTTAATATATGTGTGTGTAGAAAACCTACAGCACTCCACTGGAATTGAAGCAGCCTGCAGTGAGACCACTTTTGCATTGGGTTGTGGGATGTGAACCCGGAACACCACGCGGACCCGAGTGTTTTTCCGTCCAATATCAGTCTCTCCTTTTCTCAGCTCGATGTCAGAGTTCCTCAACTTTAAGATTCCAGCACAATCAATACTGACAAACACAGCAAAAGAAACACATCAAGAAAGAGTATCCATGATAGATTCACCATCCAGCTTATCAAACTTAGCTTAAATGACTTCTAATCAATCCAAGTAATTTTCTGCAATTTTTATACTCTCACACACACACACACACACACACACACACACACACACACACACACACACACACGTACATATATACATATAAAGGTCGACCGATAGTGGATTTTACTGATACCGATAACTAGATTGGACTGCATTTGCCGATAACCGATTAATCAACCAATAGTTTTTAAAATGGATACTGGATTAAAAATAAATAAATAAATTAATAAATAAAACCATACCACTAAGTAAAACAGTGCTGAAACCATGAAAATGCACTAAATGAAATGCATATGTAAATATGAATATATTAAAATGAGAAGTTCTAACAGAACTAATTCTACAGAAAATAGATTAAACATTAAAATATATATTATATTACAATATAATAAATAAATGTTTCTTTAGCTATAAACTAGAAACATGTACATTTTATAGGTAACACTTTGCAAGTCCCATTTGTTAACATGGATGTATTAGCTAGCTTACATGAACGATAAGCATTATGCAATATACATTTTACAGAATGTATTAATATTTAAGCAATACAATTGTACCTTTTGTTAGTTCATAGTGTATTAACTAAGGTTAACAGATCAAAATAAAAACTAAAACTCAATTTAAAGATGTATACAATACATCTACAGCATTTATTAACCTTAGTTAATGTTACAAATGGAATTTTATTGTAAAGTGTTACCATTTCATAGAAATCCAAACAGCCTTGCTTTTTAGAACACTTGACAATGACCTAAATCAAAATAACTAAATATGCTGAAATCGAATCCGTTTCTGATTTATTTATATTTCTGTCAGCTGCATGACGATACAGTTTGCTTTCTCGCATCACTAATTGTTACATTGTTTTAACTGCTTGAGGTACTGCTAACGTTAGCGGTCCTCTCAGTCTCGATGACAAAGTACATACAGTACATACTGCTGTTCTTTCCCTGCTAATGCAGCATCTAGTAAACAAATGAATTACTTTATTATGATTTGGCCACATGTACTGAAGTGTTCTATATTCATACCGTTTTGCTGTCTGTTTTAAATGCGCATCTGATGTGTCAGCGCTCTCTGTGCAGCGCGCAGCCTCATGTGTCAACGTAAAAACAACGTCAGTGAGTTTTTATTTCGCCTCTAGTGGCCGCTCTCTTGCTGTATAATGCCAGCAGACCCTTCTCAGAGCTTTCGTATGGTGTAATGACAGCGCACCCTTCTCAGCCGCTCCAGCAATGGAGGCAACCCGGAAAAACTATCGGTATGGATTTTTGCCAATAACCGATTGTTCCACCAATCAGCTATCGGTGCCGATTAATCGGCAAAACAGATGAATCGGTCGACCACTATTATATATAGTCATGAACATGTATATAGTTATATATATATAGTCATGCCCGAAATTATTCATACCCTTGGTAAATATGACCAAAGAAGGCTGTGAAAATAAATCTGCACTGTTAATCCTTTTGATCTTTTGTTTTAAGAATTTATAAAATTCTAACCTTTCATTGGAGAATAATAAATTTTAAATGGGGGAAAATCTTATTATGAAATAAATGTTTTTCTCTAATACACATTGCTCACAATTAATCACACCCTTTAACTCAATACTTTTTGCAACCTCTTTTTGCCAAGATAACAGCTCTGAGTCTTCTCCTATAATGCCTGATGAGTTTAGAGAATACCTGACGAGATCAGAGACCATTCCTCCATACAGAATCTCTCCAGATCCTTCAAATTTCCAGCTCCATGTTGGTGCTTCTTCTCTTCAGTTCACCCCACTCATCTTCTATAGTGTTAAGGTCAGGGACTGGGATGGCCATGGCAGAAACTTGGTTTTGTACTCAGTGACACATTTTTGTGTTGATTTTGATGTTTGTTCTGGATCACTGTCCTGTTGGAAGATCCAACCACGGCCCATTATAAGATTTCTAGCTGGGACAGGCGGGTTTTAATTTTTTAATCTGTTGGTATTTCCTAGAATCCATGATACCATGTATCTGAACAAAATGTCCAGGATCTCTGGAAGAAAGATAGGCCCACAACATTAAAGATACAGCAGAGTATTTCATTTTACACATGGGGTACTTTTTTATCCCTGTGTGCACCAAACCCATCATGAGTGTTTGCTGACAAAAAGCAAAAAAAATGTTTTGTAATACTCTGCTGTATCTTTAATGTTGTGGGTACAAAACCAAGTTTCTGCCATGGCCATCCCAGTCCCTGACCTTAACACTATAGAAGATGAGTGGGGTGAACTGAAGAGAAGAAGCACCAACATGGAGCTGGGAATCTGAAGGATCTGGAGAGATTCTGTATGGAGGAATGGTCTCTGATCTCGTCAGGTGTTCTCTCATCAGGCATTATAGGAGAAGACTCAGAGCTGTTATCTTGGCAAAAAGAGGTTGCAAAAAGTATTGCGTAAAAGGGTGTGATTAATTGTGAGCAATGTGTATTAGAGAAAAACATTTACTTCATAATAAGATTTTCCCTCCATTTAAAATTATTATTCTCCAACAAAAGGTTACAATTTTATACATTCTTAAAACAAAAAACTGCGGTAACAACGCAGATTTATTTTTTACAGCCTTCTTTGGTCATATTTACCAAGGGTATGAATAATTTCAGGCTTGACTACATACATATACATATACATACATATACACATATATACACATACTCAAACAATGGAGGAGATTATTGTATTGGTGTTTTCAATCATAAATTATGTTAAACATGCTTCTGAACTTTTTATTAAAGAATCCTGAAAAAAAAAAGTATCATGGTTTCCACAAAATATTAAGGAACAGCTGTTTCAACTGATAATATAAGAAATGTTTCTTGAGCATCAAATCAGCATATTAGAATGATTTCTGAAGGATCATGTCACACTGAAGACTGGAGTAATAATGCTGAAAATTCAGCTTTGTCACATAAGTAAAAATAATAAATAAATTAAAATAGAAAGTTATTTTAAATTGTAATAATATTTTACAATATTACAATTTTTATTTTATGTTTCATTAAATAAATGTAGCCTTGATAAGCAATAAGAGACTAAGAGTCAGAAGTGGAAAGGTGTAGTACATATTTCACTTTGAAAACCATAGGTCATCGTGAATATGGTTTCTATAGTTTGTGTGCATGTCACTACATTGTAAAGATCAAATTTCCCTGTAAGAATAATATAACCTATAATATCCCCGCAAAGACAATAACTTTATGATTCTGTACTAAATAATGAAAATATAAAAATGCAAAAAGGTTTTTGTGAGGGTAGGGTTTAGGGATAGGTAGGATAGGGGATAAACAATAGTATTAGGCCAGAATAAAAACAAAAGAAGTCAAATGGAAAATCCCCAACATGATAGAAAACAATGAGAGAGAGAGAGAGAGAGAGAGAGAGAGAGAGAGAGAGAGAGAGAGAGAGAGAGAGAGAGAGAGAGAGAGAGAGAGAGAGAGAGAGAGAGAGAGAGAGAGAGAGAGAGAGAGAGAGAGAGAGAGAGAGAGAGAGAGAGAGAGAGAGAGAGAAAATCAAGGTTGATGTTGAAGTGAAGAGCTGCTGGCAGGTACCTGGCAGACATATTGTTTTCAGGAAGGAGAGGAATCTCGAGAACCTTCGTGCTGGTGATGATAATTTCCTGGCTTGCCGTAGCAACAGTTTTTCCTGTGATGCGGTGAACCTGGTAGAAAGCGTGAGGCCTCAAATAACGGTCATCCGCTGTCCCGATGAACATCTGCAGGTTCACTGGCTTCTCACTGTAGCCAACAAGCTGTTAAAAAGTGAGAGATGATTCATGATCAGTTTTTATCTCTATGAAAATAAATATAAGGTTAATTGTTGCTGAGCAGATTTTTAATGGTCCTAGACATTCTGACAAAACTTCTATGAAAACTATAACACAATCATACAAGGCATGATTTAATACATTTAAAGATGACAACAACTTTTGTTTGTCACAGAGTTTATTTTCTGCAATAATACAAAAGATAATGCAAAAATCCTATGGGTGTTTTGTCTAGGGAATCAGGGCGATGGTAACTTCCAGGCTGGCCTGCAAAATCACGTCATCCCTGGAGCCCTCTATAGCCAGACTAAAATATTTTTGACAGGCTATATTCATCTAGAAGCACTGGACATTCAACCAGGTCAAACTGGCAATATTCTCCATTTGTATTACAATTATTTTCCCCCAATGCATTTTCAATCAAAGGACTGTATATGTGCGGTTACTTCCCAAATCCTCATCCATGCACATTAACATCAGACGTTATTCCACTTTTTCCAAGCCGAACACAAAACACACTGTAACTACTAATTAAAATCCAGACATGAACATAAAAATAAGTTTTTGAGTCACAAGCCACAAAAAACACCAAAACCAAATTGAAGGAAAAAATAAATGAGTGGGTAGAAAGGTGAGAAAAGAAAAACAAAACCATGAAAAGACATTCTACTTCTGCTGCTAAAATAGTATAAACAAGACTAATGGAAATAGGGAAATAAAAACCCCATTAAAACTTGAATAATTAGATGTAACACATCATTCTGTGAGGTCGTTGAAGTTACAGAACAAAAAAAGCTTTCACAGAAGCAGTTCCCTTCCTGGCGCTGCACACCAGGGTGTCCAAAGCAAACCTCCAGTGAGGCAGCGCAATGCTGCATCCAGCAGTTTGTACACATGTATGACCTGCCAATAAGCTTCCCAGACAGGTGAGGAGTTCACAAACAGAAGGGACCTTTTCCACTGACATGCATGTGTAGGTGAGTGTAACCTACAGGTTGAGCACACAAGCTCCTAACAATCTCTCTACTGTTGAAATGTTATGCTTGGCAAACACTGACCCAATGCAGTGAAAGAGAGAGAAACTGGGAATGAGAGCAAAAAAAAAAAATGCAGTGAGAGAGAGAGAGAGAGAGAGAGAGAGAGAGAGAGAGAGAGAAGAGAGAGAGAGAGAGAGAGAGAGAGAGAGAGAGAGAGAGAGAGAGAGAGAGAGAGAGAGAGAGAGAGAGAGAGAGAGAGAGATGACCCACTCACAGGTAACGGAAGGACCAAGCCAACCACAGCAACACAATAATGAGAAAAACATGCTTCTCACATAAACTGACGGGTCTCGAGAATAGAGCCAGACATTTGAGGATAGAGGAAAAAGAAATGGATGTTGGGAAAAGAGAATCAGGGAACAACGGAACACTTGGATGGTGGTGGGATATGGTTAATGTAGTTCCCAGGACAGCTTGTTAAACTTGGAGACATGCGTAACTAAGACAATTATTAAACCAAATGGGTATGATTTTTTCCATTTGTTGCACTGTTGGTAACTTTTTACAATAAGTTTGTATATGTTAAGTTTAATAGTTAACATGAAATAACAATAAAAAAAACCCGAACCCTTTAGCATTTATTAAGTAAAGGATAAAGTACATCCAGCCAATTGTTATCGCATAGTAAACCCAGAAAGGATAATTAGGACTTGGATCACCTAAGATGGTTTATTTTGCGATAACAACTGGCTGGATGTGCATTATCCCACGCATTACACGCTACTTCCCACATAAGTAAAAAATTGGACAAGAGCTATAGAAATGTAACTGTTTTGAAATCTTTTATTTTAATAATTTATTATCTAACAAACTATTACAGTTTGCAAAAATAGCTTCTGGACAAGAAGATGAACACCGCTTACCATTGGCCGACCCCGTTCACGTGAGCGCCACGATGCATGCGCACAAGCCACAGAACTCGGAAGCACTGTAATGTTTACACTACATCAACAGTGTAAGAGTCTGACACAGGCTAGAAGAAATTGTTGAATAAAGTAATTATTTAGTTTTTGACACACAAAGTATTCTCGTCACTTCATAAAATTAAGGTTGAACCACTGGAGTACCATGGACAAATTTAACAATGTCTTTCCTACCGTTCTGGGTCTTGAAAGTGTTAATTAAATTGCTGTCTATGGAGGGATCACAGAGCGCTCGGATTTAATCAAAAATATCTTCATTTGTTTTCCGAAGATGAACGAAGGTCTTACAGGTTTGGAACGAGGGTGAGTAATTAATGACAGAATTTTCAGGGAATTATCAGGGAATAACAATCAGAATAAGTCAGAATGTCAAGACTGACCAATCAGAATCAAGTATTCCAGAGAGCCGTGAAAAAATGTTCTCCATATAATACATTACATTAAACAATAACATTACAGTAGTCAAAGTAATCAAGCAAAGTATCAAAGTATTTTTTTAATTCTGTAAAAATTGTTGTTCATTGTTAATTTATTATGCATTTACTAATGTCAACCAATTTAACCTTATTGTGAAGTGTTACCATAGTTTCTATAATTCTGAAAAAATGTTGAATGGAACATTATTGGTCACTCTTCTTCATGAAATGTTTGCTTCATCCTTCTCTGTAATGCTTTTCCATCGAGCACTCTTGTTTCTGTGAGTGCTATGAACTCTGTGAGGTGAACAATCCCCGGCAGACAGAGAGACCTGCAGGCAATGGGGGATTCAGGAGCAGAGGCCATGTTTATATGCTCCAAGACCTGAAAAAGGTGAAGCTTAACTGAAATGAACCATGACCCCACCAACACCACATGCTTGTAGCATTTATTTTAGTGGTGAGAGTGAAACAATTTGAATATACTTTAAATACATGAATATACTTTTTATTTGAATATACTTTAAAAATAGTGTACCTGCTCTCTAGTCTCTCAATCAAACCTTTTGCAAACTCGACAAAGTCAAAAGGTGAATTTGCATATAATATTTTAATGATTGTATGATTTAATTTCAAATCAACATGAAACCACATTCACAACCTACAAATTATGATATTACTTCCCAATTATGATTTATTTCTGACCGAGTAAAACAACATATTCAGTACTCAATTGTGAACTGACTGGATCCTTAAGAGTGGACGTTCCATAGCATAATGGAGCCAGTAATTACATTTTGATTAAAGATTATAAAGACAAACATTTCTGTTTAAAATAAAGTACACTTTACATGCACATTAGGACCAAGAACATGTATTATTAAAGTAAACTGTCAATTTTGATTTCATGTTTACTTTAATGTTACCAAATTCATTCATTTTGAACGGAATGCTATAAAAGGAGTATCCAAAACCCCTAATGGTCAGTATGATGCATTATAATATAAAATCACTTTACAGGATGATACATCAGTCCATGAACATTTATGACTTTTGGAAATTCCATGAACATGTTGCAGTCTCAGCAAAGTTCCAGAGCACTGCTTCAGTTTCAAGACATTTAGAGCAGCTAAGGCGCCACATCTTCAATGAGTTTCTGAAGGCCTGCGGCCTAGCCTGTGTTGCTGACTTCAGCACGACCCCTGCACTCTTTCTTTCTCTACCTCTCTCTTGTTCTGTAATTTCCATTCAGAAGATATTGCCAAGCCCCTCATTCCCTCCATTAAGGCGCGAAAGAATCAGCTGATCTCCTTTTATATTTGTCAGTAGTGTTTATATACACTATTATTTAAAAATAGTTGTAAAAGAGTTGGTAACTTTCAAAATGCTTTAAAAATAAATTTAAGGCTCTTATGCTCAATAGTGAATACAGTGAAAACCGTAATATTGAGAAATATTACAATTTAAAATAACCGTTTTCTTGTTTGAATATATTTTAAAATAATTTATCATTTTTAATAATTTTTATAATGCATTCCTGTGATGCCAAAGCTGAATTTTCAGCATCATTACTCAAGTCTTGATCCTTCAGAAAGCATTCTTATATGTTGATTTGTTGCTCAGGAGGCATTTTTCATTATCAATGTTGAAAACAGTTGCTTACTTTTTTTGTGGAAACCCAATTGTTTCCTACTTTCTGAAGTTTTGTGGATCAACTGTGATTCATTCTTCAAGGAATGGGAAGTAATTTGTGTTTTGTACGACAATACTCTGTGAAGTGACTACATCCACAGTCTATTCCCACTTCTTTTCTTCTTTTAGTTCTGAAGAAAAGATTTGAGAGGTGGCCACATGCTGCAAGGAAAAAAAAAAAAAGCGGAAGGGACAACAGAAAACAAACAAGCTTAAAAACCAGGAGTGTTGAATGAGCAACTGAGTTGATGTGGCATCTCTCCAAACACAAACAGCTACAGGAAACACCCTCTCATTCATTCTCTCATCATCGGCAGGCCTGAAGAACTCCACAGTGTGTGTTTGTGTGAGATTTCACAAGACGACTGTCCCTGAACTCCTGTAACCTCCCTTCCCTGACACTGGTTATATTAAACTGCTGACATTAAGAAAAGTCACATGTCCCATAGCTGAAATAAAGCTAGCAGGGGCAAAAATAGCTTCCCTGGGTTGCCTTTCATATTGAGGACTAAATAAAGATGCCTTATCCCGACTGTTTCTCATTGCATTGGCGGGCTGAAACACAGAATCAGGTGGTATTAAAAACAGCGGGAAGACAAAGTCTAGCGTACTACAAAAGCATGTGCAGTGCATGTTTTGGTATAGCACATTTGCGTACTTTTAGGCTGCATGTTTCATTGTGCCTTAACTCCCTCCACACCTTGAAGCTTCACGTCTCCTTCCCCTATTTCTCTTTAATCTCTATCTCCACTCGTCCCTCTTTCTCCATCTCTTTCTATCTCTCTCTCTCCTTCCTACCCGCTGCTGGCAAGTTGTTTCCCTGTGTTACTCTGTGGTTGCTATGGTGAAGGCCAGCCGGTGCGTGTGTGTGCATGCATGAGTATGATTGAGTGTGTGTGTGTGGGTAAACCCGAGCCTGAGGGGGTGGGGAGGAGACTCAAGGTCACACAAAAACACTCTCACACACAAATACACACAGTGACCTCTTGCCCCAAAACGTGGACTAGCGCTGACATACTCTCTGTTCTTACTGGACACAATAGATGTCTGTTCACCAATGCAGTGTTTACAAAACATATGCCTGTGTGTGTGAGTGAATAAGCGTGTGTGTGTGTGTGTGTGTGTGTGTGTGTGTGTGTGTGAGTGAGTGAGTGAGAAATGGAGATATTCACATGGAGAGCACTCAGACTCAGGAGGCTGGCTAACCTGTTGTTTAAATAAGGTCAATACACATTCTCTCTCTCTCTCTCTCTCTCTCTCTCTCTCTCTCTCTCTCTCTCTCTCTCTCTCTCTCTCACACACACACACACACACACACACACACACACACACACACACACACACACACACACACACAGTATATGTAAAAGCCTGCACTAGGACTCCCACACAAACACATTCGTAAAAGTGAGTACAGCATTCACCATGGTTTGTTACACGGCTCTGTGGAATACTGGATTCTGAATGGTCAATCACGCCAGCCAGCGGCATGTTATTTCCCGATAACAACCGGTAAAAACAGATAACACAGGTTCATCCAGGTAACTGAAGTCAGTGCTATACTCTTGCTAGGAATGTTTTTTCTTCGTGGAAGTTTTGCGTTTAATGAGCTAATAAAATATTAAAACTCAAATCAATATTTTGTGTATAATTATTTAATGATGTCATCCAAGTATCCACTGTACATGGTTTTGTACACTGTAATGAATTAGGATAACAAACAGGTAAGATTTTTAAAATGGCTTCATCTCAGTTCAATATCTCTTATCCCCAAAATTATTTATGTGGCTAAATTCCATGTAATAAGTGGTATGAATGTACCGTATCCCTTAAATGTCTGTTTAGCTTGAACTTGCCATCTGCTAGCAACTGCTTTCTTTGCGGAAGACCTGCTAAAATACTTCAACTCAAGTCAATATTTCATGTCTATTTATTTACTTATTTTGCATGTAGCCCTGTAAAATGCGGGATAATGTACCTCTGTACACGTCGGGGACCTGATCACCCTTTTGGGGTTTATACTGCAATAACAACCAGCTGGATGTACTTCATCCCTTATGTGTACCCCTCTCACCCCCTCCGTTCTCACTGTGCTGTGTCCTACCCTTCACTCTTTAATCCACATCAGATACAGCCTCAGGCTACTGTTCAACAACAGTACTGCACTCATGAGGGTATACAGACAACAGGGTTGCTCCCCAGAAAAACAAACAAACAAAAAAAGCCAAGATTTTAACGTTCACAAATGTCTCTGCATAGAGAAATCACCAATCTTGAGGTCTGAGGGTCACCAAGGTCAGCCATTTTGTTTTTCATAATGATGTTATCTGACACTAAGCCATGTTGCAACAAAACAATAAAGCTTATATCTTTGGGAAAAGATTAATTGACAGTCTATTTGGGATTAAACTTTGAATTGTTTTACCACAAATATGATTTTCACTTGCTTCCCAGTTTGTAAAAACAAAGTAATAAATTTAGATATAAACCACTTATAATGGGAGTCTATATAGTGATTGTAGAGCAGTGGAATAGATTTTCTTCACAGATAAATTCTTCACAAAAAACTGATAAATAAAATCCATAATCAATTTGGGGCCCTGATAAAAACAGTTTGCATGATTTTTGCACAAGAAAACCAAGAACAGAATTTTTTTTATAGAGCAAAACTACAGGCATTGGTAAACCATAACTAGAATGGCAAAGTTATAACCAGAATAAAAGTTTTCCGCTTAATGCCAGGCTGATCATCCCTAAAGGCTTGGGCAAAATTAGAGCAATTTCAGCGTGTCAGGCATGAAGCGGGTAATTTCTTTCAATTCAGTTAAATTTGGTAATTTGGTTCAATTAAATTCACATTTATTTGTATAGCGCTTTTCACAATACATTTACGTTTACGTTTTAAAGCAGCTTTACAGAAAATGCCTGCGTCTACATTACAATTTAGAGTAATCTGTTATCAGAGGTGACTGTGTCAAGTTACGCATTTCAGAAATGTGCATGAACAAATCACACAGTTAGCTAACAATGTATTAATTTATGGCAGAAACAATGAGCTCATGGAAGTAATTATTACAAGTTGTGAACATAATGACAGAGGTGGAAAGATTAATGAAAATTCTACTCAAGAAAAAGTACTATTACTTCAATGAAATTTGACTTAAGTAGAAGTAAAATTACCAGTCTAAAAATCTACTGAAGTAAAAATAAAAAGTAGTTAATTTAAGACTGAGTTACTTTTTTAACGGCGGGGGTGTGGACTCTCCCCTGTAGGGTTGTGATAGAATGAGACTTTCACGATATGAAAACATCAGTTTCACAGCATCACGGTATTAATTATTTAAAAATAAACTGTATTATTAAATTATGGTTATCACCAGTTAAAATGTCGTTAAATGAATGAAAACTGTATTTTTTTTTTTTGGTTGAACAAATGCTTTATTATAACAAACTTTAAAACCATTTGTTTGTTTTGTTCATTAAAATTTCAATAAAACATGTCTAATCAACTAAATGCAATAAATGAACTTATTTTATCATTAATTTATTAAAATGTTTAAGAATAATAGAGTCCTATGAAATTTTAATTTTTATGATTTAATACAAATATATTACCAAAAGCGGTGGTAATCAAATAAAATGTAACAAACTTTTATCCTTTTATTTTTTGGCAAAGTGCTGCAAAACAGAGATTTACTAAATGAAACCATGGATTAAAAAATATATTCTTAAATAATGTTTAAATTATGTATTATTATTATTTTAGACATTCTATTGTAGGCCTACAATAGTAATACATTTCTGTCATCATTTCTTCTAGTTAAACCAAACGTTTATTTTGACTGGTTTGTATTAAAATAAAGCGATGAAAATGCTCATTAGGGTTCTCTCAGATCATCTCTGGAAATGTTCATGTCCAAATGTGGTTTGTGAGACGTTAAAACACCACGAGTATTACGCATACTTGAGTAGACGAAACGGCGCTGCTCATTCACACAGAGACAGAACAGATCATATATTTATATAGCAGTGTTTTGCGCTTTAATATTCACAGACCATGTCGCTATTTGATTTATTGTATAGCTCTACTTTCGATTTATTCATTCATCCATCAGTTTGCGTGTTTTACGTGACATCTGCGTTATACTGTAGATTCAATTATCATGACTGGATTCCGGGATTTCCTCTGCATCACAGAAATAATTCGGCCTTAAATTATAAACATACCTTTATCTGCACAGAGGGATGTGTTCCCGAACATGTTCTATGGGTTTCCTCATTTGCATACACATTTTTTGCAAATTGGATATCCTCCAGGACAACACCACGTTATTTTTTTCTATATCCAAAAGTATTTCCATACTAGCCAGGAGTTCACGACGGTGTTTGGCTTTCAGCTGGGTCTGCATCACTGACGTCTGTCTTGTCCGTCTCCATCTTTTTGTGATTTTTGCGCGTTAAATTCAATTCAGTCGTGTCCGGATCGTGATTTTCCCCCTTTCATATTATTTAGTTTTACTCAGTAACGGAAGTGGTTTATAATGTAGTGAAGTTCAATACTTTAAACAAAACATACTTAAGTAAAAGTAAAATTACAGATTTTTAAAACTACTTAAAGTAGAAATACACTGAAAAACTACTCAATTACAGTAACGCAAGTAAATGTAATTTGTTACTTTCCACCTCTGCATAATGATTACAATATATGGAATATTTAGCATTGGTGCATGTTGATTCACAATGGGCATGTTCAGAATGGTACTCCCGATTCAAAAGCATCACTCTGACAAGTGCTTAACAAAGGCTTCGCATTTCTGCTTTTAACCTCTCTAGGACAACTGCCATCAGGCATCTTCTCTGCGGTAATTGACAGTCTGCAACAGATGCTCTCAGTAGAGTTAACCCAGAATATTCCTTTACCATCTTCCTTTTAAAAACACAGGGTAATTTATTTTTCATAAAGCTGATTTCCACCATCTGTGTTGATTCTACTGAGCCTTTTTTATCCACATAAAAGCTCTGGGTAAAAGGTGCAAGTGACTTTCTCTGAGAATAAAGCACATGAACAGATCCTACGGCAAATGTAAACCCTGTAGCCCTTTGTGCGCGTCTTTGTGTGTGAGTGAAAGATCACAATTAAACTGGTTAAACACACTTACATTACAAGTCTTTGCCAGATGGGCTCAGAACGTCTATGTCTCCTACCAACATGTGTGCTGATTTTGGTTAACAGCGAACCCAGCGAGATGCAAGCAAGGTTTGTAGGAATTACACCGCATTCCTCATAGATCTCTGAACTGTGAATTAGCCCAGTCCAAACACTAGCAGTAAACACTGTCACTTTGTTTTGCTGGTGTTTGTCTGGCTACTGTACGCTGCAATCCACAGCCTTCTGTTATGGCAGCTTGACTTACACACAACTGATAGATACACTCGCACACGTTTCTCGATTTCACCACAAATCACGCCTCTGATTTCTCACACAATAACTGGAGTGGTAAAGTATATGTTTCTGGTTGTAACATTAGACTGCTCTTGCCCCTGTAAAGCAAATTTCACAACCTTCTCTTAAACTCATGACCTGTGTAAGGTCTACCATCCACATAACTGGGTCAGTCAGGTTTATATGGGACTTAGAGCAGCTACAGAGAGGCTGTAGGTAGGACAACTAAATCAATAAAACCGATTACAATCAATAATAAAAATATGTCAACAATGAATCCGATTATCAATTAGTAACATCTGCACGCTGTGCACAGAAACCATCCGCCAGTCATGCTAGTTTACAGCAGTGAATAACACATTTCTATGGACAAACGCATATGGAAAACAGCGGGGGACACAGAGCGAGCTGCTGCTGGGAAAGATGCATGACCCAAGTTATGACAATGCTTTATATTAAAGGGGTACTTCATCTGTGGCAAAATTAGTTTAGTAAAACATGGCTGTCTAAGCAGTAGAACAGCAAAAAAGGGGGGGGACTGTAAATCAGCAGTTACATTTTAAGCTCTTCAAACAAAACCATAAGTGCTCACCACGACTTGCCCTGCTGTGCTTTGTGAGATGCGTGTAGAGTAAAATACAGAAGAAAAGTACATCTGCAATTTTTCCATTTCTGAAAAAGCCGGGGTTTGGATTTTTACTGTTTTGTTATTTTTCTTTATGAAATGTGTTTATTATAATAGCCTATTTGATGACGGGCCCGATTTTTTTGCCTCCACAACTATCCGGGCTTGGTCTGCCTGTACCCGTCAGCTGCCTCAGGAGTCCCACAAGCCAACCAGGCCCGATAGGACTCCTTCTTCAGCTTGACGGCATCCCTTACTTCCGGTGTCCACCACCGGGTTCGGGGAATTCCGCCTCGACAGGCACCGGAGACCTTACGGCCACAGCTCCGAGCAGCCGCGTCGACAAGGGAGGTGGAGAACATGGTCCACTCTGACTCAATATCTCCAGACTCCCTCGGGATCCGGTCGAAGCTCTGTCGGAGGTGGGAGTTGAAGATCTCTCTGACAGGGGGCTTGGCCAAACGTTCCCAACAGACCCTCACAGTACGTTTGGGTCTCCTGAGTCTGTCTAGCTTCCTCCCCCACCATCGGATCCAACTCACCACCAGGTGGTGATCAGTTGACAGCTCCGCCCCTCTCTTCACCCGAGTGTCCAAGACATACGGCCAGAGGTCAGATGAGACGACCACAAAGTCGATCATCGACCTCTGGTCTAGGGTGTCCTGGTGCCACGTGCACTGATGGACACCCTTATGCTTGAACATGGTGTTCGTTATGGATAAGCCGTGACTAGCACAGAAATCCAATAACAGAACACCACTCGGTTCAGATCAGGGGCCGTTCCTCCCAATCACGCCTCCAGGTATCACTGTCACTGCCCGTGTGCGCTGAAGTCCCCAGTAGAATGATGGAGTCTCCAGTTGGAGCACTTTCCAGCACCCTCCCAGAGACCCCATTAGGGCCGGGTACTCCGCACTGCCGTTTGGCCCGTGAGGCACATACGACAGTGAGAGACCTATCCTCACCCGAAGGCGCAGGGAAGCGACCCTCTCATTCACCGGGTTGAACTCAAACACATGGCAGCTGAGCTGGGGGGCTATAAGCAAACCCACTCCAGCCCGCCGCCTCTCACCATGGGCAACTCCAGAGTGGTAGAGAGTCCAGCCTCTCTCAAGAAGTGTGGTTCCAGAGCCCAAGCTGTGCGTGGAAGTGAGCCCGACTATCTCTAGCCAGTACCTCTCAACCTCCCGCACAAGCTCAGGCTCCTTCCCCGCCAGCGAGGTGACATTCCATGTCCCTAAAGCCAGTTTCCGTGTCCAGAGATCGGGTCGTCGGGGGCCTAGCCTTCGACTGTTGCCCGATCCACTATGCACCAGCCCCATATGATCCCTCCTGCAGGTGGTGAGCCCACGGGAGGGTGGCCCCACGTCGCTCATTCGGGCTGAGCCCGGCCGGGCCCCATGGGGGCAGGCCCGGCCACCAGGCGCTCGCATACGAGCCCCAACCCCCGGGCCTGGCTCCAGGGTGGGGCCCCGGCTGCGCCATGCCGGGCGATGTCTCGGTCCTTGTTTTAATTAGACTCATATTGGGTTTGTGAACTGCTCTTAGTCTGGCCCATCACCAAGGACCTGTTTGCCATGGGAGACCCTACCAGGGGCATATAGCCCCAGACAACATAACATAGCTCCCAGGGTCATTCGGGTACTCAAACTCCTCCACCACGATAAGGTGACAGTTCAAGGAGAGGAAAAAAAAAAATCGGGCCTGGGTGGAGTTCGGTGAGGCCATGGAGAAAGACTATCGGTTGGCCTCGAAGAGATTCTGGCAAACTGTTCGCCGCCTCAGGAGGGGGAAGCAGTGCCCTACCAACACTGTTTACAGTGGAGATGGGCAGCTGTTGACCTCAACTGGGGATATCGTCGGATGGTGGAAGGAATACTTTGAGGATCTCCTCAATCCCACCAACACGTCTTCCATTGAGGAAGCAGTGGCTGAGGGCTCAGAGGTGGATTCATCCATCACCCGGGCTGAAGTCATCGAGCTAGTTAAAAAGCTCCTCGGTGGCAAGGCCCCGGGGGTCGATGAGATCCGCCCTGAGTACCTCAAGTCTCTGGATGTTGTGGGGCTGTTTTGGCTGACACGCCTCTGCAACATCGCGTGGCGGTTGGGGACAGTGCCTCTGGACTGGCAGACCGGGGTGGTCCTCTTTTCAAGAAGGGGGACCGGAGAGTGTGTTCCAACTACAGGGGGATCACACTTCTCAGCCTCCCCAGGAAAGTCTATGCCAGGGTACTGGAGAGGAGAATTCGGCCGATAGTGGAACCTCGGATTCAGGAGGAACAGTGTGGTTTTCGTCCCGGTTGTGGAACACTGGACCAGCTCTATACCCTTTCCAGGGTGCTGGAGGGTTCATGGGAGTTTGCCCAACCAATCCACATGTGTTTTGTGGATTTGGAGAAGGCATTCGACTGTGTCCCTCGTGGCGTCCTGTGGAGGGTGCTCTGGGAGTATGGGGTCCGGGGCCCCTTGCTTAGGGCTGTTTGGTCCCTGTACGACCGGAGCAGGAGCTTGGTCCGCATTGCCGGCAGCAAGTCGGACTTGTTCCCGGTGCATGTTTGACTCCGGCAGGGCTGCCCTTTGTCACCGGTTCTGTTCATAATTTTTATGGACATAATTTCTAGGCGCAGCCAAGGGCCGGAGGGTGTCCGGTTTGGGAACCACATGATTTCGTCGCTGCTTTTTGCGGATGACGTTGTCATGTTGGCCTCCTCAGACCAGGACCTTCAGCGTGCACTGGGGCGGTTTATAGCCGAGTGTGAAGCGGCCGGGATGAGAATCAGCACCTCCAAATCCGAGGCCATGGTTCTCAGTCGGAAAAGGGTGGCTTGCCCACTTCAGGTTGGTGGAGAGTTTTTGCCTCAGGTGGAGGAGTTCAGGTATCTTGGGGTCTTGTTCACGAGTGAGGGAAGGATGGAACGGCAGATTGACAGACGGATCGGTGCAGCTTCTGCAGTAATGCGGTCGATGTACCGGTCTGTCGTGGTGAAGAAGGAGCTGAGCTGTAAGGCGAAGCTCTCGATTTACCGGTCAATCTACGTTCCTACTCTCACCTATGGTCATGAGCTGTGGGTCATGACCGAAAGGACAAGATCCCGGATATAGGCGGCCGAAATGAGCTTTCTCCGCAGGGTTGCTGGGCGCTCTCTTAGAGATAGGGTGAGAAGCTCAGTTACTCGGGAGGAGCTCAGAGTAGAGCCATTGCTCCTCCACATCGAGAGGAGCCAGTTGAGGTAGCTCGGGCATCTATTTCGGATGCCTCCTGGACGCCTTCCCGGGGAGGTGTTTCGGGCAAGTCCCACCGGGAGGAGGCCCCGGGGAAGACCTAGGACACGCTGGAGGGAGTATGTCTCCCGGCTGGCCTGGGAACGCCTCGGGGTTCCCCCGGAAGAGCTGGAGGAAGTGGCTAGGGAGAGGGAAGTCTGGGCGTCTCTGCTTAGACCGTTGCCCCCGCAACCCGGCCCCGGATAAGCGGAAGATAATGGATGGATGACAGGTACATATAACTTTAGATCATTGTATGTTTATCTCAGGCTCTCAATAATGCGTGCAGCTCTCACCTGTATCCAAAAACATAGGGAATGGTACTACATTTATATCGTCATTAATATCGTTACCAAAAATATTGTGATATATATTTAAGTCTATATCGCCCATCCCTAGTTAGAATAGCCTATGTAATATAATTACTATGTTCATACGAGTGAATGTGTGAGTTCCTCATACCTCATACAAGTTAACATATCGTGCTTTTGTTTTAGTTTTTTTATTATTTTTAATTTAGTCATTTTAACTGCTTTAAAATGGTAATCATCAGATGTTTTGTGGTTTAGAATGTAATGTTTTTATTTGAACCCTTTTTTGCATAGCTGCATTTCTACTGTCGGGCCAGTAGCCCGAGATACACCCAGCTGAAGATCAGCAGCGCCACAGGACAGACGAGAGGTTTTTTTTAGTCCAGTATAAATCGATATTCCAATTTCTTTTGATGTTTACATGGTTTCTGCGTTAAAGGCACATGGAACAGCATTAATAACTACAATATTAGAAAAACAAGTATATTTTGTGTAGCTCTTATTAGCTACTAGTGGCTGTTTGTTTGTCTTTTAGTAATAGCCACCTTTTTAGTTCAATAGTCAACAAATGCTCGGTAAACACAGGAATTATAATACATAATCACAGGCATGAGGCGCCCCTTTAATTTAACTATTTGACAGTTCATTCATAGATCAGCATTTCAAGTTAATTTCAATATAGTTCCAGTCACATTATTTCATCTCATATTTCATTGTTTTGATTTCTATTTTATCATTCAAACTTTTTTGAGGTACAACTTCCTTTGCCTTCTCTGTCAAATGCACACATAAACACACAAACAGCGTCTATGTTAGTTTACACCTGGCATACAGGTGTATGGGTCTGTCCTCCTGGCTAACTGGGAGCCTAAGTGCTGCTGAAGGCAATATGGCTCAGTGAGTCTGTTCACCGTCTCTAAGATCCAGTCACCGCAGAGAAGCTCACTCCCGGGACAGATGGAGTCTGCAGTGTCACCTGCTGACGTCACAACAACAGATACTCCACAGTAGCAGCCTAAGACTCCAGCAGCGCATGCCCCAGAAAGCATCATGAGAAACATTATCGCAAACAGCTGTTCACTGAAAGGTCTGAAGGTATGGGACATTTTCCATGTGCAGATTTTCCCAAATGGAACCAGGAGGTTTCAAAACCACAATCAAACAAATCATATAAAAAGTCAAAATGAACACAAAACAAAGAAGTAAAATTGTAAAAAAGTATCATTAACTAAATCTTTTTAATGCAGTGTTTATAATTCAAGGTTAATGTTCATTTATACATATACAATTGCTAATTTACAATTAACATCTTTTACGCATGTAAAAAAATTAGTATTACTATATGTAGAAAGGAAAATTAATCTAGAGTAATAAATGCTGTAAAACTATTGTTCATTAATACGTAACGCATTAACTAATATTAATCAATTGAAATCTAAAATTATTAAATAATCTAAACCCACCATTTTTATTACTTAATTGCTAAAATTGACCAAATTACTCAGATACCGCACATTACACATAGAGCCCTAAAAACAAGTCAACAAGTATACACTTAACATGTTAAATCATATTTAACAAAGAATGTAATCACAACTGGGAACAAAACAAAATTCTGGCTGACTATGGTAATAAATCTATCCAATTAAATCAAATAAATCAATTAAACCCATGATTCAAAAATGGGTTAAAGAAAAGCAAAGAATGGCAAAGCACTAGTGAGTACACAAACACACACATGTAAACAGATGCATAGGCTGGTCAGCTGATCTCCCTATTCGGATCATGTGTTAGCAGTAGTTCTCAGAGAGAGTTTGTAAATTAATATCTATATAGATGCCAATAGCTTAAACATGTTAACCTTAGATTTTTTCCCCTTGTTCAAGTATATCTGTTCAGTATATTATTACCCATAATAGCTTTATCGCATTTGCGTCTACAAGCTAATTTTGCCTATTTATTTAATTCTCCTTGTAAAAATATGATCAAATAACCCCACCCCCCACACAGTGTGTGTCTACCACTGAACAGACTTCACTAATGTGAGGTAATTATGCATCCTCAGTCCTAGTGTGAGGGGAAGTGGGGCTATGATGTTAAAGAGTTAGTCATTAATACTCTGAAATGGTAAGGAAGGCACGCTCGCTCGCACAACACGGATTCTCATGTGCATACAGGTGGTTGACGTTTCAGCATGAAAGGCTGGGAAATAAATCTCAGAAAACAAGACATAAAAATTTTTTGATTGTTTTTCATTTTATACATACAAAATTATCATAATTATTTGAACTAATAATAATTATGTATTATATAATATAAATAATAATAATAAAAAATAATGTCTCAGATTATTTATTTCATTCAGTTTATAATGCAATCTGTGGCCTAATTTATATCAGCAAACATCCAGCATATATGGCGGCATTCCATTTATAGTAAAAAACTTTAAAGAGATTTTTCTATGAATAGTGTCATACATTATGACCTTCACTACAATACCATCTTACAGAAAAAATCGAATTAATTTTCCTGACATTTTTTCCTTTTTCACCACAGAGGGTCTAAATAACTGTTTATACAATCAATATAGTGAAACAATGAATTACCCATTTCTCTGACAAAACTGTTAAACCCTGTGCATTATGCATGTCCTTCTGAGTTTCTAAAAATTATGTTTGTATATTTTACACTGACAAATTATAATTTTTTATTTTCTTTTTTTAGCTAAACAGAAAAATAAATACACTCAGTGGCCACTTTATCAGGTACATCTTACTGGTACCGGGTTGAACCAACTTTTGCCTTTAGAACTGCCTTAATTCTTTGTGACAATAGACTCAACAAGGTGATGGAAACATCTGAGCCATTTGAGTATGGTGAACTCACTGTCATGTTCAAGCAACCAGTTTGAGATGACTTGAGCTTTGTAACATGCTGCGTTATCCTGTTGGATGTAGCCATCAGAAGATAGGTACACTGTGGTCATAAAGGGATATGGTCAGCAGCAATACTCAGGAAGGCTGTGGCATTTAAACAATGCTCCATTGGTACCAAGGAGCCCAAAGTGTGTCAAGAAAATACCCCCACACCATTACACCACCAGCCTGAACAGTCAGAATGGATCCAAGCTTTCATGTCGTTTACTACAAATTCTGACCTACCATCTGAATGCCGCAGCAGAAATCGAGACTGGAAGAAATATGGAATCTTCTACAGTCCAATTTTGGTAAGCTTGTGTGAATTGTAGCGTCAGTTTCCTGTTCTTAGCTGACAGCAGTGGCACCCGGTGTGGTCGAACCAGTCTGGCCATTCTTCTCTGACCTCTGGCATAGTCGCCAACAGAACCGCTGCTCTCTAGATATTTTCTCTTATTCTCTGTAAACTCTAGAGATGGTTGTGTGTGAAAATCCCTGTAGATCAGCAGTTTCTGAAATACTCAGACCAGCCCGTCTGGCACCAACAACCATGCCACGCTCAAAGACACTTAAATCACCTTTCTTCTCCATTCTGATGCTCTGTTTGAACTTCAGCAGATCGACTAAGTTTACATGCCTTGACCAAGTTTACATGCCTAAATGCATTGAGTTGCTGCCTTTTGATTGGCTGATCAGATATTTGATTTAACAAGCAGTTGAACAGGCATACCTAATAAAGTGGCCAGTGAGTGTATATTCATGATCACAATAAGGCTTTAATGTTCAGTCATTATCAGTAGTGGTCGACCGATATAGCACCATGGCCGATATATCAGCCGATATTTGGTATTTTTAAAATATCGGCATTGGCCGATAAGTTTTTCTGATTGGCCGGTGTGTTAGAAGGGGACCTTTATTTGGACGGTGTGCCAGACTTCTATTTTGATAGGTGGCCCTGAAAACACCAGTGCCTGATCACACAGCGCTCGCATTAGTCTTCATTAGTTAACGGCCTCTGTTAAACAGTCATATCTAATACGTTATTATATAGACCTGTTAAACAAAGAAAGTAAACGTACCTTTTTTTTTGCAAAAAAGTACAGCATTTGCTTTTATATTATTAGCAACGGAAAGGCAAACAATAGGCTAGAACACTCATTTACCGTCACCATTCAGCTAATACACATCTATATCATTAAAACAAATCTCTAAATATCCAATAAACATTTAATTTCTCAATCCTTTTAGATTTAATCGAATCCAGCCGTGAGATCGTCTGAAGTGCGCATTTGTAGCTTGCATTAATGTGTTTCTGTGCGTAACGGTCGCTCAGTGCGAAGTGAATGCGGACAGGAGAGCTCAGCTTCACTGGAGAAGTGACAAACTTTCCTTGATTTTAAAATATGCTGCGCTATATTCAGTTGACCACTATGTCATATAAATGTAATTTACACAGTGCTGTCTATATTTGAAACAAATATGATTACCAGTGCTCACAAATTTACCAGATTACCGAGTACCCTGTTTGCCTACAGTGTTTACCTCCTTCTTATTTATATATTTTTAAACATTTACTTTATTTGTGAAAAATACTGTAATATGATTGCAGAATGAAGAAGTTGCAATCTAAATAATAAGCATGTTTATTTTAAACATTTTATTTTTCATATTTCTAATTTATAAATATTAATTCAAAATAAATATAAATTATGTATATTATATATCTGCTTTATATCGGCCATCGGTCACCCTGCTCTCTAAGATATCGGCATCGGGCCATCAAAAAAACAATATCGGTCGACCACTAATTGTCAGAAATGTTTGGAGCACTGAATGAATTTCAAGTGTACTCAGTTAACACATTAACAATATAATTATGAAATAAAACTACTTTGAAATAGTTGTAATTATTTTATATTTTACTCATTTATTATTCACTACTATCTTCAGTACAAAACCTTGGACACAAAAAAAAAAAAAAAACACCATATCAACAACCCATACAAAAAAAACAACAACTGACAACTACACCAAGGAGATTAGAAAACGCACAAATATTTTATGATTTGCTTTTGCAATTGACATCTACAAATTTCATGTAGGCATAGTGCAGAAAAAGTACAAAGATATGGCTCAAACTAACCAAGAAGATTTGGAACAAAGGGCATTGTAAAGGCAGCCCTGCAGTATAAAAGAGATGAGATGTCTGATAATGAAAGATGATCATGCAGGTAACCTAACGAAGGTCATAAACAAGGAATGATGGCCAATTAAGGCCCACAAGACACAAGACTGAGGTGTGATGTGGCAGAAATTCAGGGCTGTAATTGTGGTTGTTTAATGGACCATTCAAAGCAAGAGGTTATGATTCAGGGGAAAGGCCCTCTTCTCTTCCTCACACGTTCAATGATCTTGGTTCCTGAGTTGTATATGTGTGCTTCATTAAGGCTACCACAAAAGAGGCCACTGCCTCCAAGACCATAAAATATTTACCAACAAGTTCGCTCGTGCTCTCTCGCTCTCTCTCTCTCTAGGTAAGTTTACCTATCCGACCAGGAGTACCACATGATACAGCAGGATACTAATTTGGCTTCATTTTACATAAATGATGCCATCACCTCTACTGAAGCATACTCCCACCGGTGAGCCGCTAGTATAAGTAGCACAGATGAAATCGGTATGAAATAAAGTCTCTAATTAGACTGCTATACTGTCTGCTTAGATCTAACTGAAACCAAAACAGCCCCTCACTAGCTGTTACCCAGTAAAAGGAATTTTATGACCAGTAATGAGGTTACTAGGCCACATAGCAGACAGTTTCTGTGTGGTCTCACTTCTCAAGTTCTGCTTCCTGTGACGGAATGGATGGCATCACGCTCTGTTCCCACTTTTGTGGCTAGAGTAATGAGAGTACGACACAAAAAAATAAAAAATAAATAAAATCAAGGCTACAAGACAAAACAAGGCAAAAACAAAGGCAAAACAAAGAAATGTATTCAACCAGGAATTATAGCCAGGGAAAATGACATCATCAGTAAAAGTCCTGTTGTGGAGACTCACCTTGACGACAGGGTGTCCCCCAGACGCGGCTTTAACAGCCCCTCGGCTGCCTTCGGTCTCATAATGAGCTCTGTGATGAGCTTTGGGGTGAACCTCAATCTTTAGTTCATACTGCCCATACTGATTTGGCAACGGCCAGTCCAGGGGAGGCAGGGATGATGCCCTGTACACAGACCAAGAGCAACATAAACAGAGCAATTATACAATGCATTGTGATGGGTTGCAGACTGATTATAAAAATTAAAACACACAAACCAAGATCAATCATTGAACAGCTATGCAACAGTTCAGGATGCATTGATTTTGTGTTATTTTGCTTGTCATAACCACAGAAATTCAACAAATCTTATTTTTCTAGAGTTGGTGCTGGTGCCAGAAATGGTTCCCACTCCCCATGAAAATACACTATGCAAGACAATGTGATTCGGGACCAGAAAAACTGGCTTAGCACAGCTTGCATCTGCACCTAAATAAATTTGACAATTAAATCATACAGCTGCGGTGCGCGTGAGTCACAATGTTTTTCGATATGCCTGTCCACTGAGATACAGGACAAATTATAAAGGAAAAAAAAAGATATGATATGATTATCAAAAAGTGTATGATATGATCTTGTGAGCTATGAATTGGATGTTAAAATATGGTTTTAAAATTAGGAATAAGACTTGTGAACAAAGACCATGATGCAACATGCTTTTGAAAGGGCAGGTTAAATGCTAACATAGTCAGTAACATACAGTAGTAATATAAATCTAATCTGCCATCATTTCCTCCCCCTTGTGTCGTTTGTTTTGTAACCAAGCCATTTTAGTTACCATTTTAAGTTTACATTTTAAATATTTTACATGAAAAAATAAATAAGAAATTTCTAAAAATATTATATTTCTAAAATATATCTTTAAATGTTCCACAGAAGAAAAAAGTAATATAGTGTTGGATCGAAATGAAGGTGAATAAATGATGCCATTTTTGGGTGAACTATAAAGGATATGCAAAACTATGTATTTTCTAAATCAACTTGTGAAAAATGTTGTTATGAATAACATAAGAGTAAGTCAATGATTTGAATTTAACTGATTTTCTGTTTTCACAGATTTTTATCTAAGTCTAGCTCTCTACCACATCCTCTTTCTTTCCCGATCACCCCTCTCCTGTAATGTGACATATAGGCTACATGCCCGCTGTCATGGTAACGCGAGATGGACCATCAGGGGAAATGTGAGAAGGCTGTGTGTGAAGCTAGTGACCTAACGATAGTGGCCTAGTGGCCTGCGGACACCAAACAGCTTTACTTGGTGAAAATGTACACTTGCCCTATACATGCACAACTGTGGTATACAAAAATGTAACACAAGGAAAAACATTTAATCTTTATCCTTAGTATACATGTATATGACAATAAACAGGACTATTAACTTACACATTTAAATATTAAAACAACATATTTGAAGTATGAGTATTCAGGTGAGCAGTCAATTTTAGAACATTCATTGTGCCAAGTGTAAAGTTTGGTGGAAGGGGGATTATGGTGTGGGGTTGTATTTCAGGGGTTGGGCTTGGTCCTTTAGTGCCAGTGAAAGGAACACTTAATGCTTCAGCATATCAAGACATTTTGGACAATTTCATGCTCCCAACTTTGTGGGAACAGTTTGGATGGTCCCTTCCTGTTCCAACATGACTGCGCACCAGTGCACAAAACAAGGTCCATAAAGACATGGATGAGTGAGTTTTGTGTGGAGGAATTTGACTGGCCTGCACAGTCCTGACCTCAATCCAATTCAAAATAAAGTCTCCATGTGCTATCTGTAAGATAATGCAACAAAATTACCCAAATTATCAAAGAATTATGAGATAATAATAAAATATCCATTTAGCAGTTTTCAGTTTTCCTCATGGTATTGAAAATGCTATCGAAAATCAATATTTTTCAAGATATTGTATCTAATCCTGCAGACTTGGTGAGCACAAGAGACTTCTTTCAAAAACATTTAAAAATTAACATTTGAATGATAATGTGTGGCTGTGTGTGCGTGCGTGCGTGCATGTATATATATTAGTGCTGAAAAAAAAAAAAAAAACTGTAATCATGATTAAATCACACCTAACATTAACGTTTTTAATATATTTTCATATTGTATTAATTTTACATGTAATCTCCAAATTAATGTAGAAACAAAGAAAGTAGCCGATATTTTAACTTCTTCACATAAACCCATTATATATAAATGTCACATTTACTTGTGCCCTTCAATATTTCAGGGCTCAATTTTTCCTATTGGCCTAGTCAGACCAGTTCAGATTTGTACCAGTTAATGTTAGGTGTGAAAAAAGCCAGGCAAAGACTGTACCACCTGCGCCAGCTGAGGAAATTCAGGGTTTCACCAGCTATCCTGAAAACGTTCTATTTAGGGGCGATAGAAAGTGTTTTAACTCAGTGCATCACAGCGTGGTATGGGAACAGCACCAGTCATGACCGCAAAGCCCTGCAAAGAGTAGTGCGCTTATCCGAGCGTATCTCAGGGTCAGCTCTCCGTCTCTGCAGGACGTCTACACCAAACGCTGCAAAGGTAGAGCTACCAAGATCATCAAGGACTCTAATCACCCTGCAAACCCTCATTTCACGCTGCTACCATCTGGTAAGCGCTTCCAAGCCTGATGGCCAAAACTGAGAGACTCAGGAGGAGCTTCTTCCCCAGGCCATCAGACTCCTGAACTCAGTCACTTAACATCACGTGACTTCACGTCAGGATAAACATCGATACACTGACATTGCACTGCACTTTCTGTTCTCGTTGTTACTGTGTAACAACCTGTCATAAACCTGTTTGCACATTATACTCTTTATACATTTGTTAACCACATATATTTATAAGTCTACAGTTTACTCACTGCAAAGTCTACTTCAATTATTTTATTCCACTTTATCCTTATTTGTTACCTTTTTTTCTCTTGACTTGATTATTTATAATTCTACAGATATAGACATATATATATATATATATATATAGATAGTACTTTTTTTATATCCTATTTCTATTATAATTTCTTCCTTGTGTTTTTAACTGTGAATTTGCACTGTCCATGGAGCGGACCTGTTTACATTTCACTGCCGGTTGTATATTCTGTATATAACTGTGTATGTGACAAATAAAACTCTTGAATCTTGAATCTCTTGAATCTTGAATCAGTCTTGTCAAAATGCACTAAAAATTACTGTTTTAATTGTTTTTGACCCATGTAACCTCGTAAACAATGCTTTAAGATTTTTAGGTAGATCTAACAGGTAGGAAATATACAGAAATGTAATAGTTATCAAACACTTTACAGTCTTCACTGCATAAATTATAAAGCTACAAACGTTATTCAGTCAAGAGCAGCGAGTGATTTTCTCTTTATCTTTTGTTCTTTGATTAGCATTAATCACAGGCAGAAGCAGGTTTATTAGGCTGCTGTCACGTTAAGACCTGATGCACATGACGCGGATCTGACATCCTATTTTCTCACAACTCTTTGTGCTAATTTAACACTTTGTAACTCATTTAAGACTGTGCTTACGAGGATACTCAACAAAATAGGAATTTTTGTTCGTTCAAGAGCGAAAGAGAACTCAATGTGGCGCTGCCATGCTGAAGTGGCATTCTGTGCGCATATTTCGGGTGTTTGTTCACAGAGAGCTGCTTCACAGACAGCGCCATTTATTTATAAATAAATTAATAAATAAATGTGTATATTGCCAAAAGTTTTAGGACGCCTGCCTTTACATGCACATAAACTGACATTCCATTCTTAATCCGTAGGGTTTAACCCCTTAAGCCCTGAAGGTATTTTTAGAGCTTTTTTTTGTCTGAGTGACATATTATATTACATATTATATGTCTGAGTGATATATATTATATAATAACACAATCACAATCTCAGCTTTCCAATGCATCTACCTATTTTGATCAACTCTTAACGAGTGCTGAGTTATTCCTCTAAACCGCTAAACTAGCTGCTATAAAAATTAATTGCCATATTTTTCAAAACTGCATTGATCAACACAACATCCGTGAGGAATATCTTGTGAACGACGCAATGGATTATGTTGATTTTGGACTAATTTAAATCGGGAGGATCAACTGTAAGTACTGATGTGCGATTGGAGCATGTTTCATGAAGTTACGAGCGTAAACGCCACTTTAGAGCTAAAACTGTTTATTTCTGCTCCTGTCAGGTTATAATGTGTTATAAATCTACGTGGGAATAACTTTCGATCCAAGTGACGGATTATGGAGTCCCTCTTTTTAATCGTGAGAGTCTGCTGAAAATATGGATGTGCCACTTTTAACGATCGGAGCATGTTTCATGAAGTTACAAGCGTAAACGCCAAGTCTAAGCAACTGTCATTTTTGTACTCCGCTCACATGCGTCTGTGCTGTTTTTGTGTGTTATACTTCAACGAGGAATATCATTAGATCTAAAAGACTTTGGACTTTGGGCTCTTTTTAATCATGAGAATCTGCTGTAAATAATGATGTGCAATTTTTCCACATTACATGAAGTTACGAGTGAAAAACGGCGGTACACTCCGTTTTAGAGGAATAACTCAGCGCTCGTTAAGAGTGGATCAAAATTCAGATGCATGATAGATGCATTCGAAAGGTGAGATTCTAAGCTTTAAAATTATACCTATTTTGTGTTGTTACATTCAGGGGTTGCTTAGTAATTTGATAATTATTCTTTTTCACGGCGGGGTGTACCAGGGCCGGTACACTTCGGGCTTAAGGGGTTAATATGGAGTTGGCCCACCCTTTGCAGCTATAACAGCTTCAACTCTTCTGGGAAGGCTTTCCACAAGGTTTAGGAGTGTGTTTATGAGAATTTTTGACGATTCTTCTAGAAGTGCATTTGTGAGGTCAGGCACTGATATTGGACGAGAAGGCCTGGCTCGCAGTCTCCGCTTTAATTCATCCCAAAGGTGTTCTATCAGGTTAAGGGTCAGGACTATGCAGGCCAGTCAAGCTCCTCCACAGCAAACTCACTCATCCATGTCTTTATGGACCTTGTTTTGTGCACTGGTGCGCAGTCATGTTGGAACAGGAAGGGGCCATTTCCAAACGGTTCCCACAAAGTTGAAATTGCATGAAATTGTCCAAAATGTCTCGGTATGCTGAAGCATTAAGTGTTCCTTTCACTAGAACTAAGGGGCCAAGCCCAACACCTGAAAATCAACCCCACTCCATAATCCCCCCTCCACCAAACGTTACACTTGGCACAATGCAGTCAGGCATGTACCATTCTCCTGGCAACCACCAAACCCAGACTCATCCATCGGCTTGCCAGACAGAGAAGCGTAATTCGTCACTCCAGAGAAACACGTCTCTAGTGGCGGCGTGCTTTACACCACTGCATCTGATGCTTTGCATTGCTCTTGGTAATGTAAGGCTTGGATGCAGCTGCTCGGCCATGGAAACCCATGAAGCTCTCTATGCACTGTTCTTGAGCTAATCTGAAGGCCACACAAAGTTTGGAAGTCTGTTGCAGAAAGTTGGCGACTTCTGCGCTCTGTGCGCCTCAGCCCGCTCTGTGATTATACATGGCCTACCACTTTGTGGCGGAGTTGCTGTTGTTCCCAATTGTTTCCACTTATAATACCACTAACAGTTGACCGTGGAATATTCAGTAGCGAGAAAAGTTCACGAATGGACTTATTGCACAGGTGGCAACCTATCACGGTACCACGCTTGAATTCACTGAGCTCCTGAGAGCGACCCATTCTGTCACAAAGAATGGAATGTTTGTAGAAGCAATCTGCATGCCTAGGTGCTTGATTTCATACACCTGTGGCCATGGAAGTGATTGGAACACCCGAATGCAATGATTTGGAGGGGTGTCCCAATACTTTTGGCAATATAGTGTGTGTGCGTTTTATATATAAAAAGGTAAATAAAGGTGCATTATACCTTGAACTGCATCAAGATGTACAGCTGGCTAATCAGAGGTCTGTAATCTGTATTAAAGTCTGTATTAAAGGTGTTTCTTGTGTTTGGATTAGAGGACTTGAGGATGGCACACTTGGCATTGCCTGAGGATCTTGCACGTCTTTAGAGTGCTTCATGTTTGCTGAGAGCGGTGAAAGGAAAGGGTGTGCGTAAAGCCCTTATATGGTTATGTGGTTGCTCTTTTAGAATACTCCAAATTCATTAACGTTCGAACGAGGTTAAGAACAAATACATTGTGTAAGAAGTTCTTCTGTGCGTATAAATACAAATAATCTATGCAATTATTAGTGAATGAGACCCATTATCCATTTGACACATCGGCCAGTCCTAAGAGCAGACAGATATGTGTCTTCATCTGAAAGTGAATTATGTTTAGCTAGCTGTCCCAAACTAGAACCACTATAGACTAAAGCTCAATGTTGTGCCAACTTCATCAACCCTGCCATAGCACTCCCATCTGTTAAACCAGTCAAGCTTCTAGATCTTTCTATTGCTGTTGACTGATGGAGCAGTCAGCACACACACAAACAGGTCCGATGGCAGACAGCAGAGCTGTGAGCTCATATAACAGGGATCAAGTATCATGTCTCTGTTGTATGAAGGTACGGCCATAAAGATGTTAGTCAACAGTGCTCCTACATGTTGCATTGCAAGAAACATTTCTTGACATGTTTGTGAGAAAGAGTGAGAGCAGGTTGTGTGACTGTGCTTTTTTCATATGTGACTGTGTCTTGCTGTACATGGAACCAAGTGTGTTTACTATACATTGTGGATTATTAATGAAGGGGCCTGACTGAGTTAAAAAGTGTGTTGTGTTGGTGAGGTCGATAACAGAATGACTGTGGGTAGGGACACGTTTGCAACCCACAGCCACACGCTCTCTTTACTGATTTATGGTGACAGAGGCCAGGGCACACACACAGGCATCTTCATCTGACTAGCACACACACATACACACAATACAACTATTATCTGATGCTCTGATATGGATAGCAGACACACTTAACTCATGTGTTCATTGGCTCATTCAACGTCCTCATGCTACTCTAAAATGTATATTAGCCCTCTGGTGTTGTTAAAAGTTTTACAAATTAAAAATTTGCTACTTCAACAGAATGGTATGTAGTTCAGAGACAGTCACTATGTAACCACAAAAAAAAAAAAAAAAAAAAAAGTGGACTTGATTTGAAAAAATGAAATGCTCATTTAAAAAAAAAGTCACACTTGTGCTGTTCGTGGTCAAAAATGACCGCCATAGGAAATGAATGGTAAATACGAAAAAAAAAAGAGCAATTTTTGGGGGGTACAATCTACAAATCAACCATGAATGACAACATTGTGACTCCCAAATGAACAATACCAGAGGGTTAGCTCTGTTTTAAATGTAAATGCGCTATCTACCTAGAAATGTCGAATGTCAACACCCTCATTTAATTCAGAGTTTCAACTGTGGAACATAAAATATAATATACTGAAGAATGTCTTAATGTTGTTTTGTCCTAAAAACAGATGTAGCTCTATTATTTAAAAGTTGGCTCTTTCCATAGTCAGTATTTTTATGTGCCCAGTGTAATTTTTGCGCTTATAGCATTGCATTTTTAGCTTAGCAACAAGCTAAACTCTATTGGAGTAAGGATGCACAATATAGGCTACAACTAGTCGATAAAATAGTCGGGTCTGCCACCAACTTCCACCAGTCACACCAAATGACAGAACTGAATAACGCATTTCTATGGACAAAAAGCATCTAAAAACAGTGGAGTGGAAACAGAGTTCCTTCCTGCTGGAGGAAAGGTACATGATCCAAGCGCCCAAAACATGAGAATTCTTTATTTTAAGCTTCAAGCGAATGTATTAGTGTTTAACATACTCTGTCATGCGCTTTGACAGACACGTGTGTGTGTGTCTCCTCAGCACAAACGTTCATTTTACAGGTTATATCCACTGATCTATATAGAGAACAGTGGTTATATCCTCATCTGTAAATGTTACTAATTAACACAAGTATTTCCATTTAGCATGAAAGCGCGTCAGTCTGACATTTAACTTCACACTTCACTGAACGAGCGCTGGCGTGGCGGGCGCACGCATGCGCGTCAAACAGACAAAATGCAGTCGCATTTTAAATTTAGGTTTAAAAGTCAACATGTAAATCAAGTATTTTATGAGAATAGTAACTGTAAAGGGGTAACAGCGTGTGATTGAATATAAATGTAAGACGTTTCTACAGGATAAAGAAATGACAGTAACAGGTTACTGTGTCCATAGCGAATGTGTGTGTGTTCCTGCAGAACATTCCTCTTAACACTGAGTTTGTGTTTGTTTGTTTGTGTATGTGTGTGTGTGTGTGTACGCATGTGTGTGTGTGTACGTGTGTTCCTGCAGAACATTCCTCTTATCTGGTAACAGTGAGTTTGAGGGTTGTTTTTTGCGACGTTCCCTTGGGCATCAAGCGCCGTGATAGCGAGTAAAAGCGTTCACGAGTATAAATATACAGCTATAATGCATGTAGGTGATTCTGAATTGATATTTCATGTTGATATACAATGGTTACACACTTAACCATTGTTAAGTGTTTATATCTTTGTAAGACTGGCGAATCTATAGAACAGTGGCAAGGAAAACTAAGTTTACCGCGCTCCGAGAGCCCCCTAGTGGTCGAGAGCATTTCCGTTGTGTTGTGGCTTGATTCTGTTGTGTTGTGGCTTGATTTCGTTGTGTTGTGAACTTATGTTTGCTTTTTAAATTTCGTTGTGTTGTGCACTACTGGGGCACCGTAGTACAGAGTACAGAAAAGTCAGTGTCTATTGAGCTTGAACGGTTTAAAATTACATTAAAATGCACACTAAAATGCACAGGAACCGATAAGCGGAACAGAAATACGCATTTCTTATCAAAATCACCAGTTCTAGGACATTTGGAACCAGTTCTAAAAATACAACCGGTTCTCGATTCCAATCCCTATCATTTTGTGATGTGAAAATATAATAGATTGCAAATTTGGGATGTTAGGAGTGATTAACCATTAATTATAGAACTTAACTTTTAGGTAATATAAATGTATCGGTATTGTAGATTTCCTTTTCCATCATCAAACACTCATTTAGTTAATATTTAAAAACACTGTTAAATGTAATTATTAGCAAATCTCAAAATGATTATACATTTACTGTACTTTATATAAAAGTTGTGATGCCTTAACTGACTTGTGACATTTAAAACGACTGATTTTAGTTTTTTGTGTTTTGTTTTGTTTTATTCATTTAGACAAAATATTATAGGATTTTAATATCTGCCAGTTATTGCTTATTGGTAAAATAAAAATAAGTATTAGTATCGGCCATGCCTAAATGAAAGTTGAGTCTCCTGTGCTTGAAAGGAGCACTAATTGTGTGCTGTATGTGAGTGACCATTAAACAAATGTTGCATGATGTTCTCTGTCAGTTTAGATGCTGCCTTAGAAGGCCACTGACAATGTAGTAGTCATCTCTCTAGGTTTTTGGAAAAGAGCTAATGTCTACACACATGAACACCTGTAAGAAAGCATCATAGAGCTTTGCACATATGAACTCCATAATGGTTACTCTTACTTATGACTTTTCAAAGCAGAGGAGGGTGTTTACCTGAAAATAGGTGTGTGTCCTGGTTTGGGTTTGTTCCATGTGAAGTGAGATGGGACAGAAAGAAACTGCTCTCCAGATCCATCCTTCTTTAATCCGTGCATGGCATCCTCAGCAGGTGAGTCAAGCAAAGGAGATACATTCCCAGAGTCATCCATGCCCATGTCACCCTTTCCTGGCTGGATTGCTGCTTTACAGTCCTGGGAGGTCTTCCTCGTCTTAGAGGGGATGTCAGCCTCAGAGGGACAACACTGGAAAGGGGACATGCCCATGGATGGGCTTCCTATCCAGGTGTCTTCGGTCACGCTGCCCCTGGGCGAGGGGCCAGGCGTGGCAGTTGGGGAGTGATGAGGTGATAAAGAGCCCAGGTAGCATATATCAGCGCTGGAGTGCCGTCTCTTTCCACAGGGCGATGTCGGGCGTGAAGAGGGCCGTGAAGGTGAACGTGGGCTCAGCCAGTTCTCATCTGTGACGCTGGTACGTGGCGAGTGACAGGGTGACTGGCGGGGCGAGAGAGAATGGCCGTGTGAGTGAGAAAGAGAGTGAGTGAAGGCCGGGTGATGATGATGGTGATGCTGTTGCCATACTTCCTCCTGTTGTCCAGCCTGCGGAGAGCAGCCAGGCGAAGTGAGCGGTGAGCCCAAGGTAAAACGTGCGGCTGCTTCATTTAGCTCAGAGTCAACATCATCGTACACATGTGAGATGGATTCGCAGGACGATGCGTCTGAGAACCAGCTTCGTGAGGAAAGGCTGCTACATGGACTTGGGCTCAGGGACGAATCTCGATACGAGTGATCTAGAGGCAGGTATAGGTGGTCCCTAGACAGAGGTCTGTCGTGGTAGTCTCCATCCGGACCCTTTGCTCTCATTTCATCCTCGCTGGCCTCCATCTCCTGCTGGCAGCTCGGGGAAATGGAAGTGATCTGGATACTGGGACATTCAAAGGCCTTTGGTGGGCCGTTCCCTCCTCCACCCACCCCTGTGGGCGTATATTTAGAGCCCTGAGGCTCGTAGTTTTGCTCATAGTTCTTTTGGTGGGCCTGCAGGGAGGGGGAGGTGGCGATGAGTTGGGCTGGGGGCGGGCCTCCATGCCGCTGGAGACTGTGTGATTGGTTCACCAGCGAAGGAGGTTGGCCCACATTGAGGATGTAAAATGAGGTGTTATCATCTGGTTCTAGATCTAAAAATGAAACAAAACAATACAAATCAAAAATAATACATGACTTCAATGCTAGGGATGCACAATATTATCGGTATGACATTGGAATCGGTCGATAAACGCTTAAAATATAAAAATTGGCATTAGCCGATATGAAAAAATTATGCCGATATGCCTTGCCAATATGATAACGTTATGATATGTGCCTGCAATAACTCATGTGTGCATTGTGAGATTATGTCAGCAGTGTGGTCATTCCTGAAGTGAACTTGTATGTCAACAAGCAAATATGGTGATTTATATTGACAGTTTTTAAATGCTGTCTTGAATTTGTGAATGCAAGAAGGATGTGACTCCTCACTCTCTAGCACGTACAGACGCAGCAGCCTCCCCTCCACAGCAGCAGAAGCCTCTTCCAGGTCCTTGGTAGAACGTTATATTTATTTAGTGGGGGCGCTGTTGTTATAGTAATTAAAGGGGTCATGAATTGAGAAATCAACTTTCCCTTGAGCTTTTGATATAAAAGGTCATGGTAATATAAGAATATCCTGTAAGTTTCAGAACTGAAAACTTCCTTGTTAGTCAAAGAAAAGCTTTTGACACCAGGCCCAGCAAATTATCGATATCAGAATGTCGACCCTTGACGTCATCGTGTGGTCAAACGCCACCTCAACATAAGATGAACAATGCCTGATTCTGTAGCCACGCCCACCGACTCATGCCTGACATGACATAGTCCTACATAGAGCTAAACCGGATCGAACTTCTAAGCAATAAACATACCGCATAAGTTTCATTCGTATTCCAATATTATGAATGCATGGATGAACTTTATTTTAAATGAATATCCAGCTCAAGTGGGGAACATTGGGTGTTTGTCCCTTAATTTCTGATCACAGATTTGTTTGTAAACAAGAGACTGGATTTGCAGACGGGATGAGATTACGTGAATGAATGAAGCAACACACTAATGTAAGTAATAATGTTTTGATACAGATCGTTTGATACAGATCTATTGATTATGTGTACGTGTCTAACTGAACATACCAGAGGGTACATACCAAAACGTAAGCCCGGCCTGCCGAAGAGCTATCTTAAATAGTGAAATAACATTCCTTTCTTGATGTGCGTTGTTCACTCTCTTGATTTGATATTTGAAGGAAAAATACAATCGTGGAAGATTTGATCATGCTGTCGTACTGCAACGTACTTGGCGCGTGTTTGTGTGTGTGAGATGCACAGTTCGTGCTTATATCCACCACTTCATTCCAGTTGCCATTTTCCCACATGCTTTCAAAGCAATCCCTCAAGTGTACTCGCGGGGGAGCTGAAGCTCAATCCAATCCTAGCCGTGGGCGTTTATTTCCAAGTCTTCACTGCGGCACGCCCATAAAAACCGAGCGTTGCACGAGAGAGGCTCAAAACCAGGGTAGAAAATAGCCTATTACTTATTCATTATGATGGTTTTGAATGTAAAAACCACTTACTTCTTTTTCTGAAAAAATAAAGACACTTGTAAATTAAATACTTTTATATACAGTTATAATCTGTAATAGACTTTATGAAATGAATGATGAAAAATAATCCAAGGAGCTCTAAAATAATTGTAGATTTTTTTTATTTGAAGCTAAAGACAGCATCAACTGATGTCATGCCACCCCCACAAACGTTAAATCCAAAAATAATATATTTAGGTTACAACCGCATCTGTCTGGGGTGAAAAATTACTGACTTTATTATTGTTATTTTTAGAGCTTTTAATATACTCTTATTATAAAAAGAACTTTATTATCATTTATTTATCTTTAACAAGTATCTTTTTAGGAAGGACACCTCAGAAATCTGAAACCAGAATGAAAAAAAAAATGTTTTTGAGTTTTTGCTCAAAGTGGTCTTGTTTCCAAACAAAGGGAAAAAATAAACGTATATCGGTATCGGCCAAAATGAGTTGAAAAATATCGACATATTGGATATCAGCAAAAATCCAATATCGTGCATCCCTCGTCAATGCAATGCAAGTTTTTTACAGACTGTGGAAAAAGCTAGCCAACCAACAAGATTTGCGCTTTTGGTCACATGTCCAGAGCAGCTGCAGTTACAAAAATTACGACTTGGTGGTGCTCACAAACAGACTATTTTGCCAAGTGACAATGAAAAGCAGAGGAAGAGTCTGGAACTGGCTTGTTTGTCTTTGTACTCTTGCATTTGGCGTTGCTTCATGAACACTATAACAAATACAAAAATCTGAACAGCTGTTTAAAAACATGTAAATACTGTTTGACTTCCTTTCTTCTTCGTGACAAGCGGGTGTCTGAAACAGAAAGCTGTGCACTGCTGCCCTTTCGGACAGCTGTATTTCTGCTTTTCCATATATGCTACCTACTGTCAGAGAGTGAATTTGCATTGTCTTTCAGTCAGCATTTTTTTTTTCTGTCGTATGAGTCTGAAAACACAAAAATCGCATGCAAAAATCAAAACCGAATGTGTGTGCAGAATTTTTATCAGTGTGTGAGTGAACAGGCCTTTAAAATGTGCCATATACTGTCACATACATACATATAATAAAAGATGAAATGCAAAATATTAAATCAGGGCTCGACATTAAGCCTTTCATGTGCTTGTCCTTCAGACATGTAAATCGGTCATTCACTTGTCCAGAAAAAATATGATTTTTTTTTGTGTGTGTGTTTTAAATATAATTTATTCTGAACCAATATTCTCATTAGTGTTCAGTCAGCTTTGACATATTTAAATCTGCATATTTATGATATTTTAACCTTTATAAAGGGCATTTTTTCCCTAATTGTTTTAAATATATGCTTCATCTTTCATTTTAAATTCTTTAATGTGATCAATATATTATTGAATAATAAGACACTATAGGGCTGTTTCCAATCAAATTAAATAAGTTACACTGAAAAACTACAGACTGCATTAAATAATGTTAGGAGATTGTTTTAAAGATTGTCTTTGAATTTACACCTAATAAATGTTGGAAAGAATTATACTTTTAAACATGAAACTAAACCACCAGTAGGTGGCAGCAAGTGACCATCTTAATGAGCGAGTCATTGAGTCGTTCATTCAAAACATTCATAAAACTTTGTTCAAATGACTGATTCATTCAGGAATGAAAACACGGTTTGTTGATGTGAAATGCGCTATGGTTCTGCTGTGATCTTTGTTTGGAACTTTTTTCGCTACTGAAATGGAACAAAAATGTAAGTCACTGAATATTATATCACTGAATACTTGTTTATTGAACTTGTTATATGAAATCAGTGTCACATTTTCAATTGTGATGATATTCAGCACTCTTGGTCGTGTGATGTTGCTTAACTGTATCGTATGTTATAAATATAAAAACAAAAACCTACATTTTGAGTTTCTTTGTGTGAGCTGCGCTCATTTGTTTCATTTTCTCCTCGTGAGGCAGCGCAAGCCTCAACAGTGCAATCTTGTTAGCGTCCGTACATTATACATTATATTATTATTCACTATCAATCAGCACTTACACTAAATTAATGCAGAATCATTCTTGCAGTTTAGTGATTCTTTTATTCTGTTATTGATGTTTTGTTATTGATGTTTTAATCAGGCTACTTGTCTGGTAAGGCAAGTAAAATTCTCTTTCACTTGCCCCTTCAAAAAATCTACTTGTCCCGGAAAAGCTTTAATGTCGAGCCCTGATTAAATATTTTTTAAAAACTGTAAAAAATGGGTTATATTTACACAAGGGGCGGGCAATATACTGATTGTCAACCAGCAGTATAAAATGTAATTTCTATCACATTTAAGGTTTTTACTGCATCCTTTTTCAGAGGCAATGATGGAGACACATTGCACAATACACAAATCACTAGTGTGAGTAAACAGAAGAGATACCACACATTTCTGTTATGCATTAGAAACACTCTAAAAAAAAAATAGCACAAGCACTCCGGAAAAGCAAATTCTACAGTTTTAGGGACAGTATTGCCTGAAAACCAGAACTATGGCATTCAGTACCAGCACAGACAGGATGTATGCATACAATAAGTCACTTAAAGAAACTGCATAACATTTACTGAAGTTTAGAGTGTAATTGCTTGTATAACTAACACATAAATAATTACAGTCTATTGAGGCCCTTCAAGGTCTGCGTCTCTGCCTGCTGATAAGGGAGATGAAAGAGAACAGGCTATTTTCTCTCCTCTCTCTCTCCTTTATTGGACTGCTGTTCTGATAGCCTTGAAAAGGAAAGACTTGGGCTAGTTGCAAACAAGCCACTGGGGAATCTGCAGACACTACAACACTAGCAACAGGTTAACAATAAGAGCGTTATAGCACAAATTGTCCTGATATCTCAGTATCAGCGCAAGGGGAAGGTACGGGTGAGAAGAACACAGAGAGAGAGAGAGAGAGAGAGAGAGAGAGAGAGAGAGAGAGAGAGAGAGAGAGAGAGAGAGAGAGAGAGAGAGAGAGAGAGAGAGAGAGAGAGAGAGAGAGAGAGAGAGAGAGAGAGAGGAGATCCATAGAGTCAGATCCATTTAGAAGCAGATATAATGAGACAGAGAGCCGGTGGGTTAGTCAATCGGGAGAATTTCGGGTGGGCCGACAGATGGGCTCAAATCCAGAGAGGAATAACCCGTGCACGTCATCCATCTCAGGATGTGCGCAAAAAAAAAACTTGGGAAACAAATTCGCACATAGGCGTATGCTTTAGCCTGTCACCACATAGAGACCGACCTTATTAATAACGCCGGCTCGCACACACGCAGATAGCTATTATGCTCTAATACTGTACAGACACACACCCACAGAGCATATTGTGCCTGTGGTCTATTAAAGGTTATTGATGAGCTTCCAGTGACTGGGCAGAGGGAGCCTGACACGGCCAGACAGCAGTAAGCAGTCAGTGAGATGTGTTTCTACAAGCTGCATTCAACCCAACCAAGTCAAAGAAACAATTCAATTCAACAATTCAGAAACAAATGCGATTTCACAATGCAATGCAAAATTATCTTGATTCCCCACTGGCATGCTGCTTTTGGGAGAAAAGCATGAGCTTAATAAACGTATGTAATGAATGTAAATGAAGTCATCATGACCTTTCTCACTAATTCTCTTTTGACTGACTCACTCAGTTTGATTTTCTCTTTTTTATGTTTCTCTACCCCATTTCTCATCTCTCTATTTTTACCCCTCTCTCTCCCTCTCCATCTCATCGATTTATTTATAGATTCTCCACACACTCCCTGTCATAAGACATGCCTATTTGTGATGACAGAGCTAGACAGGCAAGAAGGGGGACAAACCTACGTGTCACACAAGACTCAACATGCCAATCCAACTGTGAACTCTGACCCCAAGGGAAACAGACCATTGGGAGTTATATCAGTCTGACACACAGTGCAGTGATATACTGCAGTATCTTTGTAATATATAAGTACTAAAAGATGTTATATAAGTACAGTATATATGAGATCTTTCAATGCAACAGTAAATGAGCAAAGACAAAACCCATGTTCTTTTACCCACAATTCTATGCTAAACTTCATTTAAGCGGCAAAGGAGGCTTTGATTAATCCACCATACGCTGGCTGCAAGTTCATTAGCATAGTGCTATGAATAAATACAATGATGAAGGGATAAAATAAAGGCGAACAAGGCACTAAAAGCTGTGTATGATCTTATGAATAAGTATTAACCACAGTTATAATACATTATAATACTTATCTATTCATTGAACGGCCCTTTAGAAAGAATAATACATTAAAACACGACAAACATCCAATTTCAGATGATAGTAGTGTGCCCGTTTATGACAGATATGATCTAAAATAAAAAAAAGTCCAGTGTGCAAGTGGTGAGCTAGTCCATACCCTCCTTCTCAAAGTAGAGATCAGCCTATGCTTCTTCTCAGCACATTTACTATAAAAACAAAAGCACTTGCGGCAGGCAAAAGTAAATGTACTGTTAGGCCTTCCTCAATTTTCATGATGTTCTACAAAGCTCTTAATTAGATCTTTAAAGACTCACCAATAGAACAGTGGTTCTCAACCTTTTTTGGGCCAGCTCCCCCCTACCCATTATCTAGGTCTTCTACCGCCTGAATTTTAAATGTTGATTTTATTCTGCATTTCCATTACTGTAGCCTTTGGCAATGTCAAGGTTCCTTTAAAATTCTATTTGACATACCCTGCCGCCCAAAGGTTAAAACAAAATTCTGTTTGGGATATATCCATAGTGGAATTTTTACAGACAAGTTTTCAGTTCCTTTCCTAATACTCTTGCAAAATAATATTTATCCCTTAGTTTTAGAAGAAATCCTGTTTTTTAAGACTTTCACCTCGTAAACATGGTAATGTTGGTGGGAAAATATCACATTCACCTATGTAAATGTTTAAAAAAAAAAAAAGTTAAAGACTTGGATTCCCATGCTAAACATGGACAAAGTTTCAAAAAATAAGTTGGACGTTTGATGGAGTATTTCTGTGCCAGAAATACTCCTTCCAGTTTTGGAAAGTTTTTTTTCCGAGTATGGGTCTGCGTCAAAAAGGGTGGAATGTCCTTGTACACCCGTCGACCAGAGCGAGAGATCGAAGCATTTTGCTCGGCTTTAGGGAAGCTGGCTGCGCTGCAATCACAGGACTTTACGAAATCAACAATGTCACCAAAAGAAGTGTGTTTTTGGTTGTCAGGGCAAGACAACCCTGTACAGCTTCCCAAAGAACCCAGCATTAATGGGACAGTGGATGGAGTTTGTTTTTCCGGAGCAGCAACGGAGTTGCACAAATGTTTTTGTTTGTTCCCTGCATTTCGGAGACAGCTGTTTTATAAACAAAGTCCAGTTCGACGCCGGATTTGCATATAGTCTAATGCTGAAAGATGGAGTGGTCCCAGTGATAAAGGTTCACGGTTGTGCATTGTAACCGCAGACGGTGAGTGAAACTGCTTCAAATGCTATCGGCGCGTAAGTGTACCTCAAGTAAACAACATGATCACGTATAGTTAATTTATCAATGGAGCATGCGCTGTATGGTGTGTGTTTAAATACATTTGTTTAGCTGACCACTATAGGTGTCTGTTTGTTTATTGTAAAACCACCCCAAACAACAATACACAAAGAGTGGGAAAATATGTTGAACTAAATGAATTCTTTCATATTAAACCTAGGTTTAAGGATGTCACAGCTTTCAGACACTTTCAACGCAATAGCTGTGACTGCTCGTGACTCTTTAGCTCCGCCCACATGATACACCTCCATCCGCTTGGTTTTATTTGGAAAGACTCTGTACAGCATATCTTTCTTTTATAAATATAATAAAACTAAAGACTTTTCGGAGATATGAAGGATGCAGTACTACTCTATAGGTACTCAAGACATGAGTGTGACATGAGACACAGAGTGTGACATTCCCCTTTAAATGTTTAAAAAGTTTAAAGTACACAAATATATAAATATAAATAAATACAAAACACAACAAATGTACTTAAATTCACAATAAAACCTAAGCCACCTAACCCTCTACAATAGACCTAATTTAACACTAAATAACAGTTACAGTACTAATAACAGCAAAGTAGTCGGTATTCTTGGTATGCTAAAAACCAGCTTCAAGTTTTTTAGCAGTTATTTTGCAGAAATATGACCATATGCTCTGGTTAACTATATTAGAACGCGTCGCCTTATTGTTTCCATGGCAACACGTCATGCTTTTCACGTGACGCACAGCAGTCACAATAGTGCTGCAAGACAGATGTATCGCATTTATTTTTTTATTCAAAATATTCACAAACTTGTTAACTATGTCATGACCTATCTGATATTCTGATTTTCAAATATGTGTAGGTGAATGTGTTTTGTCATTTAAAACCCTTTATAGTGATCATGTTAGTTGATCTATAATGTGCAATGGGTGCCGCCAAGTAAGTGACATTTTACATTTATTCATTTAACAAACACATTTATCCAAAGGAATACAGGAAGCGATCTGTCATGAAGAGGTGAATAATCATAAAAAGTGCTCAAAATACTAAGTTTCGGACATTGCTTAGAGTAGCATAAGATATAATAGGTAGGGAACAGAGGAAAATGGAGGGTTTTTTTTTTTTTTAAGATGAGGTTAAGTGCACAAGGAAGAGATGAGTTTTCAGCTGTCTTTTGAATGTTGTCAGCAATTCTGCATTCCAGATGGAGGGGAGATCTTTCCACCAGCAAGGGACAGTGAAAGAAAATGTTCTGGAAAGTGATTTCATGCCTCTCTGTGGTGAACTGGGTGAATTTGGAGAAGAATAGAGTGAACTGTATTATAACAATATTTTTTATTATAACAATGGATTTTTATTGCCGCTTCCATAGACATTAGTGTGTCATTTTTACAAGTACTTATGTATATTTAAATGTCTGAAACCTAAAATAAACATTATGTGGTTGAAAACACTGAATAGTTGTGATATGTGACAAGTGCTGAGCGTGTCTGTCTCTGACTTTGCGCCAGCCAAACCACAAAAGCACATTTGAATTTATGTGGCACTGAAATGAGCCACCGAAATCTGCATTCTAATTTGGTCCGGTTACATACCGGTTATATAGGTACCGTCAGTACCCAACCCTAGTGGTAATTACAGTATGCCTTTCATCCATCGACCACAAATATGGCTTAACATTTAAAATAAGTAGATAGCAAATTTACATGGCCACTCACTCTTACATTAACCTAGATAAAAGTGCAATATTATTAGGCGAATATCCAAGTGTTCATACAGAGTGTGGAAGCTAAAGTATGACAGGCATGACATGGAAGTGCCGGCGCAATAATTTTTCAACTTAAAATACTGTCATTTTTTTGTCATACAGATAAGAGTAAAACATTATTCCCAATTGTAAAGGGTCTACTTTTATGTGTGTAAACTCACAATAACAACAAAATGTTATGCTTTTGTAAAATAAAGAAAACAAACAGGATGCGCTTTCTGTTGTCTCGGACTCCCTGAGCAGCAGCGCTTCACAAAAATTAACCGAAACTCAGCGTAGACATGAGTAATATGCTGTTGTTATATTTAAAATTACTGTTTTTATATAGTGTTTTATTGTATGATATCATAATTTTTTTTTTAACTGTAATTAGATGTTGTTAGTCATTTGAGGTTGGCACAAGATAAATTTCGTTGTGTTACACAATGACAATAAAGTAAAGTATTATATATATATATACACACACACACACATGCACATACATACACATACATGTATACATATACACTAACCTAAAGGATTATTAGCAACACCCGTTAAATTTCTCATTAGTGCAATTATCTAAATCAACCAATCACATTGGCAGTTGCTTCAATGCATTTACGGGTGTGGTCCTGGTCAAGACAATCTCCTGAACTCCAAACTGAATGTCAGAATGGGAAAGAAAGGTGATTTAAGCAATTTTGAGCGTGGCATGGTTGTTGGTGCCAGGTGGGCCAGTCTGAGTATTTCACAATCTGCTCAGTTACTGGGATTTTCACACACAACCATTTCTAGGGTTTACAAAGAATGGTGTGAAAAGGGAAAAACATCCAGTATGCGGCAGTCCTGTGGGCGAAAATGCCTTGTTGATGCTAGAGGTCAGAGGAGAATGGGCTGACTAATTCAAGCTGATAGAAGAGCAACTTTGACTGAAATAACCACTCGTTACAATCAAGGTATGCAGCAAAGCATTTGTGAAGCCACAACACGCACAACCTTGAGGCGCATGGGCTACAACAGCAGAAGACCCCACCGGGTACCACTCATCTCCACTACAAATAGGAAAAAGAGGCTACAATTTGCACAAGCTCACCAAAATTGGACAGTTGAAGACTGGAAAAATGAATAGGAAATAAGGAAATGGGGAAACCGCATAAGAGTAGTATTGTGACTAATATGGCATGCAATATAGTTACAACAACAAACTCTAATTTACCACTTAAACAGTGAGGCAGTTGGTTGAGGTTCATAGAAACCTTTTATCCAGCTCCAAACCCCCTTAGAGTGGGGTCACAGAACCTGGGTCAGTAATAATAATCTATGATGAGGAAAGTACAACCAATCTCATGCAGTATGAGGAGAGGAGTCCCAGTGTTGCCCGCTGTTCGGATCCACATCAGACTGGCTATCTGGTTAAATAAAGAGCCCTAAGAGGCTTTGCTGTTCCTAAGCTAATAATAGTGGGAAATCGCTGCAGTGCGCTGAGAAGCACTCAATGCCTTGCCCAGTCAGTGACACTACTAATACACAGGCTTTCACCAATAAAGTCACCCAGAGGTGAGACCGACTGTCCCTACCTGGTGCAGTGTGTCTGTGTGTTTGTGTGCATGTTGAGGTGGTTAATGACATCAATATCGGATCAGGCAGTGCAAAGAAAGTAAAGGATTGTGTCAGCATACAAACACACACTAAGTTTAATTGCTTTGATTCCCTGAATGCATACAGGACGGGAACAGACAACAGGAAGTGACATTTATGAAAAACTCAAGCCCTTTACTCCATTAGTAATGACGTCCACATAATCAATTATCCTCTACAAATATCTATGCCTGCTGCAAAGGTAGAACATTACTTATCCTAACGCACGTCACAATGCAACTGGCTGAATTTGTCCACCACTGATGAAAGAAGGGGGCAGACTCTCTAATGATATTTAAGGGATGCCTGGTCCATGTCAGTAATAGGGCTAGGAAATACAATAGTTTTTTTTCCATATCATAAGAGATCAATTTTCTTGACGATATTCATTTATTCAACAATTTCTTCACATCTGTGTCAGTCTCCTAAGCAAGTTTACGTTGGCCAGCTCCTGCGTCAGCATCACAGGCATGTGTCATGGCGCTCACGTGAACGCCTTCAGCCAATGATAAGCCGGCGTGCTGGCGTAGCTCTGACATAACTCAGAAGCGCTGAACTGTATTTACTAAATCAACAGCGTAGGAGACGGAGACCGATGTGAAGAAATTGTTGAATATAGTCGTTATTTTTGCTTATTTTTTGCGCACAAAAAGTATTCTCGTCACTTCATAACATTAAGGTTGAACCACTGGAGTCACATGGACTATTTTATTGATGTCTTTACTACCTTTCTGGGCCTTGAAAGTCATTTTTTCTGGATTCTGTGTCTTATGATTCAATACAAATGTAATAATACATTAATGTAATTAAATTAATTAATAAAACTAACAAATGTAATTTGAAAAAAAAACAAACGTAATCAAATGAAAATATAACAAATATTTAAAGCTGCAAGCAGCGATGAAAGGGCCCTTGCACCCGGGGCCACCGCCACCCGGTGGCCTCAGGAAAACAGTGAATAGTGGGCAGTGAATAGTGAGAAATGCATTTAAGCAAGAGAAATATGGCAAACTCACTTCAATGTGCCACACTTCCTGCTGCCAGAAGGTGTATATGTCTTCAGGTTAGGACTATTATCAAACATGTAGCTCGAACAGCGCTTTTTTGTAGGTGGCGCTAGAGCCATTTTGCCATGCCTAATTCTAAATTCCATATCAGACGTACATTTTTAGCGAGTTTAGTTTCATGAGTTTGAGCATGTTTAGGCCCTCAAAAAAGCGATTTATTTGGGAGAAGAATAATAATAGGCTGAGCAATTCAAATAGGGTCCTCACACCATCGGTGCTCAGGTCCTAATTAAACAACAAAACGTTGCATTTTTAATAAGATTTTAATAAAATGCTGCACAACAGAACTGTATAAATTATAACTGGTGAAAAAATATCTTGGTTGTATATTTAAATAAAAAAAATAAAAAAAAATAAAGAATTAAGAATTATATTTTAGTATAGCAATACATTTTAAGTGTCAAGCGTGTTTGAGTAATAGACTAAACGACGGCACTCATTCACACAGAGAACATGCAGACTTAATTAACGACATGCACTGACTGGCTGTTGTCTCGTTTATTTCTGCTGTGTGATAGGCTGTTAGATTAATCCATGTTCTTTCTTATTCACAGTCTCTCCATCGCCGGCAGGCGCGGAATCCATTTTCCCACGTTTCTGATGTCACATGGCGATGTCGCAATCGAACCCCACAGCAACGCAACTTGATAAAATGTTATGAGTGACAAGTAAACAGCCAATAATTTAACAAGGCATATGATAGGCGGTTTATGGTTTCATGTCTATTTACATTAAAACATTTACGTGAAATGAAACTATTGAGCATTACATTGAAACATTTTAGATGTCTCCCTAAGTGTTGGGGGTTCCAGGACCAGGGTTGGGAACCACTGTGGTGGATGAATAAACATTAAAAGGGCTTTTCATCATTCTAAAACATGCTTTCAACCCTGGGAAGAGGGAAATTTCAAACTTAATTTAACATAATTTAAAGCAGGGTTAGCACTGCTTTTTACCCGGGTTTATGAAACCCTGCTCCGGAGATTTTGTGGAGTTAGCCCCGCATTATGGTGTCAAACTTGTACAGTGTGAAACAATGTGGTGTTAAAATGTTAAGGCTAGACGCTTTGCAACAGACAGCTAATTGCGTACCCTAACCCATGGTTTGGACAGTCACAGAAATAATGTGTGTTGTATAAACAATAATCAGAATCAGTTGGAGTGAAGAGGAGATGTTTCATTCTTCCCTTTATAGTCCAAAAAGTCCAGTCAGGAAAAACTTGATCGTGAAACGTGAAAAGTCAGTTTATGAATAACCCGGATTAATTGTTAACCCTAGAGTAAAGTATGATCAGTGTGAAACGCGAAAGAAAAAAAACAGGAATTAATTTAACTGGGGTTTAGAATGAAAGTATGAAAAGCCCTGGCCTAAGCTGTGATTATCTGTGCTGTGCTTTGACTTTGATGAAGCAATGGTGTCAAAGCAAAGTAATGTATTGGTTGAGGAATGCACTTACCTACAAACACTCGCTCACTTCAGGTAATAATTTCGGTTAACTGCGAACTTACTGTAAGAAAAAAGGATCACTTGAGGGTGTAACATTTAAAGGGATAGATCACCTAAAAATTAAAATGATGTCATTTACTCACCCTCAAGTTGTTCCAAACCTGTCTATCTGTCAGAAGAAAGAAATTCATACAGGTTTGGTAAAACTTGAGGGTGAGTAAATAATGACAGAATTTTCTTTTTTGGATGAACTATCCCTTTAAACACGCAAGCTTAATTTGAGAGCTTCCTGCTTTCTTCAATTTTCCATTTTGGCTTTATTTTCAAGTCTTGCGTCACACAATTTTCCTACTCACACGTGATGTTTTGCTTTCCCCAGCTTCTCTCCCGAATCATTTGCTTTGCTGATGCTTTGTGAAAATAAGAATTAAGCTTTAGGCCATCGTGAAAATGTCAAAAGCACAAATACACTGTAAGCTCCAACATGAAATACCTTCATTCGAATTTTATCCACTGAACCGACAGCCTGTGTGAACTCTCCTATAAGATGTGCATGTACCTGCCTCAAAGAGGGTCAGTTCCTGTATTGCTTATACAACGTCCTGACCTGAGTGCTTGTGTGTGTGTATATATATCGTGCATAGATGGTGTAACCTAATCCGGAATTCCCTATGTAAAAAAACACTCGCATGAACGAAAGGTTTCTCTTACAGATCAAACTGTCTGTATTGTAAAAACAACAAATAAATCATTATAAAATGTAAAAAATGAATGAAGAAGAAATTAAGTACAAGCTTTTGCTTGACCGAACAAGCAGCCTCCTAACACTGCCTGCTTCTAAGAACTGCTGGCAGTGCCGTCACTTCTAAACACTGAGTCTCTGACGCAAGCCACGCAGAGCAGCCCACACCTGTAGTACCAACATCTCTGTAGCGCACAACTGTAGCCGCTTAAGAACACAAAGAGACACACAGTTAGAGTGTGTGTGCGCATGACTGAATGTTTCTGACTTTGTCTAAGCTTGCATACGAGTGTGTGCACATATGTGTGTCTCATTAGTCGATGTTGGCTGCTCAGTCAATCAGACAGAGTTGTAAGAAAAATGCCACTCTAGGCTGTTTTTGTCAGTTGGTTTGTTTGTGGCAATGAATTCACACAATTTACATTTATTATCTGGTTTAGGGATGCACACTATATCGGCAACATATCGTTATCGAACCGATAAGAAAATGTGACCGATATATTCAAGCCGATAGATAATGCATTATTTCCTTCACTTTTCCTTCACAATTTCACTTCGAAAAGGAAAATACAGTTATGTGCAACATGTGCAGTGCAAATCTAACTTATAAGCTACATAAAATTATAATGAGAACACAACTGTAAAAGAACGTAGTGTTTCAGCGCGTTTGTTGAGGGAAGAGTAATAAAATATTGTGAATTCTCTGGGTTTAGTTGTGTTTCAGCACTGTTGTGGGAAGAGCATGTCCACAAGAGCATAACCAGTACAGTCAAGTTCGCTTGTGCATTTGCGTCATTTTAAGCATATACAAGTCGTAATATTACGTTTATGTAGTATAAACATCCGCTTAATCTCATATAGGATGCGTTTCATTGAGTTTCATTGAGTCCGCAGCGCTTCACTGTACCGGTGATCATCTTCAGTTTCAACGTGCGCTCTCAAACAGGGGAAGAACATCCACAGGAGTTATAGGCCTTCACCTGTGCATGATTTTGTGCAAATATAAGTTGTAATATCACAATAATTTGTGAATGAACTGTTAATAAACAACACTTTTTATTTGTATTACTAACACATTTTATTACTAACACTAACAGTGCATTACCTAATGTTAACATACACAACTTTGGATCTGAAAATGTTGAGATTAACATGAACTAAGATTATTAAATCCTTTAGAAGTATTGTTCATTTATTGTTGGTTAACTAATGCTAACAAAAATGAAACCTTATTGTAAAGTGTTAACATTTTTTTTTCTTTATAAAGTAAGTTGGTCATAGGAGTGTAAAATTAATTTGAAAACATAAGGAATCTTACACTGGTTCAAATAGGCTACTGTACTGTATATGTTTGATTCACGTTGAACTGTTTGGGACATGGCTTTTAATGGTGAGCCTTTTGTTTTTGTAATCAGGCTCTCAAAGTTTATATTTCGATTTATCGGCCAATATATCGGTATCGGCCAAAATGTTCATATCGGTGCATCCCTGGTTAGTTAAAAATATTCAACAGATGAATTTATAATAAAAATAACTTTGCAACCCTACACTGGTTATTTGTAGGCAGGCTCTATAAATAGTCCCATAATTTCCCAAACTGATTTCCTGAAGCAAGTAGGCAAGACTGATGATTATCATTAAAATTATTTTTTATTAAATTTTAGACAAAATTCAATAGTTCATTTAAACTGGGTTTCAATTCATCCTCATTTATCCATTTTATTATTTTGTTATTGTGGCTTCTCTAGAGAAGATCAATAGAAATCTTTTCATTAAAATATTTGTAAAAATCAAATAGTTTATGTAAAGTCCTTAAAGTGTCATTAAACCCCCAAGTTAAAGCCTGGTCATTCACACCTCTGATGTAAAACTGTGGAAAAGTGGGAGTGTAGAGGGTGGGAAAAGGAGAGACGATCAATAAAACACAGACCTGCAACACACTCATTATACACAGACACATGAATATTAAAATATGAACATAGAAAAAAGAAAAACACACACAAACAACAGAGCTTAGGGCATCTTGATGCATTTTAAAAGTACAACCCTATAATGACAACAAACTCCCAAGAATGAGGGAGAAACGTTTAAAAGGTCTAATAATATTTTCATTACATTTATGAGCTATAATACATTTACGAGCTATAATCTCCTATAATACAGCTGAAAAGTTGATTTTAGGTTTCCAATAATGTGCATTTGGGAATGCATAAAGTCTGACGCACTCTGTGTTTCATGCGAAATGTTGAACTGCTATCATTTAAATGCGTGGAGCGTATCTCAGCAGCTCGGCTAACAAACTCTTTTTAACATTCATTTGGGAACACAAAGTGCATTATTTCACCATATTTGTAATGTAAATAAATTATAAACCTAAATGCTGATTTATACTTCTGCGTCGGACCTGTGCCGGCCTCTACCATAGCCTATACTTCTGCGTCCTTGTCCGCGTCGACGTGCAATTACACATGCAGAGGGAGGGGTTCTGGCAGACCAATCATAGCACTTGCGGACGCGTTGTTACATTTTTGGAGAGGTGAAATAATCTGAAGCCTTTCTATCTTTAATAATGTTGGGTCTTCAAAAAGGAATTCTTTTCAAGTCATGTTTTTTCTTTCAAGTAGGATTACATCCGTTTCTTTGTTTTAGCAACATTCACCAGTTTTTTGCATCCTCTTTCCCGCGCAGGCGTGTCACTGCTGTGGCCCCAGTTCGGCAGCCAGTTACATCACCAACAAGCTGCGGATGTCCGCTGTGCTAGGTGATGGAAGCCTAAGCCAACATGAACGTATGTTTGCTTTCTAAATAAAGCTCCCTAATTAAACCATCTCATGCTGTGATAACATTACAGGATAAACAAAGCTCAGCCGGCAAGGGAACGCCTCAGGTTCATTTAGTCCCAACCTTGTCAATCACAGCCGAAATAGCCAAAGCAATAGTGTTGGTTTCAGATCTTATGTCGTCTGGCCAATTCCAGTTCACATTACAGAGCAGCTTACAATTCCCAGAAATGTAAATAAAGGCCTCATGCCTTTCTTTATGAATCATAAACAGTGATTTTTGCCTGTTTGTACTGTATCTGAACGGATGCTGATATCACCTTAGTTCAAAGTGGTCATCAGAGCAAGAAAAATTCAAAAGACTTTGATAAGCTGACAGACAGCTGAAAAATATAACCATGTACCTGCATATTTGCCTAGTTGATCATTATGTTATTTTGTCCACTATTTGAGGAACCCTTTTGGTTTCACTGCAGCCAAAAAAAGAAACGAAAAGGTGCAAAAATGAGAAAGAAAAAAAGGAATGAGAAACTGAGAAATAGTGCTGCAAAGAGGGATGTAAATTACATTCACTGAGTTCAGCATTTTATATTTCGCATTACTACCAATTAAGTTTGTGGTCTTAAATACATCTTTTAAGCAGAGGATGCAGCCATTTACATGACTGAAAATATATTTGCTGTAGGCTTGCTACAATAGTTGGTGGTGCTGGTGTTACCGGTGTTCAGGCACAACACCGGTTATATACACATTTCCCACTGTGGCAACATTCTAAACCGAAAGTAAAATGTGCACGGCCGCACTGTCATTCACGGTGTGTGTCCACTGGTGTGTTTTCAGTTCATTCGCACTCTCATTCACAGGGGTGTCACACTCAGTTTCAGTCAATCTTGAGTACCTATAGAGTAGTACTGCATCCTTCATATCTCTGAAAAGTCTTTAGTTTTAATATATTTATAAAAGAACGATACACTGTACAGAGTCTTTCCGAATAAAACCGAGGGGATGGAGGCGTATCGTGTGGGCGGAGCTAAAGAGTCACGAGTGTGCACAGCTATTGCGTTGAGAGCGTCTGAAAGCTGTGACATCCTTAAATATGGAAAAGAAAACGTTAACCTAAATAAATGATGGCTATCAATCAGATTCAACCATACATATATGATCCAGATTCTGATCCGGAGGCTGAAACTGAACAGGAGCACCAGCAACAACGACGACTACAGCAGGACGTCTCTGTGTGGTATGAACTGTAACTGTATTTGCTTAGCGGCTTGTCATGCGCAAGTTTTTTTGTGTGCGTTTTCTCATGGTTTATGAGGACATGATTTGGTTTATGGACTATTTTATGCGATATAACGTTAGAAGTAGCAAGTGGAACGGTTTTGCACTAGTGCATTTGAATGAAGAAGCACGCTTTGTGTGAACAAAGCAGTTTAATATGAAATAATTCATTTAGTTCAACATATTTTCCCACTCTTTGTGTATTGTTGTTTGGGGTGGTTTTACAATAAACAAACAGACACCTATAGTGGTCAGCTAAACAAATGTATTTAAACACACACCATACAGCGCATGCTCCATTGATAAATTAACTATACGTGATCATGTTGTTTACTTGAGGTACACTTACGCGCCGATAGCATTTGAAGCAGTTTCACTCACCGTCTGCGGTTACAATGCACAACCGTGAACCTTTATCACTGGGACCACTCCATCTTTCAGCATTAGACTATATGCAAATCCGGCGTCGAACTGGACCTTGTTTATAAAACAATCGTCGCTGAAATGCAGGGAACAAACAAAAACTTGCGCAACTCCGTTGCTGCTCCGGAAAAACAAACTCCATCCACTGTCCCATTAATGCTGGGTTCTTTGGGAAGCTGTACAGGGTTGTCTTGCCCTGACAACCAAAAACACACTTCTTTGGTGACATTGTTGATTTTGTGAAGTCCTGAGATTGCAGCGCAGCCAGCTTCCCTAAAGCCGAGCAAAGCATGTTAATGGGTGTGCATTTGCTCTCTCGCTCTGGTCGGTCGCACGCAGGCCCTTCCGGGAGAAGAGCCCGTGCAAGGACATTCCGCCCTTGTTGACGTCACACAATTTTTTTTTTACGAAACTTGTGAGAAACCGGAAGGAGTATTTTTGGCACAGAAATACTCCAAACGTCCAACTTATTTTTTTAAACTTTGTCCATGTTTAGCATGGGAATCCAAGTCTTTAACAATGTAAAAAGCTCAGTATGCATGAAATAGCATGCGTGTTGATTTTTCAAATGCACATGATAGATGACTCAATAAGAGATGGAGTAGCATTACTGTTCGCAGAACCGTCCTTCACTAACATGCTGTGCATATATTTATTTAATTAAAAATTGTGTGGGGAGACAATGCAGCATTTGCAATTTGATAAATCGCACTAAGCCAAATTGCGATATCAGTTTAATTTTGATTAATTGACAAGCCCTACAAAATACACTCATCATCTTAGCCGACAAAAGTCTCAGAGCCTCATCTGTGATGCACCACAACCACATACAATACACACCATCCAGCTGTCAGACACACTTTTAATTACATAACGGCCCGAGGGTAAATTGTGTAACAGCGCCTTGGGGACCAAAAGGAGGGGAAGGAAGTGAAGCGGTGACTGAGGAGAATGAGGGACCTTAGGTACAACGCAAACAAGTGTGAGGGAAGGAAAGACTGGTCTGAAAGATCAAATAATCTAGCCTCAGAAATCCCATAGAGCTTAAATCCAAGTTTAAATCCAGTATGTATACAGATCATTGGATATAAATGAGAATTTGAGAAATAATCAATACACAGTACTTAAAAATATTGACTTCAGAAAAAAAAAAAAGAGTGTGTCCTGTCTGAACAACCCCTAATTCTCTCAAGAGCGTTGATAGCTGGGTAGAAAATCATCGGTGTTGATGAAATTTTCTCTGAAAATGGCGAGGTAACCAACTGCAAAATTAAAAATGAGGACTGCGTTTGACAAGTTTGTAAAGTTGTTACCAAATTCCAATGTGAAATATAAAAGAAAATACAATAAAGTCACATTGGGATTTCACAGAGATTGTTTAAGAAAATAATATAAGCTCAATACATTTATTTGGCAGATGATTGGCGAGGGAATAATAGGGTTTTATATACACGCAACTTAAGGACACATACGATACAGTAATGCCCTATGTCGAACACAAAGTCTGAAATCAACACTGCCCCTCTGCCAAACACTGCCAAGGGCCAATGAATGTCACTTTTACAGCAGTTAATTCAATAATTAGTACGTGAAATCCAGCAGCTTTAAACAGCAGCCAACCAGACTTCATTATACAGATTTATAACCACAGATTAATTTTTTTACAATTTCGCTTTTTTGATAATGTTTTATCTTCAGACGGAAGCTGCTTCTAGTTCCAAATTTTACTACAATAATTAGATATTAAAAGATATTACTTAATTGATGATGCAAACAAATGATTAATACAAAGATATGGACAAAAATGGTCATCATTTTATATATGTAAAATTGGTAACACTTTTCCATCAGTTCAATAAATTGTGATATTTTTTCAGGATTCTTTGATGAATAGAAAAAAAAAAAAAAAGACATTTATTAGAAATAGAAATCTTTTGTAACAATATCAAAACCTTTACTGTAATGTTTTGATCAAATTAATGCATCCTTGTTGAATAAAAGTAAAACCTTACTAACCACTTAACTTCTGAACAGCAGTGTACTTTAACGGTAAAATTATTATTATTATTATTATTTGTAAAGTAAAACACGAATCTTATCTGTAAAAAAAAAAGCTAAAGGATGTTGCCAAAGGCCCAAACTTTCAGACTTCAGAAACGTTGCCTGAGCATTAGCATCCAATGAATGTTATTGGTTTCAGTTACACTAAATTTAAACTAGACAAAATGCCACACATATCTGCTCGTGCCTCGCCCCAGGAAACAAGCCCCTCACACACACCACATTACAGATTCCCTCTCACACAGTGTTCAGATTCTGTAACAAAAAGCACACCTTCTCTGACACCCAATGAGTCAGTCTGGTACGCTTGGTCCTCTGGTCCGCTGCTAAGCTAACAGCTAAACTGCCCCAAACAAAGCTCTAGAAACAACATGTGGGACATGAGCTTGAAATGTTGATGTCCCTTATGATTAGTATCAAGTCTCCTGAATGCATGTAAAGCTGATTCACTGTCATGTATTACAACACCACATTCTGGCAGCAAATCAGCATGAAGCCCAAAATAAGAACAGCAGTGCCACATGAATGTAATCACCACAAACAACTATCAGTGCTCTGCTGTAGCATTAGCCATACATGCTTTTGCATTTCCAGAGGAAAAGAGAAAGAGGAAGCATTTTAACTTCAATTTTTACTGTAAATAAAATTATTAATTAGAGATGAGTAACTTCTTGGTCACTGGTAAGGCATTGAGAGACCACCTCATGTTGCTCCAAACCTGTATGACATTCTTTCTTCTGTGGAACTAATGAAGATATTTTGAGAAATGTTGTTTTTGGGGTTTTTTGTCCATGGAAGTAAGTGGTAACCAAAATGCCTTGAACCCACAGAGGCAAGCTGGCATGGCTGTTGAAGTTCACCCGCTGACAAACATGGTTGCACAGACTTGTTCTGTGAACAATTGAAAAATAAGGCCAATGACTGAAATTTTGTGAAAGAAAATCATTAACTTCCATTTAGACTTTCATGCTGGAGTTTAGCAACTTTATGAAGCTACAATATCCATAATATCTCCTCATGGTTTCTCAGTGATGGATCGCCTGCAAGCAGATCATTCACACATTTATTTTGCATGCAGTCAAAAATGACTCAGCACTGTTTGCCCACTTCAAACCTTGGGCAGAATTGAATATGAATGTATAAAAAAAATGCACTTCATTAACACAAACTCTTACTCTTATGTTTGAGCAGATGATGTTTATGCTGTTGAGGGTTTTATAAACTATTTCTGCTGAATATTTGCTGCCACGTTAGTAGGGTTGGGTATCGTTTGGTTTTTTTACGATACCGGTAAAAAAAAAAAAGCCCCAAAACAATGGTGGATGACAATAAAAAATGGCTTTTTATTTAAAAAAAATGCATTAACTTTAAAGTATGCTTAAATATATAAATAAACACAAAACACAACAAATTCACTTAAATTCACAGTAAAACCTAACCCAACTACAACAGGCCTAATTTAACACTAAATAACAGTAACAGTACTAATAACAGCAAAGTATTCTTGGTATGCTACAAACCATCTTCAAGGTTCAGCCTTATTTTGCAGAAATATGACCATATTCTCTGGCTAAATATTTTATAACGCGTCACCTTATTGTTTCCATTGACACACATCAGCCACAATAGCGCTGTATCACAGATGTAGCCTATCGGTTTTATTCCGCTTTTGATTTATTCAAAATACACAAACTTGTTAACTACGTCATGAACTATCTGATATTTTGATTTTCAAATATGTGTAAGTGAATGTGTGTTAGCTGATCTATAATGCGCGATGGGCGCTGTCATGTTAGTTTGCACCTCAGAGAATCGGATCTGTCGGATTTACATCACGTCTCACAAAATACATGAAAGTAAGCGACCGGTGAACTGGGAGAAGAACAGAGTAAACCCTATAGTTAACTATATAATGTGTATTTGATATAAATAAGACACGTAGTCAAATTATAACTGTCTGAAATTATTATTATTGCCGCTTCCATAGAGAAAAGTGTATTTAACAAACTATAAATGTGTTTTTTGCTAGTAACACTGCTGTGCATTTAAATGTCTGAAAACTAAAATAAACATGATGTGGTTGAAAACACTGAATAGTTGTGATATGTGATGAGCGCTGAGCGCGTCTGTCTCTGGCTCAGCGCCAGTCAAAGCGCGAAAGCATGTTTCAATTTAAGTGGCACCGAAATGAGGCACTGAAATCTGCGTTTTGATTCGGTCTGGTACATACCGGTTATATTGGCACCAGGTTTCGGTACCCAACCCTACACGTTAGGGTGTTGAGAGTAGGGTGTTGCTATGTGGTTGCTAGGGTGGTTACTAGGTGGTTTCAGAAAGATCCTACCCCTTGCGTAAGGCATTCTCTCCTTCAATGCAAGTCTATAGGAGTTTTCCCCCCTAATTTTCTTTAACATTTGCCAGGCAAAATACTTCAGCCCAATGTTCTAGAAAAGTAATAGCACATCTCCTATTCAAGATGCACAATTTTAGGTATCGTTCATGTCCGTAGCACAATGATCTGGGATGAGTTATGCACTAAAGAGTAACACTTAAATTTAGGGGTAATGGTTTAGAAAAAAAACCTAAACCAAAGAGAAACCAAAAGCACTCATGCTTACTTTTTTCAATAACATTTTTCCCACTCAATGTTTTAAATTGTTTTAATGTCACGAGAGACTTTATGGCAACATCCTATACTAGCGGATTGCAGTTACACTGTTGTGGTCTAAATAAAACTGCCAGGCTGAGCTACACCCCATTACTCGTCCCCTGACCAACAAGCGTCAATGATACACCTGAGTCTGCGGCCTCACCTGGGGATGTAGCGCACAGCATTTTAACACTTCTCTGCTGCTCGGCACACACAGCACGAGGCGGTGCAGGGCTGAAAGGTGTGGCGATTTGTCCGGTGGCACTTGCTGGCCGAGGGGGGAGTTCTCCTCTGACGGGACTAGCGAACCTGCAGTCTGCCCTCTACCACTTTTGCTGTGGCTTAAAATAACCCACCCTGAGAGCGATGTAATTTCAGTCTTTCCCACGACTGAGACAGCCAGCCAGCCAGCCAGCCAGCCAGATGAGCAGATGCATGCTAGCAGACGTTAAACGCTGCACACCCTGCTTTTTCTTCACCAACATTTAGCTACCCACTCCTAAAATACCTCTAGACTGGTACTCATGCACTCTGTCAACCTGGTTTTTCAGAGCCTGAAGACCATAAGAAGATTGATGCAAAGGTCTGTCATAAAAGAAAACACAAGCACAAACACACTTACAGGTGGCATTTTAGACCAACTACTGATGAAAAAGATGAAGAGACAGAGAAAGAAAGACTTAACCCTCTTTTCTGTTTCTGTCTAGCAGGAGGGTCTTGTGCCCCTCCCCTTGAATTCCACTGCCAGCTGAAGACCACATGCTGTGCCTGGGCACTATGCCAGACAGCTCCACACTATCTGACTTTACCAAGCCCTGAGAGAGCACCTTCTGCCCTACTACTGCCACCTCTACAAATGGAAGAAGCCTTCATTCTGAGGGCATAAAATACTAGATTTAAGTCTATTGTCTTATTTAGATTTTTGAGACTAAGATTTTGAGATAGCATAACACAATAGTAGCAAGTACAAGTAAAGCAGAGTAAAGCACTGAGTTTGATTTGAGATGCAGATATAACAACAGAAACATGTAAAAACCAAATATATATAAATATATGTGCTTTGAAGTGCTAGAAAAAGTGAATCACTTAAAAGACCTTGAAAAGTGCCTGAATTTCACTTTCAAAAGGTTGTACGAACCCTGAAATTAATTAAAACATTCAACTTTTTCTGCCAAAATACCATGGTTACAGTTAGCGTTGCTACATTAAATCCACGGTGAATGCTGGTTATTTGTGGACTGGAAAGCCTTCTATAACTGGCACAAAGTTTCTCCTGGTTTCCACATCAGTGCTGTTTGATCTGAAATGGTTTATAACAGAGAATTCTGCTGTGAATTTGAATGCTACTCACTAGATCTAGAGCGATGCTATTGGAGGGCGACCGATAGTGGATTTTACCAATAATGATAACTAGGTTGGACCACGCTGGCTGATAACCGATTAATCAACCGGTCGATTTTAAAATGGACACTGAATGAAAACAAACATAACATATAAAATAGTGATGAACTTTAATAAAAAAAGAAAACAGTACAAGACCATGAAAACTTAATATATTTTTAAAATATAAATAATAATATATTATAAGTATACCTTGATCATTCAATGTCAGTTCATAGTGCATTAACTAATGTTACGACACACACCTTTAAAATGTAAAAATGTATTAGTAAATGTTGAAATCAACAATACTTTTATTAACCTTAGTTAATGTTACAAATTGACTCTTATTGTATTGTTAGGATTTCATATAAATCCAAATATCTACTATATATATATATATATATATACACTCACCTAAAGGATTATTAGGAACACCATACTAATACTGTGTTTGACCCCCTTTCGCCTTCAGAACTGCCTTAATTCTACGTGGCATTGATTCAACAAGGTGCTGAAAGCATTCTTTAGAAATGTTGGCCCATATTGATAGGATAGCATCTTGCAGTTGATGGAGATTTGTGGGATGCACATCCAGGGCACGAAGCTCCCGTTCCACCACATCCCAAAGATGCTCTATTGGGTTGAGATCTGGTGACTGTGGGGGCCATTTTAGTACAGTGAACTCATTGTCATGTCCAAGAAACCAATTTGAAATGATTCGAGCTTTGTGACATGGTGCATTATCCTGCTGGAAGTAGCCATCAGAGAATGGTTACATGGTGGTCATAAAGGGATAGACATGGTCAGAAACAATGCTCAGGTAGGCCGTGGCATTTAAACGATGCCCAATTGGCACTAAGGGGCCTAAAGTGTGCCAAGAAAACATCCCCCACACCATTACACCACCACCACCAGCCTGCACAGTGGTAACAAGGCATGATAGATCCATGTTCTCATTCTGTTTATGCCAAATTCTGACTCTACCATCTGAATGTCTCAACAGAAATCGAGACTCATCAGACCAGGCAACATTTTTCCAGTCTTCAACTGTCCAATTTTGGTGAGCTCGTGCAAATTGTAGCCTCTTTTTCCTATTTGTAGTAGAGATGAGTGGTACCCGGTGGGGTCTTCTGCTGTTGTAGCCCATCCGCCTCAAGGTTGTGCGTGTTGTGGCTTCACAAATGCTTTGTTGCATACCTCGGTTGTAACGAGTGGTTATTTCAGTCAAAGTTGCTCTTCTATCAGCTTGAATCAGTCGGCCCATTCTCCTCTGACCTCTAGCATCAACAAGGCATTTTTGCCCACAGGACTGCCGCATACTGGATGTTTTTCCCTTTTCACACCATTCTTTGTAAACCCTAGAAATGGTTGTGTGTGAAAATCCCAGTAACGGAGCAGATTGTGAAATACTCAGACTGGCCCGTTTGGCACCAACAACCATGCCACGCTCAAAATTGCTTAAATCACCTTTCTTTCTCATTCTGACATTCAGTCTGGAGTTCAGGAGATTGTGTTGACCAGGACCCCACCCCTAAATGCATTGAAGCAACTGCCATGTGATTAGTTGATTAGATAATTGCATTAATAAGAAATTGAACAGGTGTTCCTAATAATCCTTTAGGTGAGTGTATATTTATTTGTATGTATACTCTCACTTTATTTGCTTGAGTATCTAATCACAAATAACAAAATCTGTATTACAGTGACGATAAAAAAAAAAAGAAAGAAGTGAAATTGGATGAGCTTCTGATTTGTTAATATGTTTCTCTCGGCTGCATGAACATATCAATTTGCTTTCTCACATCAGCTTTAAATATGCAACTTCACTGTATAACAAATGCATAAAAGCAACCAGCTGAATATAAGCTACTGCAAACAGATGGTAATAATTGTGACATTAAACATTTGGGTCTGACTTGCGTGTATTTTTGTCACATTGTTTTAACCACTTGATTTACTACCAATGTTAGCATCCTATGGCTGGGCGATATGGCCAAAAAAATCATATCTCACAAAAGTATTTATTTAAAATGATTTCACATCCACATTCTATTTCCAATGTTGTCCTACAAACAATGTTGATATGGAAGGCTATGAAAACTAATAGTGAATGTAATAAATGTAGGCTTTGCAATATATTATGTGCAAAAGAGGGTATAAATAAAAAAAAATAATAATAATGATTTCACTAAACTAAAAATAGAAACAAAAACAAAAGCACAGACTAATTATAGTAGCCTACATTTCATTACCCCATTATAATGATAATTAAAATTACACTTACTTGTATGTTTAAAATTCCACATATGGCACATTTATTGTCCAACAACAAATATTTTAGAAATATGTATATTTTAGTCTGGATTATTACACGCCACTTGTTTGGCGCGCATGCGCGTGATGGCGCTCATTCGCGGAAGCCTGAACTTTAGCGGAGATTCACTTGCAGAAGGCTCGTCCTCTCCTGTCAGCAAAATGGACATATTTGCATGGCTTACTAACATTTACAGATGGAGAAGAATATACCTGTGAAATGTAAGTTATGCACTGAGGAAAATGCCACATCTCAGACGTATTATACAGTGCAATAATTTATCTGTCAGTCAGCACAAGATCTGTCAGAGTTTCTGACAGGGCAAGCTGCTTTAATACATGTTAACTATATCTTTCCAGTTACTTTAATATGAAGCATGCGTCATGTTTAGGACAAATTGGATTATCCACACTGCTTCCTCTGTTATTTTTCAAATGCGCTCGTATAAAACTAATATATCGATATAAACGGTATTGCCTCATTCCATATTGTTTCTAAAACATATATCGATATATCGTACAAACTCGATATACCGTCCCAGCCCTATAGCATCCTCTCAGCCTCGATAGCTAACATACTGCTGTTCTCCACAAGACTAATGCAGCATCCAGTCAACAAATTAATTGTTGACTGGATATGTTCATTTAAAATTTTATAAAATATATAAAATATGCAGTGTTGTGTACGGTACACTATACGTACCATTTCACTGATAGTGTTTTAAATCTGTATCTGAAGTGTCCAACTCTGTGCAGCGCGCAGCTCATGTCAAAACAAACACCACGAGGCATCAGTGATAGTTTTTATTTCACCTCTAGAGGCCGCTCTCATTCTGTAATCAGTGCACCCTTCTCAGCCACTCCAGTAATGGACGCAACCCGGAAAAACTATCGGTACTGATTTTTGCAGATAATTGGTGCCAATCAGTGTTAATTTCGTTAACGAAGACGATGACGAAAAATATTCGTCAACGCCTACTTTTTCTGTAACTAAAACAAGACGTTGACAAGCTAAAAACTATGACGAAACGTATGCCGTTTCTTTGTTAACGAGATGAGACGGGACTAGAATGTTATTTGAGGAATTATCGGACATTAAAAATACATGATCTCTTCCTATGCTGTCTTTCAAAAATGTGCATCCATCAATGAGGGTGTTTGCACAATCTAATCTCTCAGACAGCCGCAGTGGCAGCTGACGTCACAGGTACAGGTATTCTAGGCTACCAAAACTCGAACTAGCGAGCTCGCTGCAATGCAGCATTCTAGTGTAGACTAATCTGAAAATGGTCACGCAAAGAACGAACTTCGATAGGTATAAATGTCAGCTACAAAAAAAAAAAAAAAAAAAAAAAAAAAAGAAAAAAGAACAAACTTAAAAGAGTAGAGCTTGAGTTAGTCAGTAAAATCCCCAGCCAACAGGTCATTTTACTAAAGCTGTTGATGGAGTGGAAGTTGTGGAACAGCAAGTTTACGGGCACATGAAGCAGATAAAACACAGGATCATAGTCCCCACCAATTTTAGGTTAGTTTGATTATAAACTTGATGGATGTATATTGCTTTTTATGTTTGAACAAACTCTAGCCTATATATTAGCTTAAGGCGGTTGAAATATTTCAATCGTGTTGCTTATCATTTAAACGCGTTTTAAGCAAACCATTCAGACACATTAAGCAGTGAGGAGAATTAATTTAGGTAAATGCGCGTTAAAGTTAAGCCTGATACACGCGGCGCACACCTCGTACAGCGCCTGACTAAACTTGAGTTCTATTTTGTGCCTTGTGCTTGAATGTTCAAATACACAGTGTGTCAAAATCCCACAAAAACACTGGTGCCAATTAATCGGTGAAACAAATGGACTCTGGAGCCTGATCAAGAGATTGTGGTTTAGATTCAGTAACATGTTATGAATTTGCTGAGAAAGAAAAAGGTGGTCATTTAGTCAAAATCTTTTCTTCCTCCAAGATTTGATTAAAATAGGTATAAATGAATATATTAATATAAATAAACTTTTAAATAATTAATAACAAATAAATAATTAAATTGTATGGTCCACTTTATACTATTCTGCTGACAATAATAAATTAATTACCATGTCACATCCGGTTATGTTTCTTTAAAGGAAAAATTGCACAGAAAAGTTCAAAATAAAATTAGTCTCATGTGCTCAAATTCATCTGGGATGGGTCATTCAAGGTGACAATGGCCACTATGCAAATATTCACAGATTAACCAAACCAGCACAGTCCTCCTGTGAGATTTCTCTTTGGGCTAAACAACACTGAGAACTAACAGAACAGAACTAGAGTGTTATTGAGTGTGATTAACCCTGTGAACAAAATTTGGGAACTGTATTTGCCTAAGTTGTCTGACTTTAACCACATTAAATTTTTTTTTTTTTTTACATAAATATAATAATTAAATAGACAAAATCGATTACAGGTGAAAAAAAAAAAATTTAAAAATAAAAAGTGACAGAACTGGTAACAGGGTGGCAGATACAGCCAAAATTAAGCTATTTTTGGGACCAAATGCAGGTCATTAAATATTTTGTATTATCAGTTTTGACCATTTTTTGTATTACCAGAATATGACATACGTGTTGATGCGTTGCGGTTACTGCAATTATCACGAGCAACAACAACTTAGATTTGTTAGACTAGCGCTATGATGCGACTGATTCTGAGTGAGACTGAGAGCATTCATGGTGCACTAAAACGGTCTTTCACGGCACCTCTGAACGGCAGATGAACGCTACATCATCCATTTGCAGACTTTATTATCATCTTTGTTGATGATAACTAACTAATGCGTTTTAGGTGAATTACAGGTTGAATTTTGCACTTGCTAAAATTCATAAACCTTTAATATTTATATATTTAAAATAAACTGGCATAAATTACAGCTTGTCCATGTGAATCTATATAGGTGTGAATATAGGTGTGAATGCCTACAATGATTAGCATTTCATCTTCCAGTGGCCATAATGTCCTGCTTGGAAAGTTATCAGTTCTGTTTTATTAAGTTTCAGAGATATGTTTTTTGGTAATTAAAATGAATTAATGATAAAAAAAAATGTCATAGGATGTGATTATATTGTGACATCTCACAAAGAGAGTCCTGACCTAAATTCAACTGTCTCAGCTTTATTAGCAAACATAAAAGACTATACAACTCAGTTATCTTTGTCTAAAAACAACCAGAGGCACAGAAAACACAGATGAGTGTGTACAGTAACAACAGCCCTGTCCTTTAGCTGCCTTAAAATCCTGATGACTTCTTGCATGAGCGGACACCTGCATACCTTGGGATAAAACCTGTTCAACAACTTAAAACTAATGTATTTTTATTAACATAAAAAACAAACAAACAAGCAAAAAATAAATAAATTATTTATTAAAAATTATTCGGATATGACACTTTCCTAACATGTCCATTACATTTTTCCTATAGTCGATGACTGCCCATTAGGCTATGCAAACCATTGGGGCAAGATAGAAATTTAAGTTCCTAAACAATTCTATCCTCTGTAAAATCTTCTTAGTACTCTACACTTCTTAAGAATAAAATTGGACTATAGCTGAAAAATAAATACACACAGCATGCTACCCATTCTAATTCATAAACCTCTCATAAAACCTGTGAATACGAGTGTACAAATCCTACATGCTGCAGACCAAATTATACAGAGAGACAAACTTAAAACCACTTGCACAGACTTCTGTCTTAAATTAAAGTTTTTCTCTTTTCTTCTGTCAATTTCCATACAGACCATCAGGTGGTCATGTGTCAGGTAAAATCTCTTTGTGCATCAACAGAAGCACAACAGTGATGTTTCCACTGATTCCTGAAGTTTATGAAGTAGCAAAGTTACTATTCAAAATACAATATAAGAGTATTTTACATAATAACAAAACATGGTGATTGCTCTTTTAAAATACAACAAAATGCTCATTCCTCTTTTGCCTAGGCAATGTATGAAATCTCCATATGCAATTTACTGATCATCACACAATACTTTTAAAAAAAAAAACATGCAAAACTTAAACAAAAACACACAGAGGTCCACCCACACACAGGCATTCTGCTTTCACTATACCCAAATCTCTTTCCTTCAGACACACTCGAGCACACTGACAGAGGCTGATAGGGTTGCTAGTTCTCACACACGTTTTTTCATTAGGCAATTACACAAACACACACACATGCCAGGCCTTGTGGTCGCAAACTGAAGGCAATTGCAAAATGTTTAACAAAATAATGAGGGCAGGAAAAAAAGTGATCATCAAATAATCAAAACCCCGGTAATTAATCAATTAAATTTCCACATTAAGTGGAAACACTTAAACATTTAACAACATTTAAAACATTGATAATGAATGAGCACATTAAATATCATCCTAAGAAAATATTACCTTTTTTTTTTTTTTTTTTTTTTTTACAGCAACAGTTCTAATCTTATAATGTGATTGACATGTAATATTGCTTAATTAAATATTTTAATAGCTATGTAGGTTATGTTAATGACAAAAGCAAGAATACTTCTGCAAAGAGTATATCAAATTTAGCAGTCTTATGACGAGGATGAACACAATAATTGTCATCATAAAAATTGTCATGTTTATATTCTGGAAAATGAACTGTGATGAGGACTTTACTTATATAATTATATATTTTAATCGACCTGCAAAGTCGGTGACAGAACTAGCTACTGTTGATGTATTGGTGTAAATAAGAGTAAAATGGAGAAATGAAACAGTGTAAGATCAGTATTAGTGGAAACTTATGGGTTGAAACTTTTTCCATGTGCTCTAACTGAAGGTGATAACAGAAACTTTTATAGCATTTCACTGTGAAGCAGCTGTCAGATTCGTGGTGGCGGTCTCAAATCACTTCAACGCGCCTGTATGTTGTTCAAAAAGGCTGTCTGGGTAACGTTAGGCGGTTAACTAAGGGTTTTTTGAGCCGCTGTGGCCGGCTTAAAATCTTCAGGAAAGAGTAATATTTTCATTCAGCCGCCTAAACTTGGCGCTTCTCATTTTCATTGGCTGAGTTTACAACCACACACACACAAAAAAACTAAACAAAACTGCAGCTGCTGGTGTGAAAAGCGAAAAGCCGGCGAGTGCTGTCGTTTTAACGGCGCGGCTCTGCTGCTTTTGATAGCGTGTTTTCAATTTGCTATCGACCTCCTCACTTTTTCGATGCATGATTCATGAGCTAATCTAAACCGAAGGAGTGTGAGAGTAGTGTCCCGAAGTAAAGGCACTGACCTGCGGGGCCTAACGGCGGCTGCTGCCCGTCCTCCCCGAAGATCAGTCTGAAGTCCAGCTCTTCATTCCCGGGGCAGTTTGCAGTAGTCATCGGGTTTGACAGCTCGGGCTCACCCCGTCTATGTACGCCGACTCTTTAATAAACTCACTACATTGACAAATAATGAAGGCAAAACTTTTTAACTTTTCCTCCGTGCTGACTTCTCTAAGTCCGGGCAGAAAATATTATTGCTTCTCCCTCAGAATAATCCAAAACTGCTCGACCTTCTGAGGAGATTCAGCGAACTCGCAGCGGCTTCAACTTTTCGCCCGTGGCGCGAAGGGAGGGGGCGGGGGGGGTGAGCGTTGAGCGTTGTGCGTCAGCGCGACCGTTGATCGAGTTCGTCCGTAAATTCGCTTCTGCTCTCCGTTTCGATGCTCGAGCTTCTATCCCAACTTTTACTAACAGCGCGTGACAGGGCAGTTCCAGCGGTGACGTCAGACGAGTCGGCAGACAACACAAGCGCGCGCACACGCGCATATACACGCACTCAATCACTCACGCACGCACACACATACACAAACTTAGGGGGCTTATGGGTCTTGTAGTTTCTGTGACTGTATCGCTGCAGTTGAGTCAGCCGTCCTCTAACAAAGACCACGTGTTTCAGTGTTTCAGTAATTGAATATAATTTAATAATCAATATGAATTATATTATAATATTTATAATTAATAAATGCCTGAATTCCTTCAGCTGTGCTGTGCCTTATTCACAGCACAGCATCTCGTACCTTATTGCTCACTTATTTTACACTATAAAGTTTCGTCGTTTAGGCTACATCATTTCAAAATCTTATAACTTTGTTTTTTCCAGGTTTAAATTAGATTTTGGATAGCGTGCGTCTCAATCAGTTTCCTACTTCAGTAGTCAGGGCACTGATCAGGACATAAGTCACTGGGCCGACTCCCTGATCAGTGCCCTGACTACTGAACTAGGAAACTGATTGAGACGCACCCTATGATTTTCATGGTCTCAGACTTTTGCATTCCATTTTATTTATTAATTTTGTATTAAATAAACCATATATCTTTGCTCCTCAGTCTGGTTTAAAAATAACTCTAATTAGCATTTTCTAATCAAATACAGTTTGTTTAATTACAAAATATAATAGGTCTATCAGCAAATGTTGAATTTCTGAATTTTTCAGTATTTGGTATATGTTCTCCTTGCTTTAATGACAGCAGAACTGCACAAGTTTTAATTTAATTTCAAAATTAGAAATAATTAGAAATCTGTTCACATTTAAATTCATGTTTAAACCCCAGATTATCAATGTGGTGTCAGACATTTGCACCCAACTATATGCTATATTTTTTTTTAAGATTTGTGTTTGTTAAAGAATTTCATTTATATACGCATGTACACTGTCTGATTAGATTACCACTAACAGATATACAGTAGCCTATTGTTTTCCTAAATCTTTAAACTAGATGGATGACAGCATCATTTATATAATAAATGCCTACCTACACACACACACACACACACACACACACACACACACACACACACACACACACACACACACACACACACACACACACACACACACACACACACAACCTAACTTTAATGTGCACATTTGTCTCCCATGGAAACATATTCACAAAATAATGCACAGTGCAAACTTCAGTCCTCAATGTAGCTACCTAATTTAATGCAACACAGAAAAAGTGTTAAGATACAAGTCATCAGCAATAATACTTTTAATTTTTTTTTTACCTCATTATCCTATGATGACTTTCTCTGAGTCATTGAAAAGTCTAAGGTGACATGAAGATAATGTCGAAGTCCATTCAGGAGGAGCAGCACTGTCTCATACAAGATACACACACACACACACACACACACACACACACACACACACACACACACACACACACACACACACACACACACACACACACACACACACACACACACATATATATATATCCTCAATTTTCCTGTTGAATATCATTCTGTATGTATACACACACACACACACACACACACACACACACACACACACGCACACGCACACACAAACACAAACACAAACACAAAATTATAAACAATACCCCTCTATGATCATTTGTTTTCCTCCATAACTTGATCTGGTTGTATTTTGCACTGTAGTCAGCAGGGTGCTGTTACAGCTAAAAGAAAAACACAACATCAGACAATATAGAGAAAAGGGAAAAAAACTTCAAAACATAAAAGTGTGGACAATGCAGTTTTATATCAGTGACAGGGAATTCACACCGTCAAACAAGAATGTTTTCTTTGACGCATGTGGGCGTTAAAATGGCATGTTCACATTTCACATTTCCTGTGGTCTTTATTTACTTGATGTCAACTAATCTACACCTTAAATGCAAAACTTTCATTGAATACTCCACATGTTTGATTAGCTGGACTTTTATTAGCAGGCTGCAGTTGCAGGATCAGTTGCAGAGCCATTTTGCTCTTAACCTGGTCGGTGGCACATACTAAATTTTGAGATGTTTGCTTTGGCTTTTTACCTTAGAAATGTAATTATGAACCTCAAGCTAAACTAAATAACCCAGATTTTTTTAATTTTTTTTTGCTTATTATGTTGTGCAAACAAACATACTCACACCTCTTTACAAACTGGACAATTCTGAAAGTTTGCATGAGAATAACATTATATTTTATATTTATGGAAGCCTCAATGAGAATGATTACTGCTGCATATCATGAATCATCTGACTGATTCATTTAATTGTTAAATAACATTTCAGAGATGAACACGGACACAAACATTGTAAATTAGCGTGAAGGGCAATGGCCTGAACACATGCTCACACTATTGAAATGATCCTGCCAAACTCATTGTTTACTATTCAAAATACCTGTGTTTTTCTTCATTTCTGATGACCTTTGTGGGAGGAAGATAGAGAACACGGTATCCGTGGATTGTGTAGGAGGAGGACGATGTGGTTTTTGATACTGTGTTCTCGTAAAGACAGTTAAGAAGAAAGAAAGAACTTTCTACTCTCACACAAATCCGGTTCAAAACTAGTTTTCTTTTCAAGGATTGGTGTTTTGGTAATGTGTTTTGTGCCTTTCATGTGCAAATATGCCCATGTTTCAAAACAATCACTGGATAAACAAAAGCATGCATTAGTTTTGAAGTCTGAAATGAGATAAGTTTTGATTTGTTTCATTTCTGTGTTTTTATTCTCCTATGGAAAATATCATTTATAAATCATATTAACAATGGTGATTTCATAATCAAAACCTGCTGTAGAACAAATTACAGTACTTTTATTTTATTTAAGATAAAATATTGCACAATGCTGCACTTACAGTAATATATAGGCTACTGTATTTTTCATTTAACAAGTTTCTTTCCAAATAGCATTATTATATTTAAAGTCTGTAAGTAGGCCTTCAATATCAAAGAGTTTCTTTTTTGTGAACATGCTATTTAGTTTAGTTCTTATTTTCATCCCAGATGGACATATTTATTTATCTGATTTAGAGAGAAAAATTACTGACCAGAACCCCGCCCCCATTGCATTTAATGGAGACTTTAAATCAGTACTACACAAAGTTAGCCTATAATGAAATACAGCGTCCTGAACAAAGTCTTTGGTCCTGAAACACGGTCTTTAACTGATGCATGCTGCCCTCTGTTGGACTATTCTGTTTAAAAAATAAATATGGCTAAAATGTGAATCGTGCAAACCCTGCTCTCTCTCCTGGAATATTTAAATGAATAATAAGTCGAATTTCGAATGTTACATGATAGTTTTGACTATATATTACAGTGAGCTATATAACACAGTGAGCATTCTCCCGTAGGCCAATATTAACAGCACAGCAGTGGGTTCTGTGTTGAAATATTCCATGGTTATAATTTTTTTTTTGTAGGAGCTCAACTAGTACTAATCAAGCACTTCAACCATAAATCAACAATGTATTGACAAATGCTGAAGGTTTCTTGTATTATTTTTCTGCCATTGACTCATAAAGCTTATAGCCCTATTCTTGTCTTAGCAAATGTTTGTGCACTTCTAGGAATCTTCTAAGATTTTAAATACAATTGCACATTCTGTACCACTGATTATGTACCAACATGAACAGAATCCTCCTTGACTACTTAGACCGCTTCAGTTTGCAAACAGAGCAAGGTTGACTTTGCAATGTATCCTACAGTCTGTGTTGAAAAACGAATTAAGGATGCAACAGGTGGAGTTACAAGCCATTGGTTGTCTTTGACCCAGGCCTGAGTAGACCTGAAAACGCACATAATAGGCTCTACACTTACAAAGTAGTCTACAAGCACAACACAAAATAAAAAAGCAGATTTTGGTAAATAAAGCTACTTTAAAGAATACAATGAAATTATAAAATTATACCATACATGTCCCAAATGTAATAATATTGTCCTATTTGATGTTCAAAGTATTATATTTTAATGAAAAACCTTCAGTTTAGAATAAGCTTTGAGTTAATAATACAATTAAACTAGTGTTGTCAACGTTAACGTGAACGCACCGCATGCTATTATGTTTTCCAGTTAAAATGTGTTAAAAACATTTAACACAAAATAACACAGCATCTGATTTTTTTTCTGTCAATAGGCCTATATGATCACGCTCTTATTCGTGCAAATGCTTTTAAACCAATCAAGTGCGACATGACACCTATAAACTGCTCTGGTTTATGTGTGCTCATCCAGAGAAGTGCCCATATAAGGAATTCAGCCCCTTATGACATCATATAGGGCCATACTCGAAAAAAAAGTCGAGTCCCCAACACACACACACTTTAAAGTCATAGCAGCCACTATAATGCTCAAAGAACAAAGGTAACAGAGAAAATGACTCACTGCTCTTGACTAAAGAACTTTTGTGACTTTAATAAGGATTAATCCATATTTAATTCATAATTTATGCAGTGCAGACTGTTTGATAACTTTATTCACTTTCTGTAGCCTATATTTCATAACCTGTTAGACAGGAAGGCCACAGGTAAATATGACATTTATTATAGGTTTATGTGAGGATTGTTTTAAGTTCACTTAAATTAAAAGTTGTTATGTTTTTTAAGCCTAATAAACTTTAAAAAGCTTTAAATTACACTGTAATGTTGAATGGCTATAATTATTGTTTAAAACTGGGGAAAAATCAATTTCATAGAGACATCAGTAGCTGTATAAGTATAACACTGGCCTTCATTCTTAAAAAGATTCATTTGTAGATTAACTGTGAAATGATTACATTATAAAATATATATAACATTTAAAAAGGGTTTTTAATTGCGACAATCGTGAATGTGTGATTAATCTAGCTTGACAGCACTAAAATAAACTTTAACCCGTTACTAGTTAAAGTGTCCTGTCAGCTGTACGTAATATTTGCCAACAGGGGGGGTTAATGAGTCAAGGAAAAAACAGTCACCAGCCACTGTCATTCAGTACACTACAGCAGAATGCTTATAATAATAGACAGCTGACTCTTAGAAAAGACTATTCAACTGTCACAACTGTTATAAGTTATACTGCCATAGGTTCAATTTGCTGTCACATCTGTCACACTGAGCACAATGGCCCACTTAAATGTGCCCCAGTGAGTTAAATGAACAGCCATGGCAACTGTGACCATAATTAAAGTGTCCAAATAGACTGAATGGAAGGGACACCAAATGTATGTATGCTTTAATGTAATGCTGTAAAAGACATGTAAAAGACAATTTTGTAAAAGACAATTTTATTAGGTAATTATGAAGTCTATTATTATGTAGGCAGAAATTGTTGTTTTGTCTTTGTCTATGTCAGTTGCTCTTGGAATGTTTGCAGTGTTTTGATATTACTGAAATTCCTTTTTGACAGGGAATTAAATAGGTATCATTTATTATACAGGTGAATGAATTTCAGTAGCAGGATATATATTGATTTATTGATCAAATTCAATCCTTATGTAGGAAATGTACCAAGAAAGAAGAAGAAAAAAAAAAAAATTGTGAGATTTACCACAGAGAACACAATGTAAGAAAAATGTTGGATTCTGTCAAATCCAAAATAATCTAAAATAATATAACAATGCATTCCCCACTGCATGTCCGTTTGTTCTGTGTTTAAATGCCTGTGTTGGTGAGCAACATGTGACTCGGTCATTAGTGTGTGCGAAGAGAACTTCAATCAGATGGCTGATCGATGCAACATTTGGGAGTGATGTCAGAGGATCAATACTAATCCCCCACAACACACACACACACACACACACACACACACACACACACACACACACACACACACACACACACACACACACACACACACACACACACACACACACACACACACACACACCTGGTTTCCATGTTTTATGGGGACTTTGTAATGAGACTGTACAAACTGTATATTCTATCCCCTAACCCTAACCCTAAACCTACCCATCAAAGGAAACTTTCTGCATTTTTACATTTTCAAAAAACATCACTTAGTATGCTTTATAAGCTATTTTCCCATGAGGACCATAAAAGATACCCACATGGACAAGGATTTCGGATATTGCCATCTTTGTGGGGACATTTTATCCTCATAATGTAGGGTTACCTGGACCACATGCACGCACACACACGCACGCACGCACGCACGCACGCACGCACGCACGCACACACACACACACACACACACACACACACACACACACACACACACACACACACACACACACTCTGTCTCACTGTGTAACAGGCTTGTAGCTAGAGACACTCACTTTCAGTTTGCTTCATCTGACCCCTGTCTTCACAAGCAGTAGTAAATGACAGCCAGTTATCCTTATCAGATATAATAAAAGCAGGAACAGAGTGCTCACCAGAATCAGAATGTTTTCTTTTTCCTGAGGCAAAAGAGGACAATACACAGGGCAGGAAACATCAGCTAAAGGAAAAACAGGCCTTTACTCATGTGCATTTAGAATTAACACTAAAACACATCTTAAGTTTGTACCATTTCCCATAAAATGATATTAATTTTAATAATAAACTATATTTTTAAATTTAAACCTTTAAATGCCTAAACATATTACACAATGTAATATTACACATTTTTGGTAAATGCAGATTTTGAAAGCTATTAACAAATTTAGAGACACACTCTTAAAACTATATTTTAGAAATGTCTAACTTAATATAACATTAATATATTAATGTAAATATCTTTAAAAATTTATATTTGCCATTTTTTTGCTTTTCCTGCATATATTTAAGTCCAAATTTTGCTGTAGTTTATGGGTTACAAAGATTAAATATTTTAACTTAAAGGGTTAATTCACCACTAAAACATTCTGTTATTAATTACTTGTTAAACCTGAGTAAATCCGTAAAGCTTTCATTCATCTTCGGAAAACAAATAAAGATAATTTTGATGAAATCTGAGAGCTTTCTGTCCCTCCATTGACAGCCTATGCAACTACCACTTTCAAGCCCCAGAAAGACATCATTAATGTAATCCATGTGACGCCAGTGGTTTAACCTCAATTTTATGAAGTGTATGAAGAGCTTTGTTAGTATGGGGGTCAGCGAATAGTGCCTTGAGTTCAGGCCAGCCCTCTCTCACGTGACCCTGAGACCACTGCCCAGATATGTGCCCAAAGTTCCCACCACTCCCTTTAGGTACCAGGTAGTGAATTTGCAAGCGCTGCCTGTGGAGGAGGCGGACCTAGCCCTTGCATTGCTGTGTCCCGTTCATCCACACAGAGCTTCAGAATCTCTGAGCAGCTCTTTGTCTGCTTTGGAGGTCATTAGAAGGGAAAGGCTGTCTCCAAGAAGAGGTTGGCCCCCTGGATAGCGGATGCCATCACCTTGGCGTACCAGTCCCAAGGTGAGCTGTGCCCCCTTGGAGTAAGGGCTCACTCCACCCAGGGTGTTGCTTTCTCCTGGGTGTTGGCACACAGCGACTCTCTGGAAGACATCTGCAGAGCTGCAGGCTGGGTGACACCTAACATCTTTGAGAGATTCTACAATCTTCGGGGTGAACTGGTTTCTTCCCATGTGTTGGTTAAAAACAGGTAGGCAGAGGTGTCTGACACCAGGCCCAGTACTTGTGTGCACCTCGCGCCGGTCAGCCCTTGTATTTGGCTTGATGTCCATATGCTGTGATTCCCCTTTGGTAATCCCATATGTGTAGTTTCCACAGTATGGTTTCCCTGTCGGTAAACCCGTGTCTTTCCCTGGGCAGTTTCTGCTTTGCCCTGTCTCTGCATCAGTACTAGTTCCATCTTGGTTTAGGCAGGACCTGCTGCAGAGATCTTCCATATGTAGTCTCTGTAGCACCTCTCTCCACTGGACCAGGTGTGCTTCTCCAGCGTTAATAACACTGGTCATTCTGAAAAATTGTGAACTGAGAACTAAAGCACTCTTTCCGTGAAACATCACGATAAGTGTAACAACAGTCTCCAGGGTAATACCTGTCTCTTTCATCCTGTTGGAATGGAGGAAATTTTTTTCTTGTGCTTACATGGTGCGCTGAGTAGGTTATGACTGTGTGAGGACAGTTGCCAAAAGGGCAGTATCTGCGTCTCTGACACTCATAACACAGTTCAGTGACTGTGGTGCTTTCCATAGGGACTCCAATATGTCAGGATCAACGTAATGTCGAACGTGAATGACTGAATGGGAACGTATCAGTTCCTGATGTAACCCTCGTTCCCTGAAGGAGGGAATGGAGACATTACATCTCTCCTGCCACAACCCTGAACCACTGAATGGCTGGGATCCCTGTCTCAGCTCCTCAGCAAAACCTGAATGAGTGAGTGCTATAGCAAGCCTTATATACCCGTTTGTCCGGGTAGGAGTAGCTTGGCATGCAAATCTCACTCATCAAAATTCATTGGCCCATTTTTTACTACTCAGAGGTGATTGGGGCTCCCAAGTGAGACCCCAATACATCAGTATCGATGTAAGATCTGCGTTTGTTCCCCAGGGGTTTGAAATTTAGCTGCTCCATGTCAACCTTTCTTGCTCATTGTGACAACCTATGCCAACCTAAAATCCCTGTTCAGACTGCCAGCAAAAATCTGATTTTTTTGCATCCAGATTTTACCCAGGTTTTTACGGAGCCCTGTACATGACATGCAGGAAAAAACTAGTAGGCTCAAGGGGACAAATTAGTAAATCGTGTGGACAGTTTAGCAGTTTAGTCGAGGAAACAAAGTAGTAAATCATCCACACGATTTAGCAAATTCGAGGGAACTAATTAATAAATTGTGCACACAATTTACTTTTTTTCTTTTTCTTACTCCGTAGGTTTTTAAAAGTCTGGACAGCAAAAAACAACAACAACAACAACAACAACAACAACAACAACAACAACAACAACAACAACAACAACAACAACAACAACAAAAAACATTAAAATGTTCTACATATGGAGGTGGTTTGAAATGTAATTCCAATACAATTTATATTTATACAATTTTAGTTTTGCTTCACTCTTAACACGACACGCAACGATAACATCAAAACTGGTGATGGAAATGCCAAAAATATTCATACTGTGTTAAAATGGTATGTCAAACTATTTAGCCATTTTCCTTTCTGAATGAGGAGTTCTGCACGCAACTTGTCTTGGCACTTATTTGGAGAGTGAGGTGATGCACCTCCATTTTTCCTGCATCCGTTTTGAAAGCCTTGTCACATACGTGGGTACACCTACATTGTTACCAAAGCAACTAACCCTAACCCATGCCTATAGGTTGGTTATGTCTGGACATTTGATCACTTACAATTAATGCTGCCTTCTCGTGCTATCGGAAATGTCCTAATTCTCACTTCAGAAGTCATGATTACAAGCTTGTTGCATTCAAGTGCTTTGTTGTCAGAATAATTGTAAACCCAACCAATCGTCCAAATGAAGGCTTACGATTCGTGGGTGAAGGTTTCCTGCACGTTCAGTCTTTTCAGCTGGACAAAGGAATTTAATTCCAATTTAGTTTTATCTGACTCCATTTTATTATGACCTTGAATTTAGGTTAGAATGCCAATTGGTTATTTGGTCATTTATATTTAATAGTTTAACTACACATTTAATTATTCTGTTTAACCATTTGTTGAAATTATACCCATTCTACTATTCCAGAGTAAGTCAGAATAAATTAGTGTAACAATTTATTATTAGTCAGGTAAATGTATCATGTCAATTACATAATCAATTCAAGGATAAGCCATACATAATATCAAATGCTCTGAAGTAAAGAATAAAATATGGATACCTGATTTCTAAAAATTACATAACGCTGAGCATACAAGATTCAAGAGTTTTATTTGTCACATACACAGTTATATACAGAATATACAACCGGCAGTGAAATGTAAACAGGTCCTCTAGTAGACACAGACATCTAGTAGACACTCCACGTTATGGGCTGACCGATGTAAAGGTTCGCGCCCTGAAGTTTCTGCAACATCTCCTTAAATTCCCAGACCAAGATAGAAACCTCTTTCAAATGGAAACGTGTTAACAATGGGAATTTACATTAATCACTGTCCCATAGACCTGTATTGATGGCAGGAGGTAGAGAACATTTGGCAGGAGACACACCCATCACTCAATAAGCAAAATATCTCTAAACTCTTAAAACCTTTATTACCTTTTGATTTACTTCTGTGGGGATGAGACCTTTGTACCAGTCGCACTGAGACATTTCAAATGGTATCAAACATGTATAATACTGTATAGTACTTGTTCACATTAAACCATATAGATTTTGGGTGAATTCTGGAGGAGAGATGGGAGAAGAGGCAGTAAAAGGAAAGGCATGTAAATTAAAGTCATTCTTAGATGATTAACTCAGCGTGACATTGTCTCGGATGGGGATGCTAAATGCATAAGAGTGAATTCAGATGCTAATTTCCGTTATTTTCTCAGGGAGTCCTCGTTCCTCAATCAGACAGTCCGGTATTTGCTAGTTTTTCCAGCCTTAGAGAATGAACAGGAATCATGGAGGACACCAGGTTTATTCTATTTAATGGGGAAATCTTATTAAAACCAACATCATATGTAGTGTCATATGCACTGACAACCATATAAACATTCCAGACTATCCAGATAGTCTGCTTTCTGCCAATACTATAATTCTGGTCAAATGCAGGCTATTTTCGCTGTGTATGAAACATACAATATGCTTCAAATGATTACTCGTATATGTAAATATGCACTACATTAATATCAAGACAAGACGATCCAGCTGTTTTGGGGAAAAAAACGAATAAATCCTGTCACAGCAGTAATTCTCTCCATCACCATGTTTTAAATTTATGGCATGCCCATCTCGGGAATTTGGGTATCAAAATTATTTCAGAACTTCCCAGTGGTAAACACAACATCAGAGGTCTTTCATGTGCAATTTTTACCTAGGAAACTCATATTTAAAATAATTCAGATAGCATGTGAAGGCAGCATAATAGTGCAGACAGTCTGCCTGAAAAGATCTGATTTGAGAAAAAAAAATCCTATAGCCTATATAGTATATATGTGGTATCTAAAGGTGGAGATCACTGATGACACCAGAGCAACTTTTTACAGATATGATGAGACACGCACAGATGAGTTTCCTGCTGAAACCCTCCCGCCAGCTCTAAAATATAAATACTTAAAATAGGCTTACCATAGTGAATCAGGGTAAGACAAAATCATGTTTTGGAAGAAGGACTGATGATGTATTGAATTGTGTTCATTTAGAAAACAACTAAACAAAAAAACTCTGCCTGAGTCAATTTATGTACATTTATTTGTAGATTTAAAGCTAAAATTGTTCTCTAAATATGTGTACCTTGTCAGAAAGTGTGCCTTTGTGAATCTAAGCAATGCCTCAGGGAGATCTGCTGTAAAACCACAACCATGTAACCACTTCAGTGTCTTCTGAGACTGCAAGAGAAAGGCTCTTTCCCTTTCAAAAGGGAACTCGCACTGCGTCGATGACACTATGAGGAATGCTTCAGACGTGATAGTGTCTAAAACGCAATTGAATCACGGCAATCATATTGGTCGGCGACAGCTAATGACATCATCATAGTGTAACCAGGAAGTATATAAGGGATACCTAGAGAAATGTCATCCTCTTTTCGCCTTCAGGGACTGTTTGTTTGTAATTTGATCACTGAATTACTGGGTAAAAGGGTAATTATGGCAAGTGGCAAACGTTTCAGGAAGTGTGAGGATCCGTGCAGCCACATCCTGCGGCGGCTGATGAGAGTGAGCTACTGGAAGAGGATGTATAGTCACTTACCAGTTGATCCAGCATGCTTTACTGGCTGCTAGTCCAGGAGAGCAGGAGATGGCTGATGAGGATGGAGATGGCGAGCCACCTGAATCCTCACAGCCCCCTCTGCGTATGACATCTCGCTTGAATGGCAGGGCATACGCGGCAGCGGGTTCAGGCTGGTGCTGCATTGCACACAATGGCGGTGTTGCAAGCATACCAGGTTAATCTGCTGAAGGATTTGGACCAGGGTCAAGGTCTTTCACCTGATGTGGTAGAAGAGCTGCGCCGAACCATGGATCTAGCTCTTTGGGCCACTAAACAAACTGCTGCCACGATCGATAGGTCGATCCATTTCCTGTGCCATTTGCTCCTCTGAGCTCCTGTTAGGCTGGCCATCACGTAGGCCACCTCAGCTGTTGTACACACAGAGTGAGTGAGTCAGCCTCTTCTCAAAATTGAGAGTCGTTCTGTAGAGGCCACCGCTCTTCAGGAGCCCCAGGTAGATCTATGCTTGTGTGCTGGCTCTCACAAGGGTCTCAATAGCTGGCCTAGGCTAGGAATAGGGATATTGGAGGAGGTCTGCTATGCATCTCGCCCCAGGCCTTCATTTTTCTGAGAGGCTTCTTAGCTAGAGCCATAGGTTTAATCAACCAGCTGTCATCTAGTATCTCTGGTTCTGGCCTCCTCTCACTACAAGAATCGCCCCGGCCAAGCCCCATCTTTCTGCATTAGGTTAAATGCACTTTAGTGTAGGTGCAGAGTAGATAGCAGCTTGGGTCGCAGACTATCCCTAATTATGTGCTTTGTTAACACTTGTTAACACCATTACAAAAACCAAAGGAAACACTTATCACCATAATGGTGACCAAACAGTCAATAAAACCAACATCTAAACCTCTGTTCATTTTCAGTAAGAACTTCTATAGACATATTTCAGGGTTGGAGCCAAACTCTGCAGGACAGCAGCTCTCTAGGAATGATCTTGCCTACCCCTGGTCTAGTTGGATGGTTGAGCTCCAGAAAATCAACAGTTGACAGTTTGAAAAACAAAAAGGCGAGAATAAAAACCCTAAACTCTAACACAAAGAACCAATTCAGCAAAAACGGTATGGTTCTGAATAGAACTGTTACTACGTCTAAAGAACTTTTAAAGGTGCAGTATGCAGGATTGACATAGTGGTTGAAATGGGTACTGAATTGACAATGAAAGCCACACTGTAAGTTGATGAGTTTATTTATCCACGTTTTAATATGCTCTCGTTCATAGAGATTTTTAGATGGATGCTGAGGCTTTTAAGGTTGGGTAGAATCTGTGATCTCTGACCCGGTTTGTTCACTGACTTAATGGCTGCAATACAATGTGTTTTCCGACATCTGGCAACCTGCGATGTTGAAATATTACCGGGTAAACTGGCGCCATGCAGTATCACACAGACCACACAGGTCATTATTTTTTCAGTGATTTTCTGGGGCTTTTGTTGCATTATGCTACAGTACATTGTGAAAGAAAATATTAGGCTTTTTTGTTTAAAACCATAGATTTGTCATTTTAAGAAGCTTAAACTTTATCCAGACCTTGGTTAAAGATATGAATTCCCCATCAGCCCCTGTGGTTAAACTCCATGAGGCACTCACTCACTAAAAATTCTGTATGATGTACAATTTGATTTGTTCAGACTCTTTACTGTAAAAATCATTCAGTGGTAGCTCAGGCCCCATGCTCAACACGATCTATTGAACCAAGAGCCAAGAAAAGTAAACAGATTTATTATGAAGAGTACAACCCTTTACTAAGGATATTAGGGAGCGAGAGGGAGAAAGAACAGAGATAATGTCATGGTAACCAAAGAATCTAAAAGCCCTTCTCTAATTTATTTTATAAAGACAAAGAATCAGGAGTTAATTAAGGAAACGAGAGCAGCATGGTGCAAATGGAGAGAGAGAGAGAGAGAGAGAGAGAGAGAGAGAGAGAGAGAGAGAGAGAGAGAGAGAGAGAGAGAGAGGGCATTTGTTTTCACGTGTTTTCTCTTTCTGCAATTCTATTAGATAGACCAGAATGAGTATAAAAAATATTTGCAATTGTTTGGACACATGCAAAGGAACTCAAACATGCACATACAGTATACAACCCAAGAAACAAGAGTCAATTACAATATTACAATCAGTATATGAATGTGCACTCTTTAAAATAAATGTTCCAAAAGAGGGGTTTCACAGCAATGCAGTAGTTGAACCATTTTGGGTTCCAGGAAGAACCCAAAGCAGTTCTTAAAAAAACCTTTTTTTTGTGTGTGTGTGTGTAAATAACATTTTCATAGTCTTAAGATAATTATTCCACTACAAAGAACATTTCATGAAATTGAAATGTTCCATGGATGTTAAAGGTTCTTCATGAAACCAAAGAACAGATGTCTTTTTGTGTGTCCTTACATGTCTCATCTGCTTGCTTAGCACAAACCTAAAATCAGCTTGAGAACAACAGCATAAATGTTCATATGAAAAACCACAATCTTTTCAGAGTTATAAATGGAAAACCTTGCCATGCGAAACACGGCATGGTTTAAGGTACAGTATACTGTATAAGACATTTAAATTAGATTGTACATTGTAATGTTCACATCAGCTAATTTATCCTAAGGATTAACATTACAATTAGCAACACTAAAGCCTTTTCAATGCAGAATTTAAATGTCTGTCTTTTCAATCATGTAAGAGATTAAAAGAGATGTTTTGGAATATTTATGAGGGATATAAAATATCAATTTCCACAGTGGAGATTTTAGTACTCTTATGTCTGCATATACAGCTGGTGAAACAACGTGTTTCTGTCATTTTCTCCAGAGTTTTACAGAGTTTCATAGAACTGTTGAATTAACTGTTGAATCAATATTCTCTGAAAAGAATTAAGAATTTAGACAGGTGAGGCTTTTTGAGGTGAGTGGTAAACTGAATTTACTGTCATCACGATTGAGCAAAGCTTATATCCAGGGCCTTTTCTTGAGTAAGTTCACAGCAAGGTGAACCATTTCGTTCACTTTCCCCTAAGTAATCTGTACTCTATGGTTTAGCAATCGTCTGTCCTACTCTATACACGTTGAATGAGTTTAGAGATGTAATTTGATGTTGTAATCCTTTTAGGTCAAATCAAAAGACATAGAATATTTCTGCAAAAGTTGCTCTCAAAGATAAAGTTTAATTAAAGATAAAGTAAAGATAAAGTCTCTCTCTCTATTGTGTCTTGAAACAGCATTATACTGAACAGTACAAAAGAGCACTTTTTTAGTGGAAAAAAGAGATGAGCAAGACCTCTTTTACTGGTATGTAAATGCACTGACAAATAGTTATTTTGCATTAACAACTGGGCCAGATGTTCATCATGTGGAAAAAGCACTCAAGTGGAAGCTGCACTAGAAACAATAATGGCAGTATGAATGAAAAATAGTCTCATTTCAAATCTATATTGAATCTAACATATCCTCTGAGGTACATTTTTTTTAAATTTAATCATGACCGATGATGAATGCATTTTATAAAGCTGTGGCAAATTCAAATGCACTCAAGACAAAAAACATCTCATCTGCTGACAACAGTGTGAAATGTATTCAAGGAGCAATTAAAAGACAAACTAAACATTGTCTTTTGTACTGTAAGGATGGATTTCTTCTGTTCTTTTACCTGGGGGTTCTGTCACATAGCTGACTTAATGTGCAATGCCCTGGAGATAGAATGTCACAAATCCACCCACAACTAATTTTGCAAAGCAAAAGAGATTTGCTTTTCAGTGAAGGACAATATAAATTTAGGCTTTATGTCAGGCCACTCAGATTTGAATAAAACCCAAATGACCTTAAAACCTTAAAATGGCAACAAAATGTGACAGAGTGAATGACTTACAGGGATGCATGTTTGAGTCCAGTTTACACCCATTACACCCAAGTCCCATTGAGTAAATTTTTGCTTTCCCTCTTTTTAGAGTGCCCCATTATGATTTTTTGAATATTCCCTTTAATGCAATGTGTAATATAGCTGTTTGTGAATGTAAACATTCTGCAAAGATGTAAAGTCGAAAGTGCATGATAAAGTGCTGGGCTAACATATGCACCGTTATTGATACAGTTCCTGCATGCGTAATAAATTAGAAATATTGTTGATGTGCATACACATGTCAATGCTGATGGTGAGGATATACAGCTGCAACATTTTATAATGTACCTCAAACTGAGTAGCGTATCACTGAGAAACGTCCTGCTTAAGTTGTCCTTGCGATGGAGGTTTGGGTTGAATAACTAGTTCTTCCAATGTTTCATCATCGGACATGCCATCGTTATACGGTCTTTACAGTGTGTACAATCACTGAGGACTAAGGAAGCCTCCGGAGTTGAAGTTCAGTTATGGTAACAGGCATTTCATTTCCGAAAAGTGCTGTAAGCGGTAGACCAATCACAACAGACTGGGCCATCTGACCAATCAGAGCAGAGTAGCTTGTGGAAAGGAGAGATTTAGAGAGATTGAAACACCCGACGAGTTGTTTGAGAATAATTGAAAAATGTGGTGATGTGCATTGTATATTATGAGAAAATGAAAGTGATTTTTGACCTTTGATGCATGCATTGAAGGCACTTTTACTCTAATAAAAATAAAAAACACTTATGTGTTTGTAAACACTTATGACAACAGAAATATTTATCTTTATTCATCTTACTTTCCAGTGAATTCACTTTTTGTATGCACTATTATTTTTCATAAACAACACAGAGATAACCTTCCAGCATGAAAGCCTGATGAAGTTGTGTTGTCAGATGAGTGTGGTCCAAAGTGAGGAGTTCAATGGCCCTCCAAACTACTATAAGTGACACAGAATAAAGAGCAGTGACCTGTACATAAAGAGTTGATGCCATGCACTGCAGCAGTCTCTGTCTGGTGCAAGCGATACAGGGGGGTATTCCAGAAAGCAAGGTTAACTTACGTCACATATACCCTGAACTCTCGGTTGATTAACCCAAACTTACTCGAGGTATGCTGGTTCCAAAAACCCCTTAGTCCGGGAGTAAGTTCAGACAACCCAGAGTATGTTCCTGGTTAACACACAAGACATTCTCAACAGAGCGACGAATCGATGATTCACAATGGAAACAGACGCTAAGAAAGAGCATGCCATTCTACTTCCTCTTCTTCGTTTGTTTAATGGCGAGTTACATAACCTACTTAGTGCACATCGCCACCTATTTGGTAGTTATGCTGAGAATAAGAATTATATTGTTTGTTTGATGCTAATTAATTGAATGCAGATCCATGTGTGAGATGACAATAAAATAAATAATAAATATATTTGAATTGAACTAACATTTAAATTTATTTTTTATTTATTTATTTTAATTCAAATTCTTTAGAATTAATATATAATATTGTATACTCTGGAGCAGTTTAAGTTCAGAGAGTGAGTTGCCATGGTTACTTACATATCCTGAAAGTTACCTCCATTTTTGGAACCGAAAGTTGAGGTTATCCGCTAACTTACTCTTAAACATACCCGGGTATGTCACATAACCTGCTTTCTGGAATACCCCCCAGGTGTGATGTTTACAAACAGCAACACAAAGTCCATCCTTCACTCTTCTGCCACAGATTAGAGCCCCCCCCCAAAACAGCTTCTTTAACCCTAAAAAACTATTTTTGACAACCAGCCTCTCAAGAAAACCCATGCTGGTTGATTTTTCTGAGAGTGTAGTCAAAGCTCATCCCGTTTCTACCTGTATAAAGTGCTGACCACTTCTGAATAGATCACAGAAAACACAAAACAGCAGGGCCTCTGACAGCAGCTTCCTGAAACAAACAGAGTGACGCAACCAGTGTAGTTCGATTACAAAACGAATGACTCTTATTGGTTCTTTTTAGTTTACAGCACAACCAATAGATTGTGAATCTAATGAGCCAGTACTTTTGTTTTTATTGAGTCAAATACATACAGAAGGAAGGTCTGATTTAAACATACCTTTTGCAAAAAATGCAGTAAGTGTACTTATAATTGAAATGATCTCATCAGTTGGCAATGGAAATGCATTTATATGTATTTGCTTAAAAGTGTTACGTATAGCTCAGGAAGGAAGGCAAGGACAGGCAAATACTTCACTCAACAAAGTTTACTAAAGAAGTTCTCAAAACAAGCAATACACAGGATACATACTATTTTAACATAACGGTGACCAGACAAGGAGTGAATGAACAAGGCGAACTTAAGTACAAACACAGATGACAGAATAAACGAAGGGCACAGGTGATACAGGTGATGATTAACTAAACACAGCTGAACAGAACTAGACTAACGAGGGTAACCAAGGAAACAGACAAGTGGCGGGAAACTAAGACAAAGGAACATGTGACCAACGCAAAAACACAACAAAAACCGACAGATATATAACAAAAAGTATCAAAAGAGTGATTTGTTAAATGTTGTTTTCATATTTTTACTTATTTACTTGTGTATGTTTCAATGATTATAACCAGCACAAACTGTATTAAACGATGTCTAAAGAGAAATCAACAAACTATATGGAAAAAGGAAAAGCAACATGTTCTGTCCCTCAGGGGCCATATATGACTACAAATCAACATTTGTGAACTTTCCCAGCAGGTAAAATTCCAATCAAAATCCTATACAGCAACAGCAGTAGCGTAGAAGATCTATTCTGCCAAGACTAAACATTTCAGAATTGTCATACCCTGCCAATATTTTCATTACCATGACAAACACTCTGAGAGTTGCCATGACAGAACTATTTTTCTTTCTTTTTTAATATCCCTATCAATCAAAGTCCTTTATCAATTTATGACACATAACTAGAGCCTTTGACAAAATTTTCTGATTCAAGACATGACAATACAATTCAACCGACATTCTCCAGATAACAATGCAAATCCCTTTGACATTTACAGTAGAATGGACTTGCAGCATATAAGCTCAGGGCTGAACAAGCTGCATTATATCTGACATCACAAGTTTCACATACACTGAACAAAATTACACCGGTTCTGTTCATAATTTTTATGGACAGAATTTCTAGGCGCAGCCAAGGGCCGGAGAGTGTCCGGTTTGGGAACCACATGATTTCGTCGCTGCTTTTTGCGGATGACGTTGTCATGTTGGCCTCCTCAGACCAGGACCATGCACTGGGGCGGTTTGTAGCCGAGTGTGAAGCGGCCGGGATGAGAATCAGCACCTCAAAATCCGAGGCCATGGTTCTCAGTCGGAAAAGGGTGGCTTGCCCACTTCAGGTTGGTGGAGAGTTTCTGCCTCAGGTGGAGGAGTTCAGGTATCTTGGGGTCTTGTTCACGAGTGAGGAAAGGATGGAACGGGAGATTGACAGACGGATCGGTGCAGCTTCTGCAGTAATGCGGTCGATGTACCGGTCTGTCGTGGTGAAGAAGGAGCTGAGCTGTAAGGCGAAGCTCTCGATTTACCGGTCAATCTACGTTCCTACTCTCACCTATGGTCATGAGCTGTGGGTCATTACCGAAAGGACAAGATCCCGGATACAGGCGGCCGAAATGAGCTTTCTCCGCAGGGTTGCTGGGCGCTCCCTTAGAGATAGGGTGAGAAGCTCAGTTACTTGGGAGGAGCTCAGAGTAGAGCCGTTGCTCCTTCACATTGAGAGGAGCCAGTTGAGGTGGCTCAGGCATCTATTTCGGATACCTCCTGGCATGTCCCACCGGGAGGAGGCCCCGGGGAAGACCTAGGACACGCTGGAGGGATTATGTCTCCCGGCTGGCCTGGGAACGCCTCGGGGTTCCCCCAGAAGAGCTGGAGGAAGTGGCTAGGGAGAGGGAAGTCTGGGCGTCTCTGCTTAGACTGTTGACCGTGACCCGGCCCTGGATAAGCGGAAGATAATGGATGGATGGATGAACAAAATTATAAAAGTAACACTTTTGTTTTTGGCCCCATTTTTTCATGAGCTGAACTCAAAGATCTAAGACTTTTTCTACACTCTAAAAAATGCTGGGTTAAAAGTTGGGTTGAAAATGGACTGTTTTAAGCAAACATTTAACCCAACCACTGGATTAAAACAACCCAGTTGCTGGGTTAGTCCATTTTCAACCCATCTTGGGTTGTTTTTAACCCAGCATTTTTTAGAGTGTATGTACACAAAAGGCCTATTTTTCTCAAATATTGTTCACAAATCTGTCTAAATCTGTGTTAGTGAGCACTTCTCCTTTGCCGAAATAATCCATCCACCTCACAGGTGTGGCATATCAAGATGCTGATTAGGCAGCATGATTATTGCACAAGTGTGCCTTAGGCTGGCCACTCTAAAATGTGTACATAGAAAAAGTCTTAGATCTTTGAGTTCAGCTCATGAAAAATAGGGGCAAAAACAAAATTGTTACGTTTATAATTTTGTTCAGTGTATTTTGCTGTGGTAATGAAGGCCAAAAGGAGTCAAGGAGCTTACAATAAAGCCACAACCAAAGCTAGATTATGCTGAAAAAAAAAAAAAAACCTTGATCCTTTTTTCTTTTTAAGAGAGAGAGAGTGGTAAGAACTGTTGTGAGAGGTGCTAGACATAATCTTTGGAGTGAGGGGCAGCATAAGCTGTGGTTCTTATAAAGCACACAATTTATCGCTAGTAACTGAACAGCCATTGTACTGATGTAGCAGACATCATTACAGTGAGTCATTAAAGCTCAGCATCTCATGGGGATATTGTGTTTAAGCTGTAATTGCTTTAAGCTTCAACAAAAACAAACCTTTTCAGAGGCATCGGTAATTATCTTAGTAGTTTTTGCTGTTGTCTTATTGCTGTAAAACAATAAAAAAGATTTATGACAAGAAGTAGAAAAACATCTTAAAAGAAATAAGGGGCTTCACTATACAGTGTTAATATTAGAAAGTGACTCAGCACAAGGACACAATGCTAGATACGGAAAGCAAACATAGTCTTAGGTTTAAGAAAAGGCTCAGATTGTCACTCGAATCCCGAATGTGAAATGTTTTTACGGCTTTGTTCAGTTCAATTGTTCAATTTCCTTGATCTGATATCTAATGCCATTCTTTCTGCAAGTGATTTTTATAAACCCAGAGAAATCCAAATATTGTGTCTCTGTTTATTTGAATACACAGAATGGAGTTTTCATTTTATGCAGAGAAAATAATTATAATTCATGCTCATGATGCTTTCTTAGACGGTGACCATTTAATTAGCTTGAGTGTTGATAAAAACCCACAAGGGAAAGCAGAAAGAAAGCAGAATGAGATGAAGGAGAGAGAAGTGGAATTTCTCCATGACAGCGTCAGGAGCAGATGACAGAAGCCACTCAAATGAAAAGCAGCATATTTTGTAACATGAGTATTCATGAGAATATTGTCCAATTAAAAAAATACTCTGACTAAAGCTATCAAGAATATATAACATCATGTTATCATGGGATAATTTTATATATATAAAAAATGGGTGTAATATATAGGGGAGCGCGGGGCACAACCTAATTGTAACACGCATGGTTTAACACTTTCCACACATGCCAGGATGATGAAACTTTGTGTATTTACTAGTTGCCATATCAACATTATTTAGAGAAATTTTTTTTTTTCCAAAATTAAGAAATTGTTGGAAGATATCACTGAACATTTATTTAACCATAGCAAAAGTAAATTTTTATTTTTCATCTCTATTTTTGTGTTTATTTTAAATGTGACAAATATGCTATTATTGTAATCTTCTATCTGTTATTTAACAGTTGAGATGGTTCTTTAATGCTGATCTAACAGCAGAAGACACGAGCCACGAGGGTATAATGTGTTATTCTTGATATATAAGCATATATATAATGTGTTTAATAATTGTATTTTCATACTTTATTCATTATTAATTTATCATTTCTAAATTAAGTATTACATTATTTACAAACCAGTTATTTAAGAGTTGTCAGTGGTTCATAAGATAATTTAGAAAGTGTAAGTAAATTATTAATTAATCTAAATGTATGTTTTTGCATCTTATTATTTAGACATATAGAAATAGTTACTCAATGTGTTATTAAATGCTTTATTAACAAGTATTCCTACTGTAATTCATGATTAATTCAGGTAGTTCTGAAACGTTTAGTAGTTGTCAGTGAACTGTTTTTGTGAGCTCATCTAAAGTGAGGACTATTTATGCCTTATATATTTCCTTAAAAGGAAACAAACACAGCACAGAGTGAGTATACAGAACATATATATATATATATATATATATATATATATATATATATATATATATATATATATATATATATATAAAAAATGCAACTGTACACTTGATATAACATGAAAAATAAACCTCTGCAATGTCATAGAAAAATAAAATTCCTGTACACCTCCAGAAAACATCAAATGAAACTAAGCCTCTGCAATCTGATATAAAAATACATTTCTGTAAAGTGTAAACATTGCTGAATAAAACTTTACCAGTGGATTACAATAGATTACCATAGGAGTGCCAAAATACAACAAATAACATTTGCATAAAACAACATTTGTATTTATTACATATTATTATTATTATTATTATTAATAACATATTATAACATAATATAACATAAATAATAATAATTATTATTAATATAATACAATATTTTCAGTGTCAAAACTACCTCAGAACTAACTTTAAAACATTAGAGAACAGCAGTACAGAAGAGAACTGAGCCTTTACATCCCATTTGTAAAAGCTTTATGAGGCATAAATAGTCCTCACTTTAGATGAGCTCACAAAAACAGTTCACTGACAACTACTAAACGTTTCAGAACTACCTGAATTAATCATGAATTACAGTAGGAATACTTGTTAATAAAGCATTTAAATAATATGTAAAAACGTACATTTAGATAGTTTATTAATCATTTACTTATGAACCACTGACAATGCTTAAATAACTGGTTTGTAAATAATGTAATAATTAATTTAGAAATGATAAATAATTAATAAAGTATGAAAATACAATTATTAAACACATTATAGATAAGCTTATATATCAAGAATAAAGCATTTATAGCTATATTAATAAACTGCTTATTAATGTCTATTTATGCTTTATAAATGATGACTTAACTATTTACTAATGCTTAACTAATGCTCAAAAGTGTATAGTTATTATAAAGTGTTACCTTATTAATTATTATTATGTTTTGAACTATGCTGTATTTAGTGATGTGTTTGTTGTCAAACTCAAAAATTTGTTTCTTTTTAATTATTAAAATAATGCCATTATTTTTTATTTTTTAAATAGTTTTATTTTTATTAAAATATTTATTGACAAAATATTTTAGTTTGTCTTGGATATTTTTTATTAGATCGGATAACATTTTAAGCTGTCATTTGGTAATGTTAATGTGCCCCCTCACGTGTTACAATGTACCCCACCTATGGGGCATGTTGTCATATTTCACTTCCATTCTTTCGGGGTAAATCAAGAAAAAAGTATACACTGTATTAATGAAACAAAACCACATATTTGTACTAGACATGTGTGAAATGAATGTGGGAAAAAATAAATACCCTGAACCCCAAGTGGATTTACACAAACTGAGAAAGTCAAAAAGCGTTATGTTGTGCCCCGCTCTCCCCTATATTACACCCAGTGTTTGTGTCAATATGTTTTGGGAGAAAAATAGTACCTGAATGGCATGTGTGTTTTCCATCTGAGGGATTTCACCTGTCATTGGTTGTCTGAATGCATATCCTGGCAATATGATGCAAATTGGGTACTTTGTACTGCATTGAAAATACACAGGAAATGTTAGTATTACTATAGCTACTATTAGTATTAGTATAGCTATATACTATAACTATAGTATTAAAATTCAATTGTATGTTCTCCAGGAGACTGTTGTTCTTTTGCCAGACTGTTATTGAAAATAATTAATTCTTAAGTGACTTGTCTTTAAATAAAGGCTAAATAAAATAAAATAAAATTGTGCTGTGAGAGTTCTGTAACAGAACAGGTCTGACTAAATCATTTTCAGTTTTAACATCAAATTTTCTCTCAGGTAAACAACATACAGCTATGTGGTAAACAACACCAATAACAGTCTGACATCTGCAGGAAGATGGCCCTGCAATGCAATAAATATTCAATATAATTTTTCAGACCTGACAAACAACATTACTGAGAACGACAGAATCTGATGTCTGGACAAGAAAAACACATTAGAGAGGAAATTTGGTAAACATTAGTGGTAAAAATATATAGTAAACTGACATTTTTGGGTACGGCATTTGTCTCTTCTAAAATATATTTTTAAAGAGACTGTGGCAGATGGAGCGTGCATTGCAATAATTCATTTCATTTCTGCAGTGCACTTTTGTCCTCTGCCTGTCAATTACTAAGTGAAAGCAATCAAGTGAAACACCAAATTATTGCATTCTAGAAGAACATTCTAGAAAGAAAGAAAGAAAGAAAGAAAGAAAGAAAGAAAGAATATACAAATTTAAACCTTGCTGAATCTTGTGAGAATATTTTGAACTGCCATATCCAATCCATTTTTATGTTAACTTAAAAATGAAATGAATTTAGATTAAATTAAATGCTAACATGTTTATCAGCTAATGATCCAGCGATAGGATTAACTAAGCAGCAGACACAGATGCTCAGTAACTTCAACGAGTGCTTCCCTGTCCCTTAATATCATCTTTCAATCATAGACAAAACCTCAGTAGTGTTTCTTATAACAAAAAAGGCTATGACATAACTTGATTAAAATGAAAAACTCTCTCTCTCTCTCTCTCTCTCTCTCTCTCTCTCTCTCTCTCTCTCTCTCTCTCTCTCTCTCTCTCTCTCTCTCTCTCTCTCTCTCTCTCTCTCTCTCTCTCTCTCTCTCTCTCTCTCTCTCTCTCTAGAGATGGACACACTTGGCACACTTCCTAATACTCACATCAGGAGTTGTTATTCTCCTTTGCAGACAAAGCTGAAGTTCATGTGATTATTTGAATGCAGGTCAGTGGCAGCACACCTCTGTGGTTTCGGGTTGGAGTGGAGATAAATGAAGCTGCCAGGGTTCCAAAACTAATTTTAGGTATTTCTTGTTGATAACATTTTCCTTAGAATTAAAATGCATATTGTAAAGGAACAAAATTATACCTGTCATTTGTGTTAGTCATAGCGTCTCTCAATTACTCAAGTACTGGCAATGCAGGACTCATTTTAAAAGTGACATGATTCATATGTTCATGTCAGTTTTAAATCAGATAAATCAAATTGCTATTTAAAACACTCTGTTTAAAAGTTTAGCAGATTATGAAAAGAATTTAAAATTTACACAATCAATCAATGTCTAAGAATAAAGAACATTAGTTAGGCACTGTTAAATCTTTATTTGAATCTCTTACAGCAGCTGGTTCACGAGCTGTTGTCGTTGATAATACAATCCTGCAGGAGTGATTAAGTATTCAATGTGTGCAAACAGAGTCCATGGATGCATCCAGGTGTAGAAACAAACAATGCCTTTCCTTATTTTTTTCCCAATGAATAAGCATTGCCTCAAATCCACTTCCTGTGGCTTCTCATTCCTTCATGTTTCAGACACAGCATACATCAATATATCGTGCACCTTGTCCCTTGCACGTTACCCTATATAGCATGTTCAAAGCACTGTCTGCTTCCCCATTACCAACGCACACCTTCTTGCTAAAACTAACTTTTTGCCACACCTGCCAATGGCCAGTCACTTCAGAAAATGTATGGCCATACATTTTTTTTTTTTTTTTTTTTTTTCCAGCCATGAAACAGGCAAAGTAATGACACCAAAATGTGCAAAAATAGGCAGTAATGACACCAAAATACAAACCCGATTCCAAAAAAGTTGGGACACTGTACAAATTGTGAATAAAAAAGGAATGCAATAATTTACAAAAATCTCATAAACTTATATTTTGTTCACAATAGAATATAGATAACATATCAAATGTTGAAAGTAAGACATTTTGAAATGTCATGCCAAATATTGGCTCATTTTGGATTTCATGAGAGCTACACATTCCAAAAAAGTTGGGACAGGTAGCAATAAGAGGCCAGAAAAGTTAAATGTACATATAAGGAACAGCTGGAGGACCAATTTGCAACTTATTAGGTCAATTGGCAACATGATTGGGTATAAAAAGAGCCTCTCAGAGTGGCAGTGTCTCTCAGAAGTCAAGATGGGCAGAGGATCACCAATTCCCCAATGCTGCGCCAAAAATAGTGGAGCAATATCAGAAAGTTTTTTCTCAGAGAAAAAACTGCAAAGAGTTTGAAGTTATCATCATCTACAGTGCATAATATCATCCAAAGATTCAGAGAATCTGGAACAATCTCTGTGCGTAAGGGTCAAGGCCGGAAAACCATACTGGATGCCCGTGATCTTCGGGCCCTTAGACGGCACTGCATCACATACAGGAATGCTACTGTAATGGAAATCACAACATGGGCTCAGGAATACTTCCAGAAAACATTGTCGGTGAACACAATCCACCGTGCCATTCGCCGTTGCCGGCTAAAACTCTATAGGTCAAAAAAGAAGCCATATCTAAACATGATCCAGAAGCGCAGGCGTTTTCTCTGGGCAAAGAAAAACTGTGGCAAAGTGGAAAACTGTTCTGTGGTCAGACCAATCAAAATTTGAAGTTCTTATTGGAAAACTGGGACGCCATGTCATCCAGACTAAAGAGGACAAGGACAACCCAAGTTGTTATCAGCGCTCAGTTCAGAAGCCTGCATCTCTGATGGTGTGGGGTTGCATGAGTGCGTGTGGCATGGGCAGCTTACACATCTGGAAAGGCACCATCAATGCTGAAAGGTATATCCAAGTTCTAGAACAACATATGCTCCCATCCAGACGTTGTCTCTTTCAGGGAAGACCTTGCATTTTCCAACATGACAATGCCAGACCACATACTGCATCAATTACAACATCATGGCTGCGTAGAAGAAGGATCCGGGTACTGAAATGGCCAGCCTGCAGTCCAGATCTTTCACCCATAAAAAACATTTGGTGCATCATAAAGAGGAAGATGCGACAAAGAAGACCTAAGACAGTTGAGCAACTAGAAGCCTGTATTAGACAAGAATGGGACAACATTCCTATTCCTAAACTTGAGCAACTTGTCTCCTCAGTCCCCAGACGTTTGCAGACTCTTATAAAAAGAAGAGGGGATACAACACAGTGGGAAACATGGCCTTGTCCCAACTTTTTTGAGATGTGTTGATGCCATGAAATTTAAAATCAACTTATTTTCCCCTTAAAATTATAAATTCTCTCAGTTTAAACATTTGATATTTCATCTATGTTGTATTCTGAATACAATATTGAAATTTGAAACTTCCACATCATTGCATTCTGTTTTTATTCACAATTTGTACAGCGTCCCAACTTTTTTGGAATCGGTTTGTAGATACTCTATAGATACTCTAAGTCTCTATTCCAACTATTCCAGCCTCTAAACCAACAGTTTTCTATGATACTAGCCAAGACAGGTTTTTTAATTTTTTAATTTTACATAATTTTGTGTGAACTTGTCTGTTCAAATGGAAGAAGATGTGAAAGAGAGCTCAAAACAGTATTTGCACACTGTCTGAGATTTTTTTGTGACCTTTATAGACTTTATAGAACAATTGATAGGCTAATTCACCTCAGATCTTGAAAATAAATGAAAAGGAAACAACAATGTTAAAACTGTCAACTTATGGTGAACAAACAAGTGTATTCTATGATAAAAAAGAAGATTGTTTCAGTCGCTCAGTAAGTCAGTATGCATTTTTAATAATGTTAAAATGGTGTAAGATTTAGGAATTTGATAATGTAGGCCGACACTCTCAGAAAAAAAGGTACATTCGGTCAAGTTCGGTCCTAGTAAGCCGCTGTCCTGCAGAGTTTGGCTCCAACCTTGAAAGACATCTCTTATTGATAATTAACAGAGGTTTAGATGTTGATATTTTATTGAAAATGTTTGGTCACCATTATGGTGATCAGTATTTCCTTTAGTTGGGCAGTTTGACTCTTGGCTTTTTTTGTGAGTTTGTGGTCTTTGTTACAGTGTTAACAAAACACATAATCTGTTCAAATCAAAAGAAGCCATAAACAACAATTATCATGAGGAAAAATGTTTGAAAAAACTCATCACTGACTAAAAATATTAATAAATAATATTAACCAACAGTTAACTGGCTATTGCCATCTTGGCAGCGCATCATCGTGTGTCACTCCCGGATAACAGAAAATGGGCAAAGAGGTGGGACGTGGCTGAAGCTGAAGTGATGTGATTACTAACAGACAGCAGACAAACAGCAACCACTCAAGGTCACACCCTTAATTATGCAGAACTTTAAATCTTTATATAATGTAAACAAATGCGTTTAAAAAACAATTCACCCCTCACAGTTGTCATGAAGGGCAAAATTAGCCATACACTGTCAGAAAAAAAGGTATATTGCTGACACTGGGGCGGTACCCTAAAGTACAAAACCGAAAAGGTACTAATATGTACCTTTAAGGTACTAATACGGACTCTTAAAGTACTGATGTGTACCTTTAAGGTACTAATACGCACTCTTAAAGTACTGATATGTACCTTTTAAGGTACTAATATGTACCATTTAGGGGTGAGTAAGGTACAAAGATGTACCTTTTCACTTTTGTACCTTAGGGTACCGCCCCAGTGACAACACTGTACCTTTTTTTCTGACAGTGCATAGACCAAAACCACAATTTGTACCAGGCTGTAAACATGTTTTTTTGTTTTTGTTTTTTTTCTGCTGTAAAGTTGGGCATTTTAACATGGTGCTCAATGAGATTCTGCTCCCTTTTGGAGCCTGTCTCTAGTGGCCAAGTCGATGAATTTTTTTGAGAGTGTACTTACCCATTTTGTTGTGAATGCAGTGCTTATTGCATCGCGTCTGGTTAGGACCATAGACTGTCAAGAAATATGGACGTAGTGTCCGTGATGTGAGGTTGCCACTTGGCTAGGACACGGCATTAGGCTGTTTAAATTTGCTTTTCAAAGCTGAAATTTCTGCCAAAGGCCAACACAATCAAAAGAAAAAAACGAGCAGCATTATGAGCTGTTTATTTCCCTTGTTTTGTCTGAATGCCTGGGTAGGCTATGGGCCAAAGCAACTGCCTTAGGCCCGATCAGACAGAAGGTGTATTTTTGCAGTGAGAGGCACCTTTTCGAAATTGTTTTCTATTGGCAGTGAGCGTTTTGCATGCTGTTTATGCACCCCGGGCATCTCATGTTTTTATAGGAGCACTCTGAGAGCCTGAGGTTGAAAAAAAAAAATCAACTCAGAGCAGAAAAGTGCCTGATGTCCTTCCCATTGTACAATCGAATGAATGGAGAGGCAGGCCTTCCGTTGTGGTGACAGTTACCTTGATTAGACTGACCATATCTATGGGTGAGTCTCAATCAGCTCCCTAGTTCAGTAGTCAGGGCACTGATCAGGGAATCAGTCACTGGGCTGACTCTCTGATCAGTGCCCTGACTACTGAACTAGGGAGCTGATTGAGACGCACCCTATGAGACTGACAGCACAGCTCATTTGGGCATTGCCTAGCAACATAAAAAAAAAAAAAAAAAAATGCAAAACTTCAATGCTACTAGGTCATACAAATATGGTCATCAGGGTAAAATGCTGAGGTATGATTGGCGCCTTGGTTGTACTGAAAACGTAATGGCGAATGTGTCTGAAAACGGATGGATAAATTCTGTGGGGTAAAATGCATGTCAAACAGCTCCCTAAAGAAGATTCTAGTCCCCATCCAATGTTTTCTTAGATGGCCACAACAGCCATGTCTATAACCTGAACTTCTTGTAGCTCATGAAAGAAAACAAGATTTGTGTTATGCGCTACCCAGCCCACACAACACAAGCCCTTCAGCCAGCTGGCAAGGCATTCTTTAAAAGTTTAAAACATCACTGGCAAGAACAAGGAAGGGAATGGAGCTAAAGAACATTTAATATCTTCAGAGAGGCTTGGAAGAAAACAGCCAATGTTGAGAATGCCCATGTGGCTTTAAGGCCACTGGGATGTTTCCCCAATTCATTATTCCTTCAGTATTCTTCAAACGCAAAACTGCAGAAAGAGTCCATTCACAAACAAAGATAGGCCTAAAGAATATCAGCTCTGGCCGTTGAGTGCACTGTTGTTGACTTGTTGTGGAAGAAGATTTACACAGACAGAAAAGAGAACCAGCAATCATCTTCTGATGCAGTATGTGTCTAGCTTGAAAATCATCATCCGCCACAATAGTGTAACAGATGCAAATTACACTATTACTAGGCTAAGCTTTATACGCTATTACTTGTGCACTTATGTGTCAACGTGTGTAGTAATAAACCCTTGTCTTTTTTTTCTTTTCAATTTTTTTAATATTTATATATATATATATATATATATATATATATATATATATATATATATATATATATATATATATATATATATATAATTTTCTGTTGTAAGCAATTGTATTAGCCAAGCACTAACTAGATAAATTGTGTGTCCCACTTTACCAGTTGCATTGTCTCAATTTACCTGAAAATTGCTAGCTAAAAATGGATTCTTATAATTTTTGAATCTCTGTTTAAAAAACACCAATATTCCTTCAAAGAGCATTTGTTTAAAACATTAATAATGTAGGTAGAATAGATTATTTGTACTTAATAGACCAAAAGTTTACCAAAAAGTGTCCCAATTTTGTATATGTAGGCCGCTTATATATGTCAAATTATTTTTCTCTCCTGATAGACATCTCATCTCAGCACTTTTGATATATGGCTATCCTATTTTTATTTTTGTAATTTCATCTGAATATCAACGTGAGATTTAGTCAAACTAAAAATTTTTGATGTTAATTGATATTTTAAGATATGTCAGTGCAAGTTGTGTTCAGTTAAAACAGCTCACACATGAATTTTAGTCTGGGGCTAACTTAAGCCTTGTCTGTAAAACCGGGGAATAGTTTTTTTTAAGCAAAGATGTAAATTAGACCCTTGAAGAATGATGATCCGAACAAAGATGCTACACACATTTTTATTTATTTATTTAAATTAGATTGTTGTTTCAATTTTTAAAAAAACTTGAGCTTTGTTGAATTATATGCCACACAAAACACAACTGCACAAAACAAAAACAGCAGACGCACTGAATTAAATTCACTGCAAATTCACTCTCTGACAGTAGGTGGCGCTTACGGAACAGCAGCGACGTGGCGTTGCCTTGGTTCCCGACGTAAACAAAGCACTGCTGCGCGGAGGTAAAAAGAGGAAAAGAAAATGCCATCGAAACTTTTCTGAAGACAGTTCCCTCAGAGATACATTTAAAATATATTAGAAATAGATTCAATATTAATATTTTTCTCCCAATATTTCGAGCATCGCAAACAGTGAGAATTACAGTATTTTCTGTGCTTCCCCTTACAAAAATGAACCATGGTTTTATTATAGTAAATATGTAGTAACCATGTTTTTGGCGGATTGATTACCATTTGTATAAACACAGTTTTACTACAAATGCCATGGTTAATTTGTGGATACCATAATTACAATAATCATGTTTTTTTTTAAATGTATTTTTAATTTATTTAATTTCGTTTTAGTTAAACATCATTGCATCTGTCTTGAGCGTGTCCCATCTCCGGACACGTCCTGAATATTTTCACACAACAAATCAATGTTAAAGAACATTAGTTTGTACTCTTAAAGATTCTTTTATGCTTTCACTATTTCTTAATCCCTCCCTGTCCAAGCTCTAGGCAATGTTTGAAACTATTATAGCCTCCTTTAGACAAATCGCTTTCTGTGTTCCTCAACAAGTCGCTTTGGATAAAATAGTCTGTTAAATGAATACATGTAAGATATTGCAGAAATAGTAAGAGTCATCCCACGTTTGATCATTGGGGCTTTAATTTTGACATCACGGTGATTGTAAACGTCATCATTCTGTGCCCGGACGAACTAAGCATGAGTGCATGACAAGTGCTTTACCGCATTTGTCACATTAAAAGGTTATTCATTTTTGTTTGTACTCGTATCCACAATGCAGGCAGTGAAGTTCGGACGCTGTGCCTTTCTCATTTCCAAACTGTCGCAGACAACACGCAGTTATTCTAGTTCGCAGCTCGGCAAGGGACAAATCGCGTCCATTAGTGCGGGTCGACGCAGAATTACAACCGCTAGCTCACAGCCTGTTGTGATCCGCATCCCGAGACCCATGCAAGAGCGCATAGAGAGCGTCAAACAGATGCAAAGCAAGAAGTTTGACAGGCTGCCAACAGTGAAGCCCGGCAGACTATTGATCAAGAGCAAGAACCCACAGCTAAACCAGTCTGTAGGCTATACACTTGGGAAATTTGAACAACCTGTTCTGACATCAAAGGGATGGAAGAGTAATAAAACTTTAGGGGATTACTTCTCCATAAATAGCATCCAGAGTGCTCCACCATCCATGCTCAAGCAGAAGGACGAGGGTGATGTCATTGCTTCCGCAGCTAAAAAGACATTTAATTGCTTTAATGTTTGTCCAGAACTGGTCGAGGTTTTACACAGTCAGAATATAATTCACCCCACCACAGTACAGATGCAAACCATTCCCAAAATACTAAAAGGGCGCAATATTCTATGTGCTGCAGAGACAGGAAGTGGAAAAACACTTGCTTACCTCCTTCCCATCATCCACAGGCTGCAGGAGGAGCCGTTAACAGACTCGGAGAGAAACATTCGTGCTGTGGTCGTCGTTCCATCACGGGAACTAGCAGAACAAGTGACATTTGTAGCTCGATCAATCAGCCAACGGTTTGGACTAGTGGTCAAAGTCGCAGGAGGCGGGAGAGGTGTGGGAAACATCAAAGCGGCATTCGCTCATGGTCAGCCGGATGTTTTAGTAGCCACACCTGGTGCTCTGCTAAAGGCCCTCCGGAAGCGGTTCATCAGTTTGAATGAACTAAACTTCCTAGTCATCGATGAAGCCGACACAATGTTTGACATCAGTTTTGCAAGCTTGCTTGAGGATATTTTTTCGCATGCCGAGGTGGCATCCAGACTCTCAGAGACGATTGGGCTTGATCATAAAGCTCAGCTGGTTGTGGTGGGAGCCACGTTTCCGGGGGGCGTGGGAGAGGTCCTCAGCAAGGTGACTGACCTGGCCAGTATGGTGACCGTTAAAAGCCGCATGCTACATCATCTCATGCCACATGTAAAGCAGACGTTTCTCAGGATCAAAGGTGCAGACAAGATTCTAGAGCTTCATCAAGCTCTGAAGAAAGCTGAACTGGAGCATAAAGGCATTCTGGTGTTCTGTAACTCTGCTTCTACTGTCAACTGGCTGGGCTATTCGCTGGAGGAGATGGGTGTTCGTCATATGAGACTCCAGGGAGAGATGCCTGCAACTATGAGAGAGGGAATTTTCAGGAACTTTCAAAGAGGGAGTGTTGATGTTCTGATATGCACTGACATAGCTTCAAGAGGTTTGGACACACAAGGGGTTGGACTTGTTGTCAATTATGACTTCCCAGAGACCCACACGGATTACATCCACCGGGCAGGGCGCGTGGGTAGAGCAGGTGGCTCCGGGGGAGGGGAGGTGCTGAGCTTTGTTACTCACCCGTGGGATGTGGAACTTGTGCAGAGAATAGAGACAGCAGCCAGGAGGAGAACATCTTTACCAGGAATGGAGTCAGAAATTCGGAAACCCAACAATACAACTGATGTCAAAGAAATGTAGAAAAACAAATAATTGATTAAAGTATGCTCTACAAATCATCCTTATAAAAAATATTGTATTTGTTATTTTATTTTTGTTGTTTTCAACCTTTAAAATAAAAATTTTGAAAGAACGTTTTGCCTTAAAATTTCTATTCACATTTAATGGGATGGTTCACCCAAAAAGATAATTTTGTCATTTATGTCATTCTAAACCTGTGTGACTTCCTCTTTGTAGAACACAAAAGGTTTTTTTTTTTTTTTGGACCCCCATTGACTCATTTGACCTAAAGCTTCTGTACACATTTGTATTAGACATCTTAAAGGGTTAGTTCACCCAAAAATGAAAATTCTGTCAATTTCTCATCCTCCTGTCATTCCAGACCCGTAAGACCTTCATTCATCTTCGGAACACAAATGAAGATATTTCTGATGAAATCCGAGAGCTCTCTGATCCCTCCATAGACAGCAATTTAATTAACACTTTCAAGACCCAGAAAGGTAGTAAAGACATCAATAAAATGGTCTATGTTACTCCACTGGTTCAACCTTAATGTTATGAAGTGACGAGAATACATTTTGTGTGCAAAAACAAACAAAAATAATGACTATATTCAATAATTTCTTCTGTGTCAGTCTCCTACGCTGTTGATGTAGTGTAAACAGTGCAGCGCTTCCGAGTTCTATGGCAGAATGGTGACTCACCATTGGCTAGCTCCTGTGTCAGCATCACACGAATGTGACGTGCTCACCTGAACCGCTTCGGCCAATGGTAAGCTGGCGTTCTGACGTAGTGCTGCGAAAGTGCTGCACTGTATTTACTTGAAGAGATTTTTGAATAAAGGCGTTATTTTTGGGAGGGTTTGTGCACAAAATGTATTCTTGTTGCTTCATAAAATTAAGGTTGAACCACTGGAGTCACATGGACTATTTTAACAATGTCTTTCCTACCTTTCTGGGTCTTGAAAGTGTTAACCGTATAAGTGGTGCTAAGACAAAAACTCATTTAAATGGCAAAGTTGTCAGTTGTCCTGTTTTATTGGTTGATGTTTGTTTATTTGCGTTATTTCAGTGCGGCTAATGGCTATCTTTTGCTTAATGGGATTGAATGTGAGAGAGAGGTCTGAAAGTGAGGCTGCACGCTTCACTACCAACTGTTTATTATCACGGCACAACAGGAGGGTTGCCATGAGATAAATTTGAACTTTGCAGCAGTGTTATTGAGAAGAGGGTCTTTCATAACATTGATTAGAGAAGACATAAACAGGGAGCTGTGAGCTTCCTTGATGGGCTCATTTTGAAGAAATAGCAACCTGGCCAAGCAGAACTACACTCTTATGAAGTAAATATACAAGTGGGTATTTTTTTCAAGTCCATTTTGTGAGATTTATGCTTTCTCTAATGTATGAAGGACAGACAAACATCACGCATATGCTCTTGACATGCATTTGGAGAGTGACTCTTAGTGCTATTGACTGTACATCAATGTTTTGGCTTTGAAATGCAAAAAGACTTTTGGGTTAAATTGTGCTCTCCATAATTGTGCTCTTTTCCATCTAAAAGTTTTGGTTAATCAGAAATGCAGAAGGAGATACTTTTGGTAAAAGAAGTATTGGAAAAAAAGGATGCTTACTTTAGGCTATGTGGATCTTCATCTGCTTTTTTTCATGATAGAGATATTTGGTGTAAAATGTATAGAGAATGAGGATACATATCTATAGGTGTTAATGACCCAAAGTATGTTCTAGGCACAAGAAAAAACAAAAAGTTCTAATAATTAGACATTTATTCTGGTTGTAATTTATTTCAAGAAATCTTTATATAGAAGGCATTGAAAATTCAGGTTGCTAGTAATTCCAAAATATTTGATAACTTTTGTCAGGCATTGTCTAAAAATAATTTGACTCAATTTTCGTGTCTAGAAAAAGTTATAGAATTTCTAATGAAATCCGTGTGATACAGCACTCAAAAGATTAATTTAGCTGCATCTAATTGTGATTTGAAAAAAAAATAATAATAATATTTGAGAAAAGTGATGTGCTTTGAAACTGACAATGTCTGAACAAGTTAACCTTGTTATTAATGATTTTTCTGAGCATGATTTAGCATCACCAGATTCTGGATATTTTCATTACTCACCTGGGAGTTCTTCCAGTGTAAAACTTTTTTTATTTTATTTTTATTATTTTTTTATAATTACGGTTCACTGCCAGACCTATAGTGCTGACACTATGTGAAATGCAGCACTGTTTATAAATGTATTCAAATATACATCATATACTTAAAAATAAAATAAAAGAAAGTTACCAGTCTGTATTTTGACTTGGTCATCACCTACAGCACTGTGTTATCATTTGTAGTACTATTATATCACATTATAGTGAGAGCTTGCTTGTAATGGAGATGTATTCCACAAGGATTAAAGGCATGAGTGATGGTAGCATTTTATGCTGTCATATTCACCAGACAGGAACCTGACCTGCTGGAAAATGTGCCATCCTTTTTTTCATCACTCCATAGGGAAGTTTTAAATTTTGAGACTCAAAAAATAAATAAATAAATAAATAAATAAAATAGTGTTTATAAGAGCTTTTGTCCTGACATCTCACAGAGAGCCACGAGTAATAGACTGGTAAGAGATGCATACACACACACACACACACACACACACACACACACACACACACACACACACACACACACACACACACACACACACACACACACACACACACACACACACACACACACACACACACAATTTCCACTGGTCTTTTGTTTAGGACACTCACCAGTCTATGTCAAACAGTTAACCATCAGGATACAGATAGCTATCCTTTTAAAACAATAAGCCACTTTAAACAATAACTTACTAGTAAAGCACCAGAAATCTTAAACATACAGTTTTATTGTTCATTGAATTAGATGTTTTTATTATTTGAATTCCTAAGAGGTAAACCTTCAATAGTATTTTCTTTTATAAGACTGGACATAAGACACATAAACAAATGTCACCAAATATATAATTACAGCATACAAGTAAATATTGAGGTTTATGGCAGGTTTATACTGAGACTAAAATGTGTTTAAGCAGCACAGTTCATTCACAAACACAGCCATGTTCTTTAAGAGTGATTCTTTCAAACATATTCAAAAACTCTTATAATAATTATATTTTTAAATGAATATCTACATAGGTTTTAATTCTTTTGGTCAATAATAATTGTATTAAGTTGTATCAAATGATTAATTTAAATGTTAGTACATAGTAGTTAAGGCCACCTAATATAAAGTGAGTCCATTATTTTCAATAACATTAAATACACATTAAACGGTAAACATAAAAACTGTAATAAAACAACATTTCAAATGACAAACACTATTTACACTTAAATAGTTTTTAAGCAAATGCTTTTGATATACATGGATTGAGATATACATGGATTTTTACTTCTCATGCTACTTTTCATTTTTACTGTCCATGTTAGTCAAACCTTCTTGAATGTGATCCATGCACTATGCTATGATCCAGAAACAACGACACAAATGTTTGGCAAATTTTTTAAACAGTGCTGATATCTCTTAAATGTTTTGAGTCACATGTTAGTGGTGGAATGTGTCATGGAAAAGTTTTCCATGCGAATGCGCACCACTTTCTCCACAGGCGGAGGGGAGTAAAAAAAGTGGCAAGTGAAGACTTGCTTGCAGGCTTTTCTAAAGTTTTCAGAGAGGAAAGCGTAAAGAATGGGGTTGACACAGGAGTTTCCATAGGCCAGGCAGTGAGAGATGATGCGAAACGCAAAGGAAGCATCATTCAAGGGAAACTGGCCGAACTCCACCCACATAGCGATAATGTGGTGCGGCATCCAGCAGATGAGGAACGCAGCGACAACCAACAACACCGTCTGAGCCGTCTAGAGAACACAGAAAAAGAGAGAAATAAGTTGGTTAATAATACCTCACATGACCTGATTTTTTTCTTCAGATATACAGAATCAAATATTCTTTAAATAATTGACAGAGTTTTAAAAGGTGTTGTGAAAGTTATTCTGTAAAAGGTGCTGGTCTTTTTTAATAGATGACAGAATTATTGAGGCTCACCAGAGCGTATGATTCAGACTCTGTTGTTACCGTAACTGAGACAAGGATCCCTGTACAGTATATGGGCTGGGAATCAAATGTTGGACAAGACTACTGAAGGCCACAGCTCAAGACTGTTCTGGCAGCAGGTGGTTTGGGTCGGGTTTTCACTGAATTGTTTTCCATAATGGGATTTAGTGGAGGCCGAAGTGGGAAGAGTGTGGTGAATTCTTCCTTGTTTCTCAACCTGGATCCAAACTGTTTTTTGATACAAGGCAGATGACACCCAGTGAACCTTTTTGTAGGCTTGATAATGCGTACCTCATCCTGCGACAGATGAAGCAACGCATCCTTTGAGTGGGCAGGTAAAGCTCCACACCAAAAGATGATTGATGAGAGCAGAATGAACTCAATTATGATACTAAAATTACCAGTAATGTGTAGTGGGAAGAGATGCATCCTCTAATGGATGTTATGTAGTCGCTCTGTTTAAAATCTATAAAATAAATGGTGCCTGGCATTTTGAATGATGCTGGAAGAGAGGCTGAAAGGGACGGCAATTTTCTGAAGATTACATTCAACTTTGTGCAGCAGGTTGTTTTTGCCCCACCAGGAAAGCAGATATTCAACCTTCCACCAATACATGAACTCATTAGCAGAGATAAGACCAGTCTATAGCTGGCACTGGCCATGTGGAGAGCATCTGCCTAGCAGAAATCACAGCCCACACATTGAGATTTGCTTAAGGTTAAGTATTGCTTGTGATAGTATAATTCTGAGTAAAGCAACATTAGCAAAGTTAGGATAAACATATGCCAATATAGATTATATTCAATATATTTGGCAGATTTCCAACACTTCCAATGGTAGAACATCAAAATGAAAAATGCACAAGATTTGGATACTTAAAACTAGGGATGCACCGATACTGATACCAGTATTGGTATCGGGCCCAATACTGCGCTTGTATACTTGTACTCATTAAAATGCGCTGATACCAACAACCGATAGCACGCAGTAACCGATATCAGTACAGTGCTTGTGACAAAGAAACACAGACAACAGAGCAAACAGAGACCAGAATGGATACATCAGAGAAGGATGTCTATGAAGTAAATGTATTGAATTAATAGAATGTTAATCAAACTAAATATTTACACCTATATAGCTGTTGTGCGATAGCTGATAATCAAAAAGCAGAGTGTATTGAGCGCGCAGGTGCACAGACGTGCATGCTAGTTGAGCGCACATCCCTTTTACACAGACGTCGCTGAAAAGTTTGTAGTTCAGTCAATAGCAAAGAAGGTAAAACGGGGTACATACAACTAATATTAAATGACGGTAAAAAGAGAGAGCGTGCACACTTAGGTTGCATGCTCTTGATTACTGTTCACTCACTCAGCACACATGTATCATTTGGATTAAAACTAAATAATATAATAATCCATATAATCAAGTAAAAACTTGAACTGCTGCATGATTCATGCATAACGTGTGGTTCCCTACATTATTTGTTCGTTTACACACATCCGAAGTGTGCGCCCAGAAAGCTGCATCTCAGATAGTGCTTGAATACTGCACTGAATTCTTTTTCCAAGTCTTCTTGCTCTTGAACTGATAAATTCACACAAACGTATGTAAAAACAGCAGTTTTTGTGAGTATCCTAGTAAACATAGTTGGTTATGTCTTGTGTTTTATTTATCAACTGTTTACATTCACATAAGTGTAACTGTGTATATTGGATCTGTGTTTTCAGTCCTAAAGTGACAGCAGCTTAAAGCCGCAGTCCGTAAGTTTTGCCTCTTTGTCGCCATCTCTGTTTGAAACCTGCAATTGCAGTTATTTGCGGCATCATCATCTTTACATGGGTTGTGCATTGGCACGGCTCCTCAGCACAGATGAATTTAATGTTTTGAGGAGTATGTGTGGCTGGCTGTCAGTCCCTGCACCCACTGGTGTGAATACTGTACTTCGGAATCACAGATTCGACATCTTGGAAGTATGACCAAAATAAGAATTTTCACCGGAAAATGTCATCTGAACAAGTAACATGTCTGCCACTTTTGTTCTGACCAACTGAGAAAAAAAAGCATTACAATAACGGTGATTAAATCTAATGATCACTTAGCTCATAATCACATAAAACTGTGCAAATTATTATTATTGTTATACTTTGTTCTCAAATTGTTAAATGTTAACAACATCAGCATTGCGTGACTATGTGTATTTATTATTTGACAATTTCTGTCAGTCTAATCTTTTGCTTTTGACTACGGATAAATCTCCAGTTGACACTGATGATTGTCGTTTGGTCCTTTCTGGGTTTCAATCCACCATTCAAAATGATAAGATAAATTTTTCCAGCTGCTGTGAGAAAAGGCTATAAAGGATCCGCCACCTGCAGCATCCTCACATGCCAACTAGCCGGACTCCTCCTTTATGTATACAGACCTGACGTAGCCTACCACTTAAATTATAACACATTATTTCAGGCTTATCGGTGTGATTTGGGCTAAGGTAAGGAGATAGTTTTAAACACTGGCTGGTTATGTACTGCTCAATCATTAATTTTGGATCATTTTTAACCAAAAATGGACTGCAGCTTTAATAAACCTGCTGGTGTGTTTTTAATGTTAATCAAACAACAAAAGGACAAATAAATCAATCATTGCTCTTGACTTAATTACTTTTGTAACTTTAATAAAGAATTTATATTTATTCTTATGTCAAATTCTGTACCTGAAAAGCATAGGTTTTGAAGTAAGACTTTGTTGAATAAAACCTGGTCTGGTCCAGGTTTATTAGCTGAGGGAGGAATGATTCAGGTCTTCTTGCTAAAAGCTTGGAGAGCAGCTTACAGTCTACATTTAACAGGCTCACAGGCCTGTAAGAGCCGCATTTGTCAGAAGGTTTGTTTTTTTTTGGTTTTTTCGCAATCAATGATATATAAGCCATGTTTAGCGTAGCAGGTTTAACTTAACCCTTCTTAAATGAATCAATGTACATCTCTGTTTTTTTTTTTTTAGAACTCCAGGCCAAAACCATAAGGACCCGGAGCCTTACCACCTTTCAAAGACTTAATTGCCTCTAGCACTTAAGCTTATTCAGGCTTATTCAGGTCTGCCTGTTGCTCAGATATGCTAGGGAGTTTGATTCAGTTTAAAAAAGAATTATACGAATCAATTGAGACACTAGTCTCTGACGAGTACAACTTCTGATAAGACCTCATAGTCTCATAATGGTGTTAATTTGTTTTGAATCACCTTGCAATCTTTGATGAAATCATGCTTGCCTCGTTCCTGCCTCTGGCTAATCGTGCTAATAAGCGGCCTGGCTTATTGTCGTATTCTGTCGCAAACAGCATTGAAGTCTCCGCTTTCCTAGTCAAGATTTGATTTAAGGCTGAGCGCGCTGCATCTAATTCTTTCCGCAAAACCCGTGAGGGGTTATTAATAAATGTATTCTCTAAATTCTTAACCAGGGTTTCTAACTCAAGTTGTTTTTCTAAAAGGCTCTTTTCCATGCTGCATAAGATATTATTGACCCCCTAATATAAGCCTTCGCTGTTTCCCAAAGAAGAGATGGATCTATATCAGGCTGTTTGTTGGTTTCCATAAAAAACACCCATTCCTTCTCAAGAAACTCCAAAAATGTAGGGTTACTAAGCAGCAATGATTGTAATCACCAATGACGAGATGCAGGGTTAAAATAAGGAGGAAAGATGACTGCAGAGACTTAGTTATGATCCGATATAGTACACATACCCATAGTGCAATTTTTAACTCTATTCATGATCTGTCTGGACACAAACACAGTCTATTCTAGAGGACATCTTATGCGGGTGCGAATAAAACGTAAAGACTCCAACTTTAGGGTTTATGATTCTCCAAGCATCAAGCAGGCCCAAATCTTTACAAAGTTTGCTCAATTTAATGGCCAGTCTTGAAGCTGCTTTATTGCAGCTTAGGTGGATTTAAAGGGTTGAGTGCACAGTTAAAGTCTCCTCCAATATTTACGTTCAAATGTGTTAGGGGCATACACACTTCCGATAAGGACTTTCTCTCTCTCTCCAAAAAGCTGGCCTAAAATAAAAATGTAACCTCCTCCTGTATCTTTTATCATATCCTCAAACCTGAAATTTAGCTTCTTCTGAATTAAAATTGCTACACCCCTACTGTGAGAATTAAAGGAAGAACTGAAAACCTGACCCACCCATCCATCCTTGTCTGAGCTTCCAGTGCTGTTTCAGTCAGATGGATTTCCTGTAGAATAGAATAGCAAATGAGCCTGTTCCTTTTTAAGGTAAGAGATGATTTTTTTTGTCTCTTAAATTACATGGTTGACCCCTTTAACATTTAATGTGACCATCTTAATATCACTCATAACCTACCACCAATAAATTATATGAGTAGCTTAGACTGAAGAGACAACTGAAATTTGGATTCAGAGAAGGTATGATAGGCACTGAAAAAGCAAAATGAGAAAAAAAAAAGAAAGAAGAAAAGTCCTGATGAATGATGACTTTCTGTCCATCCACCTCCAGATAACGCTTGACCTTTATAGCAGACATTATGCGTTGCTTGTCGGCAAAATTATGGAGTTTAATCAGCACTGGTCTGTGTCGATAATCGTCGGCAAAAACATTATTTTGCTTACCCCATTGGCAGATTATTTTGCTTATTTTAAGCAAAAACTCACTTAATTTTGAGTTATTTTCCCCCAAAACAAGACAATAATTTTTGCTTGTCTAGTAAATGCTTCTTAAATGTAAGAATTTTTAGATATTTGGACTGGAAACAAGACAAAAATACTAAGTAAGAAAAGCATTTTTTTGCAGTGCATGTACCGCCATCATGTAAATCAGCATCGGCGGGTCTGCTCCACAGATTTCGTTGGCTTTTTTCATTCAGGAAAGTGCCTCTGTCCTTGCTAGACATGTTGCTGCAAAATATAACCTCAGACTGATGTAAAATTAATTTGTCTAAATTTAATTTGAAAAATGTCGAAAGATACGGGAGCTAGGCTTCCGTGCACCCTCTCATCTCCATGATGTCATCAACCCCCATTGCGGTTTCTAAATCATGTCATCTTTCTCCCTTGGTGTCTGTTAGAAAACTGTTAAAAGAAAATACTCAAACTGTTCCAAAGATACACTACACATCAATATCTCTTTTCAATGCGGATGGAGTGCTGCGTGCTGTGACTCCATGTTGCTTTAGGCGCACCATTCTGCGCAAGGAATGTGCATAAGGGCTTTGCCACTCTATACTGGAGCCTTTCATATTATAATACTTGCGCAATAAAAGATTATTGACAGCCTATCTATCATATGTTGTCTCATAAATAAGCTGCGCTATACATTTAAAAGGAATGTATTTTTATTTTAGTATATATAAATATATTTGCTTGTTTTTCACAATATAAAAAAACAATGTGGAACATTTTACCTTTTATTTGTTTCCCACTAAATGTTAAGATTTTAGAAATTTTTTCTAGAATAACTTTTGCTGCTGAATTATCCACTAACCTAATTTATAATAGGATTTTTTTTTTTTTTTTTTTGCCATAGATTATGAATATAGCCTCTTACTGTGGCAGTTTAAATCTTTGCAAATAAATATCTTCAGAAATTTGTTTTGACTGAGATGGTTGGGCGTTTTAAATTTTCAATTCCTCAAAGGGGCCTGTGTGTGAGAGCGCTTGATTCTTTGGTGGGGAGGTTTAACCACCAGGGTAAGAGGGCCTGGTCCATGGGAAATCACCCAGGGGCGACGCCCCCTCCCCCTGTGGAAATAGGCCTGCCACCACAGATGGAAAAAAAATCCTAGAGGAAACACTGTATTTGCTAAACAAATTAAATTATATATGATTCATATTCTTTTGGTTTCACTACCTAATATATTAAAAAATTGCAAATGCAATGAAAATAAAGGTCTCGGTATCGGGCGAGTACCAAAAATGAAAGTATTGGTATCAGTGCATCCCTACTTGAAATGGATAATGGATGGAGACAGGCAGAAAAATAGAAATAGACCACTAGGAGGATAGGAGCTTTACAGAATTATTTACTTTCGGTTTCTTGGCTGTACCTGTGAAAACCTGTGCTACATTTGAGAGCTATAAAAGGTACATGTTTGGTGGAGCAAATACACGACAGCTACTTCTCACATAAACAACAAAATAGCAACTTCCTGCTTGACTTCAGTATCACTCGGGGCAGACATGGTTTTCATCAGAAACACAGCTGGAGATATTACAGGATAGGATTAGATTAATGTAAATAAACATTACGATCATTTGAACGGTCATTTCATTTTACTTTAATCTCTCCCTTCAATGCTCATTCACAAATTTTATTTCTGAGGTGTGCACCACTGAATAATATTATTATTTCCATGGCAATGCGTCATGCTTGTCATGTGACACCCACAGTGGCACTGTATGACAGATGTATCACTTTTTAGTTTTTTCTTTATTATTCAAAATATTCACAAACTTGTTAGCAACATCATCAACAACCTGATATTCTGATTCTCAAATATGTGGAAGTTAATGTGTTTTGTTGTTTAAAAACGAAACGATATAATTGTGTTAGCTGATAACACGCAATGGGCGCTGCCATGTTAGTTCACACTGCAGATCAGATGTCAATTCATCCACTTCTCCCAGTAAGTGGCAGGTAAAGTGGGACAAAAATAGAGTAAATATGATAGTTACTTACACAATGTGTATCTGATATGAATAAACACGTTGTCAAATTATAATTGAAAGGACTATAAATGTATTGTTTTGTTAGCACTTATGTGTATTTAAAAGTCTGAAACCTAAAATAAAGATTATATGGTTAAAAAACACTGAATAGTTGTGATATATGACAGCGTTGAGCACGTCCGTTTCTGGCTCAGCGTCAGCCAAAGCACATTTTGAATTTAGCAGTTCTTCATGTGATGCTCTAAACGTTCTAATCACACCGGTGTGATCGTAAGCTCCAGGGACCAGCCTAGACTGATCACACAGCGTTAAAGGGCATAGTTCACCCAAAAATCTAAATTCTGTCATCATTTTGTCCAGTTTGGTGTAAAGAATTAGGTGAGGTCTCAAATGCAGGGGATGGGCTTTATTTAAAACGGCAAAAATAAGTATGGTCATAAATAGTCATTAAGACTTCACTTATTTAATTACGGATTTAAAAATTTTTTTAAACATCTCTTGAATGAATGATTCAATGACAAATACATTTTTAAATAGTCAATTGTTGTACTGGTGTAATGATTTAATTGATCTTATTTGAAGTCAAGTTAATTTCAAATGGTGATTCAATCTAATTTAAATCACTACCGTAGACATCAGTGTTCATATCTGAACTATAAACTAATTCCAGTACTTCTGTGATAAATTGAATTATTGTAACAGAGATATAATTCTCTGTGGTTGAGAAGACATACTTTTTGTGAAGCTGGGTCAGTGCCAACTCAGATCTAAATGTTTGCTGTGATCGCACTTGTTAAAGGTTTAACACACATAGCCGAATGTCATTTGGGAACGAGATCGCGTGGGTGTTTGAATCAAGATTTTGATCTTTTAGGGTCAATTGTCAGTGGTCAGTTTAATCTGGATCAGAATGATCTGGATTTGGAAACCCCATGTTTTGCTATCCAGGATCAGGTAATCTATCTTACTTTTGTGCCGGTTTTTCAAAGCAAAATTGGATTGGATCACCCCATTTTCAAGATTTAATTCAATCCGATAGCCGAAATCCAACCAGATTACTTTTGAACAACTGGCTCTTAACGATTAATTGTGCATCTCTAGTCTCTAACTTTCTCATTGACACGCATAACCATAATGACACCACCCACTGCAGAAATATCTAAGGAATTAAGGTGAAACACAAGCTGCGCACCATGGGAAGGCCTCAATATCTTTGTCCACAACACTTTATCAAACAATGAGCAAAATGTATACACACACTAATACTAAAATACACACACTCTACTTTCTTAAATTTGATGACTGACCTTAACCGTCTGTTTCACAAACACCAGGAGAAAAAGAAAAAATACATTATGTGTGAATGTGTACATTTTTTGATGGTGTGAATGGATAGCAGAAAATAATGGGTGGCTAATAGCAGCTCTCACACAGATTCAAACATAATTACTGTTATTTCCCCTCTGCCACCATCCACAAAACTAACTGTCAGAACCCTGGGCAAAGGAAAACAAGTTGTTTATACAGCACAATTTGTGAAGGTAACAGTTTTTAGCCTGTTACTATGGGCTGAAAGGGTTTTGTCACTGGTCAGACACCTGCTGTGACCTCCACTGTTAGCAATTATGTTTCAGTTCTCTTGTCCTTGGTCTCTACCTTGGTCGTCTAGCTTTCTCTTAATAGACTTTTGCTCCCCCTCACATAATTTTCTTCCCAATTATCTCACTTTCCCTGTCTCCTTCACTTGCATCACATTTGAGTGTTAACCTTCAAATATATGCTACTCTACTGAGATAAGACAGTAAGTCTATCTGCATAAGCTGCATATAATCCACTTACATGAAAATGAGAAACATCTTTGACAACACCTTAATGCTCCAGTTCAGAAGCATTTGAATTAGAAAGTGAGAGAATGAACTATACTGAATTGGACTGCTAACAACTACTTATTTTAGATGTACTATCAAGAACCCTGTCTATATCGATGACAAATAGGGTGGGTTTCAAAAACCAGAGAAAATGTATAATATGTCCCTAGTTATGGTAGTTTTGGCTGTGAGTAAATGTATTTAATCAATCTATGTCTGGATCATGATCTTGTTAATAGAGATGCATCGTGACGCACCAGGGACCATAGATAGCCGATTTTCCACATTTGGCCCGGACCGGTTGGTCAGTCTCACATCTTTCTGATTCCGAGCTGGTCCATTTTGTTGCAAGCGGCACAGGCAATAATAACAGCTGCACATTCTCGCTCTCTTCTCTCCAGCGGCTAAGTGACACACAGCTATGAGATCACTGAGGTGTGGACATCTGTATTTTCCTGAGGTGTATATAATGAAGGTTGCGAAAGAATTGCCTATTATAGTACTAACTTTACTTTAGTGCTGCAAGAATATTGAAAATCATCTCATCTGAGCTACATCTGCAGTCTATCACCGATCGTCAATGTCAAAATATTTGAGATGACCAATCAAATCAAAGTAGGTGGGCTTTATGTTCACAGAAGCTGCTGAGCGTGAATTCCATCACTTGACACTTAAATGGTCATAAACTGAGATAAGATGTAAGTGTCAGGGTTGGGGTGAGATGAAGGGAGTGAGGACTCAAGTGCAGGAAGGAGGATGGTATTTATTTAAATAATAATATAAACACAAACAAACAAACAAAATAAATAAAAAATAATATCAAACTACAACTTACGAACACAAAGAGCAGGGTACCATAAGGCAAAATGGAAGTACATGACAGGTAACAGAAGACAACAATCCAACACAAGACTGCAAACACAAGGAGACGAAATAGGGACCAAACAAGGCACGTAACGAGGGAGGACAGGTGGGGCAAATTAAACAATGATCAGATAACAAGAGGGGTTGGGTCAACACAATAGACAGGAGAGCACATGGCATGACAAGCCATGTGCTCACACCAAACATGACAAACACAAGCACATAGCCAGCAAAGACAAATACCAGCCATGTGCTTATATAAAAGACAAGACGGACATGTGACAATAAGTGGCTTAACTAAACGTCATATTTGACAGCTGTTTTAGGATAGAAATGGTAAATGACCAACAAAAATAACCTTTTGTCTGTCTAATTTCGCCATTTTGACGTGATTCGGACAAGAAACATTAACAGTGTTTTCATCATATTAGCATAAGATTAATAATGAATGTGTACACATTGTGAATGAATTTAATAAACTTAGTAACCTAGCTTTCCTTGTAACCTTCAGTAAATGAACGTGCCTCTAGAAAATGATTAAAACAAAACAAATATCAGTTAACCCTATGTTTTACTTTCTTCACTGATGAAAATGAAAAGACTATCAGTTAAAGCTCAGCTTTAGGAGGGAAAGAGACAGAGCACGATAACGAGACAGAGAAAAGAAAGAGATGGAAATGAGGAGAGAGCAGGCATTGATTAATAAACTGACATGGTTTTAAAGCCATTTCTTATCCAATATTTTGGCCTACGCACACCTTGGCAATAGATTTGGCATTGGCTAGTAAATTTTGTTTGTTTACTCGCCAGACTGATAGATTTATTTTATTTTATTTTGGTGCTGTCAAATCGATTAAAATAAAAGTTTATTTACATAATGTGTGTGTGTGTGTGTGTGTACTGTGTATAATTAATCGCCTTCAGAACTGCCTTAATTCTACGTGGCATTGATTCAACAAGGTGCTGAAAGCATTCTTTAGAAATGTTGGCCCATATTGATAGGATAGCATCTTGCAGTTGATGGAGATTTGTGGGATGCACATCCAGGGCGCAAAGCTCCCGTTCCACCACATCCCAAAGATGCTCTATTGGGTTGAGATCTGGTGACTGTGGGGGCCATTTTAGTACAGTGAACTCATTGTCATGTTCAAGAAACCAATTTGAAATGATTCGAGCTTTGTGACATGGTGCATTATCCTGCTGGAAGTAGCCATCAGAGAATGGGTACATGGTGGTCATAAAGGGATGGACATGGTCAGAAACAATGCTCAGGTAGGCTGTGGCATTTAAACAATGCCCAATTGGCACTAAAGGGCCTAAAGTGTGCCAAGAAAACATCCCCCACACCATTACACCACCACCACCAGCCTGCACAGTGGTAACAAGGCATAATGGATCCATGTTCTCATTCTGTTTACGCCAAAATTCTGACTCTACCATATGAATGTCTCAATAGAAATCGAGACTCATCAGACCAGGCAACATTTTTCCAGTCTTCAACTGTCCAATTTTGGTGAGCTTGTGCAAATTGTAGCCTCTTTTTCCTATTTGTAGTGGAGATGAGTGGTACCCGGTGGGGTCTTCTGCTGTTGTAGCCCATCCGCCTCAAAGTTGTGCATGTTGTGGCTTCACAAATGCTTTGCTGCATACCTCGGTTGTAACGAGTGGTTATTTCAGTCAAAGTTGCTCTTCTATCCGCTTGAATCAGTCAGCCCATTCTCCTCTGACCTCTAGCATCAACAAGGCATTTTTGCCCACAGGACTGCCGCATACTGGATGTTTTTCCCTTTTCACACCATTCTTTGTAAACCCTAGAAATGGTTGTGTATGAAAATCCCAGTAACTGAGCAGATTGTGAAATACTCAGACCGGCCCGTCTGGCACCAACAACCATGCCACGCTCAAAATTGCTTAAATCACCTTTCTTTCCCATTCTGACATTCAGTTTGGAGTTCAGGAGATTGTCTTGACCAGGACCACACCCCTAAATGCATTGAAGCAACTGCCATGTGATTGGTTGATTAGATAATTGCATTAATGAGAAATTGAACAGGTGTTCCTAATAATCCTTTAAGTGAGTGTATAAGAATTGTGCATTTTCACACTCGAGTTTACGGTACGTCAGATACAGGCACACTGCACATCCGTTGAGCTGAACTGAAATAGATCTCTTGTATGAGGCGCCATACTTGACAAAAGCAAAGCGAATGCCGTGAGAGAGAGCGAGAGCGCACGAGAAAGATCAAGTGTGTTCAAGTGAGAGAGCGACAGTGCGTGAGAAAGAGAGGCTGAATCTGAAATCACCCCTAAACCGTCAAATCACTATTCCCTACTTTAGTCCACTAATACAGTTCACTTGAAGGAGTGAATGAAAACAAGTGAGTGAATTCGGACAGCCGCTGAGTGTACATCGTTTGTACTCTTGTTATCACGGTGCAATGTGGGATATAATGAGTGCTCTCAATAATGTCCATTATGGTTTCTGACACCACTACAAATGGCTGTCCCCTCAAATAGTGCCCTATTTAAGGGTATGGGGGCGATTTCGGATTCAGCCAGAGTGTGTCCGAGCGAGAGAGCGACAGTGCGTGAAAAAGACAGAGTGTGTCCGAGCGAGAGAACTTTTTTTTTTTTTTTTATTAAATTTTCCAAATAAACATACAATGACATTTAACATCAAACAAAAAACAAACAGAAATTGGGGAATACGCATAACAGATCTTACATTGTGCAAGGTAAAACATACAATTTTGCAAATTCATATTGAAAAAAAGTAAAGACTTATATTTTATTCACAATAGAATATAGATAATACATCAAATGTTGAAAGTGAGACATTTTGAAATGTCATGCCAGATACTGGCTCATTTTGGATTTCATGAGAGCTACACATTCCAAAAAAGTTGGGACAGGTAGCAATAAGAGGCCGGAAAAATTAAATGTACATGTAAGGAACAGCTGGAGGACCAATTTGCAACTTATTAGGTCAATTGGCAACATGACTGGGTATAAAAAGAGCCTCTCAGAGTGGCAGTGTCTCTCAGAAGTCAAGATGGGCAGAGGATCACCAATTCCCCCAATGCTGCGGCCAAAAATAGTGGAGCAGTATCAGTTTCTCAGAGAAAAATTACAAAGAGTTTGAAGTTATCATCATCATCTACAGTGCATAATATCATCCAAAGATTCAGAGAATCTGGAACAATCTCTGTGCGTAAGGGTCAAGGCCGGAAAACCATACTGGATGCCCGTGATCTTCGGGCCCTTAGACGGCACTGCATCACATACAGGAATGCTACTGTAATGGAAATCACAACATGGGCTCAGGAATACTTCCAGAAAACATTGTCGGTGAATACAATCCACCGTGCCATTTGCCGTTGCCAGCTAAAATTCCATAGGTCAAAAAAGAAGCCACATGATCCAGAAGCACAGGCGTTTTCTCTGGGCCAAGGCTCATTTAAAATGGACTGTGGCAAAGTGGAAAACTGTTCTGTGGTCAGACCAATCAAAATTTGAAGTTCTTTTTGGAAAACTGGGACGCCATGTCATCCGGACTAAAGAGGACAAGGACAACCCAAGTTGTTATCAGCGCTCAGTTCAGAAGCCTGCATCTCTGATGGTGTGGGGTTGCATGAGTGCGTGTGGCATGGGCAGCTTACACATCTGGAAAGGCACCATCAATGCTGAAAGGTATATCCAAGTTCTAGAACAACATATGCTCCCATCCAGACGTCGTCTCTTTCAGGGAAGACCTTGCATTTTCCAACATGACAATGCCAGACCACATACTGCATCAATTACAACATCATTGCTGTGTAGGAGGAGGATCCGGGTACTGAAATGGCCAGCCTGCAGTCCAGATCTTTCACCCATAGAAAACATTTGGCGCATCATAAAGAGGAAGATGCGACAAAGAACACCTAAGACAGTTGAGCAACTAGAAGCCTGTATTAGACAAGAATGGGACAACATTCCTATTCCTAAACTTGAGCAACTTGTCTCCTCAGTCCCCAGACGTTTGCAGACTGTTATAAAAAGAAGAGGGGATGCCACACAGTGGGAAACATGGCCTTGTCCCAACTTTTTTGAGATGTGTTGATGCCATGAAATTTAAAGTCAACTTATTTTTCTCAGTTTAAACATTTGGTATGTCATCTGTGTTGTATTCTGAATAAAATGTTGAAATTTGAAACTTCCACATCATTGCATTGTTTTTATTCACAATTTGTACAGTGTCCCAACTTTTTTTGGATCGGGTTTGTATATGAAACTTCCCAAGAAGAATAATTAGACTGAGTGTGTCCGAGAGCGAAGAATTTGACTTCATATAATGACGTGATCAGTCGTGATGTTTGCCACAGCAAGAATAGTAAATAATATTCTTTCAAGTCCAGTGCTACTTGAGAATATTGACATGGCTCAAGCTAAAGCAAATTACTGTGTAAGGAATTTTCCAAAGTCAAGAAACTCACTTCAGAAGGCCTTTATTAACCCCCCTGGAGCCGTGTGGATTACTTTTATAATGGATGGATACACCTGATGGATACGAACCTTTATTTATTAGTATTTATTTGTATTAAATATTTTAATCAGTATTCTGTCATTTCATTGTCAATCATTTTACTGTAATTATGTTTATGCTCAAAATGCTTAATAGTCAAAGTAGTTGACTGTCATTCTCCTCAATGCAGTGTGTGTTACTATTTAAGATTAATTAAATATCAACATTGTTACATTTATATTTTAAAAGACCGCATGGAATAAAAGCTCCAGCACAAAAGCAATCGTTTCCATCAGTCAAATTCATAAAAATAAAAAATAAAATTACAAAAAAAGTAAACTCAACAGATGAAATATGAAATACTCACTAAATATGAGGAAAGATAAAAATAAATAAATAAATAAATAAAATAACTCATAACTCAGGATAACTCATGTTAACGCTGAGAACATGATTCACTTTTTTAGTCAATTGGCAGCCATAAAATGTAGTGATCTGTGTTCTCATGAAACTAGTAGAGTAGAACGCGGGAGTAGTTCTGCAAGTAGTCCATAAGTAATTCCAATTATACAATAAAGAATATGTGCAACAAACAAATACAATGGATTAACCATTAGATAGACATATTTAGTATCGGCTTGACTGAGGTGATGCCAGAATTCTCTCGTGCACTGTTGACCGTGCTCATTTGGTCTCTCGCGCGCACTGTCAACTGCGCTCGCGGACACACTCGGGGTGGGTCTCAATCAGCTCCCTAGTTCAGTAATCAAGGCACTGATCAGGGAGTCAACCCATTGACTGGTTCCCTGATCAGTGCCCTGACTACTGAGCTGAATGAGACGCACCCTCAGTCTCTCCAACACACTGTCGCTCTCACGGCATTCACTTCACTTTTGTCAAGTATGGCGCCTCATACGCTTGACGGAGACTCGAAGAACGAAACTATGGCCCTGTCCCAAATGGCACACTTCATGTGCACTTTTGGTCTTGTGGACTTACAGACCGTAGGGTGTCCCATTCGTTACGCAAGACCCACTCGTGAGCACACTTCAGCTGAGACTGCAAGTTTGCGAGCTACGCAGAGGACTTCTATCCGGCAGTCAAAGTGGCATTACGTTGTGAAAGTGTGGACTCAGAGGAAGACCGTGAGGGTTTAGGGTGCCAATTGGGACAGGTCCATAGTTCACTCTCCGAGTCTCCATCAAGCGTATGAGGCACCATACTTAACAAAAGCGAAGCGAATGCTGTGCGTGAGAGAGACTGAGGGTGCGTCTCATTCAGCTCCCTAGTTCAGTAGTCAGGGCACCGATCAGGGAACCAGTCAATGGGTTGACTCCCTGATCAGTGCCCTGACTACTGAACTAGTTTGTTTGTTTGTTTGTATTTGTATTTGTTGCACATATTCTGCACATATTTTTAAGTGTTTTTTTCTTTAATTGCTAATGCAACCTTTTACACCACAGACTGAACAAAATTAAGCATTGCTTGGTAATTGGTTGACCTAAATTGTCATTATCTAATTGTGTACTTAAATTTAACAACTGACAGCTGATTGGTCTCAGAAAAAAAGGTACACCGCTGTCACTGGCGTGGTACCCTAAGGTACAAAAGTGAAAAGGTACATCTTGGTACCTTACTCACCCTAAATGGTACATATTAGTACCTCAAAAGGTACATATCGGTTTTGTACCTTAGGGTACTGCCCCAGTGACAGCAATGTACCTTTTTCTGACAGTGTGATCCATTACATACCTTTCTAATTAAAGTTATCTGACATTATCAAGATGAATTTGTTCTGACAGTTCTTGTCATATTTTATTACCATTTTCTAAACTATAGTGAATAAAACTTTGATAATGTGAGAAAATGTTGAAGGTGTTTGAAAAAATTTGTTTGACTATTTTGTATGTATAATAATTTTATATAAAATAAATCATTTTTACCAGTACTTTTACTTGAGTAGCTTTACCTTGATTCAAGTTTTTAAAAGCATCTATCCTACTCACTACCCACTTCTGACTGGCAAATTGAAATGTAATGCTAGAACTAAAAAGAGATGGATACAGAACAACATTTAGCTAGAGAGTACATTAACATTTGCAATGTAACATACTTAAAATTGCACTTTTATGTACTTGTGTTTGTGCTATGACCCTGATACCATTAGATCCTTTCAGCTCTGTGCACTAAAAAGAAAGGCATTCCTGCGTTTAAAAAGCTAGACGGAGCAGAACAGAACAAACCACACTCATCTGAAAACACATTTAAAAAATCTGAACTGTTTTTAACTCAACACAAGAGTCTTGTCATCTTTATCCATTGTTAAACCTTGCTTCAAAATAAAACTTACAACAACAATACAAATCATATTCTCTGTGGATTAAATTTCTTTCTACCGGCTTTACTTATTTATAGACACCTTCATTTCAAACCATTTGTCACTAAATGCTCTGAACACCGCAGGTACCATGAAGGTCAAAGGCCCAGAAGTGCACCTTTAATTTAACAGAACTGAGTGCTTACTATAAGAACCAGCTCACTCACAGATCCTTTCAGATTATAAATTAATACGTTTTTGTTTTAGATGTGACTGAAAGTGATGCATCTGGTTGGGTGAGTTGTTCACTCTTTTATTAGTCAATATATTTCCACCAATTTGACTTATTTTATGGGCAAAGAGCTGGCTATTATCATATTGACGGTTTTATCAGCCCATCACAGCAACATGGAAAGCCATTCCCTGATGTTTCACAGAAAGCTTTAGGATCTCAATGAGAACACTAAGAGATACTACCTCCCTCTGAGCCTTTACCTGCTGGTAAACTGTTACAAGCACGGCCCAATGCATGGTGGTCATTATATAAATGTAAAAATTTGAGCTCTCTGCAGACAAAAAACAAACAAACAAACAAACAAAAAAAACCTTGTTTTGATACACAGTACATCCTCTCGAGGCATCACACATCTCTATACTTCAATTACAAGTAAGCCTTTTCCTTACAGCATGCTGACTCCTTATGCCACAAAATGAGAAGTTAGCTTTGGCAGAAACATCAATCCATTGATCTCAAAGGAAATGGAATCCTTGCTGTGATGTGCAAGACCATTGTAATGGCTCTCCCTTTGATGTGGCTGCTATAGCTCAGACTCTTGTCTGTTGAGGAGTGAGTGTCCCTTGTTTCTGCTTTTATTACATTATGCACTCCAACACATCTTTCAACTTCACACTCTTAATCTTTAATCGGTGTCAAAACAACATTATCTAAAGCTTTACAAATGGTTTATCTCTTGGTATGACAGAGATATTAATGGTGTGAACAGTGTGTACATCATCGATGTACTGATCATCAGTGTATTAAACCTCAGAATTGTGAACACAATGTAATGTGAAAGCTAAACAAACTCAGTTCTGTTATTGTACGGCCACCTTTGATAGCAATTCCAGCTGCAAGTTAATATGCCACATTTACATTATATAGATTCTATCTTAGCAAAGTGTAAGTGCATTAAATCAGGGGTTTTCAAACTTTATGATGCCAAGGACCCCCACATATGATTAACCTTTTATGAGGGAACCCCTTCCTAAAATCCATCTCTATATTTTTATGTATGGAAAAAAAACATTAAAACTGTTAGATAATAGTAAATGTGACATTATAAATACAACATATTGTTTCCAAACTTAAATTGGCTATACTTGGATGAGGTGGAGCATCTAACATCATGGTGCCAGGACAACTGTCTCTCTCTGAATGTTGGCAAGACCAAAGAAATGATTGTGGACTTCAGGAAGAGACAGCAACGGACATACTCCCCCCTCATGATCAGCGGGTCACCAGTAGAGAGAGTGAGCAGCTTCAAGTACCTGGGCGTAAACATCTCAGAGGACCTGACCTGGACTGCTCACATTCAGACACAGGTGAAAAAAGCCAGGCAAAGACTGTACCACCTGCGCCAGCTGAGGAAATTCAGGGTTTCACCAGCTATCCTGAAAACTTTCTATTTAGGGGCAATAGAAAGTGTATTAACTCAGTGCATCACAGCATGGTATGGGAACAGCACCAGTCATGACCGCAAAGCCCTGCAAAGAGTTGTGCGCTTATCGTCCAAGTATGCAGTCTCATTGTTGTTGGAAACGAGGCCCAGGACAACAGTATCATCAGCAAATTTGATGATAGAGGTGGAGCTGTGTGTGGACAAACAGTCATGCGTGTAGAGAGAGTAGAGCAGGGGACTCAGGACACAGCCCTGTGGAGCTCCCACACTCAGGGTGATGGAGGAGGAGGTGAACTGGCCTATTCTCACCACCTGAGGCCTGCCAGTGAGGAAGTCCTCAATCCAGTGGCAGAGAGAAGGATTCAGGCCGAGATCCAGGAGTTTGGAGGTTAGCTTGGTGGGAACTATGGTGTTAAAGGCTGAGCTATAGTCAATAAATAGCAGCCTTACGTAGTTCCCACTTTTGCTGTCGATGTGAGTGAGGGAGGAGTGGAGGACATGAGAGATGGCATCTTCAGTCGATCTATTGGGACGATAGGCAAACTGAAGAGGGTCCAAAGTGCCAGGAATGAAGGCGCAAATGGTGTTTTTAATGAGTCTCTCAAAGACCTTCATGACTATAGACATGAGAGCCACTGGACGATAGTCATTTAGGCAAGAGGGTTTACTGTTCTTAGGGACAGGGATGATGGTGGATTTTTTGAAGGAGGTGGGGACCACAGATGTAGCGAGGGACTCATTAAAGATAGATGTAAACAACCCGGCGAGCTGATCAGCACAGGACCGCAGAACACGACCTGAAATACCATCTGGCCCGGCAGCTTTCCTGACGTCCACACGCTTGAGTGCTCTCCGAACTTCATCCTCTGAGACAGAGATCACGTGGTTGTTACTGCTCTGAGTAATTTCCTCTAACGCGCCACTTGGCGGAGTCGCGTTGCCGCGGTTACAGTCAAAGCGAGCGTAGAAAGAGTTTAACTCGTTCACGAGCAACGGGTCAGCGTTCACCTCTGCAGAGGATTTAGATCCAAAGGAGCAGATGGACCTCAGACCTTGCCACATGCGCCGCGAGTCGTTGAGTTGGAAATGAGACTCCACTCGGTCTTTATATCGGAGCTTTGCGGCTTTAACTGCACGCCGCAGAGCATAACAGGACGTTCTGTATTCAGTCATATTCCCTGAATGGAGACTGGCGTTGTAAGCAGCAGTGCGTGCGTTCACTGCAGCGCGGATTGAATTGTCCACCCACGGTTTCTGATTTGAGAAGGACGTTATTGTTATTGTTTGCGTGGCTTGCTCTGTAAGCGTGTTGATGAAGCAAAGCGCCACATCTGTGAACTCGCTGACGTCAGCTGAACTCGCTCGGAACATGTCCCAGTCAACATCATCCAGAGCTGCCTGAAGCGCGGTCTCTGAGTGGGGCGACAAGCGCTTAACTTCCCGCCTCACCGGGGTTCCTGGAGGAGCTTTTGTTTGTATTCGGGAGTGAGGAAAATGGCGGCATGATCCGATTTGCCCAAGCGCTGGAAGTGACCGCGCTTTATAGGCGTTCTTAAACGGGGTGTAGCAATGATCCAGCGTGTTTGCTCCTCGTGTGGGGCAGGAGACGTGCTGATGAAAGTTTGGCAGGACTTTCTTTAGGTTTGCTTTGTTAAAATCGCCCGCGACAATGAACGCCGCGTCGGGATGTTTGTTTATGATGCCGCTGGCAACATCATGAAGGCCAGATAAAGCCAGCGCTGTGTCTGCCTGCGGTGGGATGTAAACGGTGGTCGCGACAACCGCAGAAAACTCCCTTGGCAGATAGAATGGGCGGCAAATGATTGTTAAATGTTCCAGATGAGGCGAGCAGGACCGCGAGAGAATGGTGATGTTCCTGGGATCGCACCATTTCTTGTTGATCATGAAGCATACTCCACCACCTTTGGATTTACCGGCCTCGGCTGTTCTGTCCATCCGAAAAACAGAGAAGTTCTCAGACGGCGTCACAGCTATGTCCGGGACCGCGGGCGTGAGCCATGTTTCGGACAAACAATAGATATTACAGTCTCTCATGTCCCGTTGAAAACTTATCCTGGCTCTAAGATCGTCCATCTTATTATCCAAGGATTGAACATTTGCTAGAAGAATGCTCGGGAGAGGAGGTCTGAATGCCCTTTTCCTCAGTCTGTTACGGATACCAGCGCGTTTCCCATGGTGTTTCTTGATTCTTCGCCGTTGACTCGTCTGTCCATTGTTCAACTCGGCGTTGCGAAGAATCTCAGATGGCCACAGGGGATCGGTGAAAGTGTCCTGAAGCAGTCCAGTGTTTTGCTGTCATAGTAGATCAATGCAGATGATAAGTTTGTAAAAACAGAGTAAAAGAAAGTAAAATAGTAAATAAAAGCACAGTCTTCGCGGAGCGACCTGAACGGCGACCAAACACGGCGGCGCCATTTTGCTCAGGGTCAGCTCTCCCGTCTCTGCAGGACGTCTACACCAAACGCTGCAAAGGTAGAGCTACTAAAATCATCAAGGACTCTAATCACCCTGCAAACCCTCATTTCACGCTGCTGCCATCTGGTAAGCGCTTCTGAAGCCTGATGGCCAAAACTGAGAGACTCAGGAGGAGCTTCTTCCCCCAGGCCATCAGACTCCTGAACTCAGTCACTTAACATCATGTGACTTCACTTCAGGATAAACATTGACATACTGACATTGCACTGCACCTTCTGTTCTCGTTGTTACGGTGTAACAACCTGTTATAAACCTGTTTGCACATTATACTTCTTTGTACATTTCTGTTAACCGCATAGTTATAAGTCTACAGTTTACTCACTGCACAGTTTATTTTATTCCACTTCTTTATTTATTAAAATAAAATTTTTATTATTTATTTCTACTTTATTTATTTATAATTCTATTATAATTTCCTTGTGTTTTTAACTGTGAATTTGCACTGTCCATGGAGCGGACCTGTTTACATTTCACTGCCGGTTGTATATTCTGTATATAACTGTGTATGTGACAAATAAAACTCTTGAATCTAATGTTGGATGTATAAGCAGCTGAAGAACATTTCATTTAAAAATTATTTGTATAAGCAGCTTTCACAATAAATGTATGCAAGCATGCAGCTTATGTACCACATTAAGAACCCCAGTGAGCAAGATCAAGGGGACTATACTGAGAAAACAGAAAGATACAAGCATATACAATACTAAAAAGTATGTATACGGCAAGAAAGGAGAGAAACATTTAGAAATAAAACAGTTAGAATGTTCTGTAAACTTCATCCATTTTTGCTTTGTCTTTTTATTCTCTGAAATTTCCTGGGGACCCTTTAGAAACTTCTGGAGGACCCCTGGGGGTCCTGCAATGAAAACCCCTGCATTAAATCACATGAATGGCACACAAGTAGCCATGAAGTCCATAATCAATAATACAAATGTTCCTTTAATCCTGTTGCTGCCCAACAAAATACAGTCAAGAGTCATTGCCAGTGGACTAGGGACAGTGTCTGAACTGAATTCTAGCACATTCTGAATGAAAGAAAAGGCATATTACTGAGTGTCCCTACACTGTAATGCAGCCATCATCAAGCTTTACTATGAATATTTGTTAAATTTTTGCCAAACTAAATAATTTAACAGAGGGGAGAAAAAAGTTCAAATTTCAAGTTGAAGAGAGCAAAATTCTTGTAGAATGACAAATTATATCCTGTATTCAGGCCCTTACACAAACCATAATTTATGAGTTCATATTTGCATGATCCTTAAATGAGATAAAGTTACACATATTTGGAGTGCTCCGCCATCTATGATGGAAGGGCTTGAGCATGAGACATGACTTGAGATATAAATGACCTGCCCTTGGATTACTAAAGAATATTCAATACATAAATAAAGTAAACAGAAATAGAGGAGGACGTGGGGTGGAGGAGGGATGCTGGAAGTATTGTCACAGGACTGAGGTAAGCGGCTATTTGTATACTCTTGGGTAATGACTGACAGGACATAAGATAGGATGAAGTTTTGTTTAGAGCACCATATGTCCCAGGGTTCTGAATATTTTATATACTATTGTATGTAGGCATTGATAAAAACACACAATTCAGAGTATACGGGGTCAATACAAGTTAATCTCTATCAGCAGCATTTGTAACAGGCTGTAAATGACAAGAGAATCATTTTGACTGGTCTCACAGCTTTTTAAAAACAAACAAAAAAAAAAAAAATCACATTTACAGTAAAGCACTTACAATAATAGCATAGGGCAATGCATTCCAGGGGGTTTAAATGCAGATGAAGCTGATATTTCCGTTAAAAGCACTTGTATTAATTCTACCATACAAATGTGTGTCATGAACTGTAAAGCTGCTAAATCATGCTTTTAGCACTGGGACTATTTAGGGTCATGGAAAAGTTGAAGGATTAGATTACCTTGCACAAAAAGAACGAAAAAAAAAAAAAAAATGGGTTAGTTATTGTACATTCAACTTTTTTTTTTTTTTTTCAAAGTCAATATTTACCCGATATATTTGGCCATTTTGATATTGTTTACTGAATTTGTTCCAGCATAAATATAAATAAAAAAAAATATATATATATATATATATAGGCCTACACATCACTACAACACACACACACATACACACACACATATATATATATATATATATATATATATATATATATATCATATATATATATATATATATATATATATATATATATATATATATATATATATATATATATATATATATATATATATATATATATATATATATATATATATATATATATATATATATATATATATATATATATATAGACCTACACACATCACTACAACACAGCCTCTTCTGCCTTACTGCAAGACCAGATAATTTATTTTCCCTGCTGTCACATTTGGATTTACATTCAGTCACCAAGTTCAAAGCTGAATGGATGGCAGCACAGGACAAAGAAAAGACCAATTACAACAAGTATATTTGGCACCAACTACGCAGATGACCAAAAAGAGAAGCGAAGCATTGGTAGACTCAATCAAAGTAGAGGTCTTACGGAGTTTGAAAAGTACACTATGCAAAATTTCCAGTTCACACATGATCTCTAAACAGTAACTTACCAGTATAGTAGTTGCTGTAAACTGGTCAGTTGAAGTGAGAGTGGAAAAAGGGCAGGATTAGATAAATTAATATAACTATTGAGCATCTGTTCTACTTTGAGAGCTTCAGAGTGGTTTGCCCATCAGAGATTGTGATATCTTTAACAGAGGAGTGGATGTGTTTATACTGGAGCTTCTCTTCTCAATAGTTTCTTCTCTTCAAATCTTTCACTTGAACATAGGTCTTTCTCAATCGCTCTGTAAGTATTTTAACTTTAGCCGTTCTTTCTCAGTGCCTCATTCAGCTTTATCAGTTTCACTGAGCCAGGACCAGTAGTCATATACAAAGCTTTGTTTTATAGTCTAATATAATTTCAATTTATTTTAGACTAGGTTATCTAGGATCTTTGCATCATTTATTATGACAAGGGTTAATTGTTAACCATCAAAAATGACAGACAAGAGAGATGCTTGTTGATTAATGAGCTCTTGTGTCAGACTGTTTAAGAGTGTTGATGACCAGAGCCATCACCTGGGAAGGAGACAACCAGGAACATTATCCCAGCCCAATGAAGGGCCCCAACAGAAAAGTAATCTTTTTGGATGCTTTATCATGTTCTTTTGCCTTTTAAAACAATTATTTGTTTTTGCCAATGATCACAGAACGCAATGCTGCCATAGACACTCAATTTGATTTGATTTTAATCACATTGATTTATTGGAGACAAGAAGTAGGTCATCTTTCTGGATTCTTGAGGTGCATTTTTCTAAAGGGTTTGGTCAAGAAAAAGTTCTTCAGTGCATCTAGGGGATGGATTAGGGGTGTAACGGTACACAAAAATGATTTTATGGTGCTGTAAATATGAGAAGATTCTTGAAGTGCTTCCACTTTTGGATGCAAAATATTTTACCATATATTGTATCATTTTAGTCAGAATTATTGCACTAAACATTCTAATGCACTCCGCCTGACTGACGCCCATGCCCACGTTTCTTCAGTCTGAAGTTTAACGGAGACTTGCTTGCTATCAGAGTAAGCCTTTATGCAAAATGGAAATGCTCGCATGAATTTATAGCTTTTACAGATAATACTTTGTGTGCAGAATGTAGTTTGAAACAAAATGGGTCAGAGAAGTTCTGTGGTGGTTAAAACAATGCTGCATTAGTTTGGTACACATGCATACTGAACCGAAAGACCTACCAACTCCCCTAAAGTTAAACAGTTGAGTTTTACCATTTTTGAATCCATTCAGCTGATCTGACGGTAGAACTTTTAGCATAGCTTAGCATAGATCATTGAATCTGATTAGACCGTTAGCATCTCGCTCAAAAATGACCAAAGACTTTTGATATTTTTCCTATTTAAAACTTGACTCTTCTGTAGTTACATTGTGTACTAAAACCGACAGAAAATTAAAATTTGCGATTTTTCTAGACCGATATGGCTAGGAACTACACTCTCATTCCTGCATAATAATCAAGGAACTTTGCTGCCGTACCATGGGTGCAGCAGGTGCAAAGTTGTCACATTGCAAGCAGGTTGTCACATGTTGATGGAAGTTAGCCTATCAAGTAATATTTAAAAGTCTCATTCAAAGTATTTGACAAAGTGGTTCTTTTGTCAGTGGTTCTTTTACTGAGTGACTGCTTCTCTTCATTCACTTTTCTCGATGTCTTTGGTCATTTTTGAGCGAGATGCTAAGGGTCTAATCAGATTCAATTATCTATGCTGAGCTATGCTAAAAGTTCTACCGCCATATCCGGAGATCAGTTGAATGGATTCGAAAACGGTAAAACTGTGGAGTGTTCCTTTAATTTTTCAGCAGGAATACGTGCACCGTTACACTACCCATTCGTCCATCCATCAAGAAAAGTGAATGAAGAGAAGCAGTCACTCAGTAAAAGAACCACTGACAAAAAGAACCACTTTGAATGAGACTTTTAAATATTACTTGATTCAATACAGATGGTGAAATAAAGCAATCACAGTGTACCATATCCTTCCTAATGACATTTCCTTGTAACCTTATGATGTGAGATATTTGGCTCTGTCACCAAAATCATAATTAAAATCTTAATTTCCAAAACTTTATCACAGGTAAGAAAATAAATTAGGTTGAATGGAACGTTTGACAGAAAACTGTCAAAAGGTTTAATAATTTGCTGCACTGGTGGCAAAAAAAAAAAAAAAAAAAAAAAAAAAAAGTCTGTTCCTGGCACCCCATTCTTTTGCTCTGGGGCAGAGGCTTTTTCCCCAGAGGATTTTCTGGTCTCATTATATAGGTAATAAAATGCCTACACCAATTTCCACAAAAACACAAAAGGTTCTTGATCCTTAAAAACAGTTACAAATGACAATCACATACGACAGAAAGGATCTCAATTTCCATTACAAAGCTGCACACAGTGCAGTGAATGCCCACGAATTAATTAAACATACATTAGATCAGCTCCTTATCAATTAATGACAGCATTTTTTTTTTCTGCACATATATTAGTCTCAGTTATGAATTGTGGCAACTCCATTTTACAGTACCAGGAAAAAGCATACAAACCTTTTCTTGGGTTTAACTGGATTTCTGCATAACTTGGTCTTAAAACTTGACCTGATCAGTCACAACAATAGACAAACATATGTGCAGTACAACAGACAATAGACAGTTGGCATATAAATAAACACAAAGTCCCTTAAAGGTGCCCTGGAATGGAAAACTGTATTTTTGAATAATAAGAAAACTGGAAAACTGTATAGTTGAATAATAAGAGTTCTGTACATGGAACTAATATACCATGAGCCTCAAACACCACTGTCTCCTCCTCCAAATGTAAATCTTGTGCTTGAAAAAGACCACTGAAAAACGGGCGAATCCCAACATAACACAGACTGTGATGTAACAGTCAGGATGATTAATATTTACGCCTCCCCAAATTTGCATATAATCAGCCCATGTTTAAGGCCAGGCAGTATTAACGTGGACTTGCACCGATTGTGAAGATGAGGACAATATAGTGAAAACGGCAGATCATGGATATAAATGTTATGTTCCAGCGGTGCAGGGGATGTGAGCACTTTTCATAGCCTTCCCACAGAACAGAACTGTCAACAGGCATGGCTGATGTTTATCGATAACAGGATACAGCACCAATTGAATTCAAAGTTGTTAGTTTGCTCTGACTAGTGTCAATTTCGTTAACGAAAAGGGGAAGAGGAGCGTTTGAGCGTTCGAGCGTTCATGCTTGCGGTTGCCAAATTTCAGTAACTTAAATCCCCAATCAGAGCTTTTCTGTTAAAAGAACACGTATTCTATCCGGTGTTTTACCTAAACAAGTGCAATCTGGCAACCATGTGCACGCAAGCTCTCTCTCTCGTGCGTGCAGATGATCTGAAAACACCAATAAACAAGTAACCTGCATTTCAGCAATCTCCATTTGAGACTTTCTGCTTAAAGTGTCATTCAGTCGGTCTGTGTTCTGTCACGACACACGAGCTGCTTGTGCTGTTTGCAATTGTGTTGTGTTGCGCACTTGTGTGAGCCAATCAGAGCAGAGCTCAACATTATTATTCATGACCATTCCAAATAAGGCAAAAACAGACCATTTCATCCTAGGGACAATTTCTAGGGTTGTATCTGGACCATTTTTGCCCTTAAATAAGCCACATGCCCTCTATGTAGATATCAGAGAACAACTTAAAATATTGTTTCAACATTCATTCTCATTCACCTTTAATAGAGATAAGATCAGGACTGAGCTCAGTGGCGTAGGCAGAATTTTATTTTTGGTCAGGCCTGGGAAAAAGTGAGCAGGCACTCTCAAGATACCTATTGTGCAGTGGTGGGGGCATACATGTGCCACACGCAAATTACGCCTATGCTTTCAGGTAAAATAACGGACAGACTCAATATTCAGTTAATTTCAATCTTATTTTCTTTGATCCTACTGAAAAAATAAATCGTAGAACACACCTTGTAAAACTACCACGTCTCTCAAACCTCGGGTCGAATTGCGTCAAAACTTAGAGCCACGCACCTTACACTACATCTGCTGACAGTTATAAATGATGTGTTACCGGCTTTACAGAATGAAACTTCGCTTGGAATCAAAGCATTACTGTTATTTGCGGGTTGATGGATGGGTTGTCTCCCACATCAATGAGAGCTTTTAAAAGTCCTTTTTATAGAATTTTGCATCACTGCTGTTTATCTATAACACAACTGCAAATTATAGGCTAAGTGGGCACACTTTATGAACTCACAGGCGCGAGACAGCCTGACACCTAATTGCATAACACGGCTGTCAATCAAACTCAATCATTATGCAAAAACTATAGACTGTAAAAAAAACTAATTTTATTTATTTTAGTATTTGAGATGTTATAATAATTTTGTAATTATGTTAAAATAAATTTAAACAACAGTTATTTAACAAATATTATATTTGTATAATAAACTGGGGTGGCCTACTCATCATAGTGGGCCTGTGCCCGTCAGGCCCGCCCGCTGGCTATGCCCCTGACTGAGCCACTCAATGTGTATTTTTGTTACAGCCATTTAACAAAAATTGGTATTCTGTTGGTATTTACTGCTGTGCTTTGGGATGTTTTCATGTTGGATCACCCAACTTCTGTTGAGCTTTAACTGTTAAACAGATGGCCACACATTCTCCTGCAAAATGTCTGATAAACCTGGGAATTCATTTAGCTTTTCCTTTGATGATAGCAAGCTGACCAGACCTTGAGGCAGCAAAGCCAAATCAAACCAAACTGTGAGGGCCCCTCCACTATGCTTTACAGTTGGGATGAGTTTTGGATTTTGGTGTTATGTGTCTGTCTGTTGTGTTTATGTGTGTGATCTTTAGACAGGATATTTTCCCAGCACAGCGGAACAACCAGGCGTAGTTTTGCAAATGTCAGATGGGGGTGGGGGGAGTGGCTCCCTCTGTGGTGTCCCATAAACACCATTATTGTTTAGTTTTAAAAGGACTCTTCTGAACATCACCGATTAATCTGTTCTGTGGTCTTGAAGTCATGCACTCATAGGGATAAAAATATTCTCAATTTATAGATAATTTCTCTTACTGTGGACTCATGAGCAAGCTATTTGTGATACTTTTTGCAAATCAACCTACTTAAAAGGGACAACTCTCTCAAAAATAAAAATTTTCACTCTCATAACCTACTAAGCCTATATAACTATTTCTTCTGTGAAAGAACATGCATCACACACACATTTCTGTTTTATGGGGACTTTCAATAGACAATGATTTTTATACCACACAAAACTGTATATTCTATCCCCCTACACTAACCCTACCCATCACAAAAAACTTTCTGAATTTTTAAATTTTCAAAAAACCTAAAATTTAGTCTGATTTATAAGCCATTTTCCTCATGGCGACTGAAAATGTCCCCACACATAAGGATTGCGCATATTGCATTCTTTGTGGGGATATTTTGTCCTCATAACATAGAACATATCAGGACCACACGCACGCACACACAATTTGACCTCACTGACTTTCACTGTGTGGATAAAAAACAAACAAACAAAAAAAAAAAAACCCACACAATTCAAAATATCTTCCACAGTAGTTGGTTGAATGTCCCCTCTTAATATGGCGTGTTCTGAGATCTCTTATTTGAGGCATGGTTCGCATCAGGCAATGCCTCTTGTGAATAGCACACTCTTGATTGGCTCATTGATTGGACTCCAGATTAGTTGACTCTTGACTTGTTTTTGGAGAAGTTATTAGTTTTAGGGCAGACGTGTCCAAAATCTCTAAACTCAGGACAGGACATCAGCAGGAGCAGGATTGGACACCCTAGTCTATGCATTCAAACACTTTTTCCACTCTGCACTTTAAATTTTTATACACTGTGTTTACTGAAAAGACATGAAAATGTACCATTGTTTGTGTGATATTTAAGAAGACTGCTTGTCTACTGTTGCTGCTTATTGGGATATCAGATCAAATTTTAAAACCAATAAAATAACATTTCTAAAGCTGTACAGAGTATGTATGCTTTTTGCGTACGTGTGGTTTCAGTTGTTCCTTTATTTTTTCATAAATTTAGAGTACATTTTATGATTTATTTTAATCAGTGAATCAATTTATTCTTAAAATTGTTCATACGTACATTTCATGCACACATTTGTGCGTCATGCTTAGTGAATGAGACCCATTGGATTTACCTGTATTTAAGGTATATTTCATCCTAACACGACTAGAATTATATTGAAGTATGTTGCATTAATTATATATAATACATTGCATATAATACAAGTATTAAATAATACAATTTAATTTAATCTTAAATACATTCCATCATATTAAAGAGTAAGAAAAGCTATGTTGTTTTATGTTCAGCTGTGAGGTTTCTCTGAATAATGCAGATTTATGCACACGTACAGCTGGCTAATGAGAGGTCTGTAATCTGGGTCTGTATAAAAGGTGTTTATTGTGAGAATGGCACACTTGGCATTGCTCGACAGCACGTCTGAAAACAGTGGCAATTTTGATGAGTGATGAAAGCCTGTAAGGAAAGTCCTTATATAGAGATGGTTTTGACTAACCTTGTGCACGCAGCCGCTCATTTAGAATAGCCTACTCCAAATTCACTAACATCAGAATGATGTTAAGAACAAACATGGGGTGGTTTTCGGGGGGGTTGGGGTTGGCCTCTCTCCTTGATACTAGTGTGTAATTTTCTCACTCAAACCACCTGCTGCTATTTCTGATTGTTTTTAGAGGGAAAAGTTGCCCATAACTGATAGTCTAGGATCTGTGTTTTTTCTTTCATAATAGCATATCATTAGCAGAAAAGTTGGCAATCGGTCCAGTGCATATCTGTGTTTGCACTCTGACGAGCCTCAAATGATCCCATTTCCAACATGTTTTCGATTTGTTGAGAAATGTAGCCAATCACAGACATGTTTGTTGATTTCTTGAACACAATGGCCAAATCACAGGTGTTTAAGTTAGAAAGTGTATAATGTAAATAAGAGATTTATTGTGTAGTCAGCTTCACTGATTAATATAACGGAACTCTGTGAGATCACGTTCATTGAATGAGTGACAACTTTTCTAGGTCTGGGGGTCTTGATTAATGCAAATTCCTATTGTTAGCTCATGTTTCCATTTGAGGGATGTTTCGTCTTGGTCTGAGTATTTAAAGAAATTTAGCAAAAGGCTCAGCGCGATTCTGTAGTCAGATCAGCTTGTAATACTGAGTGTCTGCATTTTTCTGAGGTCAGGTACAGGGGCGCATTAACGCACAGGCTTCCATGAGCTGGGGCCTACAGACTGCACAAAAGTTATATTTTATCAAATTATTATTTGTATATATGGGAGTTTGCAGCAGTGACAACAGCATTCTATAGTAGAAACTCGCACACACCTGTGAATTTTCAGGGCTGACAACTGCATTTTTGGCGAAGCCCTGCTGTACAACTTTCTGTAACGTCATACAGATCGAGAGAGCTGCTCTGCACTGAATGTGGGTTCAGTGGGCTATCTTGTGTGCGATATAAGCAGTGTTATCTGAAAGTTTTAGATCCAATCCATCAGTGCTGTAATATAAATTTTAAATTTCAATTTCAATTTTAAATATGGGGACAGAAAAACAGAAATTGCAATATTGCTGAAATGTGATAAACTTTAAAGGCTGTGATTTAATTAAACGCGAGCAATGACTTCTTCAAAGTTGCACGTAGTTTGCAATCACCAAATAGCCCACATTTATGCCAAGTGATTGTTTTGATCTATTGCTGTTGAATGATGAATATTTTAATTGATGGTGTTTATATCATGGAGGGGTACCCCCATTTTGGCCAGGAAAATTTTGATGTAATTTTCTTTTCATGTTACCTCTGTAATATGCCTTTAAACATAGTGTTTATAAGCGCAGCGCTGATTTATTTATAATTGCTATAATTCTGCTGTTCCAAATGTACCAGGAAAAGTGAATTTGCATATCCACCTATATTTGAGCCATATTTTTTACACAACATATGCAGTTTTAAATATTAACTGGTGTATCAAAAGATACATTTTGACAAACAATTTACAGGAAGCTAAACTTAAAAAAAAAAAAAAAAAAAAAAATGTATCTGGGGTAGGGGGGCCTACCATAATGCTGTAGCCCCGGGGCCTCTGGTTATCTCATGTCAGGTATACATTTACTTATTTCTAGCATTTAATGTTTTGTATTGATCATTTTAATTGATTATGTAATAAGCATGATACATTTGCCTGACAATAATAAATTGTTACAATTAAGTTTATTCTGATTGACTATTCTGATGAAATTATTAACTCCAGTAGAATGCGTTAAATCCATAGCACCACAAATCTACGCTCAGGTTAGCAAAGACTAAAATTCAGATTAGATGAAGCATGGGGCATGCCGACTGAAGTTTTTTCCGCCTAACAAATTGGCATTAGTCATGTGTAGACTGTAGGGCTAGTAATGGAATTTCCATAGTAATGGAATGTTGGAATGGAATGGAGTGTTGTTAGATCTAAATAGGGTGAGCCTCAAACTCTGATTATTGTAATTGTAACGTGTCAGCAGGGATGAGGCACAGTGAGAATCCAAATGCCAGCACAAAACATTTATTCAAAAACATAACACAGGTAATCCAGGAACATGAGCATAATCCACAGAGAACCAAAAAGGAGACAAACAACAAGAACAGGAAATACAGGAGCAACGACCGACAAACAACAACTGAAGCACTGTGGTATATATACACAAGGGAAACAAGGTTAACAATATAACAAGGGGGAGTGGCTAATAGTCAACACCTGGGGAAACTAATAATGAAAACTACAAAGAACTACAAAACATGGCACAAGACAGGAAATAACAGAAGTCCTCACAAGACAGGGAAACACAGGTTGGGATCATGACAGAAATAGTATTCTAACTAAGTGTGGCTAGATGACTGGGTCAGAGCATGTCTAAAACTGCAGCTCTTGTGGGGTGTTCAGTATCTATCAAAAGTGGTTCAAGGAAGGAACAGTGCTGAACCGGCGACAGGGTCATGGACGACCAAGGCTCACTGATACACATGGGGAGCGAAGCCTTGCCTGTGTGGTCCGATCAAGCAGACGAGCTTATGTAGCTCAAATTGTTCATGTAGTTAAAGCTGGTTCTGATAGAAAGGTGTCAGAATACACAGTGAATCGCAATTTGTTGCGTATAGAACTGCATTGCCGCAGACCAGTCAGGGTGCCCATGCTGACCCCTGTCCACCACTGAAAGCACCAAAAGTGGGCACATGAGCATCAGAACTGGACCACAAAGCAATGGAAGGTGGCCTGGTCTGATGAAACACGTTCTCTTTTACATCACGTGGATGGCCAAGTGTGTGCGTGTCGCTTACCTGGGGAACACATGGCACCAAGATGCACTATGGGAAGAAGTCACACATAATTATGCTTAAATGTCCATCTTGACGGTTATGTCTTGAGTTAATAAGTTTGGGACGTGTGACAGTATTGGGTGTACTGTAGGTCTTTAAAGTGAAAGCAACCTAATATAGCTTATACCCATCAAACAACAACAGGAAAAAAACAAACAGTAGCCTAGTTAAAATGTAAAGCACTGTTTGTATCTGTATCTTTATGTTGTATTTATTTGTCCTCCTATCATTTATTAGTTCTTATTTTATTACTGACTGTTTACTTTTTACGTTTTATTTATATTAGGCAATTGCTTATTGCTGTGATTTACTTTTCCCAGTCATATTTTCCACCCTAAGTGGATCGTGTTATTAAAGCTACGTAGTACACCACTGGACCAGCCTTTTTTGGTAAGATACCAAAATAAACAAGATTTGCGCATTTTGTTTGTTCTATTGTCGTGTATGACTATTGTGCATCTAACATAATATGGTGGTATATGGTGTTAAAAATGTGGTATCCTAATTATTTAAAAAGAAAAACATTGTAGAATTTTTACAAATTTCTTCAGTTATTTTGATCGAAAAAAAAAAAAAAAAAAAAAAATCACAAAAAAATATTGCGAAATCCTGGAGGGACTCAAATTTCCTCAATCCAATCAAGCATCTGTGGGATGTGCTGAACAAACAAGTCCGATCCATGGAGGCCACTCGCAACTTACAGGACTTAAAGGATCTGCTGCTAACATCTTGGTGCCAGATACCACAGCGCACCTTCAGCGCAGTGGAGTCCATGCCTCAATGGGCCAGGGCTGTTTTGGCAGCAAAAGGGGGAGCAACACAAATAATAAGATGGTCATAACATTATGCCTGATTGGTGTATATTGTACAGAATGTGAATCCTCACACCTGAGATGAAACGTTTAACTTTCAAAACACTCTCCTTTGAGAAGAAAACCATTAAATAAATAATATATAAATATAAAAATAAAATAAAATGAGGGCACAGGCCCTAATGTTTGCTATTCCTCTGAAATTGGGAATGAGAAAGGAAACCCTTGGTGTGTTTTTGTGGTCAGCTCTTATGTTCCCTGCTCTGTTAGAGCCTTGGAATAAGCCAACTGCCTACTTACCAACTCAAAACACAATAGAGGTAGTGGATTTTGCAGCTAATGACTGTTTTTGCTGAAATTTTGCCACTATGCAACTGTAGGTCTATCACACTCATGCTTACAATCTAGCATACCATGTAGCATTTTTTGTTAAAACTGTTTTGTTTTTCATGATTAACAATCAATTGCCAAACAAAACAGATGATGCCTGTTATATCAGCAGGTGAACATCAACAGCCCGACCAGCTCAACTCTCAACTGAGTTAACAGCCCTATATCAACGCTGTTCACAACCTCTGGACACAAATAGTTAGGGGTTTGACAATGACAAGTGGTTGAGGTGGGTTCTCATAGACTCAGAAGTGATTAATGAGCTCAGCCTATAACCAAACAGCAGGGTAACACTAAAACTCACCCATGGAAAAAATAACTCCCAAAAAAGACCCAACATACTCAACTCAGCGTCAACCCATTGTTTTTTTTTTAAGGAGTCATTTATGAGGAATGTAGAAATATTATAAATTACCTTTCTCTAAGCTCCAATCCCCCCTTGGTTAGTTGCTTAGACAAGGCATAGGGAAGAACTAGAGATTTAATTTAACAACTTGGTTTTAAAGATGCAAATATCGAATGGATATTCTTATGTATGCTGAAATGAACTGTGATTTAAATTAAATTTTAAATTACCTTGGAGCAAATGTTCATTTAGGAATGAGGGCTGACACCATAGGCACCAATGTATGTTTCTGCAAGTGGGTACCCACACTTTACACATTTAGAATTGTGTGTATTATGACCTGCCGGAACCCGATGTGAGATCCACCAATCAGAGAGGTTCCCAAATCTCAATCGATTTTTTGATTGGTTAAAATGAATAAAGAATATCTTTTTTTTTCTTTTCATGGGTGCTTGGCCATTGACGCCTATGGCTGACAGTATCCACAGCATGAACTTCTCAAGATTTATTTATAGATTTAGAAAAGGAAAAAAAAAATAAAATAAAAAAATACACCTTTTTTTAAGGTGGGGCTTAGCGAAAGGTCAATTCCGATGATAAGCAGGGTCACCGTGATTTTGCCAATTAAGACATGTTCCTTGATCAACATACAGAGTGATGCAAGGATGATGTCAGATAGTCTGTGGTAAACATAACTTGATACTTTGACACCCCAAACTGTCCTCTCTAGTTACTTATTAGAAATGTACGTTTTCAAAAATAAAATGTAACAGCTTCAAATTTGCATATTCAGTATGGGTGTGTGTAATTTACATTGTAGAACAAAAAGTCAGTGTTGTCAAGTTAAGTTTACCACAGGCTTTATTTTTCATAAATTGAAAACCCCCATTATAAAAACCCATAGGAAAATCTCAAAGGAATCACTGGTGAATTAGTCTTTCTGGTTCTGACATCATCCCTGCATCTCTCTATTTTGTTGATCCTGGAACAACATTCATGTCAGAAAATGTAGCTCTAACCCCATCCCATGAAATACCCATATGTAGAAGCACGTAACCTTGTTGTAAATCTAACCTTGAAATAAACTGTAAACTTGTCCCTCAAATATGATTGGTTGATTGGAATGTTGATCCAGGAGATGGGAGCTCTAGCGTAGTTCTACCTGGAAGACTCAAATGTCACGTCATTCATTATCTATCTAGCCAATCATTATTCATCTTCTGTATTATACAAGTTCTGTTCCTACGTTCGCAGATATGGATGCCGGTGTTCACGGTTTACGATCCTGACGTTCAATAGCGGTTTTGATGGTCCTACATAAAGTTAAAACGTCAATAATGTTAAATGCTGCAGTAGTGTTTTAAGTCCATGTCAGCCTATCATTCCAAATGTTCATTGAGTGTCGCGGCAACAGACGCGAGTCTACTGCTTGTGTCACTAATGACAGCAAAATCTCGCATTTCAGATTTCAGAAGCATGCAGTCCTCTCCTTGTGGATTTCTTCTTTCGTTTCGATTTTGTTTCAGCAATCACTTTCATTAGGACTCTCTGGGCCTGTTATCAAAGACACAGCTGCAATCTTCATCCCCATTCTGGCGTCATCACTACATCAGTATTCATCTCAGTGATACATATATGTTTATGCACTTCTGGTGTTGATTGGGTTTAGCATTTTACTCTTCAGTTCTTTTCGCATACAGCAATGTCAATTTTATGTCGCAAGAAGGTCTGTACAGAGCAGTCGCACGCATTTGTATGAGACACTTGATTGTACGACGTGATTGCTCATTTATCATTGCTTGTTTGTGTCGTAATTAGCCATAATGCCTCGTAAATGATTCGCTTAACACAGGTTACGGTTAATGATTGTATTTTGTTTTAGAAAAGCTCAAAGCAGAACAGAATGGCACAACATTTAGCCTCTATCATTGGCATCCTGTATAGCAACTGAAATGGCAGCATGGGGACATAATTCAAATCTTTTATGCATACAGTAAGCGAGCAGAGTGTGTTCCCATTATAAATGCATGGAAACTGTCAAATGCTTCAGTTCATCTAAACTCCTACACTCCAGCGAAAACTGTTATAGTCTAATCTGACTACATTGCACCATGAATCTATTGCATGTTCTACTCTTTGTTGGTTGAAATGCATTCACTAGCAGGCAGAATTTAGCCAGAGAACAAGCGCTGAATCACTTGATCTTGATTGTGTGTATTCGGTGTTACGTAAACTCCTCCAATTGGCCATTGCATTCAAGCGTACAACAGACATGTCTGTGACTGGCTATGCTCAACACTGCAAAACGCGTGGTAAATGCCAACCCTCAGGAGTCTTCAGACTAACACAAATATGCAGGGGAGTGTTTTAAAACAGCTGCCTATCAGCTGGTACCGAATATAGTATTGACTATTGATACGCAGTCTGCATGTGCTTATTGATTCCCGGGCCACACCACTAGTGACAAGGGCCCTCTCACAGTGAGCTTTTTCTCTTCACTAAAGCTGGCACACTCCCGCTGGCATACTCCCGCTTTCAAAACACTTTCAAACACTTCCATGTGCTTTCAAACACTGCCATGCGTTGATCACTGTAGCCAATCACAGGCACATCCAATGAGCGCATAAGCACAATGGCCAGTCAGAGGTGTTTACGATTACAGCTCAATAGCACTCAAAGCGTCACATTTTTAAAATTTCAGTACCGATTTGGTATCGCGGTCGGTACTTTTGACAACACTATTATCTACACAAACATCTGGTCTTGGTGACAGTTCCTATATCGATTATTGTATAGATTTATATGGCTCACTTTTCCATTTGGTCTATCAAGGCCAACTCATGCACACACACCGTCTTCTCCTCACTATGGGCTATCGTGGCCTTTACTCGACCTATGTGGCTTTCCTCGCACACTGGCTTATCGTAGCCTCATTCTCAGCCAACGTGGCTTTTTGTAGCCCGGCCTGTTGAGGCAGTATTCATAGTTTTCACGCGTCGTCACACGCTTATAGGAATGCCAACCTGGAAGGCAAAACAAAGCTTTCCTCCATTGCCTGCCAGTCATTTTTTAGTATTAATGCAGTATTAAAGTCAGTGATATTAAAATACCAAATTCAATATACACCTTATTGATGTTGCATACTTTGTACAGGAAAGCATATGAACACAGAATATTAGTGCAAAACAAGGTTTCTCGTTAGGTCGAAACCAATTATAAAGAAAAAGCGCTGCATTCGTATTCTTGCCTGTACATAGTATGCATCATCAAAAAGGTGTAAACTGAAATTGATCTTTTAATATCACTGTTTTAGTACATTAAGGCACTTTTAGGGTGGGTTGCACTAATAGGGATTCTTTAGCCTGGCGTCAGTTCACCCTCCGTCTGCTGCTTAATCAGCTCTATAGCGGTTTTTAAATTAATCTGTGTTTAAAATTAAGTGGTGCAACAACTCGATTTAAAATAAAACCCATATCGACAAATCCTAGATTAGCGTTAAACTTTGCTTAATTTAATCCTTATTGGTGCAACTCACCCTATAATGTTTTTCACATTAAGCATTTTAAAAACATCCCGCTGTTTTTAGTGTTTGAAATACTGCAGCAGGTGCTGTATATGGATCATAAATGCTCAAAACATGCTTGTTCACATATTTTTGTTTTAAAATGGAAATTTGACCAACTTGTGCTGCAATTCAATGGAGTTCTATGGTGGTTTCAGTCATGTGACTGAAAACTATGAATACATGGCCTAACGTGGCAGTCCATACAGCCTATGTGGATTTTCATACCCGGCCTATCGAGGCGGTATACACGGCCTAACGTGGCAGTCTTTACAGCCACGTGGCGTTCTCGTACCCCGACAGTTCTTCACAGCCTTCGTGGCTTCCTTCACATGCTTTAGGCAGTAGCCTAACAATTCCTTCTGTTTATTGATTTAACATCGATGTCAATATCCATATCTATTGCATGTTCAATGTCCATTATTTTAATAATCTAATTTTCTTTGCAACTATTTTAGGTACTTCATTCAAATAATCTACCAACGGGTGGGTATCTTTTGATTTTATCAGTTCTTTTCATCTTCAGGCAGGAACTGCAAGCATCCACTACCTTCCGGATTTGGACTATGGACGGGGCCTACGTCAAAGAACTTTATAATTTTTTCTGTTCGATACTCTCAGATTGTATACAACCTGTAAATAAATCTCATTTAAATGTTTTTCTTGCCTTTCGGGTAGTCTTTCGGATAGAACATGTTGTACTTAGTGAAATCACATTCACTGAGAAGCAGAAGGAGACATGGAAAGAAATAGACAAAAAAATAAAAATAAAATAAAAAGGCATGGCAACCACCAATAGAGATAATTGACAAATTATAGCATCTGGCTGTCTAGGGGTTTGTGACAGCACCGACCCTAACAATAACAATGAAGTACTCAAATAACCCAGGATAATGGGATGAGTAGTTTTCTCAGTGCTAATCTCTGTCCACTAAAGTAGCAGACCTTTTATCGAGTTAATAAAAGCCGCTTTGTTAATAAATGTCTTGCGTCAAGACATATTTAGTAAAATTTAAACTTCTACTCGTGGTTTGGTAAGAAATCCCATTTACCACGCCCCTTGTTATCTTGTTAAGATAGTCTTCCCTGTGTATATATAGTGCTCATGTTTCTCGTGTTTGGTCAGTCGTTGTGTCTTAGCTGTGACATGTTACTGTCCTGAGTTTCCCAGTTTGTTCTGGCTACCCTTTCTTCTCTGCCTGCTTCTTTGCCTGTCTCAACCGTTACATATGCGTCTAGCTACTTGTGATGTTCAATTAAATAGATCACAGTACATGTGGTGATGACAAAATGCCATGCATTCTAGAAATAAGATCTGCCTAGAGTCTAAAACTATAGCAAAGTTATATATCTAGCATGAGCAAGGAGTGACTTTTCACTGCACTGACATTAGCAAAGCTATTGCTATCCGCCCACAACCTCAGCATTAGATAGCTTAACTCTTCTGTGCAATGGTAACCACACAAAAACTCCAACATAACAGACACTCTTCAAGATCCTCAACCTAACCGCACATTAAACACTAATAAGTATCCTCCTTAACACAACTTAAAATGCAGTCACATGCAAAGCAAACTGGTAACTAGAAATCCACTGTCCAGTTTATCAATTTATCAGAGCAAACTGAACAAGCAGCAAAATAATTTGTGCGTGCAGGCTCCTATAAGTTCAGTTTATTATAATATGGTACATTTTGCAAGTTCAGCATTTAGTTTGAATGTTGTTATATTTTAACTTCACCCGTTTCCATCATGAGATTGTTTCAGACATACACCCCCAAAAAAAACCCCAAATACAATATATAAATACCAATGAGTTTCTCTCTTCAAGTTCTTGAACTCTCTTGCTGCATTTTCTATGAACTGACTACAACAGAGCTGTGTTATTTCAGCACACTGCAGGCTTCGGACCGAACATTTTGAACATCACGTGAGATCACTCCTTTTCATCTTCGTTAGAATTAACCGACACGAAAGCCCACAAATCCATGTTCCAAAACATTTTCTGCATAATACCCATGAATCATCTACTATAAAAGGATCCAAGGTTAGTGATTTGTTGCTATAGATACAGATCTCTGATAACACCAATCTCACACATTAAAGGACAAATTCACCTCACCATAAAAATGACTGCACTGAGGTCTAGTGCATTTTGTGTGCAAGATCCCAACATAGGTTAGGATTATCTTACTTTCAACAATGAGTAAAAGCATAATTAGAATTCCCTTTTGAACCCAGCCACCTAAAAAAAAAAACCCTCTTTGGTCGCCACTGGTTACAAGAGACCACTCTGGAGTGTATTGGCTATTATGGACCATCATAAGTAAGAAGCTAAAACCACAGATGCAATGGTTGCATGATGTATGAATTTGTCAGTTTTAATCAAGCAGTGCATTTAAAATATCTTATTTGAAAGTCAATGTCTGAAATGCTCAGACTGGGCACTATTAATGCTCTTGAAGGTTGTGAAATGAATATACGAATTTCACTGCATTAGATAACAAAATATCAAACCAAGTGACATTTATTTGATAGAAAAGACAGCACAAGCAAAACAAAATGCTTTGGAAAGTGCAAAATAATGTGCCAAATCTTTTTAGTTTTTTTTTTTTTACTGCTTTGGAAAAAAATTGTATGGCTTGCACGTGGTCAAGAAAGGGTATTATAAAAACATATTTTGAAAAACAAGCTTAGGTGTGCAGGTGAAAGGCTGTTTGCCTTTGTCTTTTCTTTTGTGGTTCTGTATTATCCATCTCTATAATGTGGCTTAAATATATCCACTGATATGGGGAAACTGAATAGAACAGAATCTGAATAGAATTAGGTGTAATATTTGATTATGTTATAGGCTACACAATACTTGATAATACTTAAACTCCTTGGGCCGTATTCACAAGAAATTTCATCTTACCGCTAGGAGTCTTCCTAAGAGCTCCAAGCTAGTAGTTTTAGCTTAAAACCGGTCACTTTTTTATGAGTGCACACTTTTAATTTGCACACAGTGGGAAGGACAAATACACTGCCAAAGTTTTTGATCGGTAAGATTTTTAAGAAGTCTCTTATGCTCAACAAGGCTGCATTTATTTTATTAAAATAAAATAAAACTTCAATGATTTCTGAAGAATCATGTGACACTGAAGACTGGAGTAATGATGCTGAAAATTCAGCTTTGCAATCACAAATAAATTACATTTTAAAATATTAAAATAGAAAACCGTTTTTACACATTTTAATAATTTCAAATTACAGTTTTTTTGTATTTTTAATAAAATAAACGCAGCCTTGGTGAGCATAAGAGACTTTTGAATGGCAGTGTACAGTATATAATGATAGAAATGTATAATTTATGTGTGTGTGTGTGTGTGTGTGTGTGTGTGTGTGTGTGTGTGTGTGCGCGCACGCATGAGAGACCAATTATCATGTAGCCTATAACAAATTATGCAAGACTCTGCTGTCCTTTGTTTTAGGAGCTACTTTTAGAGTTAAAATGTTTTGTGGATTACTCTGCAGACTGGGGACTGGCTTATTAAAATTATTTTGTATTAATCTTAAAGTAATAAAACTTTAAGAGTAAGAGCTTATTACTCTCTTTGTGCAAGCAGGTTGTCACGTTGGTTATGTTGACGGAAGTTAGGCTATTTTCAGGCGCTGCGTAATTTCATTGTGCCGCTGCACCCATGGTAATGCAGCAAAGTTCCTTGATTATTACGCAGGAATGAGAGTATAGTTCCTAGCCATATCGGTCTAGAAAATCACAACTTTTCATTTTCCGTCAGTCTTAATACACAATGTAACTATACACATCACAACATGTAAATAGGAAAATGTTGGTGTTATTTTGTCACTTATTGAGCAGTAGGCTAGCTGGAGCCATTTACCTCCAGTCTTTGTGCTAAGCTAGGCTAGCTGTGGGTGTGTCAGACAGAGTTATGGCATGCATGGAGATGAGAATGGTATGTATGGACTTATCTAACTCTGGGGGATACGGTGAATAAGCTAAAGTCCCAAAAAGTCGGCATGTTCCTTTAAGATTATAAATTTACAAGTCCTAAAATTAGAAGCCACACAGCCCTAATTATCAAGAGTTGCTTCTTAATTTCCACATTAGGAGCAACATTTATTCTTAAGATTGTTTGCAAACATGGCCCCTAGCTAGGAACTCTTAGGAGGACTCCTAGTGGCAAAATACAATTATTTGTGAATACGGATCCTGTTGTGCACCTGTGAATTGGGGTATTGATAGCAGCTTCTAGACGGGATATCACAGTATGTATTAGCAACTGGAGGTTGCACAAAGTACTATACTGGCAACAAGAAATTGCTCAAAGTGACAACTGGAAGTTATATGATGAGAAGTGAGCTTGTTCATAAAGTTGTTTGTATTTGTATTTAAAATTTCCATGACAACACTCACTGGTTGTCAAATGTAGCAGAACATGTAATTTTTCACAATAACTGGAGCTCTAGTTCAGTAAAAAGTGCCAGCATTATTTGTTTGCAGATAATGCATGGTTTGATATTTTTTAATCAGTGCAATAAAATACATATATTTATGATTAAGTGTCCATCGCTTAAATTACACTGTCCATCCATCCATTATCTTCCGCTTATCCGGGGCCGGGTCGCGGGGGCAACAGTCTAAGCAGAGACGCCCAGACTTCCCTCTCCCTAGCCACTTCCTCCAGCTCTTCCGGGGGAACCCCGAGGCGTTCCCAGGCCAGCCGGGAGACATAATCCCTCCAGCGTGTCCTAGGTCTTCCCCGGGGCCTCCTCCCGGTGGGACATGCCCGGAAAAACCCTCCCCGGGAAGGCATCCAGGAGGCATCCGAAATAGATGTCCGAGCCACCTCAACTGGCTCCTCTCGATGTGGAGGAGCAACGGCTCTACTCTGAGCTCCTCCCGAGTAACTGAGCTCCTCACCCTATCTCTAAGGGAGCGCCCAGCAACCCTGCGGAGAAAGCTCATTTCGGCCGCCTGTATCTTGTCCTTTCGGTCATGACCCACAGCTCATGACCATAGGTGAGAGTAGGAGCGTAGATTGACCGGTAAATTGAGAGCTTCGCCTTACAGCTCAGCTCCTTCACCACGACAGACCGGTACATCGACCGCATTACTGCAGAAGCTGCACCGATCCGTCTGTCAATCTCCCGTTCCATCCTGCCCTCACTTGTGAACAAGACCCCAAGATACCTGAACTCCTCCACCTGAGGCAGAAACTGTCCACCAACCTGAAGTGGGCAAGCCACCCTTTTCCGACTGAGAACCATGGCCTCGGATTTGGAGGTGCTGATTCTCATCCCGGCTGCTTCACACTCGGCTACAAACCGCCCCAGTGCACACTGAAGGTCCTGGTCTGAGGAGGCCAACATGACAACGTCGTGACGAAATCATGTGGTTCCCAAACTGGACACCCTCCGGCCCTTGGCTGCGCCTAGAAATTCTGTCCATAAAAATTATGAACAGAACCGGTGACAAAGGGCAGCCCTGCCGGAGTCCAACATGCACTGGGAACAAGTCCGACTTGCTGCCGGCAATGCGGACCAAGCTCCTGCTCCGGTCGTACAGGGGCCAAACAGCCCTAAGCAAGGGGCCCCGGACCCCGTACTCCCAGAGCACCCTCCACAGGACACCACGAGGGACACAGTCGAATGCCTTCTCCAAATCCACAAAACACATGTGGATTGGTTGGGCAAACTCCCATGAACCCCCCAGCACCCTGGAAAGGGTATAGAGCTGGTCCAGTGTTCCACGACCGGGACGAAAACCACACTGTTCCTCCTGAATCCTTCTTGAAAAGAGGGACCACCCCCCCAGTCTGCCAGTCCAGAGGCACTGTCCCCAACCGCCACGCGATGTTGCAGAGGCGTGTCAGCCAAGACAGCCCCACAACATCCAGAGACTTGAGGTACTCAGGGCGGATCTCATCGACCCCCGGTGCCTTGCCACCGAGGAGCTTTTTAACTAGCTCGATGACTTCAGCCCGGGTGATGGATGAATCCACCTCTGAGCCCTCAGCCACTGCTTCCTCAATGGAAGACGTGTTGGTGGGATTGAGGAGATCCTCAAAGTATTCCTTCCACCGTCCGACGATATCCCCAGTTGAGGTCAACAGCTGCCCATCTCCACTGTAAACAGTGTTGGTAGGGCACTGCTTCCCCCTCCTGAGGCGGCGAACGGTTTGCCAGAATCTCTTTCTCCATGGCCTCACCGAACTCCTCCCAGGCCCGATTTTTTGCCTCCACAACTATCCGGGCTGCAGTCCGCTTGGTCTGCCTGTACCCGTCAGCTGCCTCAGGAGTCCCACAAGCCAACCAGGCCCGATAGGACTCCTTCTTCAGCTTGACGGCATCCCTTACTTCCGGTGTCCACCACCGGGTTCGGGGATTTCCGCCTCGACAGGCACCGGAGACCTTACGGCCACAGCTCCGAGCAGCCACGTCGACAAGGGAGGTGGAGAACATGGTCCACTCGGATTCAATATCTCCAGACTCCCTCGGGATCCGGTCGAAGCTCTGTCGGAGGTGGGAGTTGAAGATCTCTCTGACAGGGGGCTCGGCCAAATGTTCCCAACAGACCCTCACAGTACGTTTGGGTCTCCCGAGTCGGTCTAGCTTCCTCCCCCACCATCGGATCCAACTCACCACCAGGTGGTGATCAGTTGACAGCTCCGCCCCTCTCTTCACCCGAGTGTCCAAGACATACGGCCGGAGGTCAGATGAGACGACCACAAAGTCGATCATCGACCTCTGGTCTAGGGTGTCTTGGTGCCACGTGCACTGATGGACACCCTTATGCTTGAACATGGTGTTCGTTATGGATAAGCCGTGACTAGCACAGAAATCCAATAACAGAACACCACTCGGGTTCAGATCAGGGGGGCCGTTCCTCCCAATCACGCCCCTCCAGGCATCACTGTCACTGCCCACGTGTGCGTTGAAATCCCCCAGTAGAATGATGGAGTATCCAGTTGGAGCACTTTCCAGCACCCCTCCCAGAGACCTCATTAGGGCCGGGTACTCCGCACTGCTGTTTGGCACGTAGACACATACGACAGTGAGAGACCTATCCCCTACCCGAAGGCGCAGGGAAGCGACCCCTCTCATTCACCGGGTTCCAACACCAACACATGGCAGCTGAGCTGGGGGGCTATAAGCAAACCCACTCTAGCCCGCCGCCTCTCACCATGGGCAACTCCAGAATGGTAGAGAGTCCAGCCTCTCTCAAGAAGTGTGGTTCCAGAGCCCAAGCTGTGCGTGGAAGTGAGCCCGACTATCTCTAGCCGGTACCTCTCAACCTCCCGCACAAGCTCAGGCTCCTTTCCCCGCCAGCGAGGTGACATTCCATGTCCCTAAAGCCAGTTTCCGTGTCCAGAGATTGGATCGTCAGGGGCCTAGCCTTTGACTGCTGCCCAATCCACTATGCACCGGCCCCATATGATCCCTCCTGCAGGTGGTGAGCCCACGGGAGGGTGGCCCCACGTCGCTCATTCGGGCTGAGCCCGGCCAGGCCCCATGGGGGTAGGCCCGGCCACCAGGCACTCGCATACGATTACGCTGCATTTAATAAATTATTTAAGAGTGACAGATTTTGAATTGCATAAGTTAATGCAATTAAAATAAAATAATATGTGTTGTAGTTTAAGTTAAGTTAGTTTATGAGGTCTGTCATGCTCCACTAGCTTTCATGCCCATGCATGCATTTTTTAGAACAAATACTACAGTCCAAACAACATCAAACTTATTGTGGTAATATCATGCCAACATGTTATCATATCTGGTAAAATCGTACAAAACCCAGTTTTACAGAACATAATATTAATAAATGTTGTCAAGACCAGGAAAAGAAAACATATCCACAAAACAAATCTCTTACCTTTCGCTTTGACCGTTCAGACTTCTTGGACATATTTTTCATTTTTTTATGAAGATGATATAATACCTGAAATAAAAAAGCCACATTAATGCCTAGAGTGGACATTACTCATCCATCATTAAACATGACATAAGCAGTGTTATGACACTTGCACGTAATAAATACATTGATCTATTAAATACATGAGGAAACAATCTAACTCACATTAAATGTAATAAAGATAGTCTGTTCAGTGGCATTGTTCAAAATATGCAAAAATAAAAGCCATACATGGAATGCTATTCGTAATGTAAATGTTTAAAGAGCACATGAAATCTGTTGAAAGGTAGGCTACAGGGGTATTCCAGAAAGCAAGGTTAACTTATCTTAAATATAGGTGTATATCTACATTAAAGGTGTATATCTCATATACCCTGAACTCTCGGTTGATTAACCCAAACCTTACTTACAATAAAATATATATTGAATTAACATTTAAGCATTACCTTGTTGTAATAGTGCTTTAGAATTAATATATAATATTGCATATTATGCAACTATATAACAAATTTAGTTATATTAATATAACTATATTAATTATATAACATGCATCTTAAGCAAACTAACCCTGGAACATGAGCTGCTCCGGAGCAGGTTATGTTCAGAGAGTGAGTTGCTATGGCTACTTGCATATCCTGAAAGTTACCTCCGTTTTTGGAACCGAAAGTTGAGGTTATCCGCTTAATACTTACTCTTACACATAACCTGCTTTCTGGAATACCCCCCAGCTTTCTTTCCTGTGTTTATGTATATTTATCGAAAAGAGGTTTGTGTAAAAACAGAAAATTGTGCATAGTTTTTGAACTATTATTTGCTACTTGTTGGTTTGCAATGTGGTTTAGAACAAAAAGTCACTCATATTATAAGAATCTGACTGGACAAAAACCTTAAAAGGACCAAGACGAGTCAACAATATTTCTGGTCCAAAAGAGAAAGGCTGTAAATTAACACGAGTAATGAGTAGGGCTACAACTTTTATAGATATACTCAAAGCTAAAACGTGAGAACTAAAATCCACATATTTTGATTTCATGATGATCTAAAAGGCTAAACCTTAAGTAATGGTCACAGTCCAAAGCGGCAATAGGCTATCGATTGTTAGTCGTAATTCCACAACTTAATTCTACTGTACTGTTATTGAAAACTGATGCACAGTTATGACTTTCTACAATGAGGTCACTGCACATAGGCTACATATACAAATAACTTCCAGCTTTGCTATATAGAAGCAACTAGAGGAGCATGCATAAATTGATTATGAGGAGTCTGGAAAAAGATTACTCTTCTCTGTGACGTTTGGGTAATCTTAGGCTACTGTTTGTAGGCGACTTTACCCCATTTCCGAATCCAGAGGGGATGAATTATGAAGTGCCCAGCGAACAGTCTGCGTGGGCGCATGGCCACCTGTTGCATCCTTGAATAAACCTGCTCTCGGCGCACGATTGTAAAAGTTCTTGAGCTATGACCAACGTTATTTTGCCCATAGTGAATAATTATGGCCATTGTGATAATTACGTTGACACGAGTTGAAGGAAACGCACAGTGCAATAAAAAGTCAGTTTAGAAGCAAGCACGCGCCAATTAGCTTTCATTTTTAAACCGTGTAATAATTTCGTAAACGCTCCTAAAAACCTTCTCGTCCTCACACTTTCATTTTAAACGATAAATCAGCTCGTACAAAAAGAAACGTATAGCTTTGTAACAGGTATAAGTGCTCTCGATAGTTCAACGAGATACGTCTTATGTCGATTCCTTACCTTGGCATAACAGCATGTGATCAAAACCAGCGGTAACAGATACCCTATCACGAGAATGGTCACTTTATAAGTGTGCTTGGCCACCCGCTCGGTCCAAATCTCCCAGCAGAACGTGCTATTTGGAGCCTTAGGGTAATCGGTCAAAATTTGGTGCTGCGCAACCGGTACTGCAAAGATAAAGGAAAGCATCCAAATGACACAAACGCCAATGAGCGCATTCCTCCGGTTACGAATACACGGGGACTTTTTGGACAGCACCACGGCAATGTACCTGTCCACGGACATGGCCACTAGCGTGAAAATGCTCACCAGCATGCTGACCATAACAAAATAGTGCACAAATTTACACAGAAACGCCCCGAAGATCCACTCGGGAAGAGAGTATATGGTGGCCTGAAACGGGACGCAAAACAGGAGGAAAGATAAATCTGCTATACTGAGATTTATGATGAAAATGTTAGTGGTACTTCTCGAGCGCCTCGACTTTATTTTCCCAATGACAACCATCACTAGAGTGTTTCCAATGATTCCCAGGAAAAATATACATCCAAATATAACGGGCACAATCACTATCTCCGGACCAAAAGTGTCGGTGGTTTGGTTCATGTCCATATGCTCCTCTGTCCAAATAACCGTTTCATTTAGCCCCATTTTTTTTTTCTCCTCCAAGAATTCAAGAAGCCCGGTCGAAACAAAAGAACATAAATCCGTTCAGAAGCACAGAACAACCACTCCCCGGTTTGGTTTCTAATTTTCTCAAGTTAGCGCGCGCTGACAAATCTTTGGAGCACTCCGGTTACGATGGGAAATGCACCGGCTGGGAATGAAGCACTAATGAGAACGCACATCGTTCACAGGCGCGTGTTCTTTCCCGGGAAGACGCTGGAACACTGGCACACGCTCAGTGCTGAAAGTTTCCGCCCGGAAGCGCGTAAACGATAATTTTGTCGTGATTTGGACATGGTCTATTCAGCGTTATAACAGCAGAGCTTCTCTGAAGTTTAATTGGCCTAATAACTAGCCTATGTGTTACTTGTCATAACGATAACTATGTCGTTGGGTCAAAGAACACTAGCATGTTTGTGTGTCATTATGAACTTGGCTTGGAAAGATTCTGAGGACCTTTACGCTTGTTCTCACGTTATCTCAAGGTGTCACGACGATACAGATAACCACGCGCCGACTCAGTGACTTGCTTGTTTGTATGCTGCATCTGATCAGAATACTACTGCTGATATCCACAACTCACAGTTGTGATTTGTCAAAAAATGTATGTATATATATATATATATATATATATATATATATATATATATATATATATATATATATATATATATATATATATATATAATGTGTAAGTAGCCTATACTTTTGATGTATTAGTAGGCCTATTTTCATTACCCAGTTCTTTATAAAAACACAAGCAGCATTCCACCCACACAAATAACCTTAATAAAATGATGCAAGAGTGTTCAATGAACTCAATAAAAGAAGAATATCCTCAAACTGTTTCCGGGATTTTATGACAGCTGTTACTATACAGTTTTAAAATATGTTCCTGAATAGAATGGCATATGTTCCATTTTGTTATGCAAAACAAATGTCTTTGTGAAAATAAAGCAGCCTTTGTTACTCTAGGGAAACGTAGGCACAATACATTACCCATTTAAAATTAAAGAAGAAAGGATTCTTGTCATAAAAATAGAAATCATAAAAATGGCAAATAAAAAAAGTAGTTGTTTTTACATTGTTGTACAGTACAGCTGACATTCATTTATAAAACAAGTAACTGTGTTGATGGAAAACTTGAAGCAAAACCGCAAAGGTCAATTAAAGTAATAGACTAAAGCCAAATTAATTGATGAATCCATGAAGGTGTAATATTAAATTGCTTTAAAAAGATATGGGAGGATAATTCAAAGTGGATTTTTATTTATTTTTTTATTTTTTTACCTTCAATGAGTGCTGGTGTTCTGATATAATACGGTATCTATGCACACTTTCCTGCATTTTTCACACTTTTAGCTGTAGGCCAGGAGGAATATTTTTCCATAATGTTCAAGCTACTCTTTTCTATACAATGAAAGAGGATACTGATTTTGAGTGTTGAGCTCCAAAACAAACAAAACCACCATGAAGTAGCCCATTCTACCTATGTGCTCTATCAGAACTTATGGTTCTGGGGTGATTATTGTAATTCTCAGACTGCGGATGAAGCTTATGCGACACTGGAGTTGGTTTTAAAAGCTCTGAAACACCTGCAAAGAGTGGTTGTTCAAGGCATGCAACCTTGTTCTAGCAATGTGTTCTTCTCATCAGACAACATGTGGCAGATTTCCTGTAGAAGAGACAAGAGAAATGCCAAACCAGACTGCTATGGATTGGAGGAGGATAAGACTTTTCAGAACTGGAGTATTCTTACTAGGATCATGTTCACTTGTGGCTTCCCCCATTGTAATAACGTGCTGTGGTAATTTAATTGGTTATGGTGGTCCCAAGGAACTTGAATGACTCCATGATATCCGCAGCTGTTTCCAAGAGGTAAAAAAGTGCAGCCCTGAGGCACTCGAGTGCTCACAGTTATGGAATATGACAATTTTTTTCCCAGGTGTTTGTGATCCACAGGCACAAAGATAGTGCTCTATTTACTTACAGAGCCAAAGTTCACAAATTGCATTCTGATGCATTCTGTATTTGCCAAGATAGTCAAGGTGTAGCAGAGGTGTAGCACTGCACCTCTCAGAGGCGAGTAGCAGGGAGTGAACCAAGTGAACAGGGTAAAACAAATGAACTAATATATTACCATACTTCCCCAGTTGATTAATCACAATTTATTAAGACTATTATTTTATATTACAATTTTTTTTCTGGATTGCTATGTTTAAATATGCAAATGAGGTATTATCTGATTAAACATGCACACATTTGCATACATTTTCAGAACAGAAACCTGAACACTAGATAAAGCCGGGTTCAAAATCCTTGTCTTATTTTGATGACATATTAGAATTTAATGTATTTTAATCATTACATTTAAATCAGAAAATACTGTTGACAGACAGAATTTTTATTTTATTTTTTATTAAATCAGGCAATATATATGAACAACCCCTTCTGTACAAACCTTCAGAATATAGAATAAAACTGGAACGTTTTTATAGGCTGTGAATTTCTGGCTGAGAATTTTCTTCTCATCCTCCATTGAAAGAAAAGCAATTAAATGCATATTTTGGATGTTTTCTTTCCTCTAGTCTGAAAGAAGAAATCTCAAAATTGACCTGTGCATGAAAAAAAAAAAAAAACAATGGTTTTGCCTGCATAGCATCTTGCCTTAAAGTAGGAGTACCAAATCCAAATGTAAATGTTCTTTCTAACAAACCGGATGTCAAACATGTTCATTTGGGCAATGAGCACTGACATGCAGCATCTAAAATCTAAAACACACATACATCACAACAGTAACATTTATACATTTTATAGTCCAGTTCAAACATTTTGCAAATCACTTTATAGGCCTAAGTTAAAGGCACTTCTCTGATGGCACTCTCTGGGAATGGTACCCATGACCTATTTAGGTCAATGTTAAACTATCATCCATCAATTTAGAAGCACTTGAACTCCTTTGTCTGGTTTCATTATCCAAATAATGGTCAAAACTAAGTACTGAATCACAAACAGGAAATCAAGGTTACAGACAGAATAATATCTCTGTTTTGTCGATAGATCGTTTTTTCCTGCTCTTTTTTTCGCACGTGAATACAATTGTGCCTGTTCATCCGATGCATGATATACATTAAGATATGCTAATATAAAACAGTAATAGGATACACAAAAAAAGCAACAACAAAAAAATTTATATAAAAAAAATGTTTTTTTTTCAAATGAAATATTTTAATAGCATACATTCTTGCTGCCCACCTAGGACTCTGTTTCACTGGTTTTGGGATCAAACAATTGCTGTCCCTAAGCTTCTGGCTTCTACCACAGCAATTGTTTGAAGAGATTTATAAACACAACAGCTGGTGTCCCTGGTGTCCCTGGTGTCATCTTATCAGGCCTTGCAGCTCATGTTTTTACTTTTGAGAAGTATGTCGACATCATCCTCTTTGATATGAATGAAGTGGACATTTTGAGAGAGATAGGTGAAGTGGCAAGGATGAGGTGTGAGTTTGTACAGTAAATCTGTTTTTTTTTTTGTTTTTTTGTGCAATAGCAATTGGATGGTTCATGCAGAATTGTTGTGGTGTGAACAATTGATTGCTAAGGGCATTACTGCATGAAACATTGACAACTACGTAAGACACATTTTTAATGCAATATTTTCCTCACCCAACTGATCCGATTATCTATTTTTCTCCTAACACAGACAGGAAAAATAACCACAATGGTGTGAAATAACATCAGCTATTCATATAGCCTCCGGTGCTCAAACCTGGACACATAATCAGTGTTGTTTCTTGGCGGCATTGAGTGTTTGGGGTCTTTCAACAGACATCCTCTTCCATACACATCCCAACATTTTAGTTACGGATAGGAGAGGGGACTGAGTAAGGTAAGAGCGATAGTGTTTCCAGCTGCTAGAAATAGCTGGTGTAAGCTTTTGGAGAAAAACACTCCTCTGTGCCTACTGGGGTGGGATAAGCTCTTTAAGTTAAATGTTATTTTAAAGGCTTTTGGTTGTCTTTATTCAAGGTGATTGTTTAGAAACTATTCGGGGAGGGGGTGTGATGAATGCTCTGCCTACCCTTCAATCAAGGTTTCCAAATTACCTCCTTTCCAACATTCTTCCTTGACTCTTTCCTTCATACACTTAATCTTTTTGTATTGTTGTGTTTGTTTTTAAAAATCATCTTCTTTAATCCCATTGGTTTTTCTCTCTAGCACACAAAATTAGTTCGTGTATAATAATCAGTATCAGAAACCAAAATTTTTCTGAGTTGGTCTGATGTTCATCTCTGTCATAATTCCTATTTGCCTTTTGAATGTACTTAGAATAAGGTTAAGAGCTGTCAACAGATAATTGATGTTTCCATACTCCTCATTATGAGGGTTGTTGAAGTGGCACATTGCTAAGTTTATGCAACCACAGAACCATGATGTTTTGTTGCACAGTACAGTACAGTATTGTTTTTTTTTTTTTTTTTTTTTAATTGTACAAATGTGTTATCATGACAGACAGTGGTGTTGAGTGAGGGATTAAAAAAGGTATTTCAAAGCCTCAGCACACACACGCACAAACTCATCTGTTGTTAGAAGCAGTATCAACGCAAAGCACATTTCTTGTGTCCCAGGTGGGCTGGAATTCTCAAGGTACAGTATGCCCATACTGACTTTGACTAGGCAGCTGGCAGTTTTGATCTTCTCCAACTGTGGGCAGAAGGAACACACAAAACTATCTGGTTAATAGAGAATCGAATGAGCTCCTCATAACGGCACACATTATTCCCAAGGGAGGACTCAAACCGAGGTAGAAAAGAGGTAAAAGAAAAAAAGAGAAAGAGTGATGTAAAGAAAGGACTGAGACTATTGTTTACAACATTTTTCTTTCTTTTACAGCATTTATTAACATTAATTTCTCAGATTCTAGTACTTTTATTTTAGTAAATTGTAAATTATATAAATAACATTATTTTGGTTAACAATGATATATTTATAAATTGAATTAACAAGGTCAAATATTCTATTTACATTATATGATTTTATGTAGCTGTTTTGTAAGACTGGATTCTATTTATTTCTAAATGTTAATGCACATGCATTTATTGATTGTTATAGTGTCATTTTTAACTGTTAGTGCTCATTTGAAGATACGTGTAGAGGTACTGAAAATGGAATTTATTAATGTAATGCTCAGCTGTGGCAATTTTCTGAAATTTACAAAGCATCATTTTTTTTTTTTTTCCTTTCCCCACTGATGACTCAAACTTTGATTGTGAGAATTTGATTGTAAAATTCCTTTGAAATGTCTAAATAATCAATGTCCAAAAACAATAAATACTGACACCCCCATGCATCTCTTTACATTTCACTGCCGGTTGTATATTCTGTATATAACTGTGTATGTGACAAATAAAACTCTTGAAGAGGTTTATGAAGAGGCAGAGCCACAGATTGCTATGAGTATCATCTCTTGTGATCCACTAAACCCTCTCAATACTGGAGTCAGTCCTGGGGGGAAACTGGCAAGCATTATTCTATATTATCTTTCAGTCAATCCAGCTGTTCTCAGTGGCCTTGAACTCTCATGATCCCTCTACTAATCTCAAACGTAAAATTCTGGTCTGATCACCTCTGCAAGAACATAAAACTAGATGGTGGGTGAAAAGTGGATGACGCAAGCAAAGACATGAAAAGCAAAGCTCCACAATTGCTTGGATTTGATTCAGAGTGACACCTCAAGGCGGCATTTACCTCGAAACTATAGTCATGTTTGAAAAAAACTGATAGTGTTATTCAAGCGATGTCTAACCAAGGACTGAAGAGTCTAAGCTTTTAGCTTTCTATGCTTGGATTTCACACGCACTCTCTTTAGATCAGTCTTAGAGACACAATGAGCGCTTCTCCTATTGTATCATTCGTCTCATCCCTTCTCTACACCTTTTGTTTTTGTCCTCTACATCTCTCCTTGAAACAACTGAGTTCTTAAGGAAGATCAGGATGTTGCCATGGAGATATTAATTTGATGTTAATATATTTTATATTAATTTGAAAGCTGATATCAAAGCTGAAGCTTAAATATAAACTCCCACGAGAAAAACAAAAACAAAAGACTTCCTTATGAAAACAGGCTAATAGAAGTAGCCTGATCTGCCCAAAATATACAGAGTTAGTGAAGCTTTGTGTGAGTCTTTGGCGCCCTCCTCTGTCAAAGCTGCGTATGAAAAGTAATTAGAATCTTATTCTGTGTTCTACAGGAAAGTCATGCACCTTATGTTTGTACACGTTTGCTCATTTCTAATACAATGCAAAATTAATGAATACATATGTATCTGTTTCACAACTGTTAAGCTGTAGATTTTGTAGAATCAGTTTGAACTAGCCAGGCTCAAGAAATTAAATGTTCGCTATATTTAAAATATATAACGCTACAACATGATATGGTGTATGTATTTATTAAACTATTACAGACATTCTATAAAAGCAATAAGCCACCCATAGCATTAGTTTAGCCATGATTAAGATGTTTTATCATTACCCATTGACAGCCTTGCGTGGCTGTAGTATATGTGTCTTGTTTTGTTAGGTGCTGTTCAGTGATGTCGAGGAATCTTATATTGTGTCTTTAGTTGGAAGCCAGAATCTGATCCACCCAGTCGCGGAGCTCAGTGACACGGGCGTACACACCAGGTATACTGGTGTCACAACGACTGCTTCCCCAGGACACAATACCCACCAGTGTCCAGACATCACCCTTCTGACACACCAGAGGACCACCAGAGTCACCCTATACAGACAGACGGACAAGAGAGTTATGGAGAGAGAGTTATTTAAAGAGAAAGAGAGGAAGTGAGGAAGAGACAATAGTTTTACCATGCAAGAGGAGGCACCAGCAGCACCAGCGCAAATCATGACATCATGGATGTTGCTTCCCCAGTAGTTCTTACAGTCCTGGTTGGACAACAGAGGTAGAGCGACCTGCTGGAGCTCATTAGGGGTGAACAGAGCTAGACGTGAGAGAGAGAGAGAGCTAGAGAGAGAGAGAGAGAGAGAGAGAGAGAGAGAGAGAGAGAGAGAGAGAGAGAGAGAGAGAGAGAGAGAGAGAGAGAGAGAGAGAAGAGATCATAAAATCATAGAACATTAGTCATTGCAAATTTAAAAATGTATGCCACCATTTAAAAGTTTGGGGTCAGTAAGAATTTTTCTTTTAAAGTAATTAGTACAATTATACAATTCATACAAAAGTGACAGCAAAGACTTTTATAATGTCACAAAATATTTCTATTTCAAATAAATACTGTTCTTTTAAACTTCATTCATCAAAGAATCCTGAAAAATATGTATCACGGTTTTATATCACAATATGTATCACAATGATGAAAACAACTGTTTTCATCATTGATAATAATAAGAAATCAGCATATTTCTGAAGGATCGTGTGACACTGAAGACTGAAGACTGCCATCACAGGAATAAATTACATTAAAATATATTCAATGAGAAAACAGTTATTTTCAATTGTAATTGTACTTCACAATATTACTGTATTTTTGATTAAATAAATGTATTATTATATGTTAAAGATAACCAACCGTTGTGTTTGGTCACTCCCCAGCCAGAAGTCACACATGTCATGCCAGGAGCAAATTCATCTGAAGCCTCAGCAAGGCAAACAGGAGACACGTGGGCGTTCAGTGAGATGGGGGAGGTCAGCTTGATCAATGCAATGTCATTCTCGATGGTATTAGAGTTCCACTGAGGGTGGGTGAACACCTGCAATAGTGATTCAGTCATAAATGTCGTGTCAAAACAGAAAAAGCAGTAAATAAATGAGCATATACAGAGTAAAGGTTTAGTATGGTATAACTAAAAAGCATTATCATGTCGAATGATCATTTAAGTGCCCAGCTCTTGTGTATTATTGAGGAATATGTTTGGAGTTCTTGAGCCTCACTTTTGACACTTTCATAGTCTGCGTGTCCTCCTGAGTGTTGCCACTTCCCTTGTTGTGCTCTCCCAGGATAACACGGTGACTAGTTCTGGAGATAAGCAAGAATGGTTAATCCACGTCTATCTCAGCATTTATGCATAGTTAACGCAATGATTTAATTGTGATTATTAGTCTCACCTCACACCGCAGTGAGCAGCAGTCACAACCCAGTACTCATTGATCAGAGAGCCACCGCAGAAGTGCCAGCCAGTGAAGTCCTGCCATTTAAACAACACAATGGCAAAACAGAGAGAGAGAGAGAGAGAGAGAGAGAGAGAGAGAGAGAGAGAGAGAGAGAGAGAGAGAGAGAGAGAGAGAGAGAGAGAGAGAGAGAAAAGACACTTTGTATAATCTGTGTAGTAAAAATCTACCATTAGCTAGCTAATACTAACTTTATACCTGCAAGGAGACCTGCCATGGCCAGGAGTGAGGGACTGCCTCCTCACCATTCACAATGCGGGCATAGCCACTGACAACAGGAGGAATGGCAGGAACACCACAGCCTGAAGAAAAAGGGATAACAAAAGATGCAAGAGGACTGTAAATAATGACATTTGATAGTAACAGATGGAACTTAAAATTTAAAAAAGCTTCCTCACCATAGGCTGCACTAAAGAAGGCAATGCAGGACAGCAGCCACAGGAAAGACATTGTGCAGAAGACAGCATTATTGAAGGCAGAAAGCCCTATTTAACAGCAAACCATGATTTCACACATACAAATGAGGGCATGACAATCTGATGTTCTGGTCAAAAATTAACCCTGTGAGTCTGCATCAGCTGGTCTTCACCTGTGCAGAATCCCAGGATTTTACACCACAGTAACATGCAAAGTACATTGCATTTTCATATAAACTGGGTAGTACTTCATACATGTGCTATTAAACACTTCTGTTTGATTGATTTTAAAATTGTTTATTTAATTTAAATGATTTAATTCATTCTTTTATTTGTTGCTCAGGTTTGCTTTTTAGAAAAATAAATAACTCAATATTTTGCCAACCAATCCTTCACTGGAAGATTCACATTTATTTGCACTCTCTTTTTAATGCATTTTAAACAAATAATTGTGCAACATGGTATCTTTGTACAAAGAAATTATTTATCAATGTTAGTATTTTTCATTTCAATTTGTCACTTGGAAAACATAATTTTAGAATGCAACGCTATTGGTGATAAGCAAATGCTAATGTATCTTTGCTTAAACTATTTTCTGTTTTCCCATGAACTTAATGTCATATTTCACTTTGTAAAGTCCTGCACATGAAACATGAAAAACTTAAATCCTATACAATGCTAAAATGCTGAGGTTTTGAATACAGTTCAGGTTAAATTTCAACCATAAAAGCATCTTTATATTTTTACTAATCATAAAACATAAAGCATCTTATTATTCTTGCATCATTATTAATATTATTACATGCACATTTTTATTTAATTTTTTATAATAGTGTTTAACATTGACTAGTGACATAAAGGGACTCTATATATTGAATTATTATATTATTTATTATTATAAATTGTATTATATTATTTATATCACCATACATAATTTATATTTTAATATAATTTATATAGAATATTTAATTATATGATTATCATATATAATTATTTAAATATGCATTTTGTTTAGAAAATTAAAAATCACAGAACATATTAAAGAAGTGGTATACAAGATGAAGAGGGACGATATTTTTCAGGCACCTGGCAAATTCAGATAATTTAAAAGTTCATATTATTTATTTAATGATAAGTTAATAATAGATTATATGATGCCTTTATATTTGCTTTCTGGAATGTGTCAGCAAATTTTGAGACATGTATGTTGCAAAATATCGTCACCTTCCTAAAATAATTGCCCAAGTCATTTTGCTTGTTAAATTATTTTAGGAAGGTGACGACATGTAAATGTGTGGGAAGGAGGGGTATATAAACCCCCCAAACTTTGGTGAGACAGCCCTCATTCAGAAATGGCTTTCATTTGGATTCTGTCGTGTCTTGCTTTCATTGGAACTGCCTATGGTTTGTTGAATTTTTTTGTACTGTAAAATATATTTTAAAAAAATGTAATAAAAGTGTCAGTTTGATTGGATTTGTATGACAATTTCTACAAATACTTGTTTTAATCTCAAGGCTGTGGCGTTTCTGCCATCCCCCCTGCTATCACCGGCTATGCCAGGATTGTGAACGGTGAGGAGGCACGCCCTCACTCCTGGCCCTGGCAGGTGTCTCTGCAGGTGATGACATATGGATAATATAAGCAACTTTAACCTAACAAACAGAAATCTTGGCTAAAACATCTATAAATAAATATGTCTCATTATAGGACTCCACTGGCTTCCACTTCTGCGGTGGCTCTCTGATCAGTGAGTGGTGGGTTGTGACTGCTGCTCACTGCAATGTCAGGTAAGAATAATATAAACATATAAACAGTTTAAGTTATTTTTTATTTTTTTATTTTACTAACAAGTATGATTCTCTATTGAGTAAAATAAAGCTGTGCAACTCTGAAAGTAAAAAAAAAAAGTCAATCTTTTTATTAGGACCTCTCATCGTGTCATCCTGGGTGAGCATGATCGTTCCTCCAACGCTGAGCCCATTCAGACCATGACTGTTGGCAAGGTGCATTGTCTCTTCATATTCTCTGTATCATACCTGAACCACTCAGACACTGTTTGAATAGAGACATGAGAAATTTGCTGCCACTGAATATGAGAATTGCTGCAGTGAATGCTGACGTGTCTGTATCCTCTTTCCAAAGGTTTTCAAGCACCCTAACTACAACAGCTTCACCATCAACAACGACATCCTCTTGATCAAGCTGGCCACTCCTGCTCAGCTCAACACACGCATTTCTCCCGTGTGTCTTGCTGAAACCAGTGACAACTTCCCCGGAGGCATGAAGTGTGTGACTTCTGGATGGGGTCTGACCAGGTACAATGGTGAGTTTTAGAATCTCTTTTCATTTTTGCATTTACAATACAATACAATTTTTTTATATATATATATTATTATAGTTTTAATACAAATATATAGCATTTGTTCCGTTTTTATAGTTTAAGAAGATCAAACTTGAGTTAGATCTCTGTCCTGATATATATTTTCTGTTGAAAGCTTTTAAAATGCTGCCAATCTGTCCTTTCAGCCCCTGATACCCCTGCCCTGCTCCAGCAGGCCGCTCTGCCTCTGCTGACCAACGATGACTGCAAGCGTCACTGGGGAACCAATATCACTGATCTGATGATCTGTGCTGGAGCCTCTGGTGCTTCTTCTTGCATGGTGAATCTCTCTTGATTTTCCAACTTGCCTTTCTATTTGCCAAGTTCTTGAAGATTTTAAAGATCTGACTTACCTCTGTATGTTCCAGGGTGATTCTGGTGGTCCTCTGGTCTGTCAGAAGGATGGAGCCTGGACTCTGGTTGGTATCGTGTCCTGGGGCAGTAGCGTCTGCTCAACCAGCTCGCCTGGTGTGTACGCCCGTGTCACCAAACTCCGTGCCTGGGTTGACCAGACCGTTGCTGCAAACTAAAGAACAATGTTTATACATTAGTTCTTGGCCATAATGTTCATCAATAAAGTTTTATTTTGAGACAAAAACAACCTGCTTGTTTTTTTTTATTGTAGAAATGTATAACTATGTAAGTCAGTAACTTTGTTTACAGTGGACAATTAATAATTGATTGATAATTGCAAATTAAACAGAACATGAATTATTCAAAACTGCTATAAGTGCATTTTAAAACAGAAAAAAATCTTTGTTACTATCTTCTACAAACCATATGAGCTGACAAATGTGTATATAATAACATAAAGTAATAATTACAACTAGTAGGTTATTGTAGCATGCCTGGAGCTCTTTTAAATGAACTTTTTGAACATATAATTTATTTCTTGTATGTAACATCACATGTTAGGTAGGAACAACAATCTGTTTTTATAAGGACAAAATGAAGAAGAAGAAAAAAGTTAACTGATATTAACTTAATTACCTGCCATTCATTTGTAATCTATAATAATATAACGATGTTACTTGCAAATTCACTCTTTGTCAGTAGTGGTACTTTTTATAACAGCACAATTATAGCGATTATAAACAAAGCAGCACTGCGCTTATAAACACTACAGGAATTATAGGAAGGGGTTGAGTGACTTCAGATTTTTTTAAAGTCGACATTTATGTGATGAAATTGAATCGACTAGTCGCTAATGATGTCATTAATGAACAAATAGGCCTGAACCTTTGACCTGAGACTTGATGTGGTTTGCCTTGTGCAGTTAAAGCATATGACACAGCTGCCCACAAGGCTGTTGCTCCTATAACAGCTTGTTTTTACCAGTTATTTTGTCTTTGGGTTATTATATTTCTCAGATTTATGCTTGTTCTAAATCAGATACAGATAAAGTAGCACAGTAAATATTACATAATTGGGTCATTCCTGGTATACAGTGTTACACACCTTTTTATTGATGTATGCATTCAATTTTATCATGTCCTCAGTGCAAAGTAATCAACTTCCGCAAGAAATATAAACCATGAAATGATAAAAACCTCAAAATATTTTTAAATTATGTTATAGACTAGGCTAAACTACCTCTAATCATACATATAAATCATGTGAAACTATTATTTATTTATTCAATTTTTTTCTTCATTTACTGTGTCCCTGAAGTCATCTTCCAACCTGTTAGAATGTATTTCTCGACTTCCATTGAAACCATTTTCAGGAAATTATATCACTTATTTTTCCTGCTGGAATTCAACTGTACAAAATGAAGTAAGCTTCAACTCTCACTCCTACCCTTTTTTAGTTTTTGAAATGTTATCCTACTTGTCCCACTCTTAAAGTTCCACCCTGTTAGGCTATGTTATGAAGAATGTTTGTCCGGTCAAAAACATTTAAAAACATATCTGACATAGTTATACAGTTCCACATATTACTGATGGCAAATCATGCAGGACAATGAAGGAAAACTCATCCACTGTTATGGTGTTCCACCCTGTTGTGCTCCGTTCCACCCTGTTATGCAAGTAATTTTTAAATAACAATTTGATAGCAACGTTAAATGTTTTGCATATTTATGTCTTATTTTGGGAGGTGTGGAGCATTAACAGCATATACAGTATGTTTTTGAACACATTTTTTATTATTTTTTACCATATTGGCAAAAATGGGTACAAAAAGTACCTGTTCTTAATAATCAAGACATTCTATTCATCAATAATTGTTTTGTTATTGTTTCAAGAATAAAAACAAACAAACAAAAAAACACCATGACGGCATATGGGACATATCCAAGAAAAGCTTGTTATTGTTTAACATTTACATTATTAACATTTTGTGATAACTATGTATATGTCCCTAACAGGGTGGAATACCTTCATGGCCAGAGTCTGAACAATGAATCTACCCATAATTATAATTTTGCATTTGCATTGAAATACATGGCTTAGCTAACGATTTTGTGCCCACGTTTTTCGTAAGTAACGTTGGCTATACACTTCTATTTTTATGTTTTATCTTCTCAGCTCAGGATTAAGCATGTGATAAGGATTAATTTGGATTTTACATTTGTAATTTAGTTTGTTGTAATTTGGATGTGTTGGATGTGAAAATGTAAAAACTTCATAGATGAGTGAATGGTTGGAAATGGCGGAATTTGTCTGGAGTTGTGTCATGCGGTAAAATCGCTGTTTTTTGTGATTTGAAGTTTGACTTCAAAATCGTGTTCTCATTTATGACCAGGCACTACATAACTTGTCATTTGACAAGCAAGGGACAGGGCTAAAATCTTCTCCGTAAAAGACCAACTGCACTGAGAAAAGTAAGAATCAGTTTAATGGTCGAATGCTTTAAATGTCACCAATATGTAATGATAAAACTAACTTTTATTTGTTTGTTTTATTAGCTGTTTTATACGTAATTTTGAATAAATTTGCATTAAATGCATGAATTAGCTAATGTTCCCTAAACTCCTAAGTTACATGTCGGAATTGATTAGCCGATTTCAGCTAACGTGCAATCGATTTCGTGTCCCGTCTCGTTTTCTGTGTCGCCACTGTAAATAATATCCTTTTTCTTTTAACGTTTTTATCCCGTCGGGATTAAGCTTGTGAATTACAGGCTTTTATAGTTAGGATTAATTGCGTTTTATGAGTGTAATTTAGTTTGTAACTTGGATTGCGTGTTTAATATTCATTCATTCATTCATTCATTCATTCATTCATTCATTCATTCATTCATTCATTCATTCATTCATTCATTCATTCATTCATTCATTCATTCATTCATTCATCTTCCACTTATCCGGGGCCTGGTCGCGGGGGCAACAGTCTAAGCAGAGACGCCCAGACTTCCCTCTCCCCAGCCACTTCCTCCAGCTCTTCCAGGGGAACCCCGAGGCGTTCCCAGGCCAACCGGGAGACATAATCCCTCCAGCGTGTCCTAGGTTTTCCCCGGGGCCTCCTCCCGGTGGGACATGCCTGGAACACCTCCCCGGGAAGGCGTCCAGGAAGCATCCGAAATAGATGCCCGAGCCACCTCAACTGGCTCCTCTCGATGTGGAGGAGCAACGGCTCTACTCTGAGCTCCTCCCGAGTAACTGAGCTTCTCACCCTATCTCTAAGGGAGCGCCTAGCCACCCTGCGGAGAAAGCTAATTTTGGCCGCCTGTATCCGGGATCTTGTCCTTTCAGTCATGACCCACAGCTAAAGACCATAGGTGAGAATAGGAACGTAGATTGACCGGTAAATGGAGAGCTTTGCCTTACAGCTCAGCTCCTTCTTTACCACGACAGACCAGTACATCGACCGCATTACTGCAGAAGCTGCACCGATCCGTCTGTCAATCTCCCGTTCCACCCTTGCCTCACTCGTGAACAAGACCCCAAGATACCTGAACTCCTCCACCTGAGGCAGAAACTCTCCACCAACCTGAAGTGGGCAAGCCACCCTTTTCCGACTGAGAACCATGGCCTCGGATTTGGAGGTGCTGATTCTCATCCCGGCTGCTTCACACTCAGCTGCAAACCGCCCCAGTCCAGGATTGAAGGTCCTGGTCTGTGGAGGCCAACATGACAACGTCATCCGCAAAAAGCAGGTAGGAAATCATGTGGTCCCCAAACCGGACACTCTCCGGCGAGAAGTCTGAGAAGTGTGATCCCCCTGTAGTTGGAACACACTCTCCGGTCCCCCTTCTTGAAAAGAGGGACCACCACCCCGGTCTGCCAGTCCAGAGGCACTGTCCCCAACCGGCACACGAAGTTGCAGAGGCGTGTCAGCCAAGACAGCCCCACAACATCCAGAGACTTGAGGTACTCAGGGCGGATCTCATCGAGCCCCGGTGCCTTACCACCGAGGAGCTTTTTAACTACCTCAATGACTTCAGCCCGGGTGATGGATGAATCCACCTCTGAGCCCTCAGCCACTGCTTCATCAATGGAAGACGTGTTGGTGGGATTGAGGAGATCCTCGAAGTATTCCTTCCACTGTCAGACGATATCCCCAGTTGAGGTCAACAGCTGCCCATCTCCACTGTAAACAGTGTTGGTAGGGCACTGCTTCTCCCCCCTGAGGTGGTGAATGGTTTGCCAGAATCTCTTCGAGGCCAACTGATAGCCTTTCTCCATGGCCTCAACGAACTCCTCCCAGGCCAGATTTTTTGCCTCCACAACTACCCAGTCTGCCTGTACCCGTCAGCTGCCTCAGGAGTCCCACAAGCCAACCAGGCCCGATAGGACTCCTTCTTCAGCTTGACGACATCCCTTACTTCCGGTGTCCACCACCGGGTTCGGGGATTTCCGCCTCGACAGGCATCAGAGACCTTACGGCCACAGCTCTGAGCAGCCGCATCGACAATGGAGGTGGAAAACATAGTCCACTTGGACTCAATATCTCCAGACTCCCTCGGGATCCGGTCGAAGCTCCGTCGGAGGTGGGAGTTGAGGATCTCTCTGACAGGGGGCTCGGCCAAACGTTCCCAACAGACCCTCACAGTACGTTTGGGTCTCCCGAGTCTGTCTACCTTCCTCCCCCGCCATCGGATCCAACTCACCACCAGGTGGTGATCAGTTGACAGCTCCGCCCCTCTCTTCACCCGAGTGTCCAAGACATACGGCCGGAGGTAAGATGAGACACCACAAAGTCGATCATCGACCTCCGGTCTAGGGTGTCCTGGTGCCACGTGCACTGATGGACACCCTTATGCTTGAACATGGTGTTTGTTATGGACAAGCCGTGACAAGCACAGAAATCCAATAACAGAACACCGCTCGGGTTCAGATCAGGGGGGCCATTCCTCCCAATCACGCCCCTCCAGGTGTCACTGTCACTGCCCACGTGTGCGCTGAAGTCCCCCAGTAGAACGATGGAGTCTCCAGTTGGAGCACTTTCCAGCACCCCTCCCAGAGACCCCATTAGGGCCAAGTACTCCGCACTGCTGTTCGGCCCATAGGCACATACGTCAGTGAGAGACCTATCCCCTACCCGAAGGCGCAGGGAAGCGACCCTCTCATTCACCGGGTTGAACTGAGCTGAGCTGGGGGGCTATAAACAAACCCACTCCAGCCCGCCGCCTCTCACCATGGGCAACTCCAGAGTGGTAGAGAGTCCAGCCTCTCTCAAGAAGTGTAGTTCCAGAGCCCAAGCTGTGTGTGGAGGTGAGCCCGACTATTTCTAGTCGGTACCTCTCAACCTCCTGCACAAGCTCAGGCTCCTTCCCCGCCAGCGAGGTGACATTCCACTTCCCTAAATCCAGTTTCCGTGTCCAGAGATCGGATCGTCGGGGGCCTAGCCTTCGACTGTCGCCAGATCCACTACGCACCGGCCCCATATGATCCCTCCTGCAGGTGGTGAGCCCACGGGAGGGTGAAGATATTTCTGATGAAATCCGAGAGCTCTCTGACCCCTCCATAGACAGCAATTTAATGAACACTTTCAAGGCCCAAAAGGTAGGAAATACATTGTTAAATAATCCATGTGACCCCAGTGGTTCAACCTTAATGTTATGAAGCAATGAGAATATGCTTTGAGTGCAAAAAAAAAAAAAAAAAAAAAAAAAAAAGGTGACTGACAGGCTAGAACAAAATTGTTGAATAAAGTTGTTATTTTTGTTTGTTTTTGCACACAAAGCATATTCTCACCGTTTCATAACATTAAGATTGAACCACTGGAGTCACATTAACTATTTTAACAATGTATTTCCTACCTTTAGGGCCTTGAAAGTGTTAATTAAATTGCTGTCTATGGAGGGGTCAGAGAACTCTGATTTCATCAGAAATATCTTCATTTGTGTTCTGAAGATGAACGATGGTCTTGCGTGTTTGGAACGGCATGAGGGTGACGAATTAATGACAAAATTTTCATTTTTGGGTGAACTATCCCTTTAAATTGGTGTTCACTTTTCTTAGTGATTAATTTTTTATCTGCTGATGTAATGTTTCTGATGTATTTGAATTTGATGTTTTAACATTGTTCAAAACACTGTTTTAATTAGATGGTCATTGAAAAAGCTGTTATATGAATATGAAATGCTTTTGCTACCCTCTTGTATTACATAAAGTTTTTTTTACTTGAAGTCAGCTTTATGAAAAGGTGAAAAATAAGTACTGTGTTTTGCACCGTTGCATTGTAATTTTAAATTCAATAAATGTTTTGTATTGAGATGCTTGTTTACTGTTTCATGGTACGTTTAAATTTTTTTGAAAATAATTGAATTTATAGAAAATAAATTTTTAAAAAGTAACAATGTGTGACTTACAAGGAGACATTTGTAAATATTACTTAAAAGTTTATGTTGGATAAACTTAAAACTGTAGTTTGTAAATTGATAAAATTGAGTTGCCTTTACTTAAGAGTCCAAGTTGAAAACATGCAAAGTCTAATAGGATAAACACAAATAAAATGAATTTAAAATACTCAAAAAGCTGATGCAAATAGTTGCCTCAATTTTATTGAGTAAAATGGGCACAGTATTTTTTTTTACAGTGTAGTCTAATTACTAGAGGCAACAATAACAATCAAAAGGTGAACATTTATTAATAAGCAATTGAATAAATGTTTATTGTTTAATTATTATTCATTAAATTTATTAATAATGTTCATTTATTAAACATAGCCTATTAATAGATGTTTATTTCCAACATACTTTGGGTTCATTTTAAGCAACCCATACAGTAATTTTTAAACAATAGTTGAGTTAAATAAAACTACCCAGCAGGTTGGGCAAACATTTAAACCAACCGCTAGGTTAAAACAAGCCAATTGCTGGGTTTGTCCATTTTCAATCCAACTTGGGTTGTTTTTTAACCCAGCATTTTTTAGAGTGTAGGCATATCCAGTACAAAGTAAATTGGTTGCAGAATGTGTATAATGTAATTATGTTCATTACAGCTGAACTAATGAACATATACGGAAAAAGGCCACCTAAATAGATATGAGCTGAGAATCAGTGCAGATGTGGACACCGAGGCCTTGAAACCAGGAACACGGCTTTATCAGTGTGTATGAAAATAGCTAGTCAGGTCAGGGTTATTGCAATCACCATAACAACTTTTGAAAATTGTGTTATGCAACAAAAAGTAAAAGAGAGCTGAATTCATTGAATAAGCTTTTTTGATAAATGCAAAATATAAAATCCTCTAATTAAACCTACAGGAAGATTTTTGTGCAGTCTAATTAACAGAAAACACACGAAATAAGCAAAAACTAACAGCTCACATGTGAAATATGCCATGGCCATTTCCACCACGCAGGCATTATCGACTATATTCATTCATATGACATGGAGGTTATCCCTTTTCTGAGTACAGTTTTCCTAAGAAATGTTTTGCATGAAACTGAGCTATTGAAGATAATATTAGAGCAATTATTGCAGCAATTAATTCACAAATTAACGGCATTCATATAAAATAACCTCCATGATACTGTATATGAATGCCATTAATTAAATCATTGTAAATCTGAGAGTTAATGGCATTCTTTAATAGATAAGTGGGTAGTATTTCTGTAGTGCCAAGGTGAAGGGTTTAACACCCATGGAATGCATGAACTAATAAAATGATTACTTTCAATGCATTTCTCATAAGTTTGTCAAATGCATAAATGTTAATGTAATTCATTAATGAAAGCTTTACAGCTGATTTAAAGCAACCAGAAGGAGGGGGCATTATGTTTTGTAGGGGTGGAAAAAGCAAGGTGCACAATATCCCACAGTGGAGCGATAAGATGTCCAGCATATGAATGAGGACTGAATATATAAAGCCCTCAGAGGAGCAGACAATATTCAAGAGCAGCAATGGCTTTCTTGTGGATCCTCTCCTGTCTTGCCTTCTTTGGTGCAGCCTATGGTAAGATCCTTTTTTTTCTTATAATAAGATACCTTTATACCAGCCTTTACGACTGGCTAACCTTTATTAAATAGTGCTCAGGATGCATGGATCTGTTAAATTGCTTTGGTGCAATTTTTTGGTCTGTTAGGCTGTGGCGTTCCTGCCATCCCCCCTGTTATCACCGGCTATGCCAGGATTGTGAATGGTGAGGAGGCACGCCCTCACTCCTGGCCCTGGCAGGTGTCTCTGCAGGTAAAACTGGTGTAAATAACACTTCTTTCTTAATCCTCGATTTATTCATTTATTACATCATTTTAAATTTATTACAGGACTCCACTGGCTGGCACTTCTGCGGTGGCTCCCTGATCAACGAGTTGTGGGTTGTGACTGCTGCTCACTGCGGTGTCAGGTAAGACAGTATTAAAAAGTAAACTCTATTGGGGAATCTATTGGGGAATAAGTTTTAATTTAAATGATATTAATGTATTTCAAATGGTATTTTTAGCCTATTGTCTTGCTACTGAAGATTTTGGGTTCTACCGTTATACTGTTTTGATTATCTATATATTTTTATACAGGACCTCCCACCGCGTTGTCCTGGGTGAGCATGATCGTTCATCCAATGCTGAGGCCATTCAGACCATTGCTGTTGAAAAGGTACTTAGAACCTCAATATCAATTTTATTGACTATTGTTTTGTTTCCTGCAGAATTCTATTTTTCAGTGGGAAGCCTCCGTCCAAATTCACTACATAAATATATCAAGCAAAATCATTTAATTTATTACCAAAAAATATATAGCATCTTTAACAACAAGTTATATCGACAGCCAGTCAGTGATGACTTTTGGGCAAAACATTCTTCATGCATTCGACATCACTGAAAATATTCAAAATTGCTATTCAGGACCACCTCGATCAAATGCTAACTTAAAATTGGAATGCTGACGTGTCTGTATCCTCTTCCCAAAGTCCATCAAGCACCCTAACTACAACAGCTTCACCATCAACAACGACATCCTCTTGATCAAGCTGGCCACTCCTGCTCAGCTCAACACACGCATTTCTCCCGTGTGTCTCGCTGAAACCAGTGACAACTTCCCCGGAGGCATGAAGTGTGTGACTTCTGGATGGGGTCTGACCAGGTACAATGGTGAGTTTCATATATATATATATACACTCACCTAAAGGATTATTAGGAACACCTGTTCAATTTCTCAGTAACGCAATTATCTAATCAACCAATCACATGGCAGTTGCTTCAATGCATTTAGGGGTGTGGTCCTGGTCAACACAATCTCCTGAACTCCAAACTGAATGTCAGAATGGGAAAGAAAGGTGATTTAAGCAATTTTGAGCGTGGCATGGTTATTGGTGCCAGACGGGCCGGTCTGAGTATTTCACAATCTGCTCAGTTACTGGGATTTTCACGCACAACCATTTCTAGGGTTTACAAAGAATGGTGTGAAAAGGGAAAAACATCCAGTATGCAGCAGTCGTGTGGGCGAAAATGCCTTGTTGATGCTAGAGGTCAGAGGAGAATGGGCTGACTGATTCAAGGTGATAGAAGAGCAACTTTGACTGAAATAACCACTCGTTACAACCGAGGTATGCAGCAAAGCATTTGTGAAGCCACAACATGCACAACCTTGAGGTGGATGAGCTACAACAGCAGAAGACCCCACCGGGTACCACTCATCTCCACTACAAATAGGAAAAAGAGGCTACAATTTGCACAAGCTCACCAAAATTAGACAGTTGAAGACTGGAAAAATGTTGCCTGGTCTGATGAGTCTCGATTTCTGTTGAGACATTCAGATGGTAGAGTCAGAATTTGGCATAAACAGAATGAGAACATGGATCCATCATGCCTTGTTACCACTGTGCAGGCTGGTGGTGATGGTGTAATGGTGTGGGGGATGTTTTCTTGGCACACTTTAGGCCCCTTAGTGCCAATTGGGCATCGTTTAAATGCCACGGCCTACCTGAGCATTGTTTCTGACCATGTCCATCTCTTTATGACCACTATGTACCCATTCTCTGATGGCTACTTCCAGCAGGATAATGCACCATGTCGCAAAGCTCGAATAATTTCAAATTGGTTTCTTGAACATGACAATGAGTTCACTGTACTAAAATGGCCCCCGCAGTCACCAGATCCCAACATTTCTAAAGAATGCTTTCAGCACCTTGTTGAATCAATGCCACATAGAATTAAGGCAGTTCTGAAGGCGAAAGGGGGTCAAACACAGTATTAGTATAGTGTTCCTAATAATCCTTTAGGTGAGTGTATATATATATATATATATATATATATATATATATATATATATATATATATATATATATATATATATATATATATATATATATATATATATATATATATTATAGCATTTGTTCCGTTTTTATAGTTTAAGAAGATTGAGACTTGAGTTACATCTCTGTCCTGATATATATTTTCTGTTGAAAGCTTTTAAAATGCTGCCAATCTGTCCTTTCAGCCCCTGATACCCCTGCCCTGCTCCAGCAGGCCGCTCTGCCTCTGCTGACCAACGATGACTGCAAGCGTTACTGGGGAACCAATATCACTGATCTGATGATCTGTGCTGGAGCCTCTGGTGTTTCTTCTTGCATGGTGAGCGCCCCAATAAATATATATGACATTTATTTATTTATACATTACTGTTAATGAAACTTCATCTTACATGTATAGATGATATGTTTTGATTACAAACTCTTCTATGTGTTTTCCAGGGTGATTCTGGTGGTCCTCTGGTCTGTGAGAAGAATGGAGTCTGGACTCTTGTTGGTATCGTGTCCTGGGGAACCAGCACCTGCTCCACTTCCACCCCTGCGGTGTATGCCCGGGTCACCAAACTCCGTGCCTGGGTTGACCAGACCATTGCTTCAAACTAAAGCAGCCATAAATACTGTCTTTATTTCCTTTAATAAAGATGTATGACGTGACCTTTGTTTCCTCTTTCTTGGATTTATTATTGTAAAGGCTTTATATTATTATATATATATATATATATATATATATATATATATATATATATATATATATATATATATATATATATATATATTATTCAGATTTAATTTATACACTACCTACCAGTGAAGGGTTTACACACTTACTCATTCTATTATTATTTTCCCAATTTTAGAATAATCATAAAGTAATCGAAACAACACCATACATTACACAAATGAAATTATGGGTATTCCTGTGAATGTAGTGAACAAAATGTTAAACAGATCAAAACTAGGTTACATTTGGTTTTCTTCTAAATACCCACCCTTTGCTTTAAATACACACTGGTAATTTTCTGTGATGCTTTTAAGTAGTTCCCATGAATGCTGGGCTTTTGGTGCTTTTTTTTCTAACCAATCCTTTCCCCACTCACTCGTCACTAGGATGCAGCTTTCCATTTAAGAAGCACCCTGACCCAATATATACCATGCTGTTAGGGCTTTGTTTGTGTTTTAGGATGCATTTACTCAAACAAACAAACAAACAAACAAACAAACAAAAAAAAAAACAGACAAACCCCGTTCACACAGATCTGCGAGAACCAAAAATGCTGTATTAAGCATGTCAGGCCAGTAGTTGGTGAAGTCACTTTGTAAAGAAAAACTGCGCTGATGGACTGAACACGTAATACACATGACGTCATAGTTTTCATAAATTCATGTTTTTGTAGTTTTCACAGAGACAGTAGCGGTATCATTTTCAAAAACATGCGTTTTCAAGTTGCCATTGTTGTGTAAAAGAACAGCAAAAACACAAAATGGTGAAAATGGTGTCGTGTAAACAGCTCATTAGCCTTGAGTTTAGCCTGTCTGTGGGTTTACACACCATTTCTTTACAAAGTGACATCGCCAACTACTGGCCTGGCAAACATAATAATACAGCAGGATCGTTTTGACTCGAAAAACGCAACGGAAGAACTTTTCCGTTATTAGTACATCGTTGTCATGTAAACATACCCTATTCTTCCATGGTTTTTCATTGATTGATTAAGTTGTAGGCCTATCACCCGTTTGCACTTGCACTCCCTTGTCTGGCCTTGTTGTTGAAATGTTTGATGGACTCAACTTCTTTTTGGTCTTCTTCTTTTCTGTCACATCTCGCTTTTTGTGGACAGACGATATCCTGAGTTCCTTTTTTGAGCTATTGGTTTAGTCACCTTGTTTTGCAACTGGGTTCTTCATCCGGGTTTTTTGGTAACCTTTTTTTCCCCCAAGCGTAGATTATTATTTTTCCCCTCAGTTTTTCTTCTGCCTCTCAGTGTATGCGTACTATGCTTGATGTCAGGTGGTTTGATACCTTTTGTAGCTCTTTCAGTTAATACTCTACTACACATCTGCAATAAGAGTTTATTGAATGCATATATACAAAATATTCCAGACAATGAGTTGAGCTTAAAAATTGCAATAAAATTACACCTTTAAACTGCAGCAATAAGTGTTAAGAGCAAATGTACACTCTATGCTTTGTGCAGCTTTATTAAACATTATTAACAATTTTGTTTGGTCTATATTAAACTTCTATGTGGATAGTGTAAGGCTGTATGTTTGCACTATCCACATATACATTCTATAGCTGTATAAACTGTAAACATTAAGCCACCATTAGCCATTTCAGGGTAGAATTTGGCTCTATGCATATTAGTTTTTGCAGGTGTGGTCCATGCTACGGCAGTAACAGAAGGCTTTAAAGAAACGGCAGTAACACGTAACGCAGGGGTTGCAGCAGGGCAGGTGATGGCCCAGGCAGGACTGCTGATGAGGGATACAGCGGCTAGGGGAGCGTGTACCTCTTCTCTGCAGCCGTACAGCTTTACCCAGATCCTGTGGTTATGGCAACCAAGCCAAACAAAAATACTTCAACAGAGGAAAATGTTATAGTGCTCACATATTAAAGAAAACAAAAAACAAAAACATGAAAAAAACGTATCATTAATTTAAATAAAACAAACATTTGGCGTATCACATGGAGGCACAAACCACTGATGGTACACATAAATTCTGTAAGTCACATGATATTAAATATGAAAGCCAAATGTAAATTAACCACCTCTTCATAGGATCCAAAATCTTCTAGCAGTTTTTCTTCTGCAGAGTTTATTTCAAGGTGCTCCACTACAGGTAGTATGTCTATGACATAAAAAAAACAAAAATAAAAAAAAACACATATTTGCCAAATACACACAAAAAAGCAGTCCACTGTATCCAATTTGAAATGCATTCATTTAACACATAATGTTACACAGGATTTACACAATGAAGTAAAATGTTGTGTACTCCCCATAATGATCAAAACGTAAAGATAATGTCCAGATAAAACAGTATCAACTTTACTACCACACACACATTATTTATTATAACTATTTTTAAGCTAAATTCTGGTAAAATATCCCATATTAGATATGTGTGAACATCTGTAGTGTATTAAATCACATTAAAATGCATAAACAATAACAACAACAAAAATCTTTTTTAAAGATAGGACCGTCTGAAATAAATCAAAAGAAATAAATCAAAATACCATCAGTCAGGAAACCTTACCTGAGTCAGATAGAGCAAAAGAGTGTTCACTACGTCTCAGATTTGGATGTGATGCCATCACCATGACATTTATCAAAAACCAGCAAAAGATTGATGTGTTCAGCATCATAATCATTTAAACTCAAAAACAAGATAAACTTCAGCCACACTTTTAGTGATCTGGTTGTATTCACTGAAAAAGAGAGTGCAGTCAAGAAAATACAGATTGAAAATCCAGACTGAAGATTGTTTGAAATCTTATGTATATGTTTGTGAGCATCTAGAAGATGTATATTTTTGTATTTGCCATACAGTATGTGTGTGGATCTATGTACGTTTGCACATACACATGTGTAAGTTAAGTATGTATGTTTGACCTACCTGCAGTGTTCCACGTCCCAGGCTGAGGGTCTGCACAAGACTCCTTGATTTATAAGGCTCCTTGAGGTGGGAGGCGAGGGACACATGGTGCTGATCAGTGGATGGAGGTGTGGTCTCTTGTGCCTGGAACAAACACTTAATTTCCACATAAACAACACATCAAAACAGGAAAAGATAAATAAACAGGATATTCTGGATGATGGTGTCTGATGGACTATTAATGTAATATGTTACAATAAAATAAAAATGCTGAACTATAAGAAACAAAATCTGAAAACACCTATTTCAGATTTTAAAATGTTCAATGTATGTTAAATGTATGAAATAATATGAAAAGTAGAATTCATTGCTAGTTAGTGAAGCTCTGTAGGTTTGAAACATTTTAAAACCCGGAATCGGTTAAAGGCTTGACAACGTGAGCTGGGCACTGCATTTGTACTTCAGACTAACTACATTTATGTCATGCTCATCCTATAGTTAATGCTCAGTACTGACCAGTAAACAATTCATTATGAAGCTAATACATCTACAATCAGCTGATGACTCCAGCCTGCTGATTTACTGCTGATGACGCAATACAGCATCCATTTGTGTGGAATGAAATTATTTATGAGAAAGAACTTCAATACTTATGTTTGTACGGTCAGATTGGTCTGAATTGTTTATAAGTGGAAACTAGAATGTGTATTTAACAGAAACCTATGTGTTATTCAGATAATTTTGTACAAACAGCCCAAGTCATAATTGTTAGTTTATTGAAAGATTGAAAGACTGCTCTATAAGGTCTCTAATGTCTCTACTCTACTCTACTCTAAGGTCTCTAATGTCTCTACTCTAGGACATATGGTCAATCTCACTTTATATATATATATATATATATATATATATATATATATATATATATATATATATATATATATATATATATATATATATATATATATATAATGTGAGTAGTGCTTAACTGTCACCAGACTTCTTATCAACAAATAATTGCTGCTGTGTTAAACCATGACATGCTTTTAGCCATCTAATATTGAATTAAGATGATTTCAGTTCATATCCTGCTCTCTGCAAAATATAAACCGCATATTTGAAGAAATAATGGACAGAGTGTTTCAGTGGAAAGACAATTTATCAACATTTAATTTTGCAGCAAGAATAATTTAGCAGAGGGCAATGGCGAATTCACAGAAATCTATTAATTCTCCAAAATATACATTAATTAATCTTCCGGTGAACACCATCATTTGGACAAATCTCTCCATTTAACTTATAGGTTGGTTTACGTGCAATGTTCAGTGTAGACTACCTCTTTCAGAAGCTGGTCTGAGTGCACTATATTTAGAGCCAGAGCCCTTCAAATAATGGGAAAAAACAAAAACAAAAAAAAAAAAAAAAACATATAGTTAATTTGGTGGTGGATGGGTGCATACTGTAAATAATATATATATATATATAATTCAAAGCAATGAATTTTGCTGAGCAAAACATTTATGTCCAAACATGAATTTAAACAAACAATTAATGTGGGATCTTTTGAGGTTTGAGGTCACATAAATAAAAATTAAACAAATTAAATATAAATAAATAAATAAATAAATAAATAAATAAATAAATAAATAAATAAATAAATAGGAAATAAAAACCTTACAGATATATCACGTGTTTACATAGCCTAGCTAATTATATGTCAAAAAGAAAACAAATAATACTGCAACTAATAATCACTGCGGTGAACTTCATTTGTTGACTGCTTTCTTGCTACGCACGCGGCAAACAGAGGGACTGCGGGACATGCGATGCATTTTTTTGACCACACACTCCTGGGTAAAACCGCCTGCTCCCGCGATATTTCAATGTTGTGTAGAGCTGGTCTGAGATCAGTGTTTAAGGTCTGACAGTCAGATGGGCAGTCACATGAGCATGTGTGTGTGTGTGTGTGTGTGTGTGTGTGTGTGTGTGTGTGTATGTATGTATGTACATCCGGGTATTCGCAACTTCCCTCATTCAGTTATGGGAAGTCTGACTCATTTCAAAGAATCGGTTCTTTCGAACAGCTCGATTTAAAGATTCTTGTTTCAAAACGATTCTTAGCTGATGGTTTTACGTCGTATTTTTTGCTAGTTAATGATTAAATTGTATTAATAATTGTTATGTATTATTATGCAGTTGTAGTGTCCCAGTTTAGTTTATTACAGCTAGGATTCAGCTCATAATACATAAAGTAATTTAGAAATTACAATTTGCATTTATAAAAAACAAAATTAAACTCTTTACATCTATTTGTACTAAACCCAACTGTTTAGTATGTTTGTTGATTAAACTGCCATACAATCAAGTTGTAAGCAATCCAGTATTCGGCTCATTGAATCATTCAGACCTGTTTTGTGAATATGTTCAAATATTTCATTAAAAAGATCCGACTCTGAAGAACAAATCATTTACGAATCGGACAGCACTGTCACTCAAGACTGCGTTATAGAGCTACAGCTTGCTTTTTCTTTAGCTAGTACACAGTTCGTCTTATTGTTTTCCACCATGCCTTTCTCTGAATTATATTTTAATGTGGATAATGGTTATCTGGAGGGGTTGGTGAGAGGTTTTAAGGCTGGTATTTTATCTCAGGCGGATTATTTGAACCTTGTTCAGTGTGAAACTCTGGAAGGTGAGTCGAATGTGTATGTAGGATGCTAGTTTATCTGATCGGTGTCCGTTTTCATTTTCGACATTTCCACATGCAGTTTTGTGTCGTTATTGACATTTATCGCCGTTTAAAGATGCAGCAAGACCGTGTTTTATCATTGCTGTGTTATCTCGCTCATACAACATCATATAACAGCTGCACAGCAAATGTCAGTTAGCTTGTTTCTTTAGCCAGCACATATCCTCCAAGCGTTTAAATCCCCGTCAGCAGGTTACGTTTTTACATCCTTATATTCCCAATGTTCCTCTGCCCTGATATTAAGTAAACAGATGAAGCCCTCTGATTATTATATTGTTACTTCTCTAATTTGAGCAATAAATATACATGCTAACTGTGGTGCTGTCAGCAACATTTAATGTATCAGCTATTTTCTGATGTTTATTTACGTATTTATTTTACATGATCGTACGCAAATGTTTAAACCACGGCTCTATTTAAAACATGCAATGTAGTGAAGTATTAATTTAAAAGGCCTGCGTTTAACCTGACGGACTGATGGTTACCAGGGCATCAAATTTAAAATAAAACGTTTTTAAATTAAGACCGGCCAGTGATAGAGTTCGATCATTTTAACGCAATGATCGGGATAAATAGTAAATATGTCATTTTTTAATAAACGAAAGATGCAGGTCTCATTTGAATGATATTGGAATGATAGTTGAGGGCGCTGGTCATGTGATACAGTGTGTCATGACGTCAGTTCTGTACCGATGGCATTATAAATATATTTTTATGACTTTACTCTTCCAGCAGTTTACTTCCACTTATTTAAAAAATAAAAAAAAATAAAAAAATTGCTTTAATGAGAAATAATTATGACCAAAATGTATTGGATGGAGTTTTCCTTCTTGATAAAAAAATGAAATAATAAACATCTAAATCAATTGCATAATTTAGTTTACACATCCATTAGATGTACATTTTACAGGAACAATTTTTTTACAGTATTCATTGGAAAAGAGCGTTGCTACTCCCTGATAAATACTGCATTTCTAACAAAATAAGAGAAGTACATTTTAAGAAACTGCATACTATTGATCCAACTAGCTCCCAAATTGGTACTTTTGTTGATGTTTCCAGCTTCTGTGTATTCTGTAAAATTGGGAAAGAAAACTTGCTTAATTTATTTTATCAATTCAATCAGATGCATTCCTTTTGGAAGAGATTAAATTATATATCTCCATTATCTCCATTAAAAAAACAAAACATGATTTAAACTTTTCACTGAAAGATATGTTTTTGTATTTTTCTGGCAGTAACCATGCTGTTTAACGTATTGTTAATCTCTTGTTTTGAATTGCAATTTTTATTTTTTCCACTCACAATACATTTCTTAACATTCTATAGATTTGAAGTCTTTCTTACTGATATTTCCTATACTGTAAAAGCTATACTGTACAAATCACGTGCTGCATTACAGCCTAACATTTCACACTTTACAATTAAAGAACTTTTAAAATAACCCAAAATTAATTAATGCAATGTTTAAAATAAAAAAATAAAATGATAGCTCATTTTGTCCCTTTCAAGAATCAATGGCAAGTGACTCGCTTGGAATTTTTGCCTGTGCTTTAGGGAACTGGAAACTGTGTAAAAATATATCTGAGTTAAATATAAATGTAGATTATTTCCAGAGCACAACCCTTTAGCATTGAAGAATGAGAATTTGGATTTACATTTTTTTTTTTTTTCTTTTTAAATGATTAAAGGTTTCGCTTGTATTTTTCCTCAGACCTGAAGCTTCATTTGCAGAGCACTGACTATGGAAGCTTCCTGGCGAATGAAGCCTCCCCCCTCACTGTCTCCGTCATTGATGACAAGCTGAAAGAGAAGATGGTGGTTGAGTTCCGCCATATGAGGAACCAGTCTTATGAGCCTCTGGCCAGCTTCATGGATTTCATCACGTGAGTGCAGTCAGATATCAAAGTGTATAAGTGTGCCAATTCACAACACAAAGTATCAAATATAGTGCTGTATTTTACAAATGTATTGGATTTAGTGAATATTCATAACCAGGAACATTTTTGCTAGCTTTGTCTGCTATATTTTTTTTTTAACTAATCAGTATGTTTTAAAATATTTCACTGCTCAGGACCCATTATTAAGCTAATTTCTGCCATACTGCTTTTTTAGATACAGCTATATGATTGACAACGTCATCCTTCTGATCACTGGAACTCTGCATCAGAGAGCCATCTCTGAGCTGGTGCCCAAGTGCCATCCACTTGGCAGTTTCGAACAGATGGAGGCCGTTAACATTGCCCAGACTCCAGCAGAGCTCTATAACGCCATCCTGGTGGATACACCACTTGGTATGACAATCTTGATATGAAAAATGAACGCATGAATAACATTCACTTAAAGTTTTGAGGCCAGAGGAAGTAACCGAGTGGTGAATCTTGTAAATTATTGCCTGCATTTACAAATCTCCAAAACATGTTCTAAATAATACCAAAGTGCTCATCCCAACATCACAGTTAATGGCTGTTTCTGTTTTTTTTTTTTTCAGCTGCTTTCTTTCAGGACTGCATCTCTGAGCAGGATTTGGATGAGATGAACATTGAAATAATTCGCAACACCCTATATAAGGTCAGCCTTGCGATGAAAAATACTGGGACGTAAATCTTAAACATTCATTAGGAATTTTCACATGACATGACAAATATGCTTAAACACAGAAACTCGCTGGTTTGTCTGGATATTATGTGTGGGTAGTGATCTAACTTTGACCGGGGCTAGTCAAAATATTTACTTCAATTAATATTTTTCAGGATAGGTTGATTTCTGTATAGGCACATGCCAAGACTTGGCTACAAAAATGTTATTGAACAGCAGTGTTGTTGAGCAGGAAAAATTGTGCAATAAACACTTGTTTTGATTTAAGATTTTTAATTTGTCACATACACAGTTATGTACAGAATACAAGTTACAGTGAAATGTAAACCTGGTCAGCTACTTAGACTGTCCATTTAAATATATAAATAGTACCAAAAAAGGTAAGATAAGATGAACACAAGAAATAATGACAGAAGAAAATTTGATGATGATGATAATAATAATAACAACAAATTAGCAATAAAGTAAGTAGCATTAAAAATGCTGGGTGTGTTACCAGCAAAATATGTCTGTATTCTTTCTATTAGAGTCTGGTCTTTAACTATAAAACCCTGAGCTGTGGTTAATCTCCCGTCTGTGTCTCCAGGCTTATCTTGAAGCTTTCTACAAGTTCTGTTCCTCACTGGGTGGAACAACCGCAGACACCATGTGTCCAATTCTGGAGGTGAGTAAATGTCTGTAGAATATAAGTACAATGAAAAAGATTTAAATTTTAAATTTGGGATTAAAATTGTTTTTGGGGATTTTTTTAATTGTTATTGATGCATTTCAGTGTTTTAGTAACTAAAGCAAAGCTTTGTTTGTGTATTAGTTTGAGGCAGACAGAAGGGCTTTCATCATTACCATTAACTCCTTTGGTACGGAGCTCTCCAAAGAAGACAGAGCAAAACTTTTCCCTCATTGTGGCAAGCTCTACCCAGAGGGTCTAGCACAGCTAGCCCGCGCAGATGATTACGAGCAGGTCAAAGCTGTGGCTGAATACTACCCTGTAGGTATCTGTGTAGACCCAAATGGGTGCAAACTTACATTTCATAAGGTGTGTTCACACTTGGCATGTTTGTTTCGATTAAAACAAACCCTGGTGCGATTGTTCTGTTAGTACGATTCACTGAAGTATGGGTCTCGGTCTGCTGCCAAACAAACTCTGGTACGGTTTCGAATGAAATATGAATGCAACATGGACCAAAGACATGTAAACAAACCAAAAACAGAAAGATGAGACCCTAAAAAGGACAGAATGATCACGCATACCTGTTTTTTCTCGTCATAGTGGTGATGTTGCCATCACTGTTCAGTACAAGCATCAGAGCTGTATCTTCTGTCGTCAACAAGTCTTTGTGTGTTTGACGGAGGGATTCCTGCCACTGTTTTGACTCTTTCACACATTATAAACTCTTCACGAGTTCTCAGCTGGTCAAAATACCATCATATACAAGCTACGCACATACAATGAGCACATTTAGCCCAGCTCACAGCATTGTTTTAGATCTTCTTATCTCAAAATAAGCAATGCGTCCGAAAAAGCCAACTAATCAGGTTGTGAACGTATCCATATGCCTTTAGGTTCGGTATCTTTAGATTTGGTGTTGAAGATGTCAATCTAAACGCTTAGCAGACTAGTACTAAACCAAGCGAACCGAACCACAAGTGTGAACACCCATAGACAGCACAATCAAATTTTTGGCTGAACTGTTCTTTAATTCTATACCAAAGAGTTGTTTTGATGTGAAGTTCACAAAGTGTGTGTCTCTGGTATTTTTGGCCACCAAAATGATTTGAGGATTAACACTGAATTCATGTTGCTTCAGGAATACAAGCTTCTCTTTGAAGGTGCTGGCAGCAACCCGGGAGACAAAACCCTCGAGGATCGCTTTTTTGAACATGAGGTCAGCATGCGTTTTTACAGAGAGAATGCTACTACATTGAATCTCATGTAATGAAAGGATTTTTTGATGTTAGCAAATGCGTCCTTTTGAAAGTTCTCTGCTAATGGGTGAATGTTGGTTATGTGTTTGCAGGTGAAACTTAATAAGCTGGCCTTCCTGAATCAGTTTCATTTTAGCGTGTTCTATGCCTACGTCAAATTGAAGGAACAAGAATGCCGGAACATTGTGTGGATTGCAGAGTGTATCGCCCAAAGGCACCGGGCTAAGATTGACAACTACATTCCCATATTCTAATGGTACATAATATTAGTCTTGAATAATGGTCCACATGGCATGTATTAACTGTGCTCTATTATATTAAGGTTTGAAAATGATGATTCTGTCTCCTCCCTGTTTCTTGCACTATGCCACTCTTACCTTTCTTTGTGATTGTCTTTATTAGAGTAAATGATCGTTTGTTTTTGTCTGACAGACAAAGCAATGCAGTTTGCATTCCCTCTCAAACATTTTTTTTGGATTTTTTTTAAAATGAAAAGTTTTATAAAAGTAGTCTGTTATTTTGCTTCATAGTGTCGTGACTGTGCAACAATGTCACCTGGAAAGCAATCACAGCCCATTGCAAGTAAAGAAATGCAGGGAGTTTATGTTTTAGTGAAACACAAAACTAAAGAGAGATCTATTGTGTCATACTCTACTCTTCTTGTGTAAGGCTAGAAAAACATGCATTCCATCATCATCATTATTTATGTACATAGATTATAAACTCTCTGAACTCGTGATCTCAGAAGATCCAGTATCCACATCTGATGAGTGTTAGAGAACCACTGCTGATCTAGACACTAGTCCTTGTTCATGAAACGAGCAGAATGAATTTCAGTACAGATTTTGTGTAAAACCATTCTTGTGTAAATTGTTCCATTCAATTCAACAACATGGTTTACGCAAGAATGGATTTATGATTGATTTACAGAGATGTTGTTTTGCATGCGTTTCACGATTAAGGCACAATAGGATTATCCTTATGAAAAAAAAAAAAAGAGAAGTATGGGGGATTTACATGAAAATGTTATTTTGTGTGTATAGACTCTTCATAATGTATGTTTGTTAAAATGAGAATTGTGTGCTTGCCATTTGTAAATTAGTGCTAAAATATGTGCTGACATAATTTATGGAGTAGATCATATTTCATGATTGACAGCTGGATTGGTGAGGTCTAATGGATCTAGTATTAATAATGACCTTGCCCTCTGCTTGCAATGTTAAATCTATTGTACTGTTGTAACCATATTGTCTGTGTTTTAAGTGATCTAAATGAAATCTATATATATCTATACAGTAAATATGTTTTTGTATTTTTTGATTTATATATTTTTAGAGAAAAAAGAGGCTCAATGAACAGTCACTGTGGACTGTGGAGAGCTCTAGCTTGATTTAATAGTAGTTGTATTATCCACCACCAGATGGTGCAAAGAACCCAATCATCTGTCAACAATGTGTGCTGATTGGCTTGGACTTTACAAGTTGGCTACAGCATAGACATTACAATTTAAATTTTACTACGGACAGACATTCAACTAAACACAAAAGGATTTACTGTACTTTCCAACACAGACTGAATGTATTCTTTATGAATATAATTAGTCTGAGGCATTGTACTATTGTGTTGAGAGGTTAAAGCATGTGGTGTTCTAGTTCACAGGAAGATGAGCATCTGCTAAAACCCACGAGAGGCCTCTGGGTCTAATGATGCCATGTTAGAATTAATGCTGTGTTGCTCTGTGTACTCTGCCAAAAGCTAAGCTATACCTAAACATGTGAAGACTGTGCCAGCCACTTACTGACAAAGTGTCAATCTTTTGCAAATACCAGACGTGGTTTGAACATGTAGTTGAAAGGCTGGTTATCTGTGTTTTAAAACACTGGATAAGAAATTGTCTTCAGGTTTAGAGATGTTCTAAACACCCACGCAGTACATTTGAGTTTTGTATTTCTGTTTGGATGAACATCAGTTCATCATGTTTTTTTTTGAGGGTGCTTTGGATCACTCCCTGATGACCCCATCCTCGCTCTTTCTACGTGCTAAAACATTAAGGTTCAGGCCTCATTAAAATGCTTAATTACTGCAAACAATCGCAGCCTTTTAGTTCCACAGTGCTCTGGACCTATTGCAGAAGACTGAAAATGGTTTGGACTCTAGCAACCTTTCTGAATGCAAATTATCTTAGCAGCCATGTCACCGCAGCCAAGAGAAGAGCACAATGAGTTTAAAATGAGTTTATCCTCTTATTGCCGCACAGGTCACAGGTCACAGTAGTATTCCTGGAAAGTGCATAAATCTTTCAGACATTCATTTTCATTAATTAGAGTTATAAATATGCAATGTAGTTGTTTTGACCAATGTTAATGCTGTAATATTACTTTTGACTTCATTCTATTACTGTAGTACTGTTCATTTTTCTGTTCCTGAGTTTAGATTAGCCAGATCTAATGCAGTTTGATTGATATATATATGTGTGTGTGTGTGTGTGTACATATATATATTACACACACTCACCTAAAGGATTATTAGGAACACTATACTAATACTGTGTTTGACCCCCTTTTGCCTTCAGAACTGCCTTACTTCTACGTGGCATTGATTCAACAAGGTGCTGAAAGCATTCATTAGAAATGTTGGCCCATATTGATAGGATAGCATCTTGCAGTTGATGGAGATTTGTGGGATGCACATCCAGGGCACGAAGCTCCCGTTCCACCACATCCCAAAGATGCTCTATTGGGTTGAGATCTGGTGACTGTGGGGGCCATTTTAGTACAGTGAACTCATTGTCATGTTCAAGAAACCAATTTGAAATGATTCGAGCTTTGTGACACGGTGCAATATCCTCCTGGAAGTAGCCATTAGAGAATGGGTACATGGTGGTCATAAAGGGATGGACATGGTCAGAAACAATGCTCAGGTAGGCCGTGGCATTTAAACGATGCCCAATTGGCACTAAGGGGCCTAAAGTGTGCCAAGAAAACATCCCCCACACCATTACACCACCACCACCAGCCTGCACAGTGGTAACAAGGCATGATGGATCCATGTTCTCATTCTATTTACGCCAATTTCTGAGTCTACCATCTGAATGTCTCAACAGAAATCGAGACTCATCAGACCAGGCAACATTTTTCCAGTCTTCAACTGTCCAATTTTGGTGAGCTTGTGCAAATTGTAGCCTCTTTTTCCTATTTGTAGTGGAGATGAGTGGTACCCGGTGGGGTCTTCTGCTGTTGTAATCCATCCGCCTCAAGGTTGTGCGTGTTGTGGCTTCACAAATGCTTTGCTGCATACCTCGGTTGTAACGAGTGGTTATTTCAGTCAAAGTTGCTCTTCTATCAGCTTGAATCAGCCGGCCCATTCTCCTCTGACCTCTAGCGTCAACAAGGCATTTTTGCCCACAGGACTGCCGCATACTGGATGTTTTTCCCTTTTCACACCATTCTTTGTAAACCCTAGAAATGGTTGTGCGTGAAAATCCCAATAACTGAGCAGATTGTGAAATACTCAGACCGGCCCATCTGGCACCAACAACCATGCCATGCTCAAAATTGCTTAAATCACCTTTCTTTCCCATTCTGACATTCAGTTTGGAGTTCAGGAGATTGTGTTGACCAGGACCCCACCCCTAAATGCATTGAAGCAACTGCCATGTGATTGGTTGATTAGATAATTGCATTCATGAGAAACTGAACAGGTGTTCCTAATAATCCTTTAGGTGAGTGTATATATATACACACACACACGATGGAAATCCTAGACTTGAATGAAATGATGCAGGTGAATTTATGGAACATGGGATTTATGGCGATATGAATTAGGAGACATGTAAGACAAAGTTACTGTTTTGTCGTCATCGTGCATTCCAAGAACGCCATCTAACTTAACAACTTTTATGTCATTCCAAACATGTATAGCTTTCTTTTTTTCTGTGGAGCACAACAAATATTTTGTGAAATGTTTCAGTATTTTGTTTTGTCCGTATAGTGGAAGTCAATGGTCACCAAAACTGTTTGGTTACCAACGCTCTTCAAAATATGCTCTTTTATGTTCTGTAGAAGAAAGAAATACATACATGTTTGGAACAACATTAGGGTGAGTAAATAATGTCAGAAGTTTAATTTTTTGGGTGAACCATCCTTTAAGTTCATGCAATGCAATGTCTTTACTATACTGTTTAAGCATAGTAAACAGTAGAGTAAAGAGTGCAAGTGCATCTTCTGTCACTGAGCCTTTAAGAGCATGTTCACTATTCTCTAATTGGATTTCGAATCCCTTTAATTCAGCAGGATGAAGCCCTCTTCACCCCACTGGACATGTCCCCATAATGAGTGGTGAGAGGCCGATGTTAAGATGTTTAGAGAGATGCCTTTGGTTATTTTTCGCTGATACTAGGAAACAGTTTTAGTGTTTCCATGGTAGTCACAGTGTTCCTAGTAGTAGTAGAAGTACAAGCATTTGCTTAGCTCTAATTATATACTGAAATAAAGATGATATTTAAGAATATGGGCAGCAACTGTGATACACTGTCACCTGCTGTACAGGAAAAACGATCACACCAGAGATTCAGGTTCAAATATGCAAATATGCATATGCAATTTTTACATTTATCTTTGTATACTTCCTGGTGAAGAAAGGAAGATGCATAGAAAAATGAGTATGCATAAAATGCAGGGTGCAGATACTTACGTTTGATATTAGTTACAAGTACATTTCCTTTGCACTAGCAGGAATGGTTCTCTGGTTGCACAACCCTCACTGATGCCCTGGGATTTGACTAGCATTATTACAAGTGCACTGGGCAGCTTCAACTCCATGGGTTTTTTCTTTGACAAGAAGATCTCTGTTGGAAACCAGATGAGCAAAAATAGCCTGCTAATGATGTTTTTGTGGGCCCTTGTCAAGCAGTGAATGAGAAGAGAAGTCGAGGACTGATGTATGCAGACTTGTACCCATTGACCGCCACTTACAAACAGACTGAGCAGACCGAAACAAAAGCAACATATAGGCTTCCTTAAAACGCCGCAGTCTTTGTGTCTCTTCTGGCTGGAACTGCTTTACAGTCACTGCATATTAAATGACATTACACAGTCCTATGCTTATGCAAAGCTTCTGTGAAAGCTTGGCTCAGATGCAGGATGGCATTCTGCGAAAGTGAACATGAAGAATAGCATAATTTAATCTAATGTTTTAATTATTTGAAAAAAATGCTCAATCAAGGTCATGACCTCGTACCCAATAAGCCAGTGGGAGAATCTATAGTGAGATGCCATTATAATTGTGTTGGGGTTGCCAAACTGTTAATTATTTGCGTGGATGTAATTAATGATACTTAACCACAGTTTCCCCAGATCATTCTCTTCTCATTAACACAGCCTAAACATTAAGCCCCATCCATATAGTTCTAACAAAGGCTGCTGTACTGGATGTGCATGTGTCTTAAGCCCCTCTGTGTCCCTCATCTCACTTGGCCATCTGACAAATGCCCCGGCGGCTCGGCCCCATGTCCTAGTGGCAAGTTCTGGGAAGAAATACGCTATACATTGTTTACAATGTAATTGTGTCCCACAGTCCAGGAACAAAACAAACAAACAGAGGGAACACAATGGCCTTTGAAGCACACAACATGAACTGGAATATGGTGACATGTTCATTGAGAGTTGAACTCATTCAAGGAGCATGCAGATGGTCTTGTGAATATAATTTATGATGCTTCATATTTAAATATCAAAAGTAGCAATCAGTATGTGGTAGGTCCACCAGCTGCTTTAATTGCTACATTGGATCTCATCTTCATTGTAGCGGACCAATCAGACACAATTATTCATTATTTTAATGAATAATCCAGCAAACCCTCTTAACCAACCACAAAACAAGGTTCCAAGGTGACTGTGACAACAGAACAGGTCACAGGCCATAGGAAAGACACGTGAGGCCCATAAGGACTTCGTTCCATTAGTTTATTGCAAACCTTCTATGAATGAACATGCATATCTCCAGGATATTGTGTGTAAGATTATTACTGTCTTGTATAGTATTTTGTATTGTATACTGTTTTATGCATGCTTTATGATAGAACCACTATAATGTATCCTCACCTATACTATATTTGGTATCTATGAATTTTTATTTTAATTATCTGAATGATCATTGACGTTTTATAAACATCATGTTAATAAACATATTAATATTGCAAAAATCTTTAATAGTTTCTCCATCAACACCTAATCCAGTTACATATGCAAAGAGCATGATCAAAGACAAAGAGTCATTCGTGTGAAAAGACTGGAGACATCCAATCCGACCGTGGAACCTTTCCCCTGGTGCACAGCCGGAGGGGCCTCAAGTTACAAAGATTCTAACTTCCTGGACCATATCAGAGTTAGGCTAACATCGCAAGTTCATCATCGTTTCTTCATTGAACATGGAAGAAATTGATTGCAACTTCAGCACTATCGAAATACTGAACCATAAAGACTTTCTCCTGAGACTGCATCCGGTCTCTTGTTCAACGGCTAAGGCATTGCAAGTATCTAACTAAACAGTGGTTTAGTATAAACTGTAGACCCCTTTTTAACAAGGTGCTTTGAACTAAGAAATGTATGGTTCTGTTCATGGTTAAATGACTCTTTTCCATAGCTTCATCCCTCTTTCTCTGTTTCTGGTTTCAATCATCTTCACTTTCCATTTTAGCCATGTATTAATGATTGTGTGTATATGTTTGTTTAGAATAGTTATATGCTAGTGATTTAGTTAAATCAAACTTTTTTGCACATTCATATGAGGTTTGATTCTGGTCTCTGTTTGTAAAACAACATCCCTTTAACAATGTGAATGAAATGCTAAGAAAGAGTTATTTTTCTTAGAAAAAAAAATCCTTTCTGAGAGTTGTTAGAAGATCAATACTGAGTGTTCACTGGACGGACAGATTAATTGATTGTAATATTAATTCATATTCTAATTCATATACGACTCAATATTTTTAAAAATTTGTTTTAAAGTGTATGTTTCTATTTTTTTGTCAGAAAAAAAAGGTACACTACTGTCACTGGGGCGGTACCCTAAGGTACAAAACCGAAAAGGTACTAATACGTACCTTTAAGGTACTAATATGCACTCTTAAAGTACTAATATGTACCTTTTAAGGGAAGAGTAAGGTACAAAGATGTACCTTTTCACTTTTGTACCTTAGGGTAACGTCATTCAGACCATTCCAAACTGAATGTCAGAATGGGAAAGAAATGTGATTTAAGCAATTTTGAGCGTGGCATGGTTGTTGGTGCCAGACAGGCCGGTCTGAGTATTTCACAATCTGCTCAGTTACTACCATTTCTAGGGTTTACAAAGAATGGTGTGAAAAAGGAAAAACATCCAGTATGCGGCAGTCCTGTGGGCGAAAATGCCTTGTTGATGCTAGAGGTCAGAGGAGAATGGGCCGACTGATTCAAGCTGATAGAAGAGCAACTTCAACTGAAATAACCACTCGTTACTACCGAGATATGCAGCAAAGCATTTGTGAAGCCACAACACGCACAACCTTGAGGTGGATGGGCTACAACAGCAGAAGACCCCACCGGGTATCACTCATCTCCACTACAAATAGGAAAAAGAGGCTACAATTTGCACAAGCTCACCAAAATTGGACAGATTGCGTGTTTTTAGCGGACCATACCCAGACCACCTCCCGAACGGGTCTCGGCTCGGTTTCGCTTTAAAGGGGTCTGAGATCATTTGGAGCCAAAAATCATGTGAACCATGCTCAGACCCCTTAAAAGGACCAAGTATGAAAACACCCTGAGTTGATTAACTAAATGTGCTCCTCTCGTGTTAATTAAGTTAATTATCTGAACATGCTCCTCCCAAACTTTGTTAATAAAACATCATATTTTGACAAGTCACAGAAGCAAATATCATTAATCTCCTAACAAGGCCGCTTATTAAGGTCTGGATAGATGGCAAGCCAGTTCTTGTAATCAACGTGTTGGGTGCTGGAGAAATGGACAGGAACAAAGATCTGAGCGACATTACCAATGGCCAGATTGTTATGGCAAAGCGACTGGGTCAAAGAATCTCTGAAACGGCAAGGCTTGTGGGTTGCTCCTGGTCAGCAGAGGTGAGACTTTACCAACAGTGGTCCGAGGTGTGACAAACCACAAATCGACGACAGGGTGTTGGGAATTCAAGGCTCACTGATGCATGATGGCAACAAAGGCTATCCTGTCTGATCCGAGCCAATAGAAGGTGTAATGTGGCACAAGTCACACAAAATTGTAATGATGGTTATGGGAGGAATGTGTCAAAATACACAGTGCATCACATAACCTAAGATGACCCCTGTCCACTATCAAAAGCACCTGCAATAGGCACGGTGGGCAATATTTTGCTGGGAAACACTGGGTCCGGCCAATATGGATGTAAATTTGACACATACCACCTACCTAAACATTTTTGCAGACCTTCATGACAATGGTGTTCCCTGGTGGAAGTGGCCTCTTTCAGCAGGATAAAGCACCCTGCCACACTGCACACATTGTTCAGGAATGGTTTGAGGTACATGATGAAGAGTTCAAAGTGTTGCCATGGCCTCCAGATTCCCCAATCTCAATCCAATTATATCAAATTGCCTCTAAAGAATATGTAGTTATATCTTGTCTTCTTTCTCATTCATCTTCCTATGATCAAAGTGACAAAAAGCAAACGGCTTAGAGGGGATGCTTAGAAACAGACATATGACTCTTATTCCTTGAAGTCCACTATGGTTTTGGATCTACTTTTTCAGCCTAGTGAGTCTGGCCAGCACAAACCTTACCATTTTCCATCACTCCAAGTATGCTCAGCGTTAAGAACTTAGTATGTTGATGTTGGCAAACGTCCTGTTCTGGATTTTAACATCTGTAGCTCTGAGACTGTGTGCAGCACTCCTCGCTCCTGAGGGGAATTGGCAAGTGAGAACCATTGCCTTAAAGACTATGGCACACCTGCAAAGGTTTTGAAAGGCTAAGCTTTTAAGCAGACAATTTGTTGCTAGCAGGCCAGGTACTCGCTTATGTTAATCATAATATCAGTTCTACATAGAAGTACTTCAAATACTGCTAGATGTGCTGACAACATTAAGTGTTAGAGAGGAAAATCTTGCAGATAGTTCGTGAGGGGTGAATGAGACCAGCTGTGAAGTAATGACTGGCCTACAGTGTTTATTTATGTTAGTGGTATGTTATTGTTCCCTCTTTTGAGTGGCACAGTCTCCTGCCTTTTGTCCTAAACACCTCACCACCACCCAAGGGTTGACTTGTGTGTGAAACATTTTTTTCATTTCTTTTCCTTTTTTTATTTTAGTAATTTTCCTCTTCAGAATTGGCTGAACTCTTGCCTCAGGATACCACTAGCATTATTAATCTGAACTCTTTCTCAGAATTTGCTTTGCTTTTCTTTCTTCTATGCCAGATTTCTCAACTCTTGGACATACGTACTTGGGTCCAGTATCTTGTTTAATTTTGTCCTTTTTGCCATGTTACCTAACAGCTGTAGTGTAGGGAAAAGTAACTGATGAATAGTTGCAGATTTGAACTTGTATTGCATACATGAGCAGCATGTCTCAGCATGTCAGAGCATGTGTCTTGTAAACATAATACATTGGAAGTATGCTTCATTGTTGGTAAAGGAAAATTAAATAGTTTACATGAACATTTCAGGATTAAATATGATTCACCTTATTTGTTCCCTTTTTGTGTTTTGTGTCCTAAATGTCCTAATGTCCCATCCCAATTTTTTAGTTGTGTGTGAAACATCTTGAGCTTCTTTTCCTTTTTTAAAAGTAATTGTCCTTTCCAGAATTGGCTGAACTTTTGCCTCAGGACACACTTGCATTGTTAATCTTGACTCTTTCTCAGAATATTCTGAGGGGAAACAGGATTTGGCAAATGATGCAAACTTGTCGCAGACTTAAACTTGTGTGACCTATGTGAGCACCACTTCTCATGAAAGTACATGCAGTAAAAGGTGCTAGACCATGCTGAGACTTTAAAGAAATTTCTTTTTTCACATGTGTTGATATATTGATATATTTTTTTAAAAGTAGTTGGAGTCGGAACATATTGTCCCCAAATTATGTTTTATTAACAAGGTTCGGGAGGAGCACGTTCAGATAATTGACACAAGTGGAGAGCACTCAGCTAATCAACAATAAGATATATATATATATATATATATATATATATATATATATATATGCAGCAGTCTTACCTCCGTTTGTTGACAGTTTATCAGCATCTTGGTTCACCGTTTGCTACCATGTCTCAACACCAAAGCCCTTCATTCATAGATGAAACAAACATCCCCAGGAATTTGCCACAAAGACTGGAGGTAAACGGCTCCAGCTAGCCTACTGCTCAATAAGTGACGAAATAATGCCAACATTTTCCTATTTACATGTTGTGATGTGTATAGTTACATCGTGTACTAAGACTGACAGAAAATGAAAAGCCGTTTACCTCCAGTCTTTGTGCTAAGCTAGGCTAGCGGTGGGTGCGTCAGACAGAGTTATGGCACGCACGGAGATGAGAATGGTATGTATGGACTTATCTAACTCTGGGGGATACGGTGAATAAGCTAAAGTCCCGAAAAGTTGCCGTGTTCCTTTAAACCCGGTGTAGAATGCTCTCCCAAAACACCATCTGTAATTGTACTGTTCCTCATATACGTCCTCTGTATACTTGTAACAGCAAGCTAAACTCCCCCTCATCAAATTCACAGACATGGAATGTCCTTTTCCATATTTTAATGAGGGTAGGGTAAAACTATGAAATAAGAAGAAAACAACAATATGACTTTACATCAACAATGTGTATATAAATAAATACTTCTTACAAACATCTTTGTAATATAGATTTAACATGAAACAACATGAAAATAAACTGTCAGGCAAATGAAAACACTTAGCATACTAATAGCTCCCATATGATCCATATCTGAGATGCATTTCAAAATAATCAAATACAATTGTAATATGAACAATAACAATAAAACATACAGACAAAGCTACCAAAGGCCAAGGTTGACTGCAGATGGGTACTGATTCTCTGTTTCTTGACTCAGGAATAGTATAGCTGCATGGAAGGCACTCATTTCCTTGTTAGTCATCTGATCAGTCACATGATAATAACAGCACTATAATGCATTATCCCCAGAACAGCCAGTAGGGGGAGACAAACTACCAACCAAACATTTACTCTTTAATTTGTTAACTTTTACTATTAGTGTAACAAAACAGTAATAATCTTCAATCTGCCCTCATAGAACCTGAAGTTGTAGACAACCTGATCAAAAAAAAAGTTGAGTCAGGCTTCATGATCGGCCTGTTCGACAATTCCCCATTTAACGTGTTTCGTATCAGTCCCATTGGAGTGGATACAAGAAAATTCTTGGGAAAAACGCCTAATAATTGATCTGTCAGCCCCGCACAATTCCCCATTCCCAAGCATAAACAGCTTGATCCCTCTCAATGAATTTTCGCTTATATACCACGACATAGATCAGGCAATCGATATGATCAAAATCGTATCGCAATTGGAAAAAGCTTGGCTTGCCAAAATTGACATAACATCTGCTTTCAAAGTAATGCCTATCCATCCAGATTCATGGCATTTTTTCGGAGTTCACTGGCTTGGGAAATACTATAATATTCTACTAAATTATTCAACATGCTATCAGAAGCCGTTTGCTGGATTTTGTTGAACAATTACGCCATCCCCCACCTCATTCACCTGCTAGATGATTTTTTTAATAATCTCGACTCCTTATGCCATCCCAGCCACGCATATCCTCACAGTTCAAAAACGTTTTTTCTGAGCTCGGGAATTCCCATTGCACAGGAGAAAACCATGGGACTCGCCACATCCACATCCGTTCCTCGGAATTAATTTATATTCAGTCAAATTCCAGGTATCCCTGTGAATAATTCTCGTCTCATATACTCTCTTCGAAAAATCTAATTGTTCAAAACGCAAACTTCTATCCCTGCTCGGCCAATTTAAACTTCGCAATGCGCATCATTCCGCACTTGCTAGAGCACCTCATTTCCATAACTCAAGCATGTCGCAACAAACTAACATTCCTGAACCAATGGAACAGCCTATCCTTTTTCTATAGCAATCTTGTTTCATCCCCCATCGATATCCCACTGTTCACAGACGCCGCCCCCTCAATTGGTTTCGGGGGTTTTTATCAAGGTCGTTGGTTCGCTTCTCCATGGCCACCGCAGCTCCAGGACACAACACAGTTCTCAGCGCTATTCGTAGTAGCGGCTTTACTGTGGGGGAAAGATTGGGCTGCTAGCAGCATTCTAGAGCACTGCAACAACGAAGCGACAGTGTATTGCATAAATAAATTCTGTTCCCATGCACCTGCTATGATGCCACTTCTAAGGCGTCTCACTTGGATTTCAGATTGCGACCAATTTATCATAATTGCTAAACACATCCTTGGATCAGAAAATCAAATCACTGACTCCATCCTCAAAGCCGTTTCTCCCAGGACCCTCCAATCCTACATATCCGCTTGAAAATTTTTTGAGAATTCCACGTCTTTTATAACATGCCTTTCCCCGATTTTTCTCTCCTTTCAATCACCTCATTTATTTCCTACCTTAATACCATTAAGGGCCTCCAAGTCCATCAAAGGTTACTTGAGCGGCATTCAGTTTTTCCACAAATTGATGTACGTTGCTCCTTCCACTCCGAGATAAACAATTCACAAACCTCCCTCTGATCAAAGGGATTCAAAGATCATAGCCCACCCGTCCCAACACCTATAACGCTAAACATAATTAGATGGGGAAACAATCTCATATTTGATTAAGCAAAGTAAAACTGACCAAACCAAAAAAGGTAACTTTATCTACATTTTTAACCTCTCATCACCAATCCAACCATACCAGTCCGTTCTGGCATATCTTCAATGGAGAAGTTCTCAGGACAAATCTCCCCTGGAACCCCTGTTCACAGATGAATCCAACAAACCTGTGACACGATTTTGGTTCCAGAAACACCTCAAATCTGTTCTCCAACAGTCCAACACTTTCCGCATCGGGGCGGCAACCTCAGCAGCTCAAAAAGGCCTCTCCCAGCAGCAGATCCAAGCTCTCTTGGGAGATGGTCCTCAGATGCTTTTCAAAGCTATATCAGGACCAACCGGTTTCACATCAAAAAAGCCCACCAAACCCTCATTGATTAAAACCCTCCGGGTCGTCCACCAGGGTTTTTTTCTCTTCGTCCAGCAAGCATTGGTCTCCCAGCGGACACAGTGAGAAATCTCCCGGTCAAGCACTCATGCTTTTTCTTTCCTGTTTTTCAGCCTTTCAATGAGAAGTGGAAAGTTTCCACGCAACGAGTCAGCAGAAAATTTCCAGCAGTGAGAAAGTGGAAAGTTTCCACGCAACGAGAAAGTGGAAAGTTTCCACGAAGCGAGAAAGTGGAAAGTTTCCACACAGCGAGGAAGTGGAAAGTTTCCACAAATCTCCTGGTCAAGTACTCATGTTTTTCTTTTTTTCTGTTTTCTCTTTCAGGTGGTCTCCCCCGTATGAGGCCGCAAACTGCTCCCATCAAGAAACTGTGCGATCCCTCCCGACTGGTTGTTCCAAATTACAGCTGCTTCCAGTTCGTGAGCCAGCAGGGTCCATCCGCTCGGCGCCACAAGCCACTCTCACGGGCCCTCTTGGTCAAGCAACCAGGCCCCTTCTCGAAATGCCAGCCCGCCAAGCTCGGGTATTTAGGCAGGCAGCTGTCCTATGCTCTTTAGCCTTTGGGGGGTACTCTGGGTTCAGGCCAAATTCCGAGCTCCAAGCCTTCCCCCCGGACAGCACGCCAAATACGCATTTAAATTTACTCTCTATAAATTATATGTGAGCGTGAACTCATGAACAGCCTTTAGTTTTACAACACAGACAGTCTGGAAAAACCACACATGACAGCTTGTATTTTAAATGAAGAATTATTATTATTATTTTATTATTATTTTTTTTTAATCAAACAAATTGCTGCAGCTGGGACTGGAGAGAGGCTAGACATACTTTTCTGTTTATTACACAATTGACAGTCATATTTACAGGGCAGGGACACTTTGTATTGTTTAGGAACAAAGTTCTATTATGGACCAAGCGCTGCTTGGTTAATCACAGGACCCAGTGTGATGTGTGACAATGTGTCCCATTTATCCCTTATTATGTTTCAGCTATCAAAGAAAGTCCACACTGCAAAAACAATAAATGCAGTTAATGAGATAAACATGATTACCAATAATTCTTCTGGGATTTTGACCTTACTCCAAAGGCTAAGCTTCTTAACGGTGGGTGTTTTGAGCCAGTTCCCGATTCCATGAAATTAGAGTAAGGCTTAGTTCTTGGTATAACTTTTACCAGGAACTGAGCCTGCTCTGGTCAAAAAACTTTGAAAATCATTATATTGAAATGTGTGTGGTAAACGGCCTAGGTCATGAGGGGACACCGATCACTATTTACACAAAGTCTCAAAGAATGAGACTGAAGCCATTGTAGATCTGCTAACATTCGGCTGAATCTTCTGTTCAGTGTCCAGAATCTCTTATGTAGAGACCATGATGGTCAATTAGAGTGGCTCTCATTTCCACTCTTCCCACTCCTGTATAGTTTATTAGTATTTACTTCCCCTAGCAGATCAAATTTACTGCATTTCATAACAGGCCACATGCATGTTACTTTAGTTGTGTTTGTTAACTGTTTCACAAGTTTACACTTACATATAATTTATAGAGAGTAAATTTAAATGCATATATTTGGCGTACTGTCCTGGGGGAGGGCTTTGAGCTTGGAATTTGGCCCGAACACAGAGTACCCCCTCTGTATTTAAGTGGTTAGAACTAAAAATGTGGAGAAGGGGTTTGTGGAGGGATGCTGATGAACTGTCAATAACGGAGGTAAGACTGCTGCGTATATATACCTCTTATTGTTGATTATCTGAACGTGCTCCTCCCGAACCTTGTTAATAAAACATCATTTCACAAGTTCACACTTACATATAATTTATAGAGAGTAAATTTAAATGCGTATTTGGCGTGCTGTCCTGGGGGAGGGCTTCGAGCTCGACCCCCCAAGAGGCTAAAGAGCATAGGACAGCTGGCTGGCTAAATACCCCCCAAAGGAGTGCTAAGCTTGGTGGGCTGGCATTTCGAGAAGGGGCATGGTTGCTTGACCAGGAGGGCCTGTGAGAGCGGTTTGTGGCGCCGGCGGGTGGGCCCTGTTGGCTCACGAATGGGGAGCAACTGTAATTTGGAACAGCCAGTCGGAAGGGTTCACGCCGTTTCTTGATGGGAGCATTGTGCGGCCTCATACGTGAGAGACCGCCTGAAAGAGAAAACAGGAAAAAGAAAAGAGATTTGTGGAAACGTACTACTTCCTTGCTGCATGGAAACTATCCACTTTCTCACTGCGTGGAAAACGATCCACTTTCTCACTGCATGGAAAACTATCCACTTTCTCGCTGTGTTGAAACTATTCACTTCCTTGCTCATTGAAAGGCTGAAAAACAGGAAAGAAAAAGCATGAGTGCTTGACCGGGAGATTTCTCACTGCGTCCACTGGGAGACCAATGGTCGCTGAACGGAGAGAAACCCCCCCAACCCGGTGGTTGACGTTGCGGTTTTGATGTGGAACCGGTTGGTCCTGATATGGGTTTGAAAAGCATCTGAGGACCATCTCCCGAGAGCTTGGATCTGTTGTTGGGAGAGGCCTTTTTGAGCTGCTGAGGTTGCCACCCTAATGCAGAAGAGTGGCTTGAGAAGTTCTTTGCTGCGACGCCTGACTGTTGGAGAATGGATTTGAGGTGTTTCTGGAACCAAAAACGTGTCACAGGTTTGTTGGATTCATCTCTGAACAGGGTTCCAGGGGAGATTTGTCCTGAGAACTTCTCCATTGAAGATATGCCAGAATGGACTGGTTTGGTTGGAATGGCGATGAGAGGTTAAAAATGTAGATAAAATTACCTTTTTTGGTTTGGTCGGTCTTACTTTGCTTAAATATGAGATTGTTTCCCCATCTCGTACTGATAAGTCTGAGATGGTGGGGTGTATTTTTGGGTAGAATTTGGAAGTGATAGCGAGTCAAATGCCAAAATGGCGCCGACGTGTTCGGTCGCCGTTCAGGTCGTTTCCAACACCGTGGGAAACGCGCAGGGATCCGCAACAGACTGAGGAAAAGGGCATTCAGCCCTCCTCTCCCGAGCATTCTGCTAGCAAATGTTCAATCCTTGGAGAATAAGATGGACGATCTTAGAGCCAGGATAAGTTTTCAACGGGACATGAGAGACTATAACATCTATTGTTCGTCCGAAACATGGCTCACGCCCGCGGACCCGGACACAGCTGTGACACCGTCGGAGAACTTCTCTGTGTTTCGGATGGACAGAACAGCTGAGGCCGGTAAATCCAAAGGCGGAGTATGTTTCATGATCAACAAGAAATGGTGCGACCCCAGGAACATCACCATTCTCTCGCGGTCCTGCTCGCCTCATCTGGAACATTTAACAATCATTTGCCGCCCATTCTATCTGCCGAGGGAGTTTTCTGCGGTTGTCGTGACCGCTGTTTACATTCCACCACAGGCAGACACAGGGCTGGCTTTATCTGGCCTTCATGATGTTGCCAGCGCCGTCATAAACAAACACCCCGACACGGCATTCATCGTCGCGGGCGATTTTAACAAAGCAAACCTAAAGAAAGTCTTGCCAAATTTTCACCAGCACGTCTCCTGTCCTACACGAGGAGCAAACACACTGGATCATTGCTACACTCCGTTTAAGAACGCCTATAAAGCGCGGTCACTTCCAGCTTTTGGCAAATCGGATCATGCCGCCATTTTCCTCACACTTGAATACAAACAAAGGCTCGTTCAGGAACCCCTGGTGAGGCGAGAAGTTAAGCGCTGGTCACGCCACTCAGAGACCGCGCTACAGGCAGCTCTGGATGATGTTGACTGGGACATGTTCCGAGCGAGTTCAGCTGACGTAAGCGAGTTCACGGATGTGGCGCTTTGCTTCATCAACACGCTTACAGAGCAAGCCACACAAACAATAACGTCCTTCTCAAATCAGAAACCGTGGGTGGACAATTCAATCCGCGCTGCAGTGAACACACGCACTGCCACTTACAACGCTGGTCTCCTATCGGGGAACATGACTAAATACAAAACGTCCTGCTATGCTCTCTGACGCGCAGTTAAAGCCGCAAAGCTCCGTTATAAGGATCGAGTCTCATTTCCAACTCAACGACTCGCGGCGCATGTGGCAGGGTCTGAGGTCCATCTGCTCTTTTGGATCTAAATCCTCTGCAGAGGTGAGCGCTGATCCGTTGCTTGTGAATGAGTTAAACTCTTTCTACGCTCGCTTTGACTGTAACCGCGGTTTGTGACAAGTGGCGCGTCAGAGGGAATTACTCAGAGCAGCAACAACCACGTGATCTCTGTCTCAGAGGATGAAGTTCAGAGGGCATTCAAGCGTGTGGACGTCAGGAAAGCTGCTGGGCCAGATGGTATTTCAGGCCATGTTCTGCGGTCCTGTGCTGATCAGCTCGCCGGGTTGTTTACATCTATCTTTAATGAGTCCCTCGCTACATCTGTGGTCCCCACCTCCTTCAAAAAATCCACCATCATCCCTGTCCCTAAGAACAGTAAACCCTCTTGCCTAAATGACTATCGTCCAGTGGCTCTCACATCTATAGTCATGAAGGTCTTTGAGAGACTCATTAAAAACACATTCCTGACACTTTGGACCCTCTTCAGTTTGCCTATCGTCCCAATAGATCGACTGAAGATGCCATCTCTCATGTCCTCCACTCCTCCCTCACTCACATCGACAGCAAAAGTGGGAACTACATAAGGCTGCTATTTATTGACTATAGCTCAGCCTTTAACACCATAGTTCCCATTAAGCTAACCGCCAAACTCCTGGATTTCGGCCTGAATCCTTCTCTCTGCCACTGGATTGAAGACTTCCTCACTGGCAGGCCTCAGGTGGTGAGAATAGGCCAGTCCACCTCCACCTCCATCTCCCTGAGTGTGGGAGCTCCACAGGGCTGTGTCCTGAGTCCCCTGCTCTACTCTCTCTACACGCATGACTGTTTGTCCACACACAGCTCCACCTCTATCATCAAATTTGCTGATGATACTGTTGTCCTGGGCCTCATTTCCAACAACAATGAGACGGCATACTTGGACGAGGTGGAGCATCTAACATCATGGTGCCAGGACAACTGTCTCTCTCTGAATGTTGGCAAGACCAAAGAAATGATTGTGGACTTCAGGAAGAGACAGCAATGGACATACTCCCCTCTCATGATCAGCGGGTCACCAGTAGAGAGAGTGAGCAGCTTCAAGTACCTGGGTGTAAACATCTCAGAGGACCTGACCTGGACTGCTCACTGTGGCGAGGGGGGCGTGGTTTAGCGAAGTCTGTGACGGGAGAGAGAGTCAGGGAACGAGCGGCACGTAAGTGAATCAAGGTCAAAGGAGTATCACCTGTCTTGTTTCAGTGATTGGCGTGGAGAGACAGGATTTAAGCTACCCAGGAAGTGACGACGGAGAGAGAAGCTGGGACTCGAGGGAGCAAACGCAGAGAGGAACTGCTGAAGAGAAACCGACGGAGTACAAAGAGTTTATTGTTTATGTTTGATGGAAAATACACAGTTTTGAGTAAAATAAAAGAGAACCTACGAGTCCCAGAAAGCCGACCCCCTTGTCTTCTTCCTTATACACGTGAACATTTGCTACAGTGGTGCCGATACCCGGGATAGGAAGAAGACCGAGCCGCCGCCATGCAAACACCGCCAGCAACGCCATTTGCGGACGTCATACAGGCGCTCGCGGGCCTGCATCGGGAGCAACATCAATCGATGCTGGAGATCCGGGAAGAGCAGGAGCGGCATTTCCAGGCGCTCTTCCTGGCCCAGCAGCAGGACCGCGAGCTCGTCCGGAGCTGCATTGACCGGGGGGTTCCGGCCGGGGAAACATCTATCCCGGCCAAAACCACCCACATGCAGCTCACAAAGATGGGGCCGCAGGACGATCCAGAAGCGTTCTTGGATTTGTTTGAGCGGTCCGCGGAGGCATGTGTGTGGCAGCGACTGGACTGGCCGGTGCGCCTCATTCCCTTGTTATCGGGTGAGGCGCAGATAGCGGCCCAACAACTGCCAGTCCAGAACCTCCTGGTCTATAATGACCTGCGACGGGCCATCCTCCAGCGGGTCGGGCTCTCCCCCGAACAACATCGTCAGCGTTTCCGGTCGCTGACATTAGGGGAGAACACCCGGCCCTTTGTGATGGCCCAGCAGCTCCGGGATGCCTGCCGCAGATGGCTGATGGCTGACCAGTCGACAGTCGACCAGATCGTCGACAGAGTGGCGCTGGAGCAGTTTATTGCGCGGTTGCCCAGGAAGACCGCGCAATGGGTCCAGTGCCACAGGCCGGCGTCGCTGGACAAAGCCATCGAGCTGGCGGAAGATCAACTGGTGGCGTGCCCAGGAGTCGGCAAACCCCTACCGGCAGCTTCTCTCCCTCTCCCTCCTTCGTCCTATCGACCGGTCCCAGCGCCCCGGACGAGAGGAGGGTTCCAGACGCGAGGCCCGCCCCGAGGGAGGTTCAACGAACTCCAGGGCGGGGCCTCTGGATCGCGGATGCCCTCCCGAGGACGGGAGACTTCCGGGTCCTATCCAGCCTCCGGTCCCATTTCCCCTTTCTCTCCACGCCAATCCCTTGATTCCCTTCCTGCCACTGGGGCAGGGGGAAAGTCTGGGCCGGCCTGTTGGCGGTGCGGAGACCTGGGCCACTTTATAGATCGGTGTCCGGTGATGGAGGTGGGAACACTGATCCGGGTCCCCGACACGCCACAGGCTGCCCCCGATCAAGCCGGAATGTACCAAATACCAGTGAGTATTCAGGGGGGTACCTATCCGGCATTGGTGGATTCAGGGTGTAACCAAACCTCTATCCACCAAAGCCTGATACAATCATTGGCATTGGATAAAGGCCGCCTGGTTAAGGTACGGTGTGTGCACGGGGATGTGGTGATTTATCCGCTGGTGACGGTCATAATTCAATTCCGGGGACAAAAACATAAAGTGAAGGTGGCAGTTAGTCCGCACCTTCGACATCCGCTTATTTTGGGTACAAATTGGCCCGCATTTGGTGAATTATTGAGGTATTTGTGTGCGGATGTCTCTTGGGACAAAAGAGGGTGGGGAGAGAGAGCGGTGGTTCAGGTTGGGGAGTCTGAGCCGGGACCATCAGGCACTGTTCCAGAGGAACAGAGTGGTGTAGAGAGGCTAATCCTCACTGACCGCGATGATTTTCCTCTGGAACAGTCCCAAGATGAGTCGCTCAAAAATGTGTTTGCACAGGTCCGATCGATCGACGGACAGGTTCTCCATCCTGAACAACCACTCTCTTATCCTTATTTTGCCATATTAAAAGACAGGTTGTATCGAGTGACCCAGGACACTCAGTCAAAACAAGATACGACCCAGTTGTTGATTCCAAAAAGCCACCGGGAAATGCTTTTCCAGGCGGCTCACTCCAATCCTATGGCTGGTCATTTGGGTCAAGCGGCCACACTGAATCGTTTGATGGTCCGGTTCTTTTGGCCGGGCATTCATGAGAACGTGCGCAGATGGTGCGCGTCGTGTCGTGAATGTCAGTTGGTGAATCCACCGGCTTTTCCAAAAGCGCCATTGCGCCCTCTACCACTTATGCAGGTCCCCTTCGAAAGAATTGGCATGGACCTCATCGGACCATTAGAGCGATCCGCACGGGGGCATCGTTTTGCATTGGTCCTAGTGGATTATGCAACACGATACCCCGAAGCAATTGCCCTCCGTAGCATTTCCGCAAAAAGTGTTGCCGAGGCTTTGTTTAGTTTAATCTCCGAGTGGGGATCCCGAAAGAGATCCTCACTGATCAAGGCACGGCGTTTATGTCACATACACTACGCGAACTATACGGATTATTGGGCATTAAATCGATCCGCACCAGCGTCTATCACCCACAGACGGATGGGTTGGTGGAACGATTTAATCGCACTTTGAAGACAATGATCCGAAAGTTCGTACAGGAAGACGCCAAAAATTGGGATAAATGGTTAGAACCCCTGTTGTTCGCTGTACGCGAGGTCCCGCAAGCCTCCACCGGGTTTTCCCCGTTCGAGCTCCTCTACGGACGTCAGCCCCGTGGGGTGTTGGACGTTCTCAGAGAGGGTTGGGAGGACGGACCTTCGCAAAGCAAAAACGAAATTCAGTATGTCATGGACTTGAGAACAAAACTCCACACACTGGGGCGGGAATGAAACTGCGTGAATTTTCACAGGGAGATAAAGTGCTTGTATTACTCCCCACTTCTAGCTCTAAATTGCTCGCCAAGTGGACCCTTTGTGGTCACACGGCGAATAGGAAATCTCGATTATGAGGTGATTCGGTCGGATAGGAGCGGGGCACATCAAATATACCACCTTAACCTCTTGAAGAAGTGGAGTGAGGCGGAGTCAGTGATGTTGGCAACGGCAGTGAGTGGGAGGATCTCTCGGCCAGAGGTGAACACAAAAAGTACATCACTCGCCCTGGCCCCAGGGGGAGATCATCTCTCACCGTTGCAGCTCACTGACATAGCCCGGTTGCAGAAGCTATTTGCGGATGTGTTCTCGCCCGTACCCGGTCGGACGAACCTCATCCAGCACCATATCGAGACAGAGCCGGGCGTGGTTGTTCGCAGTCGGCCATATAGATTACCCGAGCACATGAAAAAACTGGTTCAGGAAGAATTAGAGGCAATGCTAGACATGGGAGTAATAGAAGAATCCTACAGTGATTGGGCCAGCCCGATAGTTTTAGTCCCTAAAACCGACGGCTCAGTTCGGTTCTGTGTGGATTATCGCAAGGTGAATGCTGTGTCGAAATTCGACGCATATCCAATGCCAAGGGTTGATGAGTTGCTCGATCGGCTAGGCACCGCTCGCTTTTATTCGACACTGGATTTGACAAAGGGATATTGGCAGATCCCCTTAACGCCTTTATCTAAAGAAAAAACAGCCTTTACGACGCCGTTTGGATTACACCAATTTTTTACACTTCCTTTCAGGTTGTTTGGGGCTCCGGCCACGTTTCAGCGTCTCATGGATAAAATTCTGCGGCCGCATGCTGCATATGCCGCTGCATACTTGGATGACATCATTATCTATAGTAATGATTGGCAGCGGCATATGGAGCATGTGCGAGCTGTCCTGAGGTCGCTGAGAATGGCCGGGCTGACTGCCAACCCGAAGAAGTGTGCGATTGGGTGCGTGGAGGTTAGGTATCTGGGTTTCCACTTGGGTCATGGGCAGGTGCGTCCCCAAATTGACAAGACAGCCGCAGTTGCAACCTGTCCGAGACCCAAGACCAAAAAGGAGAGGTGAGGCAGTTCCTTGGGCTAGCGGGATATTATAGGAGATTTGTTCCTAATTATGCGGACCTCACTAGCCCACTGACGGACCTCACTAAAAAGGAAGCACCAGATCCAGTCCAGTGGTCAGAGCTGTGCCAGCAGGCTTTTACCCAGGTGAAGGCTGCTTTATGTGGCGGGCCGCTTTTGCAATCCCCTGATTTTTCTCTCCCTTTTATGTTACAGACGGACGCGTCGGACAGGGGGCTGGGTGCAGTACTGACCCAGGAGAGGGAGGGGGAGGAGCGGCCGGTGCTGTACATCAGTCGCAAGCTCTCAAAGAGAGAGACGATGTGCAGCACCATTGAAAAAGAATGTTTGGCGATTCGGTGGGCCGTTCTTACCCTCCGCTATTATCTCTTAATAAGGGAGGGAGTTCACTCTCTGTTCGGACCACGCCCCTCTCCAGTGGCTCCACCGTATGAAGGATATCCACAGGCCAGGGGTGCAGATGGTTGTGGCTGACTTCCTTTCCAGAAATGGGTGGGCTGCAGGCCGGATGGTTCCCCGGCCTGAGTCGGGCGGTGGGGGTATGTGGCGAGGGGGGCGTGGTTTAGCGAAGTCTGTGACAGGAGAGAGAGTCAGGGAACGAGCGGCACGTAAGTGAATCAAGGTCAAAGGAGTATCACCTGTCTTGTTTCAGTGATTGGCGTGGAGAGACTGGATTTAAGCTATCCAGGAAGTGACGACGGCGAGAGAAGCTGGGACTCGAGGGAGCAAACGCAGAGAGGAACTGCTGGAGAGAAACCGACGGAGTACAAAGAGTTTATTGTTTATGTTTGATGGAAAATACACAGTTTTGAGTAAAATAAAAGAGAACCTACGAGTCCCAGAAAGCCGACCCCCTTGTCTTCTTCCTTATACACGTGAACATTTGCTACACTCACATTCAGACAAAAAAGCCAGGCAAAGACTGTACCACCTGCGCCAGCTGAGGAAATTCAGAGTTTCATCAGCTATCCTGAAAACTTTCTATTTAGGGGCGATAGAAAGTGTATTAACTCAGTGCATCACAGCGTGGTATGGGAACAGCACCAGTCATGACTGCAAAGCCCTGCAAAGAGTCGTGCGCTTATCCGAGCGTATCTCAGGGTCAGCTCTCCCGTCTCTGCAGGACGTCTACACCAAACGCTGCAAAGGTAGAGCCACTAAGATCATCAAGGACTCTAATCACCCTGCAAACCCTCATTTCACGCTGCTGCCATCTGGTAAGCGCTTCTGAAGCCTGATGGCCAAAACTGAGAGACTCAGGAGGAGCTTCATCCCCCAGGCCATCAGATTATTTATAATTTTACACACACACACACATATATATATATATATATATATATATATATATATATATATATATATATATATATATATATATATATATATATATATATAGTACTTTTTTATTCTATTTCTATTATAATTTCCTCGTGTTTTTAACTGTGAATTTTGCACTGTCCATGGAGTGGACCTGTTTACATTTCACTGCCGGTTGTATATTCTGTATATAACTGTGTATGTGACAAATAAAACTCTTGAATCTTGAATCTTGAGTCCTGAGCATCTAAGAAAACCAAAAAGGCTAGGATAAACATGGTGTAGAGTGTTCGGGCAATATTGAGGGGCTGGTAGCCTGTGCGGAGGGTGTGAATACATTTGGTGAGGACGTCTAGCGTTATAGGTACAAATACAAATGTGCATAAACTGGCATCACTCTCTGGTACATTTACCAGAATTAAAATGTTTGCAGGGCTTCTTCGAAAGCGGAAACTCTCCTTTCGAATCCCTGATTTGCATTGGCAGTTTTACAGGGTAGAGGGGAGGGGTTAACCTGCAGGCACGATGTTGTTGAGTGTGTCACTGACCTGAAGACTGCGCAAGAAATGTTGTTTTTTTTGTGGAGATCCGGGTCGAGTGTGCCCCAGTATGTGCACTGAACCAGAGAAACTAAGCACCTGCTGGAGCAGAGGGAACATCACTGCTGTGGCAGTGGAGAAATTAGCCAGAGAAACTGAGCTCCCGTGGGAGCAGAAGGAACAGCACTGCTGTGGTAGTGGAGAAAAAATTTGACGGACAAATGGAGAAACACATTTGTGTAACCAAATGGGACTCTTATTTTGAAATGTCTATGACTTATTATTGCAGGATGCTCATTCAAATTCATATGAGGGAGATAAAATATACAGTCTGACAACTGTATACAACATATTACAATATAATCACAGTAAAGAAAACGTTGTCATGGTTCATAAGAATTCGCTTTGCATAAATGTGCGCTATTCAGTGATTGCAAACTGCTCTGAACTGAAGCATTCTTTTGCAAGCCCGTAGAATGCACAACAGCACCACATTCAGATTTTGAAATGTGAGCGCTCACATTTATTTAATAAAATAGCCTTTGAAGTTTGCAGTATTGTGATGTATGTTTTTCCATCCCCAAAATATAAGATGGCTTACAATAATCATTGATACGCTTGTTATACAATATAGCCTGTCCTACTGTAAGGTATTGATGTTACATTTAAGAAAACGGGTGCTCCAAAATACATTGTATGGTGCACACACATCTATTTATAGTTGCAAATGCGAGTATTGAATCAAAGGCAGTGATTATCAGCTGGTTCCAACCAAGCCAGTAGCGCTCCTCAGAAACTGAAGCCTCCGCGCCTCGATCGCCCCCAGGTGGCTGGTCCCAGCATAGGTCATAACCCGCCCCTCCGTGTTTTCTAATGGACACAAGACAAACTAAATAATCAAATTACACTTCAAATAATTTTTTCCCAAAGTTGGTTTCTGTCATTGTAGGCAGTTTTTATCACGAAGATTTAATTTCAAGTGTTCGTTTTTTAAATAAGTTTGGTTTTAGTTAGTTATTTGATGTATAAAAATGGGGGGTGTGACGTCATGATTGACAACTGAGATTGATCAGTGAAGTTGTCACTGAGGCACTAACAGACTTTTTCGGGATTTTCGGGAGGAGATTGGAGCTTTAGCTTTATTTCTACATTTCCATAACTGTTTATTTCTCACCGACATAATTATTTGTTCTGCATCTGCAAGAGAGTGGGCGGGTTTTTGATATCGCACCTCTACTTCCTGCTCTCTACTGTCCCAAATCTGCGCAAGATGTCAGCGCCATATTCGGACCTCCGGAGGCTTCAGTTACCTCAGCGGAAGAGAATGAAGTCGCGTCGTTCATATTTTTTAACGGTCTATGGTTCCAACTAGTGGCTGATCGTTTGGCGTAACATGTATGTTGTATTGCCATCATTTTAGTGATTTAGCCTCAGATACCTTCATTCCCTTTACCAGCAAGTATATTTATTTTTCATCACCACGGAAACCGCAAGCACGTCCATCATGAATGCACTTCTGTGTGAAAAGTATCTGTCTGTATACACAGAGGCGGCAAGATCGCAAGAAAAGCTTGATGTGTGCCGGTAAGTTATTTTAAGATAATTTTCTATTTTATGAGACAGGAACTGTTGTAGTTTTCCCTGTTGTTACACTGTTCGAAAACTACTCTTGCAGCTGACTCTGTCGTCATGGTTCCAAACACACCATGTTATTAACAGAACATTGATTATTGAAGTTTGTCAATCGATTAGAATTGTTAGAAGACAGAATCGCGATTGTGAATCGTGACAAAGACACAATTACATCTCGGGAAAGCAGAAATTCTTTTACCGTGAATGCTGATGGAACTGGCCAAAAGCTGGGTTTTAGGTAGCTTATAAATTTGTAAGGAAAAGATTTTAGCATTGTAGAATTGTAGAACTAATACTGTGTTTAACCCCCTTTCGTCTTCAGAACTGCCTTAATTCTATGTGGCATTGATTCAACAAGGTGCTGAAAGCATTCTTTCGAAATGGTGGCCCATATTGATAGGATAGCATCTTGCAGTTGATGGAGATTTGTGGGATGCACATCCAGGGCACGAAGCTCCCATTCCACCACATCCCAAAGATGCTCTATTGGGTTCAGATCTGGTGACTGTGAGGGCCATTTTAGTACAGTGAACTCATTGTCATGTTCAAGAAACCAATTTGAAATTATTCGAGCTTTGTGACATGGTGCATTATCTTGCTGGAAGTAGCCATCAGAGAATGGGTACATGGTGGTCATAAAGGGATGGACATGGTCAGAAACAATGCTCAGGTAGGCCGTGGCATTTAAACAATGCCCAATTGGCACTAAGGGGCCTAAAGTGTGCCAAGAAAACATCCCCCACACCATTACACCACCACCAGCCTGCACAGTGGTAACAAGGCATGATGGATCCATGTTCTCAGTCTGTTTACGCCAAATTCTGACTCTACCATCTGAATGTCTCAACAGAAATCGAGACTCATCAGACCTGGCAACATTTTTTCAGTCTTTAACTGTCCAATTTTGGTGAGCTTGTGCAAATTGTAGCCTCTTTTTCACTACTCATCTGTAGTGGAGATGAGTGGTACCCGGTGGGGTCTTCTGCTGTTGTAGCCCATCCGCCTCAAGGTTGTGCGTGTTGTGGCTTCACAAATGCTTTGCTGCATACTTCGTTGTATGCAGTGGTTATTTCAGTCAAAGTTGCTCTTCTATCAGCTTGAATCAGTCGGCCCATTCTCCTCTGACCTCTAGCATCAACAAGGCATTTCCGCCCACAGGACTGCCGCATACTGGATGTTTTTCCCTTTTCACATCATTCTTTGTAAACCCTAGAAATGGTTGTGCGTGAAAATCCCAGTAACTGAGCAGATTGTGAAATACAGACCGTCCCGTCTGGCACCAACAACCATGCCATGCTTAAAATTGCTTAAATCACCTTTCTTTCTCATTCTGACATTCAGTTTGGAGTTCAGGAGATTGTCTTGACCAGGACCACACCCCTAAATGCATTGAAGCAACTGCCATGTGATTAGTTGATTAGATAATTGCATTAATGAGAAATTGAACAGTTGTTCCTAATAATCCTTTAGGTGAGTGTATACCTCTTATTGTTGATTAGCTGAGTGCTCTCCACTTGTGTCAAGTATTTGTGTCAAAAACTTGCTCCTCCCAAACCTTGTTAATAAAACATAATTTAAAAACATGAACCCTGGATCTGACAAACAAGTAGTGTTTAGACAATGATATGTAATTGTAAATGGTGCATTCCCTGAATATTCAAATTAGTGGTTATTCAAAATGTGGTTTTCAGTGTTTTATTCTTTAGTTGGTAATGTTTCTGAAAGAAGTATCTTATATGCCAACTGTATAAAAAAATACAGTAAAAACAGTAATACTGCGAAATATTATTACAGTTTAAAATGATTGTTTTCTATTTTAATGCATTTTAAAATGCAATTTATTCATGTGATGGCTAAGCTGTATTTAAGCATAATTTCTCCAGTCTTCAGCGTTACATGATCCTTTAGAAATCATTCTAATATGCTGATTTGCAGCTCAAGAAACATTTATTATGATCAATGATTAAAACAGTTGTGCTGCTTAATATTTTTGTGGAAACCGTGATTTTATATATATATATATATATATATATATATATATATATATATATATATATATATATATATATATATATATATATATACACTCACCTAAAGGATTATTAGGAACACCTGTTCAATTTCTCATTAATGCAATTATCTAATCAACCAATCACATGGCAGTTGCTTCAATGCATTTAGGGGTGTGGTCCTGGTCAAGACAATCTCCTGAACTCCAGACTGAATGTCAGAATGGGAAAGAAAGGTGATTTAAGCAATTTTGAGCGTGGCATGGTTGTTGGTGCCAGACGGGCCGGTCTGAGTATTTCACAATCTGCTCAGTTACTGGGATTTTCACGCACAACCATTTCTAGGGTTTACAAAGAATGGTGTGAAAAAGGAAAAACATCCAGTATGTGGCAGTCCTGTGGGCGAAAATGCCTTGTTGATGCTAGAGGTCAGAGGAGAATGGGCCAACTGATTCAAGCTGATAGAAGAGCAACTTTGACTGAAATAACCACTCGTTACAACCGAGGTATGCAGCAAAGCATTTGTGAAGCCACAACACGCACAACCTTGAGGCGCATGGGCTACAACAGCAGAAGACCCCACCGGGTACCACTCATCTCTACTACAAATAGGAAAAAGAGGCTACAATTTGCACAAGCTCACCAAAATTGGACAGTTGAAGACTGGAAAAATGTTGCCTGGTCTGATGAGTCTCGATTTCTGTTGAGACATTCAGATGGTAGAGTCAGAATTTGGGGTAAACAGAATGAGAACATGGATCCATCATGCCTTTTTACCACTGTGCAGGCTGGTGGTGGTGGTGTAATGGTGTGGGGGATGTTTTCTTGGCACACTTTAGGCCCCTTAGTGCCAATTGGGCATCGTTTAAATGCCACGGCCTACCTGAGCATTGTTTCTGACCATGTCCATCCCTTTATGACCACCATGTACCCATTCTCTGATGGCTACTTCCAGCAGGATAATGCACGATGTCACAAAGCTCGAATCATTTCAAATATGTTACTTGAACATGACAATGAGTTCACTGTACTAAAATGGCCCCCACAGTCACCAGATCTCAACCCAATAGAGCATCTTTGGGATGTGGTGGAACGGGAGCTTCGTGCCCTGGATGTGCATCCCACAAATCTCCATCAACTGCAAGATGCTATCCTATCAATATGGGCCAACATTTCTAATGAATGCTTTCAGCACCTTGTTGAATCAGTGCCACGTAGAATTAAGGCAGTTCTGAAGGCGAAAGGGGGTCAAACACAGTATTAGTATGGTGTTCCTAATAATCCTTTAGGTGAGTGTATATATATATATATATATATATATATATATATATATATATATATATATATATATATATATATATATATATATATATATATATAATTATTATTATTATTATTATTATTACCCCAAACTTTTCAACAGTAGTGTATACAAATATAATTCAAATTATGTTGTTTAGTATATTAAACATTTTAGATTTTTTTTTTTAAAGACTGTATTACAATAAAAGTTTAAAATGTTTTCTCACTCTGTTAAATCTGGCTTAAGACACTGGCTTCATTACACAAACTGAAATTTGCAATTAGCATAGCTACAGCCAATTGCTAATTAACACAGCCGAGGTGGGTGGCTGGGTCTCATAGAGGAGGTCATTTAACATACACAAAGATCTTTGACCAGCTAAAGGGAGCCATTGTTCATGTTCTCTGACAGGAAATGCAAAAACTCAGAGATCGATTATTTAAAAAAGTCAACTTTAATGAATTCTAAGAATGATCAGGTGAACATTTTTTCTGCTTTTTTCCATATTTGTATAAAATTCACAGTTTAAGTGATTTCTTGAGAACAAAATGGCATAAATACGCCAAAAATATGACACTGAAAGAAATAAACAAATATAACAAATACAAAAGCCATGGAGTAAAATACATTTAAAAAGGGACTTCTGACTTTAGGAAACAAGTCAGACCATTGGTCACTTATCTAAAAAATAAAAAATAAAAAAAACACACACACACACAACCCACAATATTTACTTTATGTTGCACTCTGACTATATTTGACCCTGGACTGAAAATAGTAACATTATCATCAGCCTCTCAGTGCAGTACGGAAAGACAGTTGTGTCAGGTGTTTGGCAATTTCACACCAAGCTCATCAAATCTATGGCGCATCAGTTAAGGCCCGTTCACACCAAGAACTAGAACTATAACGATAATTATATTAGCGTCCGCACCAAAGGACGATATCGTTCTGTTTATTCTAAGTGCACGCTGTAGTTATGTAATCTGCCACTTTATATATACTCAAGCTCTTTAAAGTTTGGTGAATTCTGATTTGCAGTCATTGTTTATCGTTCATCGGCTGGAAAAAATAGTTCCAAAAGTGAGTCCAGCAATATAATTTCTCTGTGTTTATATTTAGAATGACATTTAGAAATGTCTTCATCATTATCATTATAGTTATTGTCCTTGGTGTGAATTAACCTTTAAAATGTGTGTCCATGGTGAACACCCAGAATTTATGCATTCTGCAAAATAAATAAACCATATGGTTTGTTATTTTGTATCTGACCTTGACTATAAATATGGCCTGTGGGCATGACCTCTTCTTTATTATTATCTTCATGATGCTTAAGAGTGTCCTTGTAAGCACTGTGTTTACCATTGATGATTTGGTGCAATTCAGTGATCCCCTAAAAATATTACACAATATATACAACAAAACAAGACAAGAGAAAAGAAAAGAAAAGTATGGAAAAAATCTCTGTAAGTAGATCGCATTAGTGGTGCTAAAGGATGTTTTTACACTTTTTACCAGAACTAATCAATAATCTTTGTGAAGCTGTTACTGTTGTTACTGTTATTCATGTTCTCCTTTATGCTGTTGTTATTGTCATTAAGGCTTAGGCCTTGTTGTTTCCTAAGGGTGCGAGGCATCACCTTCTTCTGTACAAACAGTTTCTGGAGGAACCTGTCACTGATGCCCAAGGGGAAGTAGCTGCAGATGAAGTACATGAGCATTAAACCCGGCCCGGCGTAGTATCGCACCTGGGGTTGAGGAGAGAGGAGTGCGTCCACAATGGTGTTGATGACAGGACTCAGATCCTCATTAGCTGTTTTTGCGTAACTCTGGAAGAGTTCCTTGGTCTCCAGCAGATATTCTTCCCCATATTCTTCGAGAAGGCTTGGTGGCAAGTTCTGAATCAGGTTCTTGTATTCCTTCTCCCAGTACTCTGTGTTACTGCTCTGTCCTGCAAGGTAAGAAAAAAGAGCAGAAAGCATGATGCAACAGGCTAACAAAGGTGGGGGGCATGGAAAAATCCATCCAGGACAGATTGGAGACATAGAACAGAACGTAAACAGATGTCTGGGGACACTTTATTTAGTTATTTATATTATAATTCCAGACCTGCATTTGGCAGGACTATTTGTTCAGTCGGCGTGTAAAGGAGGGCTCAAATGTTAACTCAAAACCTGAAGGATCCCTGAGGCTCAGATGTAAATAAACAGCTTAAATGAGAACTTTTTCTCTCAAGATGTGACCCATTTGTCTAAGAATATCTGACGGGTCTATTCACTAGGACAAAGCAATGCTGTCTTTGATAAACAGATGCCCCAGATAAACATACTGTCATTGCACTGCACTTTCTGTTCTCGTTGTTACTGTGTAACAACCTGTTATAAACCTGTTTGCACATTATACTCTTTATACATTTGTTAACCACATATTTATAAGTCGACAGTTTACTCACTGCACAGTCTACTTCAATTATTTTATTCTACTTTATCCTTATTTGTTACCTTTTTTTCTCTTGACTTGATTATTTATAATTCTACAGATATAGACATATATATATATATATATATATATATATATATATATATATATATATATATATATATATATATATATATATATATATATATATATATATATATATATATATATATATATATATATATATAGATAGTACTTTTTTATCCTATTTCTATATAATTTCCTCCTTGTGTTTTTAACTGTGAATTTGCACTGTCCATGGAGCGGACCTGTTTACATTTCACTGCCGGTTGTATACTCTGTATATAACTGTGTGTGACAAATAAAACTCTTGAATCTTGAATCTTCATTTAATTTGCTTGTATAGTATAGGGGAGCTTGGGGCACAACCTAACGTGGGGTTAGTTGTAACACACATGGTTTAAAACTTTCCACACAACTTAGTGTATCTACTAGTTGCCATATCAACATCATTTAGAGAAAAAATTGCACCAAAATGAAAAAAATCTTTGGATGATATTGCTGAGCATTTATTTAACCATAGCAAAAGTAAATTTCTTAAGTTTATTTTTCATCTCAGGTTTTTGTGTTTATTTAAAATAAGACAAATCTGATATTATTGTAATCTTATATCTGTTATGTAACAGTTGAGATCATTCTTTAATGCTCATCTAACAGCAGAAGACACAAGCCGCGACATTAATGACATAAGCTGTCATTTGGTAATGTTAATGTGCCCCCTCACGTGTTACAATGTACCCCACCTATGGGGCATGTTGTCACATTTCACTTCCATTCTTTCAGGGTAAATCAAGAAAAAGTATACACTGTATTAATGAAATAAAACCACATATTTGTACTAGACATGTGTGAAATTAATGTGGGAAAAAATAAATACTTTAAAGTGGATTTACACAAACTGAGAAACTCAAAAAGCGTTATGTTGTGCCCCGCTCTCCCTACTTATGTTTGAAGTGTCCGATTACAACACAAAAACATAAACATAAACAATAACATAAATATAATGAAAAATAAATACATACATATTTAAATATAAATCATTTATAATGTATTTTTAATAATGTAGTGGTTTTAGAAAAGGGATAACTAAATGGTAATTTCACATCTTGCCGTCTTTTAAATAATTTACAGTAAGCTACAAACTAATATCTAGAAACCAGTTCATTCAACTAAATGTTAAAAAGGTGGTTTGAGGTTCATATACCAAATTATCCATAGTGGGTCATTGGGCCGTGTTGCCTGAACAGTGTGTGTGTTTTATAATAAAGGAAAGTAAATTTAATCAAATCACAACCACTGTGATGATCCTACAAAGAATGGCAATATACAGATCAGTTAATCATCACACTGGAAGCATATAGTGTTTGTATTATATAATTGCTTGAATTCACATTGTAAAAATTTTTATCACCTGTCTTAAAGGCAGAGGGTAAGATAGTGGAGACTTTGACACCCCATGGCTCCAGCTCATGACGAAGTGTATCGATAAAAAGATTCAAAGCAGCTTTTGAAGCCCCGTATGACGCCAAACAAGGGAACGGATGCTCACCTGCAGAATTACAAAGAGAAAGAAAGATTAAATAACATACCGATATCTTAATCTCAATTTATAGCACTGCATATCCTTGAAAATTTTAATGAGCAGGCTGATATGATAAAGATGGTAAAAACTATATAAGAAGAGCTAGCGCATTACTGTTTGAACCTGCCACATTGGCAATAAAACGGTACAATGATGTACTTCATTGGGCACATTCAGAGATATAATTGTAGTTTCTTCTTTTTTTTTTTTTTTTTGAAAGAGGGAGTGTCATTCATTGTAGAAACCTGGATTGAATCCAGGAAGCCCGTGGAAGTTAATTGCAGATTGTGACTGTTTATAAAACATGTGATTTTGCCTCAAGGCTTTGACAAATAAAAGAGCTTGTGTTCAAATCACCGGGAGAATGTACAGGAAGTTTTAAGATAACAGGCCTAATGTAAATTCTTTGAGAGAACAACTGTTCGTCTCTATTGTGACAGTAGCATCTGCTGCCCATGACAGCTAAAACATTTTGTTTCCTTCAACAGCGAGACTGCACTGATGGAGACATCTTTATTTAAAAGGGCTGTGCGCCAGTGTTTACGGAGAACTCAATGGCGTCCTGCGCCAGGCTGTTACTCATAGTATCACACGGTTTTGGCACAATGAAGGTAAACAAATGGAGACAAAATCAGGGGAGCCAGGAAAAGCTAAAAAGTATGCTGATTTCTCCTGCTGACTGAATTCCAGCATGAGCTTGAGCAGAGAGTTGCTCTCTGTTGAAATTGTTAGTGGACACTTGAGAAGAAAAGAAAACAGGTGGATTGCAGTTTGGGTTGGACTAGTATTTGGTTAGGTGTGATGAAACCAGATGGAAGGCATAAAATAAACATCTGATGGACAGAGATACATTTATAAGTGCTGGCACCTTTATGTGAATGGCAGAGAGAGAGAGAGAGCGAGAGCAAAATATACTCCTAATCAGATTTAGCACTGAAACAAGAACCTAAAAACACCCATAAACTTGTCATCATTCGTATAATTTAATTTACTCTTTCTTTTCTTTCTCTTTTATTAGCGGTGAAGTCTGAGTAGTGACTTGGATAGATGATATCTGCATAAGTGCACTAGCTGCATTGGTTCTCACATGTACATGTATGCGTACCTGAAGGGCTAGAGATGGTTACAATACGACCTTTGGACTGTCTGAGAAGTGGCAGGAATGTTCTGGTGACGTGGAGTGTTCCAAAAAAGTTGACCTCCATGCATCCTCTGTAGTTGGACATGAGGGAGAGCTCGGCATCCCCAATATTCACACACAATCCAGCGTTATTTACAAGCCCCCACAAATCTAGGGGAAAAAGTCATGCAAGAATATTATTCATGTAAAAATGATGAAAGGAGAAATGGCAATGGTTGAAGGACCCCTGTTCTTTAACACAATATTTAAAGCCTCCCCAATAAAAGATATTTTCTGTTTTCTGCTGCAATCATGACAAAAAATGCTTGTTTTAAAACTTTTCCATTAACAGAAACTTTGAGATAATGATTATATACACTCCTACTCCTACATTTAGTCTGCTTAATAGATTAAGGAAATTATTAGCAGAATAAGGGAACCAATGCCTTAACCAAGAAGGGAGAGATGCATGGAGAAGAAAGAACAAAGGAAGCCTGAAACAGCTTTTTAGGAGAAGAGTGAGTTAGTTAAAACTTTCACTCTTAAAAATAACAGTTATTTATTGGGATTTATGTTTTCATGTGGAACCTTTAACATTCATAGAACCTTTCCATTACAATGAAGGTTCTTTGTAGTGGAAAAATGTTCTTCGGATAATTAAAATATTCTTCACACTAAGAGAGAAAAAAAAAGGTTCTTAAAGGAACTATTCACTAAAAAATGCTTTGGCTAACCCAAAATGATTTGTCTGTGAAAACATTCTTTTGGAAATGTTATGTTTAAGAGTTATACAGAACAAAAAATGTAATCAACAAGAATGGGAGCATTCAAATATGTCCTCGCTTTTCCTTTAGCTCAGCATCTAAATTGTGGAGGGTAAAACATTTTCTATGTTCCCCCACCTCTAAAGAATGCAATGCTGAACTTTGTGTTTTGAAAAAGGCAGCATGTAAAAAAAAAAAAAATTATAATTAGTTTGTTCTCTGATTGGTCCATAAGCCACCTGGTGCTGTGATGTTTGAAAATAAAACAGCCCCTTGATGTCCTGCCAAATTATGCACACCCTTCCACCCCATCTCCTCCTCTTCCCAATACTTTCTCTGGGATTAGACATCCTTGTCTAATCTCAGAGAAAGAAAGAAATATGCTCACAAACATATATACACCCGACTATGCTGAATCTCTTGTAAAATAAACATTTGCCTACCAAGCAAATTAACTGATTTATTTGACCTATAAAAGTAATTCGATGAAGTGCTTTGTTGATAGCTGGTTAAAGTTTATTTAGGATAACCAAAAATCATTGGCAGTTTCAAAAATAGAACATTCTTACAGGGTTATTTTAGGTTCACTGTGTTCAAACATGTTGGAGTGAGATTGTGTGTGTATTTTCTGGCATAGTGCAAAAGTAAATCCTCACCTCTCATGCCAAGTTTGGCCTTGGTGTCGAGCAGGGCTTGCTGCACCTGCTGAGGCTGGGTGATGTCTACCTGCAGGAGGGTAAGGCGTGATGAACAGACTCTGCGCAAGTGCTTGGCTCCCTCTCCGTCCAGGTTCAATACGGTCGCAAACACTTCAAACCCCATTGTATCTAACCGCTTTGCTGTAGCATTACCAAACCCTGAATCACAACCTGCAGAAACAGGAGAGGGAAACATGAATGGTATGCCAATATATTGCAATCAAAACTAAATTTCTAAATATACTCACATTTTGGCAATGTTTGCCAGTAATTACACTTAAATGGCATGCTATGCACACCACATCAATATTGTTATTACCATAATAGCTGTTTTGGAATCATTTTAGAACACTTCAGCCAGTTTCAGGAAACTTTCTTATGTGAAAAAAGATTAAAAAAACTAGGCACAAAACACCATCAGCATTGGTAACATGTAATCTCACTACTATGACCTCTGAACATCAATAAAGTTCAGCCAAACTAGAATGGGAAACAAAACGGGAAACAAAACAAAAGCACAATTATATTAAGTCTTCACCCCACATCAGGTTTTAATGAAAGTGTGACGCATCAATCTCTGAAACATGACTCTTTTATCTCTTTACTAAATTACACAAATTACACTTTGGTTTGAAGACAATGTCCTTATCGTCCCAAGAGACATTGTGATTTTGGAGCTGTAATACTAAAATGATACCAAATCCAGCTACGGTATGACACATTAATAAGAAAATCTAACTTCTGATATCTAACATCTTTATGAGGGTTATTTGAGTACTGATAATGTGTAAACACATTTTACCCTCGAAACACAGAAGAATGTTTAAAAAAAAAAAACTATAAAATAAAATAAAGAATAATAAAAGAATAAAAGTTGACTTTCTGTTCTTTTTCTATCCCTGATGTGCAAATTGTTCTTGGAAACGAACGGTACTCTACAGAGTCTGTAAACAAAAGTGACATGAATAGATACACAGACATGAATATTTCTCTCAATGTGAGGTCTACAACATATCTGAACTGCTGGGCTTTAGAAATGAACGTTTTGTGAGAGTGCCAATTTTTATAATCTTTGTTCTTTTACAATTGATTATTAGGAATTTTGTTTCCATCCAAACTAAACTTGTTCCTAATGCCATTCTTTGTCTCTTTTGTTTGGCAGGCAAGTCAAAGTTGTAAAGCAACAAAATAAATAAATAAAAAATACAATAAAAATAAAAATGATAATAAAACATTGGTGCATGTTAACAAAATAGTAGAATGACTCAGCGTATCACACACTGTCCAGAGGTCAGTGGCCTCACTTTTCACCTCTAATTGTGAATGTGTGGCAAATTATACACCAGTTATGATAACAGCAGTTACTCAGTTTACAGGGTGAGCAAACACACAACAACACAATCACACCTCTGCATTTTATCTCAAGTTTCTCTGAGGACAGGCACATGTCTGTCAGTGCACTATGGGCCCTCTCTTTTATTAGTGTTATCCATCATAGATACACAAAGTATTCCTCAATAAACACATTGAGCCTGCAGAAGGGAGTGTAAAAATACATTAATCAAGACTAAGACTAGGTTTTAGCCTATTATTATTATTATTATTAAATAATGCAATATGTTTCCAGATTTACCTGGATTTACAGTTTATCATAACTATATTTATCTTCTTTTTTTATTTTTTATTGCCAAGATAAGTTATTCCCAGCCAGGGGTACGTGTTCCCCAGCAGGTACTTAAGAAGGCTCCGGGTAATTCTAATTCTGCTAATTCCAATTCTGTGGTAATGCTAGGAATTACATGTGATAATTAATACTTTCCATTTAAAATAAATGTGAAAGCCAAAAAGATATTCACACAGGGAAATCTGTGTATTAGTTACTATCCCTCATGGGACAGTAAAGTGTCCATCCAATGACCTGTGCTATTGAATCTCGCCAGAAGAAGTATGTCTAGTATAACATACTACTCTTTTGGCATACTGTTTTTATGCAATACTATAGTAGGGAAGTATTCGATTACGGACGCAGCGATAGATCGATTTTTGCAATCAAATTTGACCTGTCAATGTATTTCATCAGTCTGACTAAATATACGCTTTTCTTATACATTCATGTACATTTTCATTTTAGATGTAACAATAAAATAAAAGCTTATGTACATATCATACGTTATAAAACTATGTGCTACTTAGTGTATTCTATTGCAATTCAAGCAACATCAATCCAGAAGACTTGGAAGATGCAGCCATAGATCGTGACAGATGGAGCCTCTCATTCAAACTAGGCATCAGAATAGGTGAAAAGAGTAGAGAGCACCAGTGGGAAGAGAGGAGAGTGTGCAGACGACAGAGAACATACCCAACATCCACAGAGACAGGCATGATCTTCACTTGAACAGAACATGTCTTTTTAAGAATCAGGCTCTACAGTCACATTGTCTTTCGAAACAGAAGGATGCCAATGTAAAATGGTGATGTAGTGGAGAGGACTGCATTTGTGCATCTGTGCCAAGTAAATCCTCTCTGAACTCTGGCCCCACGATGCTACACTTAAACCTTCCTTATCCGTTTAACATCTTCACCTGGCTTGAACAACTAAGCATAGCGAGAATGCCACATGTGCCCCTCCCCTACATTTTCCTCCAAATATTTACTGTGTACTGTTATGTAACATTGATATGGGTATTATTAGACACCTCGGGTCTAGCATAGCTCACCCCACACTCAACTGGCTTGCATTCTGGAGTTGCTCCAGGGACATTGGGTAAGGAAAAGGCCTGCCAGAGCCCTGATGAGCCACTTCTGAATTCCCACACACAGATATATGTGACTGCATTGAAGCCTGCAGGGTTTGGAGGACAGTCGGTACTGGCAGTGTGTGCTGATCATTGAAGCAATTTGTGGAACTTCCCTGGCCTCAGTGAAAAAAGAGCTAAACACAAAACAATGAAGCTGATGGAGAGACATTGAAGCAGAATCCAAGGCAGACACGTGGCCCAGAAACATGTAGGACACTTTGCGACACTTAACAATGTCTGAATAGCCATTTTTCCACAGTCAGCCCAATGCGAGCCAGGGCTTTTGACGTGCTGGACTAGGAGCCTTGAAACAGTAGCACCGAGCCCAAAACCACACTGCGTTTCCACTATTGGGCTAGAAACTCTGCAGAGCCTCGCTGAAACCTGCCCTTAGCACGCCTCTCTGGAACAATGTCACACATAATTTCACCAATAAATGTACGTTTTATCAGAAAACTAATCAGAGAGAAATCACTGGAAACTAGCAGGATCGCAAAACAAACATGGTAAAAGTTGCTGAGGACGCCATAGGACATATATGAAGCTAAATATGGATATCAGACAGTCCGGTATAAAGAAACGAGACGTACTGACAGATAAAATAAATAAACGATTGTGATAGCCTATATGATTTGTCTGAATTCGTCAAGCGGTCGTATTTACCATGTTTACTATAATAACGTATAGCGTGCTGGTCTTTTGCATTGCATATAAATATTTCTGCCTTATACGGTGATCAGAATCTACATCGGATCACAAACAGAAGTCCCGAGCTGGCCAACTTTGGCCCAAGGTATTCGGCGGTCCAAAAAACCTTGCCATTGGCCCTGAGGAAGCCACGATGAGGCCCGATCAAGTTCAGGAAGTGACAGTGGAAACGGGACTAGCCCTGGCACGCACTAGCACGCTCACTTTTGGCCCAACAGTGTAAATTCGGATAATGTCATTGCTTTAGACGCAAAATATCAACGTAAGTAGAATCTGCAGACAATGCTAGACTTTTAGAACTAACTGAGCCATTTTCTGAGCCTTTTTTTTTTTAACAATTACTTTTAACCAACTAAGATCATGTTAACTGTATATATAAAGTCAGTTCTCTGCAACTTTTCTAAGGACACAATACATATGAACATGGAGAACAAAAAAATCCAAATACTTTTTTTAAATTTAGCTAATAATAAAAATAATTAAAATGACATCTAAGTCTTGCTTAAGTGTCTAATATTTGGGACCAAGATGCGTCTTTCGCCTCACTAATTTGTGATTCACATGCAAAACCAAATGTAGAACTGATGATAGAGGGGCTAGCGTTCAGATATCTGAATGGTGTGGGATTAATAGTGCTTCTTCCTGCTGTCCTCAGCATGTAAACACAATGAGTGTGTCTCATGCTACTTGATCAGATTTCCTCACTGCCCATCATAACACATGCAGACTAATGTCACTTGGTACTTAGTAGCTCATTTAGAGATCCGGATTGACGTCACACATTTCAAAGAAATGTTGGGGTTATGAACAAATTATACACTGGTTGATCCTGACAAATCTCTATAACTCAAGTGGGGAGAGTCAAAATAAGCAAGTGTTAGTGCGGACAGAGATGAAGAGATGAGAGTGTGTGTTTATTTAACACTAGAAGTTCACACCTTCATGGTGCTAGAACCTGGTGTTAATCACAGCTTAGTTCAGTCATCTTGGTTTACTGGCAATGTGAAATCGTGAAAAACAGAGAGAGGTAGTAAGATGTGAGTATACAAGTTTCAGCAAGCTATGCAGTCTTTACAGAGTATTATTAAAGTTAAAAGAAGAAATGTCCTGCAAAGACACATTTACGCACAGAGAACATAAATGTGTGCACTATTCCTTTTTATTGGGCAATTTATGGAAATCCTCCCTAACAATAAGCACGTTTTTATCAAAGAAACCGGCTTCATTATTTAGGAAGGAAGCATTCTTTGAGTAACAGATGCCTCAGCATAATTATGAGTCAATATACATGTTGGGAGTCCTGCATAGTGAACATTACACTTTAAAGTTATATTTCCAAAGCTGGTGATTAACATGTACAAGGTGTACTGGCCTTGCAGTCTATAGGCGTTTTTTCCAGCTTGACTCTAGCCAGACTAATGGCTTTAGGTTGCGTAGTCAGCCAATTCTGTAACCTTAACCCCCTGCCTCACAGCAATTCAAGCCCTGACTGTGCCTTTCTGTTGGCTTTGTAAGAGGTTTACAGGTTTTCCACTTTCTTTTGGTTTTTGGCATAAGAGTGGCTTAGAGCTTTGAGAAGGGTAATTTAAGAAAAGATGATGACCAACTGCAATATTCCTCAATATGATACCATGTCATTATATGCTAGCTCTGGTACAAACGAAACAAAAGACAAGAAAATGAAGAAAACTAAAGTCAAGTGGTGTGCTCTGTGCCAACCTCAGAAGCTCACGCTGGTTCTGTGTGCATGTATTAAAACAAGCAATGAAAGAGGTTGACTGAGTTGATGGTTACCATGCCAATAGACGGCAGACAGCTTTGGGGGATTTAAGGAACCCATATGAGTTATTTCTGAGAAACCCACGCCCATCAAACGATTATAAGCTGCCTTGGAGTAACTGATTGAACTTAACCCCTTGTCCTGCTAAGTAAATAACGGACATGCCAGTTAGTTTGCCATGGAAACTTAAGGAGACAAAATTTGACAAGGTCAAAAATGAACTTGCATTAACTTTTTTAACTATTAAAAAAACTGAAGAATTCTCATTTAGCTGTTTTTCGCAAACAACCTTTAAGGAAAATATGCCAAAATATGCTGAAAGATCATACACATACATACATATAGTGCATATTGTTCTCAAACTCTTCAGGGTTCATGTACTCCTCCTGTACTTGTACCTTCCAGTTTTTAAAATATGGTTTAATAGTTAGAAATCAAGCAATTGTTTGTAAAGTAGGTTTTTAAGGCTGCTTTGGGCTATAATGGATAAAGAAAGCATCAAGGTCTGAGCTTGGAATTACACAGTGTTGTTGAGATTATTTTTAAGAGCTGCTGATTGCAATGTTCACACATGAACACATGCACACAGTTTTCATATCTAATGAATATATGAGCTAATATAATTTTCTATCCCCCATGCCTAAAACTAACCCCCACATAAAACTTTCTTCATTTGTAGGATATTAATTTGAACATTATTTTGTATGTTTATTAAGCTATTTTCTCTTGGGGACAGGTGGCTTGGCCCCAAAACCAAAAGGTAGTTTTGAAGTAATTAGTGCGAAAAAGGGATAGTTTACCCAAAAATGAAAACTCTGCCATCACTTACTCTGACTAATTTCATTCCAAACATTTATGACATGAAGGTGAGTAAATGATGACATAATTTTCATTTTTAGATGAACTGCCCCTTTAAAGCAATACACTCACTACAACTATGAATGTCTCCAAAGAGCACTCAATGTAAATTAGTTGTAAGTACACCACCAGGTACAAGACGGTAGCTCTTTGGTTTGATTTATGGCTTACACAGCTTTTTTATTGCATAAGATCATTTAACTTAGAATCAGATTAGCTCAGCCAATTAAGAAAAAGCCAAATCATCTTAGGGTACTCTCTCCCAGCAGGACACACAACACGGACAATACGATCAGAACATACCTTACAAATTCCACTCAAACTTGGCTTAGCTTGAATACAAAGGCACATGACCAATATAATTTGGTTCATACCACGTGTTTTCCTCATTGCCATAAAATATGGGTCAATATAGTTAGTTATTATATATCACACTGAGCTGAATATTCTCTTTAGCTGAATATAATATATGGGGAAAGAATGTCTAATCAGGCAAGTAATTCATATGGAACTTTCCATATAAAAGCATAGCATGTTCTGACAAGGAATGTACAAATGTGTTGCTCATTCAGTCACAATTCAGGCTGAAAACGTTCTAATTCTACCTCTAAAAGTCACTGAATCATTAAATAGCAAACAACAGCAATCATATTATAATTGTGGCAATTTTGCATAATAGAATCCACCCAGCATGACCTACATTTCCCAGCTGTTTGTACAATCTCTGCTTATTAGTTCACGTGCATTTCAGGTCAATACATAATGATCCTCTCAGTCACCCATAAATCAAAAGAAGAAAACAAAAATGTCATCAGGCACTTAATATAAACACAGTCTAAACTGACACACGTGACCACTCATTTTATTCTCTAATTTAGTTTTGGTTCTTCTTTTTCTTTCTGTTCTTACCTGTGATGAAGACTGCCTTGCCTTCAACTGGCAGGGAGGGCTTGGGGGTGGCCCACGTAAAGTACAGCCAGCAGGACACACAGAGGACCAACCTTGCCAGCACAGTGGGCATGCACAGGGCACACAGTCTCTCCACCAGCAGAGTGGCACCCAGCCATGCCACCACTGAGGGCATGGCACCGATATGGAATGCCAGAAACTTCTTCACCGCTCCACCAACAAAGATGGACATTACTCCGATGTAAATCCAGAAAGACACTGCACAGTCTTCCATTGTACTAGAGGTGAAAATGCTTTGTACTCTCTCCCTGCTTCTTTTCTCTTTCTTTCTGGCTCTCTTATACTAATACTGGCACCTTTCCCTCTTTTTCTCTCTCTTTATCACTGTCTCTTTCTCAAGTGGGATCACACTTACAAATGAGCAACCATGTGCCTGCTCGGTTCCCTACAATCTCAAGCTCACACACATCTCACACGTTCCAACTCAGAGTAGGAGAGTAAGAGCTAGTGAACAGATTCGTCTGACTGCGTGTGTGTATATATAGTGTACTCTGCAGGAGAGGGGAGGGACTATGCTCAAGCAGATGTAATCAAAGCCCAATAGCCAAAGCTTTGCAACATTTCTTCCCCCCACCCCACCCCCCACCCCCCAAACATACATACATTTGTCTTTTTTCCAAAGTTTTCACTATGGATTGTTGAAGCCAAACAAATGAGTAAAAGGGTGAAAAGACACATGCCTTATGTTTTTTTCATAATTTTACTAATTTCTTTGGCTTCAACAATCCATTGTGAAAACTTTCTTCTGTAAGTAATCAGAATTGTGAGTGAGAAATATATTGTCATTTTTAAAAACTGCTAAACGAGAACCTTACACTATTGCTGCAATACTGTTATGTAAAGCTGCTTTTTAAAAAAATGTGTAAAACTCACTTGACTTGAATTACAGGTGTCAGTGAGACATTGTGACTTTCTCTTTGTGGCTGGTTGTACTACACACTGTACGTGTGAGCTTTTGATCATATTACTTAAATCAGTCTTTCCTCTGTGATTAATCCATGAAATGCCGCTTTGATGTGTTTTGGCATCAGTTTATGTGTTATAAGCCCGACAGGTCTAATTTGCTGCTCCTTTCAAAGGTACATTAAACAAATGTGTATTCACAGGAATGTACAAAAGCAAAAACAGGACCAAAATGTGCTGCTGGCAAATAAAAAGTAGAAAAGGTGTTTGTAAGGAAAGAAAGATCTCATTTACAGGGTCACTAACTTTTCTTCTTAAAATGGATATTACAAAGATATGACAAAAAGTCCAGGAAGATATATGTAATGTCACCAAAACAATAAAACCTTTTAAGATCATCTTTACTTTTTAGTAGATTTGGAGTAGATTCATGCTCCCCCTGAGCACACTGAGAGCTGTATAACAAAGACATCAGCAGTAACATAAATCCAGGAGCAAGAATCTGACCTTTAAACCAAGAAAAGGTGAAGCATCAAAGAATAAGGAATGAGGAACAGAGGGAGGAAGGGGGGCAAACAGGGGATGTGAGGCACCTACGGACATTGACCTCATTCCCTCATCAGGTGTGTTATTTCATCCTGAATTGATGAGTTTCTGCAGAACCTGATGTCACAATTACCCCATTTCTGTCATTTACACACATCTTTCTTTAGAACGCGTGTGAAGCAGGTTTTCAGTTTTATTTATTTATTTTATTTTTTTATCTGTATTTATCTCTCTCTAAATTTCCTCCCTCCCTCGGGAAGCTATTCACGATGAGTTTGTCTAATACACATGACACAATAAGAAATTACACAGCTCCTCCCTCTTCCAGCTCATACTATTACAAACTCCAAACCCCGTTATTCATCTCTAAGCCACACAGTATGTTTCCTGCACATACTTGCTTTGGTGCTGTGCTGGACACAATGTTCCTTGGCCTTGAGGTGAATGACCTTTGGAGGTCACAGAACATATTGCCATTCATCAATATCACCACTGGTCAATCCTATGCCACACACGCTCCACGACATTGCCATGCATATGGTGATCACATCGCATGATATTCATTCTTATGTAAGCCTTTGGCACGAGGACTAACTTTTATCATTTTGATGGGTTCAATGTTTTCCACCATAGGTCATTTTAGAAAATGTTTATTGGCACATAATGCCTAGTAAGGATTAGTTTATGATTACAAATGGCATGTGAGTAGCTTAGCAAGTTTAGAAAAACAGGTTTATAAAGGAATATAAAATATAAAGGAAATAATTCAAAACATGCACCTGCATGAACAAGTGCAGCGTTGATATGCTTTTACAAATCTGAGGTACAAGGTCACAGTAGTAATATTCCTGCTCTAGTCCATCACTGTTTGTCCATGGGGGGCGATAGAGAGCTGTACAGCTATCACTGCTAGAAAGACAAACCTTCTAGAGAAAATGTTCTGGCCTGAGCACACTCAACAAACTGGATGGCTTACTTCACAAAACAGAAAATATTTCAGAAAGAACTGTAAAAATTATTAATAATGGAAGTATTTATGTTTTGCTTAAAAAAAAAAAAAAGTGTGTGTGGTTATTGGGCTTCTTTTTTTCCCCCTTATTTCAAGGTATGTTTCTTTGTAAAATGGCTGGACAAAATAACATAAAGCCAATTTATTAGTATCAATGACCCTCAGAACAGGTACTGTACAATCCTTCATGGAATGCCATCGTACACATCCTGTGTATCGGGAGATATTGCACTACTATGCAATAAAAAAAGCCTGTAGGTCTTGGATGGATGAAGGGTGTGAAATTCTACTTAGCACTCTGATATCCAGCACTCCCTAAGTGACATTTCATTGGAGGAGTTTGAGATAATCACTATTAATGAACACATTCACATTTGTTCAGGAGGTCATACGAGTGCATTATCAACCAAAAATGTCGGCATCAAACTTCTTGACCGTTATACAAACATACATTGAACCCAATGACTCCAGCAAGATGGCTGCCTATAGATTTATAGACCATCCAGCAATTCCTATTAGGTCAACTCGGTAAAGAAAACTGCATTTGTCTAACCATTTGTAATGAACACATACACAGAACAGCAAGATCAAGTTGTTTCCACTGTCAATCTCCAAAATCCTGAGGTCAACGTGAGGAGAGAGTAACCCTTTCACAGGATAACCTTAAAACCTAGCATAAACTACTCATTGTTCACATACCTATGTTTGCTAGAGTACATTCTTTGTGCATGAACAAATCAACACCATCTCTCAGAATATCTCTCAGAACTTTGCCATCTCTCATCAGTATTTCATAATTTCTTTACATCTACACAATCTGATTAACTTCTACTAGCAGTAATTCAATATTATGACAAAAGCAGAAATTAAGACAGAGTGTAATGCTATGTGTGTTTAATAGCATGGATTCCAGGTAAAATCCTCCCACATAGTAAAGGCCAATTCACAACACAGACAATCACCAGATGTCACTTCTCAGACATTTCACGACCTGATGGCAATTGAACATTGAAAACAAGCAGTGACCAATGCAGACAGGGGTAACACACTAATCCGACAAAACCTGACAAAGTGTCTGGTGCCGTTATTTGGCGTCTGTCAGTGCAGTGTGAATTGGCCTTAGCAGAGTGTAACTGGATCTACCAAAGGGGCAGGGGTCAATGGTCCACTCTTAGGGCCATTTAATGAGGTCAAGATCAAACTCATTCCTCAACCTAGCTATCCTAGCTATCCAGGAGAGTTCAGGACACTTTGAACAGCCCTGAATGAACAAGCATGAAGGTCATGGCCAACATCGGTTTAATGTTCACTCATTTTGTAACTTTGGCTCTAATTTCAGAAAATTTGGTGTCATTATTCAAATATTGCATTTTGCATTCATATTTTAAAAGAAACTTGCACTTCCAGAATTATTGTATTAAATATCACAAAATATCATATAAACAATCATTTATATCAGCATAACAAGATACCAATAATTTCATGTAATTTCAATCATTTCATGTGTAAATGCACCACAGTAAAGAGAATAGCTGAGAGAATACTACAGACATGGTGGAATCATTGAACAAATTATTTAAATAGCACATGAAAAATAGCGATAGATTATATTTACACTATGTAAAAATAACAGTATTTTATTTGCAATGAGTGTAAATTAAGTGCTATTTATACTTATACTTTATACTTATGCTATTTATAAATAGTGGAAGATACTATTTGCACCTCACTGTTGTTGTACATTGACAGTATGCAATAATAGCATTGAGTGTAAATGATTATATTTACTAAAATTATTAAATGGATGCCACCTTATTGGGACAATAAAGCCCTCCCTACACCTACACCTAAGCTTAACTGGTAAACACTATTATTAAACACACTTTAGACATTTTGTTTCCACTTTTTGAATATTTTCTTAATTTTTATTGAAAATAAATGCCTTTCCAATCTGGTATGTGATGGTAAAAGGGAGTAGCGAGTTCAGTAAAAAGGATCCGCAAAAGGAGGATTCGACCCTATAGAGCTCCGGAGGTTGACGTCATGCAATCTAAGCTCCGCCATTTTGGCAGGCAATCAGGGGAGCGCCAGAGCGGCTGTAACATTGATATCTATAGTTGTCGAGCAATAATTGAAAAGTTTTGAAGGTTTTGAAGTTTTTATCGTAGTAAGCTGTTGAAATGCCATGAATTTCAGTTCTATCAATCTATTCATATAATGTTTTCTCTCTTAAAATGTAAGTCAGCTTATTGATGCAGTTCAGCCTGCCTGCTATTTTATTCTATCCATTAACGTTACGTTACTCCTGATCAGAGGTTTCCGTAAATATTTAGTTTATACGTAGATTTAGGCTTCAACTAAGTTTAATGGTGCAACACAAAAATATTTAGTAGTGTATAAATTGCAACTTTGTGCCCATTTACATCAAAACTAGGTTAGTTGTAACTTGCACACAGCTGGTGCAACAGGTGTCCTGACAGGACCTTCCTTTATGGATTTACATGCATTATGCATTTCACTCGTGAAAAGCACCCCGGGGGCATTTAAGGGATCTGTTATGTTTAATCTATTATATATAAGTTTTACTATGTACATGTCTATGTATTTTGAATTAAAGTGCACAGTGCACAACTCTGTTGCCTTGAAACTTGTGCTGACGTCATTCATTTCACATTCGCTCCCGGCCATTTCTGCCTGCCAATATGGCGTTGTAAATAGAATGGGTCACGTGACATCCGGAGCTCTAGGGTCGATTTGCGTCAAATCTAAAAGCCTGAACATGGGACCATATAAACAGTATCTGAAAACAAATGATGATGAAATATTATATCCATAGATAATGTAGATCAACTGGTTCATGATCCACAGTAATTGGTGTCCATGGATCTTGTTACTGAAACTTTCATAATCTAAACATGGAATTTTGTTAAAAATATTCATTAGGAGAAATGCAACAGTATTTATTTAAAACTTATTTTTGAGGAGTTGTTTCAAATGATAGTTACATTATCTGATATTAATGTCAAAGTGATTGTTAAAAAAAAAAAAAAAACTGTAATATTTTATTTAATTGCCTTTTATGCGTATTGCCTTTCCCCAAAACATTATAGACATTATGAAGATCTATGAACCAGACCATGTATCCTGACATCAAAGAAAGAACAAAGAAAAGTGGAAAGGAAGGAACTTTTTTTTCTCAGGTTGTAAATATATTTTGTTTCCATATTGCTGAAGTTACATAATAGCCATTATGCAAGTCTTCTTTCTTCTTGAGGGGTCTGGATGGGAAAGAAGGCATTCCTAACTAAAATCACTCCTCTCAACTCCTATCTGCCAGATAATTTTGCTATCAGTTTAGCAGGTGTGATTCACACACACACACACACACACACACACACACACACACACACACACACACACACACACACACACACACACACACACACACACACACACACACACACACACACACACATTCCTATATTGTGAAGATAAGGCTAAGTTCAAGTCTCTTTCTCTCATGTTTACTGTACATGATGCCCATCATCTTCTAAGTAAACAATGAGAGGGAAAAATGTTTGTAAACATTGGACAAATTTAGAACTGATAGAGAAGCACATAAAAAGTGAGAAAGTAAAAAAAAAGAAACCAGAACATGGGAGATGGAAGGAAGATAGAGGAAAATGGGGCAGAGATAAGGTAGAATGAGGAACGGAAAAAATAATGTGCAAGAGATAATGTGGGAGTTTCACTATGGAACATTCAGTACAGATTGTGTTGCTGTCGCAGATTATGTCACATTTATGCCTTAGCGTGACTTTTGTGTTCATATTTGTGAGCTAATTTCCTTGTGTATCATTGTAGGTGTGAGTTTGTGTGTGCGTGGGAAGGGGGTTTGCAGATTGTATGAGTTGTGCCATGTTTGGCAGATGTCCAATATTTACTCTGCAGTATATGTCTGACAGATCCTAAGAACACGCTGTCCTGGGAAAGATGTTTTTCCCCCCTCTCTCTCTCTCTCTCTCTCTCTCTCTCTCTCTCTCTCTCTCTCTCTCTCTCTCTCTCTCTCTCTCTCTCTCTCTCTCTCTCTCTCCCTTTGCGTTTGAGATGAGCAGGGATCTGAATCAAGTCTTTGTTTTTAGTCTAAGACATTGAAGAGGATTATCTATATGAAGGAGGTGAGTCTTTTCTCTCAGTGTTCCTCAGTAGCAAAGCTCCTACAACCAGAAGAAGCTAAACAACTACTTTTGCAAAGTAAAATGAAATATATTTCAACAACAAAAACAAGTCCTAGATCACAGTCCTCTACATGCTTGATCAATTTGGTTTGTTCTTTTTCCATATGGTTCAATAAGCATTTTACTTAATATCATAATTCTTAGAAGTTGTTCTGGAGATTTGCAAGAAAAATAAGCAAAACTGAGTTTAAGTTTAAGCAATTTAACATTAGCTGTTTTTTTAATTTTTTTATTTTAACTTTTTAATTTTTTTTCCAAAAACGTGTTCACTATCTCACTCAGGAGAGACTCTAGTCATATTAGTAGCCTAATAAAAGCTGTTTTGTTGTACATAAATGTCACATCATGGGGTTCGTCATATTGACATCACATCACCAGCCAAATACTACTTACTTTATCTTGGTAACCCTTCTAATTTCGGAACAATGTTGAAAATTTAAACAAAGCTCTCTTCATCAAATACATACAACAGCAAAATAAGATGATTACAATATATTAAAATCCAAGGTCATCTTAACACCTGTTCTCACACAATGGACTGTTAGTGTCTGCTTGAAAGCACATTGCAGTTCATTAATAGGAAGAGCAGGCAAGCCAAAATCATTCACCTTTGAAAATAATATCACTATATTATTGAAAATACATGGTAACAACTGATGAGAACTATGTCTAAAACTATATGTGAAAAGCTGCAAAAATATTTTAAAGAAAAAACTCAATACTGTAACCAGCCAATTAAGTGTCATAATCCTGATGGGGTTATGTAAGATGTTATTCAAGTATGTCCTAAACTTTCTCAACCTGAATGATAGTGTTACCAATGTGTTTGTAAAACAAGACAAAGTGATGTCAACATAATGTTTTATTTTTGACAATTACTACATTTGCCAAATAGATACATAATTTTTAAAGGGCTTTATAGGAAGCAATGTTTAACTGGCTGTTTAAGTATGAACTTTATTAGGAAAAATTTTTTTGAAAAAAGTTTAGCCAACTGTACACTCTTAAAAATAAAGGTTCCAAAAAGGAGTTTTCTCAGAGATGGCATTTTTTGTTCCCCAAAGAACCTTTTAGTGAAAAGTGCCTAAAAGAACCATTTTCTTAGCTTGAAGAACATTTTAAAATCTGAATAGCTTTTTCCAACAAAAAAGAACCTTTTGAGCATTTGAAGGGTTCCATGGACGTCAAAGGTTCTTCATGATTTCAGATGCCAATAAGCAACCTTTATTTTTAAGACACAGGCATTGACATAGCCCTTTAGACTAGGATTTTTAGTCCATCTTAAATAAAACCAGAAAGTTCCTTCGCACAGACCCTATGGCCAGCTTCGGCTCCATGCCGGCGTGATGAATCAATCTTTAAGCAAAAGAAACTGGATGGTTATTTGAATGATACAAATCAGAATTTTGACTTGTGATGCAGCCTGAATCATAATCACATCGTGTTCTTTCGTTAGCCAGAGGAGAACTAGCCTCCTGACTAAGTCTGGGTTCTCCCAAGGTCTTTTTCTCCATTCTGTCACCTGATGGGGTTCGGGTTCAGCCGAAATGCATAATTTTCCTGTTATCACAGTAAAGTTGCTTTGAAACTATTTGTATTATAAATATAAAATAAATGTGATATAAGTAAATGTGACTTGACTTGTGTGTGAGTGTATGTGTGTGAGGTTCAAGTATACCCTATGAAGATGGCAATATCCTTGTCCTTATAAATCAGACTAAGTGATGTTTTTTGAAAATGTAAAAATGCTAAAAGTTTTCTGTGATAGGTAGTTAAGGGTTAGGGAATAGAATATACAGTTTGTACAGTATATAAAAAAAAAACATTATGTCTATGGATTCTACACAACAAGTGTGTGTGTGTGTGTGTGTGTGTGTGTGTGTGTGTGTGTGTGTGTGTGTGTGTGTGTGTGTGTGTGTGTGTGTGTGTGTGTGTGTGTGTGTGTGTGTGTGTGTGTGAGTGTGTTTGTGTGTTTGCACACATATGCAAGCAAGCCTTTGTGACTCCCAGGATATGAATCTGGTCAAGTGTAAATGTAAAGCATAGTAATTGGCCCAAGTAAAGAACATCAGCAAGTAAAAGTAAGTTAAGCACATTGTGTAAAAATATGTACAAATTCCGAAAAAGGGATAAATCCCAAGGCACAGGCTTACACACACAAAAAAAAAAATTCTGGGGGAAAAAAGCTGTTGGTTACAACCGGTTGATTTGACATAGAAAAACACCCACACAATAAATGTTTGTCATAAATATGAAAGCTGCAGTAACATTTTATATATAAATAAGTTACCCATTTTAACACATTTAAAAATGTTTGCAGTATGATCAATTTTTAAAGATGCAGCTGGCTTTACCCAATTGGTCCCTACCTCTAGTTTATGTTAGACACACTATTAAGGAATTGCTGTATTTGTAATATCTGTACTCTTATGTTCAATTCAGTACACTTTAACAAACCCTTATTAATATTCTTATTAAATCTTATTAATATTTTTTTAAATAAGAACATGTGGCTCATAGCCTGTTCTGTTTCACTCATGTTCCAGTAATAATGGATGTTTACAATGAAAATAATGAGATGATTACAAATCATGTTTCACTGCTTAATTCACTAACAGGGGTTCTTAACTTTTTAATCAGCTAAACTACTATGACCTATTTACTTGAACTACTCACAGTGATATTTAAACAATTTAATAGTACAATTTTAATTAAATTAAATACAGATGCTGAGTGGGTGCCAGTGATTTTAATACTGCTTATATGAAAGAAAGAACTATAGAAGTATAGATTGTAATCTCCACCCGTCAGCCCAACGACGGAATCCAACAGTGGTTGAAGGTGTTCTGTGTATGTCTTTTCTTGTGCTTCTGGAAAAATCACTTTAATTCATTAAAATGTGGGTATCTAATTTTAATTCTGACACCATGAATAATTTAATCTGACTCCAGTTTTATGTGAATTTGTTAAATTAGTTACATTTGTAATTTAACAGCTGATCATAAAATTAGTTGTGATTTAATTGAGATCCTTGATTTTTCTCAGTATCTCCTAGTTTCAATTCGTTCATCAAGGGACCCGGTATCCCACAGAAACTACACATCGTGATTCGCGAGCTCACGGACACAAACTAGCCAGTTCTGGTTAGCCAGGCAGAACATCAAATAAAAGAATTAAAAAGAATCCATGGTACACAACTGATCAGCATCAAGATGGACAGAATCGTTCTATCATTCTGTCCATCTTAATGCTGATCAGTTGTGTACAGACAGACGGACAGACAGACAGACAGATCACCCCCCTTTTAGGTAACGCTGTTCTTCAAGTTATGCAGTCACTTGACTACAGCAGTTTGTTTTTGGTGTAACATGTGCTAGTCATTGGTGAGTTGTAATCCACCCTTTGTCCATTTGAACAAAAACAGTGCCCAAATTAAATCCGCCAAACATACACATGGATTTCTGGAAAACACAAACACCTGCTATGATGCTTACGGAATGTTTGTACTCTGACAGTTTTTCTCATGGCCTTTTCTACTGAAACGGATTTTAGTTCAGGAACAATCTGTTACGTTTGTGTTTTTATGTGACTGAAACAAAATCATAAACAAGAAACAAATCTTTTAAGCTTTGGATCCTCAGAGCTTTGCGGGCAGCACAAGACCTGATCCATTCAATTATGCCTTATCAGGGTTATACAGGAACAAATCAAGAACAAAGATAAATTTGCCCAGTACAGCATACACTCTTAAAAATGAAGTTCCCAAAAAGGGGGTTTCCACAGAAATGCCATAGAAGAAAAATTTTCCCAAAGAATCAGTGACCAGTTCTTAAAAGAACAATTGTGTTCTTAGTGTGAAAATCATTTTATTAATCTAAAAAGCCTTTTGTGCAATGGAAAGGTTCTATGAATGGTAAAGGTTCTTCTTGGTGTTAGGAGATAGCAGACTTACAGAGAGAGGTGGATAAGTGACAAAACAGTGCTTTATACACTCACCTAAAGGATTATTAGGAACACCATACTAATACTGTGTTTGACCCCCTTTCGCCTTCAGAACTGCCTTAATTCTACGTGGCATTGATTCAACAAGGTGCTGAAAGCATTCTTTAGAAATGTTGGCCCATATTGATAGGGTAGCATCTTGCAGTTGATGGAGATTTGTGGGATGCATATCCAGGACACGAAGCTCCCGTTCCACCACATCCCAAAGATGCTCTATTGGGTTGAGATCTGGTGACTGTGGGGGCCATTTTAGTACAGTGAACTCATTGTCATGTTCAAGAAACCAATTTGAAATGATTCGAGCTTTGTGACATGGTGCATTATCCTGCTGGAAGTAGCCATCAGAGAATGGGTACATGGTGGTCATAAAGGGATGGACATGGTCAGAAACAATGCTCAGGTAGGCCGTGGCATTTAAACGAAGCCCAATTGGCACTAAGAGGCCTAAAGTGTGCCAAGAAAACATCCCCCACACCATTACACTACCACCACCAGCCTGCACAGTGGTAACAAGGCATGATGGATCCATGTTCTCATTCTGTTTACGCCAAATTCTGACTCTACCATCTGAATGTCTCAACAGAAATCGAGACTCATCAGACCAGGCAACATTTTTCCAGTCTTCAACTGTCCAATTTTGGTGAGCTCGTGCAAATTGTAGCCTCTTTTTCCTATTTGTAGTGGAGATGTACCCGGTGGGGTCTTCTGCTGTTGTAGCCCATCCGCCTCAAGGTTGTGCGTGTTGTGGCTTCACAAATGCTTTGCTGCATACCTTGGTTGTAACGAGTGGTTATTTCAGACAAAGTTGCTCTTCTATCAACTTGAATCAGTCGGCCCATTCTCCTCTGACCTCTAGCATCAACAAGGCATTTTCGCCCACAGGACTGCCGCATACTGGATGTTTTTCCCTTTTCACACCATTCTTTGTAAACCCTAGAAATGGTTGTGCGTGAAAATCCCAGTAACTGAGCAGATTGTGAAATACTCAGACCGGCCCATCTGGCACCAACAACCATGCCACGCTCAAAATTGCTTAAATCACCTTTCTTTCCCATTCTGACATTCAGTTTGGAGTTCAGGAGATTGTCTTGACCAGGACCACACCCCTAAATGCATTGAAGCAACTGCCATGTGATTGGTTGATTAGATAATTGCATTAATGAGAAATTGAACAAGTGTTCCTAATAATCCTTTAGGTGAGTATGTATATATATATATATATATATATATATTCGGACGGCAATAAAATCACTGACTAGTCAGTGATGAAAATACCTTATGACCCCACGACAAACAAATAGGGCAAATGAGTTGGAAAACAGATGAAGGAATACAGGAACGGGGATGATGAGAATCACAGGAGGTAAGTAATCACAGGTAAGTAGTCAGGGGCCGTTTCTCAATATGCGTTCTTGTCTGTACTTGTGTTCTCGTGGACTTGAGAAACGTTGTCAGTCACTGCCCAAGTACTGTTCCATTTCAAAGTTCACATCTAGCCAAGTACAGTTCAAACACATTTTTTTTTTAAATGAAAAGAGGTAGAGTGGTGTTTTATTGTAGCCTAAAATATATATACAGAGATAACTGGAGTAGCCAGAGTGAGCCGAGTGACACTAGAACGCTGTTGTTCCATTAGCAGAATACCAGACTTGTGTCCTCCTGTCCTCGGGAGTCAAACTTGGCAAGTTTCAGAAGTTTGCGTACTTTGTATTGAGAAACGGCCAGGATCATAATCAGTAGTCCAAGTTGAGACCAGACAACTGCTGGGTGCTGGGGTTGATGAGTTTGGTGATTGCTGACAGGTGGCAGAGATCAATACTCTGGTGAATGGGTTCGGATTGAGGGAGTGACGGTGGAGCCTGTTGAATCCATGACACTTGGAACTATTGATGCCAATAAAATACCTTTTTTTTTAAAGAGCATACTTATTCTAAATGCACACCTAAAACACTGTTTTCCTGTTTTACATAAATCGATTTTTACTAAAGCATCTTGCCTTTACGTTACACTTGCAATATTTTGAACAGCATTTTCTTCCTACCTTATATCTCATGTTGATGAGGATTGAAAATAAGACAAAGCTTTCAGCACATGGTGTCAGCCTCCATTATGTGGTCTTTGGCAGAGATATGAGTCAAGGGATTCAAATGTGTTCATAATGCTTCAAGCATTACTTTTCACACCATGTGCTGGTTTTCTTGGCTGTGAAATGGAACACTGGGATCGTTTCCCTTAAGTGTTCTTGAGAATCCACTTGCTAATACCATCCCCCCACCCCCTTGGCTGAGTGGGATTTTTGCAATCTGTGTGGCTTTCACAGATACACACACACTTATGCCTTCTGTACATTTCAGATAAATGACATATCACATGCTAACCCGAGTACTACTAACATTTTTTGTGTCTTATTTAAAAGTTGCATCCTACATCGTTTATCTCTGCAGCATGTTTCCATAATTTATTCTCAATCTTATAAAAATATCTTTCCATTGCATTTAGATCTAAATAAAAGAACCAGGTCAGTGAACCTGTCCACACTTGCCTACTCCTTCCTCTTTAAATCTACTGATCCTAGGAAGCCCTAACACACATCCAATACACATGCACTGACACTCACATGCCTGTACTCGGTCACATGGTATCTGTACGTGAACTTCAAACAATGTACTCTTCAATCCTGTACCATCTGTGCTTCAGCTTGCAAGGGTCAGAATAGAACATTTGTCTAAAAACATGATCTGCCTTCAAACACATGCTGCAAGTCTACTCAGCTGCTGCTGGACTATAATGGGCAAAATGAGCTGTTTGTAAGTCCTCTGTCTTACCTGTTGAGCTTGGCCAACAATACACACCATTATTTATTTATTTATTTATTTTAATCTAACATAAGTTTTTCAGTTAATCTAGATGCTCATCTTCAGCAACTCACCTCACCTGATGTGTGCCTCAGGGATCGGTTCTGGCACCTCTGCTATTCTCTTTACATGTTAGCCCTAGGATCTATTATGAGTAGATTTGGTGTGTCTTACCACTGCTATGTGAATGACACCCAAATCTACATACCTATAAAACACAAAGATAGCCTCGCATTTGAGAGATTAGAGGCATGTCTTCATCAACTTAAACTGTGGCTTACAAATCATTTCATGTTACTGAATGACGATAAAAACAAACTCAAATCATTCTGTTCAGTCCAAAGGAGCTCTCTAACGGTAATTCTACTGATCTAGGTACCCTCATACCGCGTCTTACCTTACCTTATCTTAAGATTTTTTCTGGATAGTAGTCTTAAACTAAAAAAAACAAATTAATACCGTAGTTAGCGCTAGTTTTTATAATTTACGCCAGCTAGCCAAAGTCAAATATTTTTTAAGTAGAGACTAGAGTTTTGAAACAGTTATTCATGTTTTTATTTCCACACGACTCGACTATTGTAACTCACTATATGTTGGGCATCCTCTCTCTACAATTTTTCGTCTTCAAATGGTCCAAAATGCAGCTGCCCGTCTGCTCACTGGCAGCTGTAAATGTGATCATATTACCACAATTCTGCGCTCTCTACACTGGCTGCCAGTTTGGCCATATCGAATCGATTTTAAAATTTTAATTTGCATCTAAAGCTCGTTGTAATCAAGCCCCTAAGTCAGAGAGATTGACTTGTCACTCACAATCCATCCAGATCACTTGGGTTAAGAGAACAACATCTCCTGTCTGTCCCCCGATCTCGCTTACAATGCAGAGGTGATCGATCTTTTGCAGTGGCTGGCCCTAAGCTAAGGAATAATTTACCACTACATGTTAAAACTGCTTCTACGGTAACATTTTACAATAGCTGGGCAAAAAATAATCATGTACTAATGCCTGAATTAATAGTTACTTCAACATGAACTCATGATTAGTGAAGATATGAAGTAATCATGAATCAATGAAGAGCGATCCTTAATTACAACAGGAGTCATAAGGATTCATGCCTGAATAACAGTGCCTTAACTACACGTTAGTACATGTTTGATAATTAATGCATTAATTAACATTTAGGGGTAAACTAAATCAATCAGGCTCCGAAAGAAGGAATCAGAAATATTTTGACTTTGAAATAAATTATCTGACCCGCATGTTTTGCTGCTTTGTCTGGAGCAGGAGCTAGAATGAACTCGAGGTCCACACTGGTGCGTTTCTCGACCTGGCGAGCCTTACGGACTTTCCAAATCATTCCCTGTGCGTATTCTACTTGGCCAGTTTGAATGAGCATGCAAAGGCTCGCCTGTCCGGTGTGGGTCCTCAGGGATCGTTCGTCGAGCGGGTACTGGTGAGCAAAGCGTCACCACTCACCGTCTGCTAGGCCGGGGAGGATTTCACCAGTCTGACTCTGACTCCAGCGCTGCCAGAGACCAGTCAACCACCACCAACGAGTGAACGGAGATGTTTCTTGAACCCACCACAGACCGAGGAGGCCATGACTGATGAGCCAGGACCGAAGATAAGGTCGGATGGTACTATCGCCGCAGAGGCCGCTTCATCGAAGGAGTCTGACCAGGTGTACGAGCCAGTAACATCATGCGTTGAGGGAGTGCTCGTGGATCTCGAGGGCTGTAAGGAAATCCCCACCCACAGCTCCGCAGCAGTGTATGAAATTAATTTGTTCTCTGGTAACTTGCACAAGGACATTTTTGTAGAGGAACTTACTGACTTTTGTGGAGAGGGTTTTCCAGACGTCTTTTGATTCTCCAGCATCCCTAGTATTTCCAGAATTCCCTCCCAACCTCCCACTCCTACCTCTTCAGTAAGCCAGTTCCTTTGCCCCATCTCCACTGATGTCCTTCAGCCCCTCTACATCTCCTACATGTCAGGTAGAGGCCCCCAGGGTGTTCTCCATACAAGTCGACTCCACCAAAGCTCTTCCCAACTTTGACTCCACGCTGGGGCCTTGTCCTGTGTAACAATGTTCGTTTGTGGCTGAAAGGAAGAAGGCAGGGTTGGCTGTGAACTGGGACTTGTGGGTGTTTTATTCAACTCAAAATAATACAAACTGGCACTACGCACTCTAACTTCATATAAACACACTCAGTATCCGTCAACTTCGTTTCTGTAATCAGCATATCCTTCTGGATCGCTCTCTCCCCGTCCATGAGTCCTCAGTCTCTCTCACAAACGACTGTTTGGGCGCGGCTTTTATCCGGTCTCTCCGCGCCAATCACTGCAATTAGACACAGGTGTTTATCATCATGCACTTGACTTACTTTCTTACCACTTGTCTCCTCACTCTCTCTGTCCGTGCAGACCTTGCGAAACCATGCCCCCCCTCGCCACATCCTGGCTGGTCTCTGGACCACCACCTGGCTTCTCCTGCTCCTGGCTCCTCTCTGGCTCCTCCCACCTTCCTTGCCTCCATGGACTGTTTCATGTTTCCTGGACTTTGTTTTTCTGGTATTTGCTCCACGCCCACTTCCAGAAGCCCCTTCTTTCCCTCCCTCCCTCCTCTGTTGGACTTTGTTACAGCACGAGGACGCACCTTTCCGTGAGGGGGCAAACTGTTATGTCTTTGTGTTTTTCACTGTGACCTAGTTTTCCCCTGTCAGTCCTGATTAGTCATGTCTTTCACCTGTGCCCTGTTAATTAGCTCCCCCATATGGTCTAGTATTTATACACCGTGTTTCTTTCAGTCACTGTCCAATCTCGTCAATGTTAATCTGTCTGTTTCTACATGTTTGCATTAAAGTACTTTAATTAATTTCCTGGATTCCTTTGTCATTGTACGCTTCTGCGACTCAGCCAACCGTGACAAGGCTAGTCCTCTTTTAATAATACAGGAAGTGAACAGACCAGGCTGTGGCATGCCTATTTACCTACAGTAAGTACAGACTCAATTTACTCAAAGATTACAGAGTCCTTGGCTTCTCAACACAACATTTACTACACAACACAATTCATGCCAGAACTCTCCCTCTTGAGGAACCTCATTCTCACCGCATCAGTTGAAAACCTTCAGCTGCTTGGTGGAAAAAAAGTAATTAAACTTTAGAAACAAATTATTATACAAGCTAAAGAAAGCTTTGTTTTTGTTAATTCAGCCCAGGCCTCTGATTGATTTTTAACATGCTTTTGAAGTCTCTGGATAATGATTATTAGTTACATTTCATCCAAAATTTTCAGGGCAACATCCACTGAAAAGAACAAGGTCTCCTCTTCTAGGAAAAGCAACCTGGCAGATTTTCAGTCACTGATGAAAAATTGTCTGTTTATACATTAGCTTTGACCATGCTTTCTTTTGTTCTTCTGGTGGCCAAATTGTGTTTTGTATTACACTGAATGGGCTCGTGTTCCATGTGAGTTCCAGGGTCACTGTGCTTTTTAAATAAGCTTAACACAGCAGGGCTTGAGCCAGCTCCTGGTTGAACAATCAGAGTGCAAAGTGGCACAACCTCTCACCCTCAGTGGAAAGTTGTCAAAAAAGGGGTCAATTATTATCATTTCTCATATAAGCCTAACAAAACGACTTAAAAAAAAAAAAAAAAAAAAAAAAAACAACAACATTATTTTACTATACAGCACACATAAAAAAATAACATAAATAATACAATTATTTTAATATATTCTAATCCTTTAACGTATACATTTTTTAAAATTATATAAATATTTTGGATCACAGAATCAAACATTGTTATGTGAGTGATAATTTGCACAACTAAGTCAAGAGAGACCTTTTGTTATATCAGCAGGGTTTTTTTTTTGTTGTTGTTGTTGTTGAAAACTCCCCCACAGAGTGACTCAGCTGCAATTCCAGATCCATTTAGTGTGTCATGTCCTAGTAACCAGTGTTTTTGGGTTCATTGAATCTTAATGCATATTTAAGTGCTGCATTCTTTTAGGATATTGTACTTAATGAGGTGCATTAGTGAGAGAACAAAGGGTACTGACACAAAGCTATTGCGCTCACTTTTTTCACACTCTGAAATTGTCATGAACTCTTAGGGTGTACTCACATTATGCTCCATACCAGGAGCATAGTTCGTTTAGGTTGGAAGAGGTGGGCCAGAGTGCGGTTCAGTTGGGCTTGGGCGCGGTGCGCTACTGTCATCATTATGACAGAAAACACCAAATTATTACTACTTGGATACACTTTTCAATGAATTCAAGTATATTTAGGTTTATAACGGTCCTGGTTCTCACCTTATTGATGAACATGAATTGTAGTTTGCGAGTAAAGCTACAAATTCCTACATCAAAGTCATCTGCCTCCGTGATAATCTTCTTATACGTGCAGTGCAATCAAGTGAAAATTGCTGCGCGGCATACATTATAAATTTATTAAGCAGTCAATTGCGAAAGCGATTTTCTTCCTGTATTCTTCTAAACAAAAAGTTGCTACGTGAATGATGTAAGTGTGTTCCGACCCGGTACGTTAAGTGCAATGTGAGTGCAGGCAACCACGAGCGTGATAGTGTGAGTACACCCTTAGACATACTGTAAAGCCTGAAAAGTTCTTGAATGATATAGACCGGGGATGGACAGTTTTGGTCCTTCTGACATACTGTAAAGTTACATCCATAATCAAACACACCTTCCTGTAATTTTTTTAAGCAATCCTGAAGACTTAGGTTACATTTTTTAGGTTTGATAGGGGATGGAGCTAAACTGTGCAGGACAGTAGCCCACCAGGACAGGAGTTGTCCATAAGTTAATGATGATGGTCTTCTTACAGGGTCAATAAGTTTCTTTCTTTCTCTCTCTCTCTACTTTTCGTTATTCTGTATGTATGTATTCTTTGTTCAGTCATAGGGTAAATGTACCTATTAAGCTCACCAAAGTCTACATTGAGACATTTTAGTGCACAGGGTATTGGTTTCAGTACAAGAAGTTATGTTAAAATAAAAGATTAATCTCTCACACAATAATATTTTCTTTTATTTTAAATGACAAAGGCATTTCAATGCAAAAAGTATGGTTGTGCTTAATGGGTACATGTTTGTACCCTTTAAGCACACCCCTGTTGCCATTAAGCTCACAACATGTTTTTTTTTTTTTTTTTTGTGGAAAATTCTTGTTTATTTTAAAACATTTTAAAGAATAATCTTAAATAGATTAACTTGAAGTGACAACCATCAGTTAATATTTAAAGTCTGTTTATGAAGTATTTACATAGACGTTCAATGTGGATGAGCTTAAAGGGAGCACACTGAGCTTAATTGGAACAGCAACCTTTTTTTTTATTAATAAATATTATAAAATTACATTTAAAAGGACAATTTTGCTAAATAAATAATTTAGGTCATGTATTAAGTTCATACATATTTTAATATGGACTGCTATTATTGAAAATATCTATGAAATTATACTTTTTCTTATTGATGCACCCTTTAAGCTCACCTTACAATAATATGAAGTCTTTAAAAATTACAGCAGTAAAACCACAGAACACCAATAAACCGTAAATTTATATATGCAAGCCAGTAATGCCTGTATAATATATTAGTGTAGCACACAATCTTATACAGCTAGTAAGCTAACAATGCTCTGTAGCATATGCGCTATGTTGCTAAAGCTATCTTTTAGATCTAACTGTAATTATTTCCCACATCCAGGTTCCAGGTTATAATATCCAAAAGTCTAAATTTTGCAGTAAGAAGTTATACTTATCCAAAATAAAGGCTTAAACATCTAAAAATGCACATTTAAGGGGCTCCTCTTCTGGTGAAAGATTTCAGACAGCTTTCAAAATAGCCACCAGACAGTGTGAACACATGGATACCCATATCTCAGTGTGCAATGATCTGATTAGCTTGAAATTACAGGAGGTATAGTAACAAATACATAAATTGGTTAAGACATCAAGTAGGATGATAAATATTTTTTTTCCTTTTATAATCTGAGCTCAAAGATAGAAGTGTGCTTAATGGGTACTTGAGCTTAATAGATACGTTTACCCTATGTATTCGTAGCATCAATTATTAAAACCACATCATATCCACATTTGATTATATCTTCCCTGCAACCGCCCTCCACTAGCACTTCTGCCACAGTCACTCCGGAGCTTGTGCACACCGTTCACACCGTTCACACCGCACTACAGCTCCCATCACCCACGGCTTCTTCTCCAGCTGCCTCTGTCTGTCCCATGGCCCAACCAGCAACATTCACTGACGCGGAGGATTGCAGTGGGTTTCTAGTACAGTGTTTGCTTTACATGGAAGCCCAATCACAACTCTTCCCCAATCTCGTCATCTCTCTGCTCTCTGGACGAGCGCTGTAATGGGCACAACCGCTCTGGGAAACAAGCGCACCTGTAACAGCCTCCATCACTGCTTTCTTTGCCCACTTCTGGGATGTGTTCGGTCAAAGCACCGCAGACCTCGCTGTGCACGATCAACTATACCACATTCGTCAAAGAGATGAAACCGTGAGTATGTATGCTCTCTGATTTCGTAAACTAGCGGCCGCTAGTGGCTGAAATGAGTCTGCAAATGAGGTCTAGATCTTCATGTGAAACAGTTGATGGTGGTGTACGCTGATACCATTGTGTTAGAAATCCTGATCCAGAAGACCATACGAGTTGCACAATGCTATTCTGCTTGCACGCTTCATCAGCCCACTGTGAATCATCTGCCCACCACACCATCTGTCGCCCTTCCTGAACCTGAACCTATGCAGGTGGACTATAACTGCTTGACTCGTGCAGAGCGTCAAAGAAGAATTCAGCATCATCTCTGTCTTTATTGTGGGGGAGGTGATCACATCATTGCTGCCTGTCCCATCTGACTATCACGCCCAGTGGTGAGTACTATTCAACTTCCAGCTCGTATTGCTTGCATCTCAGCTGAAGCCCTCATCGATTCTGGATCTGCAGGGAACTTCATCAGCCCCCAAACTCTCCAAAAACTGAATGTTCGTTGCAACGTTGCCAAGAGGATCTCCGTATCCATACCATCCAGGGAAAACCGCTGGGCCGTGGTCACATCCGGCATTACTCCCCCACACTGATGCTCCGCATCGGATGTCTGCATTCAGAGGACATCATGTTCATGGTGCTGGAAGGTTCCACCACGGACATCATCCTAGGACATCTCTGGCTCACTCAGCATCAACCTACCATCCAGTGGAGTACTGGTGAGATTCTCAAATGGAGTGATGAATGTTTGTTAAACTGTGTATCTCCTATCAAGAAGTCCTCGGCGAGTCTTTGTACCTCTTCTCCCGATTGTCCTTCCTCTCCTCTCCACTTCCATCAAAAGTCCTGAAACTGACCATCACATCGAGATTCCTCCAGAATACCGGGTTCCAGGATGTGTTCAGCAAGCAGTTGGCAACGCAGCTACCACCACATCGGCTATGGTACTGCACCATCGACCTGCTGCTTGGGGCTACCCTACCAAAGGGTAGGATCTACCCACTCTCCATCTCGGAACAGAAGGCCATGGAGGAGTATGTGCAAGAGGCACTCAAACAACGCTTCATTCGTCCATCGACATCCCCTGCTGCCTCGAGCTTCTTCTTCGTGGCCAAGAAGGATGGAGGCATCTAAACTCCCAGATAGTAAAGTTCAGTTATCCCCTTCCTCTGGTCCCAGCAGCTCTGGAACAGCTGCGAGGAGCTCGTATCTTCTCCAAGCTGGACCTGCGGAGTGCGTACAACTTCATTCATATTTACAGAGGGGACGAGTGGAAGATTGCCTTCATCACCCCATCAGGCCACTAGAAATATCGGGTCATGCCATATGGCCTGTCCAACTCCTCTTCGGTATTCCAGAACTACATGAATGAGGTGTTCCGGGAGTTCCTCCATTGCTTCGTAGTCATTTACATCGATGATATCCTCCCGGAAGCTGGCCGAACACTGCCAACACATCTCCCAGGTCCTAGAAAAGCTTTGACAACACCACCTGTACCTCAAGCTGGAGAAGTGCAAGTTCCATATCCCCTCCCGAGTTCCTAGGATATGTCATCGACCAACACGGGCATCCAGATGGACTAGAGGAAGGTGGAAGCCATCAGAGACTGGCCCTTACTGACGACTGTGAAGGAGCTCTAGTGTTTCCTGGGATTCGCCAACTTCTATCGTCGCTTTGTGCTCAACTACAGTCTGCTCAGTGCACCCCTCACTTCACTCTTCAGAGGTCGGCCCAAGTCTCTGTCCTGGACACCATCTGCCCGAGAAGCGTTCCATCAGCTCCGAGAAGCCTTTCAAACTGGTATTGTCTCAGCGGCAGGGTGATCTTCCATGACTCCATCCATGTGCCTTCTTCTCCAAGAAGAATTATGACATCGGGACCAGAGAGTTGCTAGCCATCAAGCTCGCTTTGGAGGAGTGGAGACACTGGCTGGAGGGAGCTAATCACCAGTTCAAGGTCATCATGGATCATTGCAACCTCGAGTATCTATGTGAGGCCAAGATACTGAATCCCCGTCAAGCCCGTTGGGCTCTGTTCTTCAATCGATTCCATTTCACAGTATCCTACCAACCTGGAACCAAGAACCGCAAGGTGGATGCTTTATCCCGGCTGTACCAGCCTTCTCCTGAAAGCGCAGATCCAGAACTAGTCCTCCCTCCAGCCATGATTGTGAGTCCCATCCAATGGTCCCTGAACCAACGCATTGCTCAAGACAACCGCACAGGACCTGCTCTGCCGGGAGGTCCTGAGGGGCTTCTCTATGTTCCACCGGCCCACCGTCAGCCCCTCATGGACTTGGTTCATACATCTCAGGGCTCTGGACACCCAGGCAGCGTATGAACCCTCTCACTCTTGCAACAACAATATTGGTAGCCCTCCATGCCTCAGGATGTCTCCCGGTACGTCAAGGGATGCTCAGTCTGTGCCATGGCCAACATTCCTAGGAAGCTCCCCGAAGGTAAACTGGTCCCTCTCCCCATCCCTCACCGTCTGTGGACCCATCTTGGAATAGACTTCATGACTGACTTACCACCTTCCAACAACTTAACCTGTGTATTCATCATCGTGGAACGTTTCTCCAAGGCCTTTAAACTGATTCCCCTCAAATGCCTACCTACTGCATTCAAAGCCGCCGAAGCTCTGTTCTAGAATGTGTTCCATCACTTTGGAATCCCAGAGGATATAATTTCTGACCGCAGACCACAGTTCATCTCCAGGGTATGGCAGGCCTCCTTCAAGCTCCTAGGAGTGTCGGTCAGTCTCTCATCTGGATACCACCCTCAGACCAAGAGAGTTTTATTCAAGATTCAAGAGATTCAAGAGAATTTTATTTGTCACATACACAGTTATATACAGAATATACAACCGGCAGTGAAATGTAAACAGGTCCGCTCCATGGACAGTGCAAATTCACAGTTAAAAACACAAGGGGGAAATTGTAATAGAAATAGAATAAAAAAGTACTATATATATATATATATATATATCTGTAGAATTATAAATAAATCAAGTCAAGTAGAAAATAAACAAATAAATAAATAAAGAAGTGGAATAAAATAAGTGAAATAAACTGTGCAGTGAGTAAACTGTAGACTTATAAATATGTGGTTAACAGAAATGTACAAAGTATAATGTGCAAACGGGTTTATAACAGGTTGTTACACAGTAACAACGAGAACAGAAAGTGCAGTGCAATGTCAGTATGTCGATGTTTATCCTGAAGTGAAGTCACGTAATGTTAAGTGACTGAGTTCAGGAGTCTGATGGCCTGGGGGAAAGGCTTCGGAAGCGCTTACCAGATGGCAGAAGCGTGAAATGAGGGTTTGCAAGGTGATTAGAGTCCTTGATGATTTTAGTAGCTCTACCTTTGCAGCGTTTGGTGTAGACGTCCTGCAGAGACGGGAGAGCTGACCCTGAGATACGCTCGGATAAGCGCACGACTCTTTGCAGGGCTTTGCAGTCATGACTGGTGCTGTTCCCATACCACGCTGTTAATACACTTTCTATCGCCCCTAAATAGAAAGTTTTCAGGATCGCTGGTGAAACCCTGAATTTCCGCAGCTGGCACAGGTGGTACAGTCTTTGCCTGGCTTTTTTCACCTGTGTCTGAATGTGTGCAGTCCAGGTCAGGTCCTCGGAGATGTTTACACCCAGGTACTTGAAGCTGCTCACTCTCTCTACTGGTGACCCGCTGATCATGAGAGGGGAGTATGTCCGTTGCTGTCTCTTCCTGAAGTCCACAATCAGTTCTTTGGTCTTGCCAACATTCAGAGAGAGACAGTTGTCCTGGCACCATGATGTTAGTTGCTCCACCTCGTCCAAGTATGCCGTCTCATTGTTGTTGGAAATGAGGTCCAGGACAACAGTACCATCAGCAAATTTGATGATAGAGGTGGAGCTGTGTGTGGACAAACAGTCATGTGTGTAGAGAGAGTAGAGCAGGGGACTCAGGACACAGCCCTGTGCAGCTCCCACACTCAGGGTGATGGAGGTGGAGGTGAACTGGCCTATTCTCACCACCTGAGGCCTGCCAGTGAGGAAGTCTTCAATCCAGTGGCAGAGAGAAGAATTCAGGCCGAGATCCAGGAGTTTGGCGGTTAGCTTAATGGGAACTATGGTGTTAAAGGCTGAGCTATAGTCAATAAATAGCAGCTTTATGTAGTTCCCACTTTTGATGTTGATGTGAGTGAGGGAGGAGTGGAGGACATGAGAGATGGCATCTTCAGTCGATCTATTGGGACGATAGGCAAACTGAAGAGGGTCCAAAGTGTCAGGAATGAAGGAGCAAATGGTGTTTTTAATGAGTCTCTCAAAGACCTTCATGACTATAGACGTGAGAGCCACTGGACGATACTCATTTAGGCAAGAGGGTTTACTGTTCTTAGGGACAGGGATAATAGTGGATTTTTTGAAGGAGGTGGGGACCACAGATGTAGCGAGGGACTCATTAAAGATGGATGTAAACAACCCGGCGAGCTGATCAGCACAGGACCGCAGAACACGGCCTGAAATACCATCCGGCCCGGCAGCTTTCCTGACGTCCACATGCTTGAGTGCCCTCCGAACTTCATCCTCCGAGACAGAGATCACGTGGTTGTTGCTGCTCTGAGTAATTCCCTCTGACGCGTCACTTGGCGGAGTCGCGCTACCATGATTACAGTCAAAGCGAGCGTAGAAAGAGTTTAACTCGTTCACAAGCAACAGATCAGCGCTCACCTCTGCAGAGGATTTAGATCCAAAAGAACAGATGGACCTCAGTCCCTGCCACATGCGGCGGGAGTCGTTGAGACTCCACTCGATCCTTATAACAGAGATTTGCGGCTTTAACTGTGCGTCGGAGAGCATAGCAGGATGATTTATTACGAGCTTTATAGGCGTTCTTAAACAAAGAGTAGCAATGATCCAGTGTGTTTGCTCCTCGTGTATGACAGGAGACGTGCTGGTGAAAGTTTGGCAAGACTTTCTTTAGGTTTGCTTTGTTAAAATCGCCCGCGACGATGAACGCAGCATCGGGGTGTTTGTTTATGACGCCGCTGGTAACATCATGAAGGCCAGATAAAGCCAGCTCTGTGTCTGCCTGTGGTGGAATGTAAACGGCAGTGGCGATGACCGAGGAAAACTCCCTCGGCACATAGAATGGGCGGCAAGTGATTGTTAAATGTTCCAGATGAGGCGAGCAGGATCGTGAGAGAATGGTGATGTTCCTGGGGTCGCACCATTTCTTGTTGATCATGAAACATACTCCACCGCCTTTGTATTTACCGGCCTCGGCTGTTCTGTCCATCCGAAAAACAGAGAAGTTCTCCAACAGCTGTGTCCAGGACCGCGGGCGTGACCTATGTTTCAGACAAACAATAGATGTTACAGTCTCTCATGTCCCGTTGAAAACTTATCCTGGCTCTGAGATCGTCCATCTTATTTTCCAAGGATTGGACATTTGCGAGCAGGATGCTCGGGAGAGGTGGGCTGAATGCCCTTTTTCTCAGTCTGTTGCGGACCCCAGCGCGTTTCCCGCGGTGTTTCTTGATTGTTCGCCGTCGACTCTGGCCATTGTTCAACTCGGCGTTCCGATGAATCTCAGATGGCCACAGAGGATCGGTGAAAGTGTCCTGAAACAGTCCAGTGTAGAGGTAACCAATGTCCAAAAGAGCTTTGCTGTCATAGCAGATCAATACAGATGATACATTTGTAAAAATTGAGAGCAAAAGAAAGTAAAATAATAAATAAAAGCACAGTCTTCACGGAGCGACCTGAACGGCGACCGAACACGGCGGTGCCATCTTGGTTGTTGACCAACGGTCAAACTGAGCGGAAGATCCGGGAGATTGGGAAATACCTGAAGTCCTATTGCCACCGGAAACCAGGACAGCTGGAGCCAATATGTCCCCTGAGCCGAGTATGCCCAGAATTCCCTCCGTCAGACCACCACTGGGCTCACCCCATTCCAGTGCATCCTGGGCTATCAACCTCCTCTCTTCCCCTGGTCGGGTGAGCCCTCGGAGGTTCCAGCTGTCAATCACTGGTTCCAACAGAGCGAGAGGATGTGGGACTCAGCTCATGTCCATCTCCAGCAGGCAGTCCAGAGACACAAAACACAAGCTGACAACAGAAGAGGTCCCACTCCACAGTACCAACCTGGGCAGAAGGTATGGCTCTCGACGAGGGACATCTGTTTCCAGGCTGCCCTGCCGCAAGCTGAGTCCCCGGTACATAGGTCCATTCACGATACAGAGGCAGCTCAATGAGGTCACCTATCGTCTCAACCTCCACTCTACAGAATAAACATATTTCCCTTTTTTACCTAAACATGGCTAATGTTTTTTTTTTTTTTTTTTTTTTTTTTTTTTTCATTATTTTGATTTATATAAATATGAGCAATGACTATATAAATAAATCCAGAACGAAATGTTATGAATGAGGCAAGAGAACTTCAGGATAGTTATGCAGTTCACAGCAAGTAAAGGTGAAGTTAGGATGAATAAATATATTTTTCTTTTTTTGTACACTCCATTTAACAGTAAGATACATCAAATAATTCTAAAAGATAAATGGTATAGCACAAATTATTGACACAGATCATCAGTGTGTGGCTGAAACATAAACTATTATTGTGTGCAATGGGAGGCTGTAGAACAGTGGTCTTCGCTATTTTTTTCAGGAGAGCCACACTGATAGGACAAAATCAATAGGAGAGCCACTTTTACCGCAAAGTATCAAAAGTTACATCCAGTCATATATAGCATGCCTGCTTATCAGTCTGTCATCCCTGAACATACAATATGCAATGCAATAAATACAAAATGTAGATAGATAGTGGGTGTGCATAATATATTTTTAATGTAGGCCTAAACTTTCTTTTAGTGCTGTCAATTTATTAAAAAAATAACTAGATTATTCACACATTTTTCTGTTTAAAACACGTTTTTAGTAATGTAATAGTTTCAACAAAGGCAGTATATTTTAAATATCTGTTCAATGGCACCTTTTTTATGAATGAAGGCCAGTTTCACTTACACTAATACTGATGTCTCTATGAAATAGATTTCCCCCGCAATTTTAAACATTAATTATAGCCATTCAGTATTACAGTGTAATTGAAAGCTTTTTTAACATGTATTAAGCTTCAAACTTCATAAGTAGTTAGTGCTGCTGTCGCTTTAAGATCTGCCGCTGCCGAACATGACACGGATCTGGTGCGCTGTCACACGCGCCCATTTCCTCACAATTCAAGTTCATTTAAGACGTTATTTAACTAATTTAAATCTGTTCTTATGAGGATACTCATCAAAACGGACATTTAGGCATAATTCTGTGTTATAGCTTGTTCAAGAGCGAAAGAGAACTCGATTCTGTCGCGCTGTCTGTGCTCATGATGCTGGCGCGTGACCCACACCACTAATCCTAGTTGACAATGCCTATCATGCAATAAATACAATCACACAATAAATACAATTTGTGTTATATATACGCATTTCATGAAAATGTGTTGATAAGAGCACATTCGGCGTTAAAAGCTGGAAAAACAACTCCGCCGCAGTGAGTCATGGACGTAAGGGCAAGTTTAAATATCCTTTCTAGTCTATATTTCCATCTTGTAAGGCCGCTATTTTGGGGTATTTTTTTAATATAAAATATTTGTAATAGAGCAGACACTTTGAGTTTTTAATGGGTTATGTTATAGCCTGCTTGTTTTTATGAAATATATGTATTGACTGCATGATCATTTCACCCTATTGCCAGTGCCATGCGAACCGCAAATTAAGCTGGTGCGAGCCGCATGAGGCTCGCGAGCCGCGCAGTGAGTAACACTGCTAAAGAATTATGGAAAGCTGAGTCCTTCAGTCAAACATACCAACAAATTGGTTCTAAATAAAATGATTGTAGACACAGTCATGCACACAGACCTTTCTCAAAATGACTGGATCAAAGTATAACAGCTGCAGAAAAGCTTTTTAGTTCTCAAGTATAAACTTCCCTTATAATTAAAAAGACAGCTGTGCAAATTAGCTGTGAGGTCTCTTTGACAAATGGATTGAAAAGAAGAAGAAGAAGAAAAAAAAAAAAGAATACTCTTGATTGCAGACAGTATAGGGGAGCTTGGGGCACAACCTAATGCGGGGTTAGTTGTAACACGCATGGTTTAACACTTTCCACACATGCCAGGATGACGAAACTTTGTGTATTTACTAGTTGCCATATCAACATTATTTAGAGAAAAAATTGCGCCAAAATTAAGATATCTTTGGAAGATATCACTGAACATGTATTTAACCATAGCAAAAGTAAATTTCTTAAGTTTATTTTTCATCTCTGTTTTTTGTGTTTATTTAAAATAAGACACATCTGATATTATTGTAATCTTATATCTGTTATTTAACAGCTGAGATCGTTCTTTAATGTGATCTAACAGCAGAAGACATGAGCCGCGGTTTAAATCCCAGTTGTGCAGGTGGGGTGCGTTGTAACTGTTACAATGAGCCCCTATTAGAAATATGATATTATAATCTATACTTTTATTAATTATTTTGAGAAACCATGAGAAAAGGGTGAATAAAGACTGAAAGTCAATGTTCTGAAATTATTTATTATTATTATGTTTTTAGCTATGCTGTATAGCTGTATTTAGCAAAGTGTTTGTTGTCAAAATCAAAAATTTGTTTATTTTTAATTATTAAAAAATGCCTTTTTTATTAATAATTGTATTTTATTGACAAAATATTTTAGTTTGTCTTGGATATTTTTTATTTTATTATTCTGGATATGGTGAAGTGGTGCCAGGTTAACTGTGACAGAACCAGTGACAGTATTTTTATTTTATTTTTACCGCTGGTTAATAGTGATATAACATGGATATGATTTTCTACTTTCGAAAATAAGTTTTAAAAATAGTTAAGCAAGTGTGGAATGTAAGTACACATAAAAAGTCTGACCTAATTGTACTTTTAAAACCATTTAGACACACAAATTAAATACAGAATTCTTGTTTGGAAAACTCACAATCCTGCTACTGGACAAATCGATGAAGGCTTTATTACAGATAAAAAGGTGTGTTGCTGAATAGGTTATTCTTAGGTACTATGTTTGTCCCAAACACTTACTACTTGTATAATTAATGCCTCAGGTTATGAATGTAACCATTGTTACAGAAGGGATAGAGATGCTGTGTCGAATTTCGACAGTTTGGGGAATGCCTCCAGCGTGACAGCATCTGAAGCACATGTGAAACTTGCCCAATCATAATTGGCATTGCGTCATGATGTAGCGTGTGATTGTACACCATGGAAGCTACAAAGGTAAGCCGGCACACAACAGCATCAGCTTCTGATAGGCTGAAGCAAGTCGTTCTCAGGCATTCAGGAGGTGTGGCAAAAGGGACACAGCGTCTCGTTCCCTTCTCAGGGAACAATTGCTACTATCGTGAGACGTTCCCTTTCAATGTAACTCGCTGTGTCGAATAACAACAATTAGGGAAATTAAATGCACCCACTGCGCCAAACTGATTAATGCTTGGTGTGAAACCTGTCTGGGCACAAACTGGCGTGGACAAAAGGTCCAGGCTGTAAAATCTCAAAAACATGTGGGGAGACCCAACCCCGCAGCATCACAGATCTCTTGGAAGGAAACTATCGACAATAGTGCCTTCAAGAATGCAACACTTCTTGTAGAGTGTGCTCTGATCAGCAGAGGTGAAGACTTACTATGCATCTCATACACTGTAGAGATTGCCTTGACAGTACACTTACTGATGGTCTGCTTTGACGCTGGGGACCACTTCTTGGGAGACCCAAAGCACACTAAAAGCTGGTCAGGCTTCCTTCATGGGGAGGACCTATGCACATATAGGTCTCCAGATCCCTAACCGGGCACACAAGGTGTAGCTTCTCTAGCTCTGCCGACACATGCGGTCGAGGATGAAAGACGTGGAGAACAATAGACCGTGCCACATTAATCTGCATCTTGGGCACATAACCTGGTCTAGGGTGGAGAAAAGCTTTAGCTCTCCCAGTAGCAAACTCCAAACAGGAAGGAGAGATGGAAGAGCTTGTAAGTCCCCCACTCTCTTGAGGGATGTACCAATAAAAAAGGCACCATCTCTGACACAATGGGTTTGAAGGGTGCCAGGGATAAACCTTCTGGAATCACAGGCAGGTCCCAAGTTGGAATCGTGGTATGAGTTGCAGGCCTCATCCTCAGTGCACCACAAAGGAAACAAACAACCAAATTGTGTCTCCCCAGTGGTCCACCACTTAACAATGCATGGAAGGTGGCTATGACCACACGTAAACCTTAAGCATGGATGGAGAAAGACCCCCAGAGAAACAGTCTTAGAGCAACTCCAGCACCGAAGTCTGTGAGCAGTTAACTGGATTCAATAAAGTAAATACTGCACTATAAAGTAAATACTCTCCACTTTAAGGCATATAGTTTCCTTGCAGAGGGAGCTCTAGAGTGTAGGATGGTCTCAATAACTTCAGGTAAGAGACCAAACCCTAGATGCTGGTCCCCCTCAGGTGCCAAACCCATAGTTTCCACAGCTCTGGCCAGGGGTGACATATTAAAGGGTTACTTCAGTGATTTAGCATCACTGTATCAGTAGAAACCCAGTAGTATATTCAAATGATCATGCTCTCCCCCTCCTATCCCCCTGAGACGAGATATTTATGTATTTTATGTCTGGAAAAAAGCCTCCAATGACACAAATATCGTTATTTTGCATCATCTGAGGCTTTTTTGGCCAGAGGCTAGAGACTGCAGCCAGTAGTAGGAGCTAGTTCCGCATGCTTTCAACCCGCACATAGGGGTGGTATCTCACTCATAGAATGTAAATTCACCGTGAATGACAGTGAGGCTGTGAATGACTGCCGTGCTTAGATCAGCACTCGTGCACTTCGCTCTCGTGATGAATGAAATCTGACTCCTGCTGCGTGTGTGCTGTGACTCTCATTGGGCTCACTCACACTGTATTGAGCAGACACGTTCAGTTTTTAATTGTAGTGTCTGTTCTCTAACTGAACTAAATTATTTTATTACTATAAAAATGAAAACGACAGTGGGGTGGTGCCACGGTGGGCAAGTGATGTGACCAGTAGCCGTGGCTTGGGAGTGGCCTTGTAGGGCAGCGAAGCGAAGTGCATTCTGGGGAATTGTTCTCTTTCATCCACATGAGCCAAAATACATTTTCTGGCTTTCGTAGTCTAGAAGGCACCAACTTCAAAAATTATTTCACATTCTACTACATAAATGACCCAATTTAAATACTCATTCATCTTCACAGTGGTAAAGTACACCTTTAAGTCCCCAGCTTGAGACAGAAGGTCCCTCCTGGCTGAAATATCCCATGGAGAGCCTGCTAGGAGCATTATGAGGTCCAAAAAAACATACAGGATATCTGCCCCACATTCTGGTCTCCAAATATATACATAGCTCTGAGTGAGAGTAGTTTGTCCTGGGACCAGAGGAGGACCTGATGTGCCAATCTGTACAGAGGGCACAACCTCAGACCCCCCATGGTGATTTATGTAAGAGGCCACCGACATATTGTGGTTGGTGTTTATGTTTGATGGCCTCTAAAGTCTGGGAGGAAGTACCTCAGAGCATGAAATACAGTCAACATCTCAAGGAAATTTTTGTGCCATAAGAGATGATTCCCTCTCCACAGACCCCATGTTGAACGCCTTCCATGACCGCACCCCAGCCCGTGAGGGGCGCATCCGTTTTCACAATTTTCAGATGACAAGAACCAAGGTTTCTTCCATATAGCCAGGGAATGAAGCAAGGAGACAAACGTGCCTGCATTATAGTCAAATCCCAAACTACCCAGAGAAACTTTATTTTATGAAAAGGGGATAGCACACTCTTCTTGGCATTGAGCCTCAGCCCCAAGTGCCTTATGTAGGCAAGAATGCCATCTCTCAGGACTGGGCTAAAATCAACCAGTTGTCTATATAGTTTAGCACACAAATGCCCTGGAGTCTCTGACGAGCCAATGCTGCATCCATGCACTTTGTAAAGGTGCTAGATGCTCAATAGAGCTAGGCCAAATGGAAGAACCTGATACTAGAACGTTTCGCTCCTGAAAGCGAACCTCAGGAACTTTCGATGTTGAGGAAGGATGGACATATGAAAGTATGCATCCTTTAGACCTATCATGAGAAACCAGTCCTCAGACTTGATTTGACTCATGATCAGCGGGATTATAAGCATCTTGAACCTGAATCTCCTCAGAGACTGGTTTAACTGTAGAATATTTATGATAGGACGCAACCCCCCCATCCTTTTTCAGAACTATATAGTACCCAGTACCTCCTTTTTAGGAGGCCAAATACGTTCTATCGCCTCCTTTGCCAAGAGGGACTGCACATCTGTTCCAACACCGACCCTGCTCTGGGCCCACCATAGTGCACAGCACACCTTTGAACTTTGGTGGAGAAGGATTGGTTAGAACTTTATGTGCACTAGTTCAGGTGGATGTGTGTTCGTACAGGTGTGTTGGTCAGGACACCTGAGGCAGGATTCAGTTCCAGATTTGTGGTCTGAAATTAACAAAAATAACATTGAGTAGACAGTAATAACAATAACTCTTCACTGTTGTCAAGAAACAATCATATTCTTAAAGTATATAACATACTAAAACAAAAATTGTAGTACTATGAAGCGCATGAAGCACACAGAATAAAAGTAGGTAAATTGGACCGAGAGGGGGCTAGAGCAGCAGCACTCTTTTTTTTTGTTCTTGATGATATGAGAAGCTATCATTCAACATGTTGAATTGGTGTTGGGCCATCGGTGAGAGAGAGAACTCTGGCTGGTCAGCTTAGCAAATTAGTCAGTATATCTGCTTAAATAGAGATAGAGTGGCACTCGTCATAATCTGAAAACCACACCCACCGGGGGGGAAAATAATCAAACCGTCTCCATTGACTTTGTATTGCGTGAAGCGGCCTCCTTGTCATTTCTGACTTATAACAAAAAAACAGAACAATGTCTAAAATCTGATATGTGACATGGTGTACAGCAAACAACAACAAAAAATAAATAAAAAATAGAACCAAAAACCCAGAAGTTTTTATAAGCTGTTGACCCAAAAAACAAGCGTTTAAGGACACAAAAGTGGATACAGGCAATTGAGACAGAGCGCAATGCATGTTATATTATACTGAGAACTACACCCACTAGAGGGGAACGTAATCAACGACAGGAAATATAATACATAAAACTGACATTTGGATATTTGACTTAACAGTGACAAAATGTTTACTGCACACGTAGGCATACTGAGTGTCAGGATCCCAAAATTTACCCATTCTTCCTGCTGATGCTTCACATCTTATTACCTGTATCCACGTTCGTCTCCTTAACCCTTGTCAAAAAATCCTAAAGGATTCCAATAAGAAACCTGTACAGAATTCCATTTAGAATTTCTATCATATTTTGGAACTGTTCCTATAGGATTCCATTAGGAATTTCCTTATAGGATATTTATGTCTTGTCCTATAAGATTCTTATCTGATTCCTATAGGATTCTGAATGGTATTATAGGGTATTTATGTCTTGTCCTATAAGAATCTTATCTGATTCCTATAGGATTCTGTGGGAATTGTCTTATAAGACAATACATAAATATCCTGTAGGATAATTTCAACAGGATTTTAATGGGATCCAGTTGGGTCTCTTTCCAGTGTCTCGTTCCCTTCTCAGGAAACCAGAGGGAACTCTCACTGCGTCATCGTGACGACACTTTGGGGAACGAAATACCCACTATGCCACACCATAATCATGCCCGTTCTAGTGTGAAGCTGGAAACCCAGGCACACTTAGGACGTGAGCACTCTGGCACCAGGCATCACAGGGAGTTGCAGACTGTAGAATCTTATGAAAGTGTGTAGGGTGGCCCACCCAGCTGCCTCTCAAATCTCCTGAAGCGAGACACCAGAAAGGAGGGCCATGAGGAGGCCATGACCCTGGTGGAATGAGCCCTCACGGTCATAGGTGAAGGCAAACTGCGCACATGATAAGCCGTGGCTTTAGCCTGGACAATCTAATGGCTGATTGTCTGTTTAGATGTAGGCAGCCCTTTCTTGGGTGAGCCAAAGCACACCAACAACTGGTCTGACTTTCTCCACTGCGAGGACTTCTCCAAGTAAATTCTTAGGGCTCAGCCAGCCCCTCAAGTACCACTGCCAGGTCCCAGGTTGGGACTCTGGAGTGAGCCGCAGGCCTCATCCTCCGAGCCCCACGAAGGAAATGTACAACCAGATGGTGCTTCCCCAAAGGCCCATCACCTACAGGCAAGTGGAAAGCCCCAATGGCAGCCACATACACCTTAAGTGTGGACGGGGTAAGACCGGTGGAGAAACGATCTTGGAGGAACTCCAGTACTGAAGCCACTGGGCAGTTAACTGGGTCCACCTCACACTCTCTACACCAAAACACATTCCACTTCAGGCTGTACAGTCTCCTGATCGAAGGAGCCCTGGAGCTGAGTAGGATCTCGACAATCTCGAGGATCCATCCTGCCTCTAGGTACCGAGCCCCCTCAAGGGCCAGACCCAGAGGTTCCACAGCTCTGGCCTGGGGTGGAATATTGTGCCCCCTGCCTGAGACAGCAGATCCCTCCTCAGAGGGACCTGCCACAGGAGGCATCTAGCAGTGTTACAATGTCCAAGAATCACACCCGGGTCGGCCAGCAGGGTGCTACTAGAAGTAGGCTGATCCCTTCTCAGCAGACCCGCTCCAAGACTCCTGGGAGCAGAGCGATCGGGGGAAATGCATACAGACACAGCCTTGGCCACGTCTGCATCATGGCATCCAGCCCCAGCAGAGCTGGATGCCTGAGAGAGAACCACAGTGGACAGTGGGATGTCTCTTGAGACGCGAACAGATCCACTTCCCCTGGGCCAAATCTCATGCACATAGCCTCCACCACCTTGGGGTGGAGTCACCACTCCCCGGGCCTCAACCCCTGCCTCGACAGGACGTCTGCTCCCTGGTTTTGGTCCCCAGGGATGTACATCGCTCTGAGAGATGACAGTTTCCCCTGGGACCACAGGAGGATCTGGTGTGCCAGTCTGCATAGAGGGCACGACCTCAGACCCCCTGATGATTCAGATACGAGATTACAGACATGTTGTCTGAGCGTATCAGGACATGGTGGCCACTGAGGTCTGGGAAAAAGCTCCTCAGAACTTTGTAGACCGCCAGCATTTCCAGGCAGCTGATGTGCCAGGAAGAATGCCGGGCCTCCCACAGACCTCTCGCAAACCAGCCATCCATGACCGCACCCCAACCAGTGAGGTTTTCCGGCAACATGATGCTCCCAGCACTGGCCCCTGGGACAGGAACCAACATTTCTTCCATATGATGAGGGAACGAAGGCATCTGCGCGTTAACCTGATCATACAGAACGGAATTCCCCTTGGGGAAAACCCCTTGGCTCTCAGCCACCACTGTAGGGGTCTCATGTGTAGCAGGCCAAAAGGTATCATATTGGATGCTGCTGCCATGAGCCCCAGCAGTCTCTGAAGCTGCTTCACAGTGAGGCTGCAGCCTAGCTTTAACTTGGAGACCATCGCCTGTATGGACTCTACGCGTGAGACATTGTGCCCGCATCGTTGTGGAGTCCCATACGACTCCCAGGAACGTAGTCCTCTGGGAAGGTGTCAACACTGGAGATCGACCGATATGGGTTTTTCTATAGCCGATGCCGATGCCGATGCCGATTTTTAGAGGTCAGGGACAGCCGATGACCGACATGTGCAGCCGATTTTTAGGGCTTGAGATCTGAGTTTTTGCCTTCATTTGCATGCTAAAATATCACACTAATAACAACATTTCTAAACTTAACTTAATTTATTGAACACTGACTTGAACCATGTCTCGAATCTTAATTTTGTGAACTGCACAGTATTAGAATAAATTATTTATCCAAAGTTAACCAAACAAATCAATAAACTGACCAAGTATTAATGATAAACATGGCCATAAATGCCATTCCCATTCTATGAAATGCATCTATACACTATATTTAATTTGCATAGTAATGTGTTTTTAGAACAATGTGTAATGTAAAAAGATGTAAAGGGATAAAGGGAGTAATAAAAAGGAGTAATAAAAAGGAATATTTTCATAAGAATATCATATTTCATAAGAATATCCAGACAAAACTGTATGTTGTCAGAGAAATTCACTAAAACATAATGTCCTCTACAGAGGCAAAACCTCTATTCTGGGTCTTAGGAGGATATTTCTGTCTCGTGTAGAGTGAATCTAGCATTTATATTTAGATGTCACTTCCGAAACTTTGCAGCATGCAGTTGGCCATCGGTCCTCTTAGCAGCATGAAAATCAATAGTTTTATTCAAAAGATTTTACTGACTGTATAGCCTCGAGTTTCGTGAGCCTGCATTAGCTCTCCAGAGCACGAACACAAATGTGCAAATCTGCCCAATCTGTTTCACCAGTATATTATTACAGTATCAACTGAGGGTGCTTCTGCTTGCGTTTGAGGGTGCTTCAGCCTTGTTTATACTTTCCGCTAGCCTCTGCTGACTGTGCGCACACCTCCGATCACTACACTCAACGCGCACGACCGCCCACTCTGCGTTGACATAATTTTTGCCGCACACACCCACGCTCGTGCGGATGCGTTGAGTATAAACAAGGCTAGCCTGTCATACACTATTCTGGGCTGCTCCATGAGTGAGGACAGCTCTGTGTCTCCGAGCACGGTGCTGTCTGTGAGCGGGGCGGAGTAACGTAGCAGAGTGAAATTTTCCGACTCCGATACAGGAAAAATAAAACAGAACTTATAACATTGGGGCTAATATGTTAGCAAACAAGCTGCTGATAGTTTTAGACTACAGTCCTTAAAGTTAACTGCAAGCATTGTAGCAATATGCCAGTTCCGGACGGTTCAACCGCACCAATAACACAGGGCTGCCCGTGGACGTGCCTGACTTTAGTTCGGCGCTACTAAACACGGATACACACTCTTTTTCATGTTGAGTCTCAGCCCCAAGCACCTGATATGGGCCAGAACGACATCTCAATGCCGAACTGCCATCTCGCACGACTTGGCCAGTTAAGTCTGGAGTCTCAGCGAAGCCAGCGCTGCATCCATACACTTGGTGAAGGTGCGAGGGAAAAGAGCTAGGCCGTAGGGAATAACCCTATTGGTACGCTTCGCCCCCGAAACCTCAGGATCTTCCTTTGACATGGAAGGATGGAAATATGGAAGTTTGTGTCCTTCAGCTCTATCGTGACAAACCAGTCCTCGAAATGGATCTGACTCATGATGGCTGGAATTGTGAGCATCTTGAACCTGAATCTCCTCAGATAATGATTCAAGTACCTGAGATCTATTATTGGACGCAAACCCCCATTTTTCTTGGGAACTATGAAGTACCGGCTGTAGAACCCGGACTCCCTGTCTGGTAGAGGAACTCGTTTTATGGCCTCTTTTACCAACAGGGATTGTACTTCCTGTTCCATAACCCAAACCTGCTCTGGGCCGACCCCAGTCCAGACCACTCCATTGAACTTTGGGGGAGGGGAGCTGAACTGCAGCCTGTACCCCAGCTCTACAGTGCGCAGGGCCCACGCTAATCTGCTAAGGGAACCAGCCTCTTGAGGCTGGCCTCGGGTGTCAACCGAGCCTCGTTCCCGATCCCCTGAAGCGGCTGACCGGTAGGGAGCAGTCGAGAACGATTTTCGGTGTGTGGACGTGTTCTCCGCCCAGCTGCAGGTCTTTCTAGAGGTAGCTGGAGCAGCGTGCATACGCGGGAACACAGCACTGATTTCCCAAGAGCTCCGGGAAGCCTTCTTTGCCTGAAGGACGGTCCTCAGATCGACCTTCAGCTCAGAAACCTTCACCTGAGAGTGCCGCCTCCTTTGCCAAGCTCCCTTTGCCAAGGAGGGGCGCGGGAAGCAACACTCTCTTTCTGCACCTGCCGGTATGAGGAGCTGGTAGACGGCCAAGGCTGCCAACTTGAGGTAGCCTTCCCCCGAGGAGCCAGAGCGGCAAGGGATGTACTGTCGGAAAGCCACCGACTGCTTTATCACCTCCTGAAACCTCTCAACGATGGTGTTTACCACATCACCACATTTACCACAACACCCGCAGCGGCAGCAGTTCATAATCGACGCTGAGACAGCTGGTGTGTGTCCGTGTCTGAAATATTGCGAGGACACGGAGGAACACACCGCTTAAAACGCTCGCTTGCCATTGTGCTTCGTGTAACATTTTTTTTTTTTTTTTTTTTTGGACAAACAACAGTAACTAGACAGACAGTTCAAACACAGAGTGCTTCTCGCTGAAGAGCAAAAAAGCTATCTGTGCTATGTGCCGGTGTCCCTTTGTAGCTTCCGGGTATGCCGTCACATACTACGTCATGACGCAGCACCAATCAGGATTGGACAGATTTCATTCATGCTTCAGACACGCTACGCTGGGGGCGTTCCTCAAAGTGTCATCACAACGACGCAGTGCGAGTTCCCTCGAAGGGGAACGTTATTTTTTTTGGGTCGACAGCTTATAAAAACTTAGTTCTATGTTTTTTTATCTTGTTTGCTGTACACCCTGTCACAAAGCAGCTTTTAGACATTGTTCTGTTTTTGTTATAAGTCAGAAATGACAAGGAGGCCGCTTCACACAATACAAAGTCAATGGAGAGCGTTGGATTGTTTTCCCCCCCGGTATGGGCGTGGCCTAAATGCGCTCTGTCTCTATAGACAGTTATCTCCTTACACGCAGGTGCAGAACACGCATGCTAGTTGACAGTCGCCTGTAGTCCTTTTGGTGTGTTCAGGTGCTGTTTTTTCTCCGATGCAGGCGATGCGAGGCAACAACACACTTTCATCAACACTAGTTCTTTGTCCTCATTCTGGTGTGTGCCTACCTTAACAGAAGGCGTTCATCTAACTTGCTTTTCCATTTCTGTCTCGTTTGTCTTGTAAAAAAAAATAGTTTTTTTGTAGCCACTCAAAGTTAAGTTTGGCTACTGCACGAGTCACAACCTCAACCAGCTCCTCATATGTGGGGGAGGAGTGTGGCGAATCCTCAATCTCCCCTGCCTCGATTCTGAGAACTTCCATTTCCTCAGAATTGGAGAGCTCAAGCATCAGGCTCTCACTTGGGGTGGAAGAAGCCCAGGGCAGGCTTCCGTATCCCGAACACAAGGAGCTGGAACCTGCAAATAAAGGCAGAGAAAGGGCCGAAGCCGTATCCATGTCCTCTGCAAGTTCCATTTTGCAAGCCCACAATTTAAGAATGGGGTCCCGTACAGCGAGGAAAGCAAGCCTGGCCCGCTTTATCAAAACAAAGCCTTCTGAGCGGCAGCTGCTCACAGTGACTATAGGCCTTCGAGAGCTGCCTGTGCATGCTCTGCTCCCAAAAAGAAGAGCATGCAGAACTTGTGTGTGTCCTTACCCGTGATGTATCTGGTGAAGAGAGGCATATTTATTTTCTTTTTCATTGTCAAACAACACAAAATAGGACATAAAACAGTTCTGAAGAACAGAAGCTGATGCTGTTGTATGCCGGCTTACCTTGTAGCTTCTGTAGTGCGCTGTCACACGCTACGTCATGATGCAATGCCAATCAGGATTAGACTAGTTTCACACATGCTTCAGATGCTAAGTGTCATCATTCTATGCAGCGCAAGTTCCCTCAAAAGGGAACACTGAGTTTAGTCACATTATTTATTTCACCAAGAGAGAACAAAAAACCCCATAAGAACAAACAAACACAGCCCTAAACTCTTCAGTAGACACTATTATGAGCTATAACATGAAAGCGAGCAGACACATAAATATATTCACCTTTATTTTTCACAAGAGTGGGCGCAGCCACTTGTAAATTCAACGTGTCTGGCTTTCTGGTGTCATCTGCTTCCAATTATTTTTAGTTATAAAATAGCATAAAACAGATTGTTATGCTGCTTGATTTTGCAAACTGGTATTTCTTACCATATTATTTTAATGAATTATCTTACAGTGATTATAAACACACTGGTTTGTAGCGCAAATAGTTTGAACAAATAAAATAAGGTGAAAAATAAGGTGAATCTACAGAAAGCCAGTTTCACAATTTTGAGAGCCCTCAATAAAATACCACAGGAAAAATACTGAACCACACTGTAGACATATGCACTGACCACATTACCAGTGAACAATGACCATGTTAATACACTATATACCCAAAAGTTTTGGGATGCCCGCCTTTACATGTATGAACTTTAATGACATCCCATTCTTAATCTGTTGGGATATGGAGTTGGCCCACCCTTTGCAGCTATAATAGCTTCGACTCTTCTGGGAAGGCTTTCCACAAGGTTTAGGAGTGTGTTTATGGGAATTTTTGACCATTCTTCTAGAAGAGCATTTGTGAGGTCAGGCACTGATGTTGGACAAGAAGGCCTGGCTCGCAGTCTCTGCTCTAATTCATCCCAAAGGTGTTCTGTTTGGTTGAGGTCAGGACTCAGGACAATTTGCAGGCCAGTCAAGTTCCTCCACACCAAACTTGCTCAACCATGTCTTTATGGACCTTGTCGTGTTGGAACAGGAAGGGGCCATCCCCAAACTGTTCCCACAAAGTTGGGAGAATTAAACTGTCCAAAATGTCTTGGATGCTGAAGTATTAAGATTCCCTTTCACTGGAACTAAGTGGCCAAGCCCAACCCCTGAAAAACAACCCCATACCATAATCCCCCTCCACAAAACTTTACATTTGGCACGTACTAACCCAGCAGAGTACCGTTCTTCTGGCAACCGCCAAACCCAGACTCGTCCATCAGATTGCCAGACAGAGAAGCGTTATTCGTCACTCCAGAGAACACATCTCCTCAGCTTTAGAGTCCAGTGGCGGCGTGCTTTACACCACTGCATCTGACACTTTGTACTTGGTGATGTAAGGCTTGGATACAGCTGCTTAGCCATGTAAACCCATTCAATGAAGCTCTCTACACACTGTTCTTGAGCTAATCTGAAGGCTACACAAAGTTTGGAGCTCTGTAGCTATTTTCTCTGCAGAAACTTCTGCGCACTATGCGCCTCAGCATGCGTTGACCCTGCTCTGTGATTTTACAATTGGGAACAACAGCAACTCAGCCACGAAGGTAGGCCACCTTCCACTTCGTGGCTGAGTTGCTGTTGTTCCCAATTGCTTCCACTTTGTTCTAATACCACAAACAACTGACCGTGGAATATTTAGTAGCAAGGAAAGTTCATGAATGGAGGTTGCACAGGTGGCAACCTATCATGTTACCATGCTTGAATTCACTGAGCTCCTGAGAGCAACCCATTCTTTCACAAATGTTTGTAGAAGCAATACGCGTGCCTAGGTGCTTGATTTTATACACCTGTGGCCATGGAAGCGATTGGAACCCCTGAATTCATTGATTTGGAGGGGTGTCCCAATACTTTTGGCAATATAGTGTATTTCTGGGATGAGATTGCAAGTGCTGTATTTTGGTATGTAAGGGCAGATACACACTTTGTTCTGAGAAATGATTCATTTTTTCCAGTAAAGAAGGAAATGCAATCACAGTATATTCAATTATCAAGGGATCTGTTTATATATTATTGCTCCAGAAATTGTGCAACTAAGACACTTAAAAGAAATTTAATTTTGCAATATAATAGAATATATTTTGGATGCGTTCACATCCAAACTGGATTAGGCATGTCACAGCAACAGTGAAACGTAGAAATTAAATACAGTGTGTGTATGCATTCTGTAACATTGAACTCAGAAACAATGTTGAGCTGGATCCAAATGCATGAGTTTATTGTAGTAAAAATAAGATACAAAAAAAATATTACTGTCACAAATGTTAAGAGTGGTGTAGGTAGAAGACAGACAATGATGGTTCACAAAATGGCTTTATTAAAAGAAAGCTAACCATAACCAAACCATACCATGCGTTAACGACAACCAACAAACAGAACTGAAAACACAGGAACTAAATACTCTGGGAGACAAGGTTAATTAATGACACACAGCTGATAATAATGAACTAATAATGGCTGTAACCATGGTAACTAAAGAGTGGTGGGAAATTCAAACAAAGGAACACATGTGACTGATGATAAACAAAAAGTCCAAACGTAACAGAATCGTGACAATTACACTTATTTACAACAGGATCTGCATTTTCATGGGTTTAAATAAAATATTTTTGTTATAAGAGACAATAAAAACAAAAGTCAAAATGTCTGTCCAAAAATAACGTGCCCAATACATTGTAGTATTTACAAGAAGCAGAGGTCCAGCGAGTACTCATATTTTCTGGAAAACTGTTTTGACTACGTCATCACTTTCCGAGAGAGGGAGAAAATGTCAGCCTGGGCGGCTTCAACATGCTGTCTGTCAGAGACTATAATGTGCATAATACGTAACGTTAGTATAAATTTGTTTTTCACTCACTGAAATTGAATCGGAATGATCAGGGAATTGAGTGAAATACTCAATCTGCATGCTAAAAAGAATAAACGCCAATCCAGTTGAAAAACTCTGCTGGGTTAGTGAACATCATTCAGCTTGAAAGTGTTGGTTTTGACGGACATTTTTATGCACAAACTACTCACTCTGATTCTGACATTTCTAATTTGAATATTCTCAATAATATTCTATTCTCAACTGATCTTTTTTTCGTAATCAGTGAATGATATTATTATATAAAAATAATTACCCCTTAGCAGATTTTGCCTCGCACACACACACACACGTTTGTTTTTGTGAATTGTGGGGACATTCCATAGGCGTAAAGGTTTTTATACCGTACAAACCATATTTTCTATCCCCCTACACTACCCCTACCCCTAAACCTACCCATCACAGGAAACTGCACATTTTTACTTTCTCCCAAAAAACTCATTCTGTATGATTTATAAGCCTTTTGAAAAATGGGGACATGAGTAATGTCCTCATAAAGTCACCCTCTCCTTGTAATACCTATGTCATTATACACATTTGTGTCCTGAGATGTCACAAAACATGCGCACACACACACACACACACACACACACACACACACACACACACACTCTTAGTCTGTTAGTCACCTAACAGTAAGACTGGAGAGCATGCCAAGACACATCAAAGATGTGATTGGAAATCTAATCTTTAGTAAAAAAGTAAAAGTTTCCCAAAATAAGTAAAGTAACAGTAAAAATACTTTGTTACTGTCCATCACTGATTACGTGACTACAAAGAAATTGGCAGCCTAACTCATTATGCATATCGGATAAATGAGTTCTGGCTGGTCTGACCTACTGAATTTCTAGGAATTCATCTGAACTATTTGTTGTTCCCTATGATTTCAGTCACATGTACCTAATAGCATTAGCAAGACATGGACTACACGCACGCACACACCTAAGAAATAGAAATTACAAAAACTAATTCATAGTAAATTAGATAATAAACAAAAACTGGATTTATTAGTAAGCAAGTTGATTGCTTTTGTTCTTCCAAAGTGCTTTCTGGCCTTACATGACTTATTCCAATTATTATGATTTACTTTTTTTTTTTTTTTTTCTGAAGCCCACTAAATATTCAAAGCCTCTAACACAGTCATGTCCCTTTCAATAGGCCCTTTTCAGGATCTGGCATTATAAACCTCTTAGCTATAATATTAGATTTAAGCATACAAATCTGGCATTATATTCCTGTAATTATTTTAATCTATGTCATTTGAACCTTTATGTTCTTCTTAAATTATCTTTCTCTCAAAAACTAAGAAAGCCTAAATGTGCAAACAGAAATCATTAAATTAATTTTAGAAAGACAAAAATCCAACACAATTAAGAAGAGAAACGTCTCAGTTATGTATGTAACCCTCGTTCCCTGAAGGAGGGAACAGAGATGTACGTCAGAACTGACCGACGAAGTCAGTCAAGTGTAAACTAAACAAGCCAATGAACATTGGCATGCAGTTCACACATTCCACACTCCTTCCCGCCATGCAGGTATAAATAAAGGAAGTGAATGCACTGCATCTTCTGCTGAGGAGTCAAACCTAGTGACTCGGCCGTTCAGTGGAGGTCCAGCAACTGTGGTGACAGGACGTACGTCTCTGTTCCCTCCTTCAGGGAACAAGGGTTACATACGTAACCGAGACGTTCCCCTTCAGTCGGTCACATTTGACGTACGTTGGAACTGACCGACGAATTGGGGATCTACCAACACGCCACTGCTGCTGGCCCTTCCAGCACTCTGCTTGAGCTCCCTGGTCCGCCCCATCTGTTGGGGTGGGAAGTCAGGGCCAGTCACTGCTGTTCCGCAAGACCCAATCAGTGTGACTACTGGGTAACGCTGGGAAAGCGTGCCCCTCTAGGGGAAGGGAACGCTGCAGAAGCCACATCCTTCCCGCAGGAAGGTAAAATTTGGAAGTTACACATATGGAGTCAAAAGACGCACATATCCGGCCCAGCGGGCAGGAGTGGCATTGCAAGCCAGCACTTAGAATGGGTCCTTCGTGCTACCGGCCACTGGGGGCGAGTATACTGGAAGACACAAAGGATCTACACGAAGGCTATAGAATCTAGCGAACATGTTAGATGTCGCCTTGCCTGCAGCTCTGCAAATATCTGTTAGCGAGGCGCCTTGAGCCAGTGCCCAGGAGAAGCAACACTTCTAGTTGAGTGTGCTCACAACCCGAATGGGCAAGGCATATTAGTCCCAAGATGTGCCAAGACAATAGCATCCACTATTCAGTGGGCTAACCTCTGCTTGGAGACAGCCTTTCCCATCTGCTGGCCTCCGTAACAGATGAAGAGCTGATCTGAGGTCCTGAAGCTTTGCGTTCTGTCCACATAACACCGCAGAGCGTGGACAGGACACAGAAAAGCCAGGGCTGGGTCTGCCTCCTCTGAGGTCAGCACTTGCAGCTTCACTACCTGGTCTCCAAAGGGAGTGGTAGGAACCTTGGGCACATATCCAGGCCAGGGTCTCAGGATGTGAGAGTTGGCCGGTCCAAATTCCAGGCACGATTCGTTCAGCCAAAAATCCTTGCAGATCCTCTTAATGGCGACCAATGCAGTCAGGAGTACTAACGACCCAAGAGGCTAACGAGGTAAGATGAGGAGAATTTAACCTCCTTGCACCTCTGAGGAACCTGAAGATCAGGTCATGCTTCTCTATAGACTTGCCCTTGACTGCATCATGATATGCCACGATTGCTGTGACACACACTTTAAGGGTGGAGGGAGACAGCCTTCGCTCCCATTTTTTGCAACCCATTTTGCAGGAAGGAAAGTATTCTGACCGAACATCTTCGGGGGTCTTCCCAGGGAAGAGCACCATTCAACGAACAGATTACACTTCAAAGCAGTGGCCAGGGAGGGGTTGTCGCGAGGAGCATCAGTTTGGTTGGGCCAGTATGGTGCAACTAATAAGACCTGCTCCTCGTCCTCCCTGACTTTACACAGTGTCTGTACAAGAAGGCTCACTGGGGAAACGCATACTTGAGCCACTGAAATAATTTCAGTGGGGCCGCTGTCCTGCCATTGAATTAATTCAAGCAGTTCCACACTGACCAGACACACTAATCCATGAGATGCACTGTCTAGTTGACCGAATGCAGCTCCATACTGAGATAAGAGATCCTCTGCGCGGGGCCAGTTGACCCAAAGTCCCAACAGGCTGAGGTGACTGAGCACCATGTCCCTGTGTTTGCACAACTGTTCCTGAGACTGAGCCAGTATGAGCCACTCGTATGAGCCGTCCCTGAGTTTGGCAGTTAGCTTGATGGGAACTATGGTGTTAAAGGCTGAGCTATAGTCAATAAATAGCAGCCTTACGTAGTTCCCACTTTTGCTGTCAATGTGAGTGAGGGAGGAGTGGAGGACATGAGAGATGGCATCTTCAGTCGATCTATTGGGACGATAGGCAAACTGAAGAGGGTCCAAAGTGTCAGGAATGAAGGAGCAAATAGTGTTTTTAATGAGTCTCTCAAAGACCTTCATGACTATAGACGTGAGAGCCACTGGACGATAGTCATTTAGGCAAGAGGGTTTACTGTTCTTAGGGACAGGGATGATGGTGGATTTTTTGAAGGAGGTGAGGACCACAGATGTAGCGAGGGACTTATTAAAGATGGATGTAAACAACCCGGCAAACTGATCAGCACAGGACCGCAGAACACGGCCTGAAATACCATCCGGCCCGGCAGCTTTCCTGATGCCCTCCGAACTTCCTCCTCCGAGACAGAGATCACGTGGTTGTTGCTGCTCTGAGTAATTCCCTCTGACGCGTCACTTGGCGGATTCCACTCGAGCCCGATGCTCACAGTGGCCCGGGAAAGCATAGCTCTCAGCTCTGGGTCAGACTCTGGCAATGCTACCACACCCAAAGGGGGCAGCACAGCTGAATCCTCATCCCCAGAGGACATAAACTCACCCTCTGATGCAGCAATCAACATCCTGTCTTCCACGGAGCCCCAAAAGAAACTATTGGCCCCCCATGGGGAGAACGCTCTCTTGGAAGCTCCACGGCTTGTGGTGTGGAGGAGTGAGGGGCCCGAACACACGGTTTGAATGACACTTTGAAAAAGATCCGCTGAACCACATGCCATTGTTCATTTGCTCAGTTAGTTTACATTCAAAGTAGATTAAGCGATCCCCAATTCGTCTGTCAATTCCGACGTATGTCGTACGTGACCGACTGAAAGGGAACTAAGGTAACCACCATACCTATTCTACTGTCATGTCATTTTGTGTCGTTATTCCTATAAATTAAAAGAAAAGAAAGAGATAAGACAGTTAAAAATAAAGCAACATGATGTATATATATATATATATATATATATATATATATATATATATATATATATATATATATATATATATATATATATATATTTTCGAGTACTGCATCCCTACAATCAAGCACATGGTCTACCCTCTGTGTCAGAGCTTCAATCTATTTGCTTGTCTTACATTTTTGCATTCCCTGTGTACAGGGATATCTAATATTCTATGGTTTACAATAAGTGAATGGGCTTTACCTTATTTAATATGCCTGGGGGTGAATTGGGGTCACTCAGGTGAGAATCAGTGGTGAGGTCAATCTCACCGGTGGTCCCAAACACTTGACTGCGGTGTCCCCGGATCCTTGCCCCCCTTGTAACACTGTGTGACCACTCATACAGCTTGTGACTTTCAGCACATTTTTGTGTACAAAAATGGTATAAAATCTACCTTCACAATAATCTAACTTTGTTAATGTTTGGCCTAACAATAACCCCAATATAATTTCTCTATTATCTTTATATCTGTCACATGTCTGTCTGTTTGTTGATCTTTCAGTTGTGTTTTCATCCTGTCACGTGTTCCATCGTCTTAGTTTCCTGCCACTTTTTTGTCACCATAGTTACCCTTGTTAGTTATGTTCGTTTCAGCTGTGTTCAGTTAATTATCTCGTTTCAGTTTGCTATTTAAGTTCTTCCCTGTTCCTCACTCTTGGGCTGGGAACCGTGATGGTTAAATGCGGTTTCTGTGTCGCTTGTCCATGGTCCTGAGTGTTTTCATTAAATGTATGTTTATATTTGGATCTCCTGGGTCTACTGCCTGTTCCTGTGCAACTAACCATGACAGATTACCGGACCCAGTTACAGACTGCAGTATGGGCCTTCTCCTCATTCCCCAAGACCCAGCTGAGCTACTGCTTTCCATCTCCTAAGATCAGCGGCCGATCCTGAAATATGTGGAGGAATTTATCCAGCTCGTCCCCCAGGTACCAGTGTCCAGAGAGGGCTTTTGGCACCTCCGTGGTCTCCTGAGCTCCCGGCACCTCCGTGGTCCCCTGAGCTTCCGCCGCCTCCGTGGTCTCCTGAGCACTGGCACCCTCCCAGGTTGGTCTTTCTACAACGCGAGGACGCGCCTAACGGGAGGGGGGAAGTTATGTCACATCTGTTTGTTGATCTCTCAGGTGTGTTTTCATCCTGTCACGTGTTCCTTTGTCTTAGTTTCCCGCTACTTGTTTATCACCATAGTTACTTGTTAGTTATGTTCAGCTGTGTTCAGTTAATTATATCGTTTCAGTTTGCTATTTAAGTTCTTCCCTGTTCCCCACTCTTGGTCTGGTAACCGTGATGGTTAAATGTGTTTTCTGTGTTCTTCCTGAGTTTTCATTACAGTTTATATTTGGATCTCCTGAGTCTACTGCCTGTTCCTGTGCAACTAACGTGACAATATTGTGTTGATATTGCCAATATTGCTGGATTGAATCACGATGAGTCGATTCGGCTCTAAGCTTCAGAAAGTTTTTAGCCTTTTGACATTTGCATATAAATTAATGTCCTGGCACCAAGAAGTCTACGGTGAATGGCCTCCATTGTCACTTTTGTGGCTAGGCTGATGAAGAAGAAAACCCCTTGAAGATCGTTTGGATACTTCAAGGAGATCGTAATCAGCAATGTCCCCATCCCCACGCAGGCAGAGTGGCCTGGACGGGGGAAAAGCCATTCCAATGCACAATCTCTTAATTTACCTCATACTTAAACTATTCCAGAATGTATATGATACAGGCTTGTGCACAATTCAGAATTGAATTGAGAATGACTCCTGAATTCCAATTAAATTCTTGAATTTGAATTGATGTCAAAAATAAGATCTAGAATTACAATTCGAATTTGAATTAAAGGAAGCAGAATTGAAATTCAATAAAAATCCAAAGAAATTCATATACATATTTTAAGTGAAGTGTTTAAAAATGAAGCTTTACAGTATATGTCAGATATGATTGCACTACATATTCTATAAATTTATATTAGTTTGAACTACGTGTACAGATTACATTAACAGGAAATGTTTTCCCCAGCAATTAATGTTTGAATTAATTCATGTTAAAAGCTCTAGCAACAGAACAAATAATTAAGTTTGCTTTATTGTAAATGTAATTTTATGAAACCTGATGGAACATCTGAGGAGCTATTGAGAATTAGATGCAACAGTGTAGCTCAGTGAGTTTTGCATTGGAATGAATGATAACTGCATTTACAACAACTTTGTTATTTGATTACTTTGAAATGAAAATAACATTGGAACAAAACTAATTCAACAACATTTGAGGGGGTAATTTATTTCAAGAATTTGTTCATCTATATTTTAGAAGGAGGATGAGTAGGGTTGAAGAGTGACTAGTTATGTGTAATAAAATTATGTTATTAAATTACAAAATGAATGTTATTGTACTTAGTTGTATTACTAAGGTAAAATGTGTAATTCAATTAGTTACTAATCAAATTAAAAGGAAATTGCTTTGCATTGATAAAGTAATCCAAACCACATTTATAATGGGTAACTTATACCAGTAAGCAATTACATTTCCAAAGTAACCGTCCTAACACTGAATGTATGTGATATTCAACACATTCCTAGCCCCAACTAAGTATTGAGTGCTGTACATGCTTATACTTTTCGTGTTCACACTTTTCATTGGGCCAAGTTTTCTAAAAATCCTTTCTTTGTATTGGTCTTAAGTAATATTCTAATTTTCTGAGATGCTGAATTTGGGATATTCCTTAGTTGTCAGTTATAATCATCAAAATTAAAAGAAATAAACATTTGAAATATATCAGTCTGTGTGTAATGAATAATATACAACTTTCCCTTTTGAATGGAATTAGTGAAATAAACTTTTGATGATATTCTAATTATATGACCAGCACCTGTGTGTGTCTATATATATATATATATATATATATATATATATATATATATATATATATATATATATATATATATATACTATATATATAGTATACATATACTACACTATAACTACAATCCGTGTTAATTATCTATATATTGTACAGTGTTAACCCTCCAGCAAACAGTACCATGGCACAAAACAAAAAATATATTTTAATACAGCAATGACAAACAAACCTGGTTCCTCATCAACAGTAACTTGCAATGTAGGTGAAAATACAGCTTAATCTCTTGAAAATCTTGTGTACTACATGCAAATAGTTTTGCCCTAGTCAAGACCTGCCAGTTCTGATTAAATAGATAAGAGCTATTTTTGGACTATGTTTGGACAGTTAAGAGTTTAACTGGAAACCCAAGCCATGCACTCTTATCTCAAACAAATCTGGAAAAGTCCTTTCGATTTTAGTGTCATATTTTCATTCTTGGCACAGACAATCTGGTATCCCCTTATAGCCTTCATGAGTCCTGCCAAACCAGAGAGATTAAAAGGGGTGTGAAGGGAGGGTGCAGCGTACATGTGAAAACAGCCGTGGATGACTGATTTGGTTTTTGTACTTTTTAAGCAGAACACCAAACCCCCTTTAACCTCAAAACAACAGCACATGTTGAAGAACGGTATTATGGGAAGTGTTGAGATGAAATTGTTTAACATGCACTGGGCTAGTTTTGGAGTGAATCATTAGATTTGTTGATTTACCCATGTGTGACTCCTTCAACTCAACTTGTTTAAGAAGCCTAAATTAACATATATAAGGGACAATTCACTTTTTCTGTCTACTATTCAACACTGTATTACTGTGGAATAGAAAAAATAAGGTGCCAGTTAATACTCCATTGATTTTGCTTCGACTCATAGTTCAGAATCATACTGTAACTGACTGTTTAAAACATTATTTACGTTTCACATTATTACTTACTAATGTGGTAATTTATTACATGTAAGCAGATTCTAAAAATGTAAGTACTTGTAATATACACTCACCTAAAGGATTATTAGGAACACCTGTTCAATTTCTCATTAATGCAATTATCTAATCAACCAATCACATAGCAGTTGCTTCAATGCATTTTAGGGGTGTGGTCCTGGTCAAGACAATCTCCTGAACTCCAAACTGAATGTCAGAATGGGAAAGAAAGGTGATTTAAGCAATTTTGAGCGTGGCATGGTTGTTGGTGCCAGACGGGCCGGTCTGAGTATTTCACAATCTGCTCAGTTACTGGGATTTTCACACACAACCATTTCTAGGGTTTACAAAGAATGGTGTGAAAAGGGAAAAACATCCAGTATATGCGGCAGTCCTGTGGGCCAAAATGCCTTGTTGATGCTAGAGGTCAGAGGAGAATGGGCCGACTGATTCAAGCTGATAAAAGAGCAACTGAATATAACCACTCGTTACAACCGAGGTATGCAGCAAAGCATTTGTGAAGCCACAACACGCACAACCTTGAGGCGGATGGGCTACAACAGCAGAAGACCCCACCGGGTACCACTCATCTCCAGTACAAATAGGAAAAAGAGGCTACAATTTGCACGAGCTCACCAAAATTGGACCGTTGAAGACTGGAAAAATGTTGCCTGGTCTGATGAGTCTCGAGTTCTGTTGAGACATTCAGATAGTAGAGTCAGAATTTGGTGTAAACAGAATGAGAACATGGATCCATCATGGCTTGTTACCACTGTGCAGGCTGGTGGTGGTGGTGTAATGGTGTGGGGGATGTTTTCTTGGCACACTTTAGGCCCCTTAGTGCCAATTGGGCATCGTTTAAATGCCACGGCCTACCTGAGCATTGTTTCTGACCATGTCCATCCCTTTATGACTACCATGTACCCATTCTCTGATGGCTACTTCCAGCAGGATAATGCACCATGTCACAAAGCTCGAATCATTTCAAATTGGTTTCTTGAACATGACAATGAGTTCACTGTACTAAAATGGCCCCCACAGTCACCAGATCTCAACCCAATAGAGCACCTTTGGGATGTGGTGGAACGGGAGCTTCGTGCCCTGGATGTGCATCCCACAAATCTCCATCAACTGCAAGATGCTATCCTATCAATATGGGCCAACATTTCTAAAGAATGCTTTCAGCACCTTGTTGAATCAGTGCCACGTAGAATTAAGGCAGTTCTGAAGGTGAAAGGGGTCAAACACAGTATTAGTATGGTGTTCCTAATAATCCTTTAGGTGAGTGTATATATATATATATATATATATATATATATATATATATATATATATATATATATATATATATATATATAAAATATTACATTTTAAAATACTTACTAAAATACACTATTTAGTAATCAGTTGAGTTGTAAATGTAAAAATTTTCATATCAGTGTTTTGTCCAGACAGATCTGCCGCTTTAGGAGCCTGAAATGGGGGGTCCCAGAGTGGATAAATCTGAAACCGACACTCTTACGTTTTTGTGTGTGCAGCAAATCCGTATATTTTGTGAAATGGTGATGTCATCACACCACGTCCCGCACAGTAAAGGAGATTTTACTGGCCACTGGGCATATGCACATCAATATTGCATCATTTAATTACTGTATTTGTATTATTGTAAGGGTAGATTTAGGGATGGGGTAGGTGTAGGCGTAGGCATTAATAAAACACAATCTGGTAAGTAGCAAATTTATTTATTGTTATTAATAATAAATTGATTGTTATCGTGAGATTTTGCCTCATTTCATAACTTGTACATTTAGAAAAAGGGGGTCATGATTTAAATACATGGCTCCATGTTACAAACCTTCAACTACATTGCAATCACACACACTTTAGCTGAAGCTGACACATTGTGTAATTAGACCCAGATGTTAGTCTATTACCCAAGATCCTAACATCTGTCTAATTAGACCCAGATGTTAGTCTATTACCCAAGATCCTTACATCTGTCTAATACCACTTAACCTTCACTTAAATCAAAAGCTGGTCTTTTGAACACATTAATAAATAAATCTCAACATTATGTAAAATGTTCTCAGGACTTGACGAGTCTAGTCACTAGTGTGTTTTGGTGTAGTTTCATGAGGTTATCATGTTCACTGTAATGTTTCTTGGTTTTGTCATGTGTTCCTGTTTGTCATGTGATCCTGCCATGTGCTCCATTGTCATGTATTCCCTAGTCTCTTGTGTCATAGGCTTGTTCGACTTGATGCAGCGATGTGCAGACCGATCAGCGGCTGACTTGAAGCGGTGCATGCCGGTTAGAAATTTTGTCTGACTTGAGACAGCGCCGACGCCACATGACAGTGACGTATGGCATCAAAGTACCGCGAGAGCGATTCGAGAGCAGCCAGTTCTCTAGAGCGGCTGCACCAGGCTGCATGAACTCCGATGATGACACAGCTATTCCACGATTGGCTGGATTCACCACATGACAGCGATCACATGTGTTTCGTGTTTATTCTAAAACCTTGTTCCACTAATGCTCACAAATCAGTTTTGTATAACGGTAAAACCTCTTTTCATTTAGCCGCGATGTTATATTGTGTCATGTTTATCAAAATAAAACTGATAAATAAACGTAGACCCCACTTCATTGATAGTGTGTAGGCTTATGTTGAACTTTATTCTTGAACAAACAGACGCTGTATTAAGCAGTACATAAAGCATTGAATGAAAATGTCTCTGAATCATCTGTGTATGCCGGTTAGAAATTTGGTCCGACTTGAGGCAGCGCCAATGCCATGTGACTGTTTAAACTCACTCACAATTCATGTAATTGTATAAATATTGAGTGAAAGTGCACCTTGCTTGGTATAAGAGCGGGAAGTTAGGAGACCAGAGATAACAGATCATTTATGGTGAGGGCTGAGGGACACAGTCACCCCTGAACCAAGAGGACACCTAATTGGTTAGAACCCATCCAGGAGGATGAGCAAATATTAGAATTTTAATCTCAGAACATGAACAAAGAGACAGTTGGTGCAAGTTAGTTCAAGTGAGTCCAAAAGGAATCAGACGACAGAGACCGAGACCGGTCAGAGGCAGACCAAAATCCGAGAAAATGAGTGAACAATTTCACTCAGGCCATCTAAATACTCTCATCTCACTTTCCTTTCTTTTACTTAGTTTGTTTTCTTTCCGTTGAGTCTCGTGTTCTAAGTTCAGTTTCGCTGCAATGTTTTGGTCAACAATTCTACAGCGAAGCGCGCTTCAACTACATCCACGAGACTTTCCATCCATCCACCAACTCACCATGTGATTGGCTTCCCAAGATGTCGATCGAAGACAATACAAGACCGATAAGTCCACAAGTCCAATAGAGAGACGGAACGTCATAGGCGGGTGACGTCATAGACCTGGAAACTATAAAGCATACCGGCAAACACACGCCTTTAGGGTCTGTTGCCTTCAGCAAGTGCTCTCTGTATTCATTGTCCCTGTCATTCTGTGTTTGTGTCTGAGTTTAGACTTTGTTCCTCCCTGCTCGCGCTTCCTTACGAGCGGGGATACACACTTGATGTGCGTTGTTTGTTTGGGTGAGCAGCACGCGCAGTCGGCTCTCGACGGGGCCGGTTGCGAGCATTGTGAGGCGCTGCCTCTTCGCGTGCTGCGATCCCGCCGGGCGCTCTTTGAGGAGGGCTGTTCCCGCAGCTCATGTCGTGGGGTTCGCAAATGGATCTGACGGTTGGGCTTGAGACGGGCCCTGCCCTTTCTCAGCCTTCACCCGTCAGATCCGCGGCCGCTTCTCTGGGTTTGGGAGCCCACTCTGCGGTTTCTCCTGCCCAAGGGGCGGCCTTGGTGCTGCAGCTGTCTTCCTCCGAGGAGGTCGATATCTGCAGTATCGATGCGGGGGTTGAAGACTCGGCACTTCAAACCCCCGCTAGTGAGGAGCTCGTGGAGGTTTTAAGCAGGGCTGTGGCTAAATTAAATATTGACTGGCCACAAGACCAGCAGGAGCGCGCCTCAGTAAAGAGCAGGCTTGATGAGCGCTTTCTGCCAGCCCGTTCTGTTAAGCCTCCATGGCGGAGCTTGACGTTTTTCACTGATCTCAACACAGAGGTGTTGAGATCGTGGAAGTGGCCCATGTCTTCTCGAGTGTTCAGTCCCCATACGTCAGTTTATAGTAATATCAGGGGGCTGAAAAGACATGAATATGGTCCGATGCTGCTGTTGAGTTGATAGTTAAGGCTTGTTCAAATGAACGCTGGACGAGTCATTTGCTCAGCCGCAAAATACTTCACTCTTTCAAAATTCCCTGTGAATTAATTCATTCATTAATTTGAGCTAAATAGACCTGTTTCCCTTATACAGAATCCCTTATTCTTGCTTCCTTCTACTTTCCTTCCTTCTACTAAATTAAGCTTAAACTGGGCTGGTAAGGTTTAATTTATCATTATGAAACACCTACTGGCTTTAAATTACACTTAAAGAACAAACTTTAAATAATGAAACAGCACAGCATGGAAGGAACCACATGTTTCTAAACATGTGGATGGAAATGACAGTTGAGCATATATAGGTACGTAATCACTGTTTGCTTATTGTTGTTATACCGCTAAAGGCTTGTTCGCAGCAGCAGTCATTTTAAATTAAGGTGACCCTATGCACATAACCAGATACATATGCCACTTTTAATTAAGTTTACACAAAACAATTACGCAAACCTCAGCAAGATCTGGCTTGGCTGGATTCCTAATCAAACATACATGTTTAAAAGTGTTTGTTACAGCTGTCCAGATCCCCATTTTAAATGCAAAAAAAAAAAAAAACAGTAATGTTTTTTTAACAGTAACATTAGTTAAAGTCCACGCAATGCGAATGTGCTTCTTGCACACAGTTTTATTTTTCGTTTTGTCTATTTACACTAAGTGCAAATAGCGTGCCTTGTTGGCAAGTACTATTTGCACTAGCTCTGCCTAACAATGCCTGACTGTGCCAAACAAGATAAAAAAAAAAAAAAAAATTAAAAATCTTCAAGTGGTGCAGTAAGTAAAGTGTAAGGCTTAAAGGGTTAGTTTTTTTACTGAACCTCAAGTCGTCCTAGGTGTATATGACATTCTTCTTTCAGACAAATAAAATTCAGACGGAGTTAAAAAAGTCCTGGCTAATCCAAGCATATAATGGCAGTGAATTGTTGCATCATTTTTGAAGTCTACAAAAGTGCATCTGTCCATCATATAACTGCTCAACACGGCTCTGGGGGGTTAATAAAGGCCTTCTGAAGTGAATTGATTAATTTGTCTAAGAATAATATCCATATTTAAAACCTTATAGAGTAAATTATCTAGCTTCCGGCCGATCGCCTTCCGTATTCAACTTACGGAAAAAGTGTAGTGCCTCTTGCAGTTCAAAATTGGCCATGGGGCTGTTTCTAGCAGCTGAATGAGCTCGGCTAACTACAGTTGGTTCCTCCAGAGAGGAGTTATTAAAAGCACTGCACACTTGCTCTCTCTGATCCTGATCCTTGCTCTCTTGATGACCTGAGGCAACATCGTGATTGAAGGAAAAGTATACAGCGGTTGGCTGGGCCAGTCGTGGGAAAAAATGTTGGGCAATGAGTATTGTCTCCTGGGGTGAAAAAAATCTATTTCCGCCTTGCCGAAGATGCTCCAAATCAGCTGAACCGTTTGTGGGTGAAGAGACCATTCCCCTGGGGGATCGTTGTCTCTGGATAGCATATCCGGGCCTTGGTTCATAATGCCTGGCACATGCACTGCCCTTAGTGAGTGTAGGTTGTGCTGAGCCCATAAAAGGAGATTGAGAAATCTTGTGAGTCTTCACTCGAATTGTGTACCTCAGGGAAGAAGGGGGCAGCCTTTGTGGGGCAGCCTGACGGCGGCTTTGCAAAAACCACTCATCCAGCCTGCTTCGTGTGGGCTCCTCAAGGTCAGCAGGCAAATGAGTTCAGAGTCGATGTTGGCTCTGACACCACTGGACACCTCTAGCAAAGGTAGAGGGTGTGGGGTCCGCGATCGAGCCCGACCAGTCATCACTACCGGATGCAGTGAGGGAAAGGCTGTCATCCTTGTCCTCTTCCGCTTCTGGAAAAACAAGGCATTTTCAACAACGCCTGGCTCTTTTGTGAGTGTGAGTGCTGCAGCGGCAACACACACATGGCTTTAAAAGGATATTGGCTCGCCGGGTGGCATAGAGGAAACAGTGGCTGAAGGCCAGCGAGTCCAGCAAAGGCAGGATCCGGCTTCCTCAGACTGCAGAGCAGGTGCTGGATGTGCTGAAGGCCTTTTCAACGGCGGCGACTTCGAAGAAGATTAAATCTGAATCCTATGGCGTTACATGGGCTTTTATAGCTTAAATATGCTAATTTTAGCAGTGTCTAGACATGCTTTTGGCCGGTGGACAAAGTGCGTAACTTCATTACTTGAGTAAAAGTAAAAGTACTACTGGTCAAATATTACTCTGTTACAAGTGAAAGTTGTAAAAACAGAAGTAAAAGTACAGAAGTATTTGTTTTCAAAATTACTTAAGTATCAAAAGTAAATTTCCTTTTTTCTGTCAACGCATTATTTTATTATTGTTGTATAAATGCACACTATGCCATCATGGTTTAAGCCAGTCAGTGATGCTCCATCTGACATACTAGCATACGACTAACTTAAGAGAACGTAAACAGTTGGGAGAATATCAGATGCCTATCAGTGTATAGGATCCGTGCATTTGGCCTTAAAGTGACAGCAGCTTTGTAAAGGGCTTTGTAACTTTTATACAAGTATTTAAATTAGTTTAAGACATAACCAGCTTTGTCTTACTCGCCAAAATGAACATTATGACATCCATCTTCTTCCATTTTGCTATAAATTATAAATCAGTGTTCAAAAAATTCTGGGAAATCATTGAACTTAACGTAACCCTACAAGAGTGATTCCTGATAGGCTTTCTGCAAAAACCCAAACACCTTTTAAAGAAGGAAAAAAATCATCCACTGACTTTCAAAGCTGCTACAGAAACGACTTTCGACTTTGAGGACCTTGATAGAAATGTAGTGGAGTAAAAATACAATATTTGTCTTTCAAATGTAGTGAAGTTAAAGTCATATGTTTCCAGAAAAAATAATACTCAAGTAAAGTACAGATACTCAAAAGTGTACTTAAGTACAGTACTCAAGTAAATGTACTTAGTTACTGTCCTCCGATTATAGGGATAATTTTTGGCTTCATATTCTCGAGAAATAGGAATTCCCCATAAGCATAAGCTATAACTTACGCAATGAAGTACTCTTGAAAGGGAATTGATACTTTTACATGGTGTAAATAGAATATATCACTATTTTCACTTAGTATGCTATTTCACTTAGTAAATAGCATCAACAGCTATTTGCACTAAATATTAATTATCGCTAAGAAAATGTTATTTTCACTTAGTGTAAATAGAATCTAGTTGCTATTTACACGGTGTAAATAGCATCTATCGCTATTTGCACTTAGTGTAAATAACAATCATCGCTAAGAAAATTTTATTTTCACTTAGTGTAAAATCTATAGTTGCTATTTACACTTGGTTTAAAGCATCTATCTGCCTTTATTTTTATGAGTGCATAGGAGGCCATCTGTGATATAGGATTCTGGAACCTGCGATAATACAAAAAACAAGGTCGGGAAACAGAGATGAAAGAACCCAAGTAGGGTTCTCTTTCGAGGGAACTCGCACTGTGTCTACAACACTTTGGGGACGCTCCCTTAGCAACAGCGCATCTGAAGTATGAATGAAACTATTCCAATCCCGATTGGTGTTGCGTCATGACGTAGTATGTGACGGCATACACAGAAGCTACAAAGGGGAGGCCGGCACATAGTACAGACAGCTTTCACTCTTCAGCAAGGCGCTCTGTGTTGAAATTGTCTGTCTATTTGGTGTTGTTTGTCCAAGAGAAAAAAAAAAAAAAGAAAGTATTATGGCGAGTGCTGCACTCTCACCCTCCTGAGGGTGCTGTATGTGTTCATTGAAAAATATCTCGACACGTACAGCTGTGCGCTTTCGCATAATCGCTTTGCGCATAATCTGAGGCAATGTGTAGATTATGAGACCGCAATTAAATATTAAAACAGTATTGTCTGGTGATTATGGCTTCATTTAATTCTGAGGAATTAAATGGGATATTATCTGACTTTGATAAGTTAGATATTTTAAATCAGCCTATCATCCAAACCGTGTTTCACTTGTCTGATAACCTCACACCGGCAGGTGCAGAAGGAGAGCGTTGCCTCTCGAGCCCTTCCTTAGAGAGCTTAGCAAAAGAGGCGGCGCTCTCGCCAGAAGGCATCTGAGCCGCAGGTCGATCTGAGGACTGTCCTTAAGGCAAAGAAAGCTTCTGGCAAGAGGTCCTAACTTCGGCCAGACCTCTGAGAGCTGTCCCCTCTGGGAGCTCTCAGAAAATCATCCTCGACTGCTCCCTGCCAGTGAGCCACTTCAGGGGGTCGAGAACGATGCTCGGTTGACACCCGAGGCCAGCCTTTAGAGGCTGGTTCCCTTAGCAGATTATCTCGGCACATGGTCATGCCAAATATTTCTGCGTGGGTCCTGCGTACTTCCACGAGGAGATTGTACAGCCTGAAGTGGAATGTGTTTGCCACTTGGTGTAGAGAGTGTGAGGTGGACCCAGTTAACTGCCTGGTGGCTTCAGTGCTGGAGTTCCTCCAAGATCGCTTCTCTGCAGGTCTTACCCCGTCCACACTCATGGTGTACATGGCTGCCATTGTGGCTTTCCATGCTCCTGTGAGTGATGGGCCTCTAGGGAAGCACCATAAATATACGTTTCCTCCGTGGGGCTCGGAGGGTGAGGCCTGCGACTTGCTCCAGAGTTCCAACCTGGGATCTGGCAGTGGTTCTCAAAAGGGCTGTCTGCAGCTCCCATCAAACCGCTTGAGTCGGCTGAGGCAAAGAACCTGACCCTTAAGGTGGCCTTTCTCCTTGCTATCACTTCTCTGAGGAGAGTGGGGGACCTCCAGGCCTTGGTGATAATGCCGACTTGCTTAGAGTTTGCCCCTGGCAGTGTTAAAGTCATCTTACATCCAAAGCCAGGCTATGTGCCCAAGGTGCCATTGAGTGTGGCACGGTCAGTGGTTCTTCAGGCCTTCCATCCTCCACCTCACATGATGGCAGAAGAAGGGAGACTTCACCCCAAGAGTTTACTTGGAGAAGTCTTTGCAGTGGAGAAAATCAGACCAGTTGTTGATGTGCTTTGGCTCACACAAGAAAGGGCTGCCTACATCTAAACAGACAATCAGCAATTAGATAAGCCGTAGCTATAGCCTGGACAATCACTCGCAATTTAGGGTATACGTTCCCCAAAGTGTCGTAGACACAGTGTGAGTTCCCTCGAAAGGGAACTTCTCAGGTTACAACTATAACCCTTGTTCCCTGAGAAAGGAAACAAGATACTGCATCTCGCCACCACACCTCGTCACATGAGAAATTCTGTACTATGCCTCCCCTTTGTAGCTTCCATATATGGCATCACATACTACGTCATGACGCAACACCAATCAGGATTGGAATAGTTTAATTCATACTTCAGATGCGCTGTTGCTAAGGGAGCATCCCCAAAGTGTTGTAGACGCAGGTTCTCTAGACGCAGGTTCTTTCTCAGGGAACAAGGGTTACAGTCGTAACCCAAGACATTTTCTTGCAAAAAAAAGGAAATTGTGCCTGGCAAACATCGCATTGGCTGGAGAGGGTATAAGATGTAATTCTCCAAACCTATTCCACCTTTCCTTTCACTTTTCTCCCTTCTCAGTACCTTCACTGATCTAATCAGTATAAATTAACATTTAAAAAAAAAAAAAAAAAAAAACAGAAAGCGGTTAGTCATTTCACGTCACAAATAGCCATGATAAACTCAAATCAGTTTTTGGTGCAAAAAGTGGACCTTGAGGAAGGGAAAAAAAAAAGATTTATAATAATGATATAAGAATTTGATAATCAAATACAATATAATCCCTTTAATAAAAACTTTGACTCATGGCTGAGAGAGATATTCAGTATTAGACAGCTTGTAAAGAAGCCACATACTGAATAAATCACTAGGAACATTTTCACCACTCTCTCCACAAAGAAAAAAAATATATCCTTAATCATTCTCAGCAACAATAGCCTTGTGTCTGGCCATTAAACTCAGTGATTCTATAAACCAGACTATTATGCTGCTATGATAAATACTTTTGTCATTGCCCAACGTAGTCACAAATTTAAAGCAGGCTCTTGACTGCCTGTGGTTTCTTTAAAGGCTAAAAGGAGCCGCTACACCATCAAACAGTGGGGAATAATCGAATTTAGCTCTTACATAAGAAATAAAACAAATGCAAATTTGGTGGTGTTGTATTGGGTAACTTAACAGCTCTTACTCAAGCAAAGAAAAATACTTTTGATCACATGTTGTGCTCAAAAGTTCACTCAAACTTATGCAAAAAAAAAAAAAAAAAAGTATTCCAAATCTCATTATGGGCCTTTTTACATTTGTAGGGATTCTCAGAAGTGGAAGCTGAAGCCATCATAGTTGGGCAAACTTAATAGGATGCTGCTATGAATTTTGTGTTCCCATTTTCTCTAGTAGAAAAAAATTCTACAATAGCATTTCCACAACTTCCCAAAAGAAAAAATATTGAGATATGAAATGTAACTGTGCATTAATATACTGTTTGCACATATTATTAATGAGTTAACACTTGGTCTGCTCACAATAAACAAGCCTCTGTAAAATTCTACCACCTAATAAACATAAACAAGAGTTGTGAATGACCTTTTTGACCATATGTGTGGACAAGTAACATTATGTTATTTTGTAAAGGTTTTGAAGAGGGAAAAAATCAAATCAAAGGAAAAAAAAAGAGTGAACATTAAGAGCCTGTCTTGTCTGGGTCAGCCTGACTCAAGGACATATCACACAAAAGACTAGGTTTGAGTTTTGCTTTGTGGTACATGATCAAAATGTACTGGTACTTCATTTCGTTATACTGTACTTGTACATGTGTAATGACAAATAAATAACTTGTAAACTTGTAAAATGCACTACAGCAGTGCACTGAGCCCTCACAGTATAAGGGAGTATACAGGAGTATAAGGCAGCTTTTACTAGCTTTTAGCTTGATCTTATGATTCCCAAAACCTAGATGCAGTTATACAGTTTATCTCTTTTGATTTACATGCCATCCAAATGTTATTAAATAACACATTTTGTACCAGTGAACAGCTGTGAATGCTTTGCTATGAAGCACAGAGTTCATAATTTCACCAAAAATACTTACCCCGGGTTTCACAGACAAGGCTTGAGCCCAGTCCCAGATTAAAATGTATGTTTGAGCTGTTTTAACTGAAGGCAACTTGTACTGTCATAGCTCAAGATGCACACCAGTAATGTTTTTTAAGGCATGTTTTAAAAGCTACTTAAATGCTCTAATTGAACTAATGCCTAATTCTGGTTTAGTCTAAGCCCTGTCTATGAAACCAGACCATAGTCTTAGCATTGATTCTGCATAGAGATGCACTGATGAATCGGTCACCGATATTTATCTGCCAATATTTTTTTATCAATTTATAATCATCAGCATATTGGCTTTAGCATGAAAAAGGCAGATATAACAAACCAATGGCTTATTAATTAACTGTGTAAAGGCACAGAGCTGTGTAATGTCTGTTTCATAATCCAACTTTTTTCTCATGAAAAAACAAACAAACAAAAAAACCCGGTTAGAATCCAAAGTGCTGATCCATACACACGGCTAATACTGCCCACATCCCACTGCACGTTGGATGAGGATTCGATTAGAACTACAAAAAAAAAAAAAAAAAAAGTGTTAAAGTCCCAGTGAACTGAAAGCAGCAAGTGAGTTTTCTTCAGTGCTGTGACGTATTTCCAAGTGAAACGGAATATTGAACAGAGGGCAGGGTTTTACTTCAGCGCTCCTCCTCTCCATCTCTCGGCTCATAGCAGACTAACGGTTGGAGGGGAGTGGTTAAGCATTTTAAAACCTAAGCTGTCAAACTGACGTCATCCAAACCGGAAGTTACTTTTCAGATTTTGATTAAAGATTACCAGATTAAAGATTTATTCATGAGGATTTAAAAAAATAAAAATAAAATAGACATAGCAGATGTGTGAGACCGATGGTTAAGCAGAGAGGTTTAGAAAAAGGGGTTTGAGTGATTAATAATCAGTATCTAACCTGACAAAAATAGATTTATTCATTGTTATCTACATTATATTTAATCTGCAACAGCATTGTGAACTTTTGTAAAGATATGTTTGGTCATTAACTTTTCAATGAATCATTTTGCTAACGCTACTACATTTCTCACCGAAATGGTAGGAAAATAAATAGAATTTGCAGGATTTTAAAGTGCCCCATTATGGTTTTTGAATATTCCCTTTCATGCAGTGTGTAATATAGGTGTTTGTGAATGTAAACATTCTGTAAAGTTGTAAAGTCAAAAGTGCACGATAAATAGTTATCTCCCAAAAGAAAGAATCTACTCTGAGCCACCGAGTCGTTTGCATTTCTAATCTGCAAATGTCTATGCACGTTGTCTGTCGTTCTTATTACTCTGAGTAAAGATAAATGATGGAGCAAGATTTGTTTTGCAAACTTTAATGTTACCAGTCATTCACAGTCATTCACGTTAGTGCTGGGCTAATGTATCGGTTTGTTGATGGACATACATACACTTGTTAATGCAGATTCAGCATTAACAAGTGTATGTCCATCAACAAACCGATGCTGATGTAGCTAGTCTCGCGTAGCCAGACCTTCAGACTCATGGCAGAAGGTCTGGATTCCATCGCAGCTTTCATTGGTCAAGGACCGCCCAAGAAAACATTTGACTGACATTTAACACAACCAATCACAATTTGTTTTGTTCCGCGTCACATTTAACATGTTCTTATTAATTCAAGAACATTGTGCAAGTTTACTGCAACAATGGAGCCGCAAACTTCACATCCTTTTGAAAATTCAGCGATTAGTTGATCCTGGTAAGCACTCATTATCACAGTTGTAAACATTCTTCCATGAGAGAGTCTGGAGTCATGGCATTTGTTTTCAGGTGGACTGTTAAAGAACACAACACACGTCTCGCGGACATCCTGTAGAATTCAACCAATCAGATGACGACTTCAAAACTACTGAAGTGTTTCCAGATAAATGTGCCATTTACATGAGACATTCAGCCAACGGTCTGAGAAATTACGGTAACAACATCTCATAACGTACCTCAAAATGAGTAGCGTATTACTCCGAAACGTCCTGCTCAAGGTGTACTTGTGATGGAGGTTCTGGCTCATGACTCATGCTCGGATTTGATATGGTAAAATGTATGTAATCGTCACTGTCTTTACACTGTGTACTATCGATGAGGTTTCAGAAGCCTCGGACGGAGCTGAAGTACAGTTATGGTAATAGGCATTTAGCTTCCAAAACGCACTGTATGCTGTAGACCAGTCATAACAGACTGGGCCATCTGGCCAATCAGAACAGAGTAGACTCGCTGAAAGGAGGGATTTAGAGACACTGATTCATCCGTCAAGTCGTTTGAGTATCATTGAAAAAATGTGGTGATGTGCCATTATGAGAAAATTTTATGAGAAATATTTTAAAAGTTTTATGACCTTTGATGCATGTAAACCTGTTGTAGGAGACCTCCAAAACAAAATTAGGAGCCTTTAAAATACCATAATAGGGGCACTTTAAAAGTGAAGATAATTGACAGGGCAGTTTAAATGGTGACAGGATCCACAACTACTGTAATAGCTACAGAGCTGTCTGAACTGCTTACCCTGAAAGAATGGAAGTGAAACATAAAACATAAACAAAACGCAACATAAAATCCAGGCCCGGTCCTCTCTCATCCTTCACTGTAGCTTTATGCTCCGTCACTCCCCCATGAGAGATCCGAGAACGGTGTGACGCGCAGTTGGCGCTCACCATCCAATTACTCACCAGCCACGCGCCGCTCTCTCACAGCTCACACTCGCCCTGCTCGTCACAATAGTATAAGTAGGCCAATTGGCAATAGTCGGTTATGTCTTTAAATAAACGTAAACAGCTGAGAAATAAAAAGCTTGTGTAACAGTCTATTGTCTATTGGATCCGTGCAGCTCTTAAAGCGATAGCAGCGTAATATTCCTGCTGCACTGCTGTCTTCGTTTTAATGTTAATCAGACAACACAAAACAAAAACTACTCACTAGTCTTGGCTAAATAACTTTTGTAACTTTAATAAGGATTAATATACTTAATTTATACAGTGAATAATAATCAGTGTTATTTTATATTTTTGTTTACTTTATTTCTATACCTGGAAACTATTGTTAACCTACCTAAGAAGCACTGTTTATTTCATATGTAGCCTATCTTTGTTCTATTGTATTTATGTATTTATGTTTGTTAAAATCGGTATCGGTAAAAATAGGTCCATCCCCAATTCTGCACATGGGGAACATTTCCAGTGTTCTTAAATATTGGTCAAGATACAAGGTTTACATCATCCTGACATGAACCTTTAAAACATCAAAAGAAAAACAGTGCATGAATCTTGGATGTAGTTCAATACTCCTCAACTCCCTAAGGGCATATCAGTTTCACCCGTATGCTTTTGCTCACAGGTTATGCATCAACTACGATCTGTTCTATTCAGAACATCCTCTCTAATGTCAGATAAAATCTAAGGTAAATTCCAAGACTTACCCAAATGGCAGGATTGCATCCTGTATTCCCATAAGCCCTTTTATGTGTATGTCCCCACCCCAACCCCTGTGTGTGTGTCCTCAATTTCCCCAGGCCAGGCTCTCACGCTGAAACAAATATGAACCACAGCTGGTTTGTCACACAGTTGAGAATTCTAAGAGATTAAGCAAGGCCAGTGAGGGCCACAATTCAAATTCAGCAGTATCCCTACAAAGTGAACCAACCACAGAGAGAAAAAGAGACTTTGAGCCAGATTTCCTAAAAAGGGAAAATTAGCGTGAGAGTGCAATTACATAAAAGGCGACAATGGGAGTGGACAGTTCTGCGCGTGATCTAAACCTACTGAGGACGTGCAAATTAAAGCACACAGTCACAGCCGGATCATTTCCATAATGACCAACGCAATCTACCCGTTTGGCATCTGGTTTAATATGTGCTTTTTTTGAGGTGGTAAATAATGGCGCAAACAGCAGTACATTTATGAGCGCAAACCTTTGTAAATCACCTTGCATGATTAATTTAAATACTGTCCATAATTTATTTGCGCCTGAACTCCTACAAATACATATGCAATAAGGTCAGCTGCAAAAATAACTGTGTCCACCAGTGGCGGCAGGTGAAAAATATTCTAGGTGGGGCTGTTTTATGGGGGTCAGGGGGTCCTCCCCCATAAAATCTTTAATTTCGTAGATGTGATTTCTTGCATTCTGGTGCATTTGAAGCCTTGTCCCTTGCCTATACCAATAAAATAACTCAAACCAGTCAATACCAATAGTCTAAAAAGACAATATTAATTGAACTGCCATGTGAAAAATCAACAGTTTCACAGGTAATGATAATGAACAAGTTGCATGTTTATTATGCTCCATGTCCAGATAGAAAAAGTGCAAACGCATAACAATAAATTATAATGGGGAAAACAACAATCAAATTATTTAATCAATCCCCAGCTGTAGACTACATATCTTTAAAGTTCACTGTAGACAAATTGACAATTGGATAATGGATAACAGTCTGTGTTGATACCAGAGAAAGAGAGAAAGAAGGCTCTCAAAGAGATGGTGGGACAACATTCTTGAAGTGAACACCAAGTATGAGAAGAAAGATGATTTTAACATTTTAACTAGTATGAAACAGTAATCCAGCTCAGAACATAGAAACAAAAAAACAAAAAACCAAAAAAAGAGATCACTATTTTAATGGCAAATGTGTGTGAAACATGGCTTGTATGTGTGAGTGAGTGAGTGTATGAGAGAAAGTGACAGACACAGCCAATAAACGTTTTTGAATTGAGATAGAGTGTGTGTGTGTGTGTGTGTGTGTGTGTGTGTGTGTGTGTGTGTGTGTGTGTGTGTGTGTGTGAGAGAGAGTGAGAGAGTGTGTGTGTGTGTGAGTGAGTGAGAGAGAGAAAGTGGCAGAGACAGCCAATAACCTTATTGAACGAGAGATAGTGGCAGAGACAGTGTGTGTTATTGAATTGAGTGTGTGTGTGTGTGTGTGTGTGTGTGTGTGTGTGTGTGTGTGTGTGTGTGTGTGTGTGTGTGTGTGATTTAAAGTGAGTGAGTTGGAGAGATATATGTTTCAGGTCTGTCACCCCTGTCTGTGTCCACAAGCTATTTATATACAAGCACTTGTTTTAAACAGTAAGCAAGGGAAGCAAAAGATTGCTTTGGCATAACCACAGCTAGTTAGCCAAGCCTTTCGATCAAACCAACCTTGGGAAAAGGTTCTCTTGTAGGTTTTCTCCTTTTCTTGCACCTGTTGGGTTATATTCACTTCTGGCTTGTCTGGTCCGAGTTCTTTTACAATGAGTTTTTCCGCTAATGTTCTTCTTTTGTAGAGATTTAACTGAATTTGGGGCTAGCTCAACTCCCACAACTACATTAGTGCTACTCGACGTCACACATGCCGCCATGCTAAATGTCCCGTGGTGCAGCAGGTGCACTGCTCTAATCTTGGTACTACGGGCAATGTTTTCAGAGCCCCCAAACCATAAAATTTGACAACGATGATTGGCAAAATAGAAACTTTTTTTGCGTAGCAACCGGGGAACCATTGGCTTAAATTCCAGCACTGTACGGCTGAGTGAACTGGAGCCCAGGGAAACGCCCACGTTGAAAGTGAATGCAAATATCATTCTGGAGAGTTCTAAACACATTCTAAAGTAAAACCATTATTAGCCTATAATTAACAGATTATGTTTCAAAATGAGAGATTATTAAAAAATAATAATAATACATATAAAAACAGGCAGGCAGGTCGGCGGGAGGTCGGCTCCCTAGTGCCCTCTATGGGCGAGCCGCTGCTGGTGTCCATACCTTTTCAGCGCTAATTTATCACTGCGCATCTTTAGTAAATCCTGACAGTAGTTTTTTAACGCCAAAAGAGCGTTTGCGCTGATGCAAGCAGTTAGTAAATCTGGCCCTAGTTGTTTAAATTACTGTTGGAAAAATGGAAATGTATTGCATGTTGTTTCTAGCATATGCCTGCATATATGGGACAAACTGTGACTGTGTCCGAAATCGCCTCCTATACCCTTAGGGCAGTGGTTCTCAAACCTGTCCTGGGGACACCCCACCAGTGCACATTTTGCATGTCTCCCTCATCTAACACACCTGATTCAACTTATCAGCTCATTAGTAGAGACTGCAAGACTTGAATTGGGTGTGTCTAATGAGGGAGAAATGTGCAGTGGTGAGGGGTCCCCAGGACAGGTTTGAGAACCACTGCCTTAGGGCACTATTTGAGGGGACAGCCATTTGTAGTGGTGTCCGAAACCATAGTGGAGTTATCGCACAATTCACTGCAAAAATTAGTGTACAACTGAACTGATGTAAGCTCAAGAGCTAGAGAATACCCATAATGCACTGTGAGAGTCGCGCGTTGAATGAATTCCCGGTGTCTGACCACAAGATGTCTCCTGCAGGTTTTCCAAAACACTTTTCCAATAAGGCTACAGCGCATAACGTATACAGGTGTAAATTCCTTTTTTATTGATTATTAAATTCTATAATTGTTTTATACATGCTAGTTTACACGAGAGTTTACTGGAGCTATGTTTCAACTGATTATTAAACAGCAAGCTCAAACTATGCAAAAGCAGCAGCCCTTCCGGCATGCTCAGTGTCCGAATTCAGTCATTTGTTTTCATTCACTCCTTCTAGTGGACTATATTAGTGGCGTAATGTAGGGAATAGTGAATGAGGGTATAGGGGGCGATTTCGAACACAGTGGCTGAATCCGAAATGGCCCTCTACACCCTTAAATAGGGCACAGTTTGGGGGACAGCCATTTGTAGTGGTGTCCGAAACCATAGTGGATGTTATTGAGTGCACTCATTCAGTCCCACAATGCACCGCAATAACGAGTGTACAGCCGATGTACACAAAGCGGCTGTCTGAATTCGCTCACTTGTTTTCATTCACTCATTCAAGTAAACTGTATTAGTGGACTAAAGGGAATAGTGATTGAGGGTTTAGGGGGCTATTTCGGATTTAGACAGCATGTGTTCCATACATAGACCGTAAAAAAAAAAATATGGACAAAGCAACTTAATTCGCTTCTGCTGAGGAAACGTGAAGCCTCCGGAGGTCCGAATATAGCGCTGATATCTTGCACAGATTTGGGACCGAATCTACGCAGTAGTGATCTCGGGACCGGAATCTGCACAGTAGAGAGCAGGAAGTAGAGGCGATATCAAAAGCCCGCCAACACTCTTGCAGATGCAGAACAATTTATTATGTTGGTGTGAAATAAACAGTTATGGAAATATAGAAATTAAAGCTAAAGCTCCAATCTCCTCCCGAAACTCTCCCGAAAAAAGTCAGTTAGTGCCTCAGTGACAACTTCACTCAGAGAAGCTGTCAATCTAAGCTGTCAATCATGACGTCACACCCCAGATTTTTTTAAGAATTGTGTGAGGCTTTTAGATCCTGTGAAATGTATTTTATTCCAAAAATGTATTTTATTTTATAATTTAAAAAATATATTATCAAAAACTGTAGTAATCAAATGAATGTATAAAACGAATTAAACTAATAAAATGTAATCCAATGAAAATGTAACAACTTTTATCCTGTTATTTAAATAACTGTAAGTAACTGTAAGTAATAAGTGCTGCACAACAGAAATTTACTCAATTAAAACATGAGCAAAAAATGATATTCCTTAAATAATGTTTAAATAAATTATATAATTATTATTATATTATTATTATTATTTTAAGAATTACATTCTTTTGCATAATATAAATTTCTGTCATAATTTCAAGTTAAACCAAACTTTTATTTTGATGGGTTGTGAAGATATTTGGGTTTTTTTTTCACACTGGCTCGTGTTCCTCATGGTTCTGGCCCCACTGCTGCATGAGATTGTGAGGACTGCAGACGGATCTCACAGAGGGGGCTCTAGCTTTTCTCTTCCAGATTCTTCCTTTCGGCTTTGTCACCCCCCACTTTCACAAAATGTGTGGATACTGCACTGGCTCCTTTGTGACTCCAGGGCATTTGCGTGTTAAATTACATCGACGATTAGTTTATATTAACTCACTCACATCAAGATGTTGTTCTTGCCCACATGAAAGATCTGGGGGTTGAAGCTGCCTAGAAGAGTGTGCTTTCTCCAGAACAAAGAACCACTTTTCTGGGCATAATATGGGATTCAACAACAATTCAGGCATGTCTGTCTCCTGCATGTATTGATATGATCCTCTCAGCTGTAAAATAACTGAAGCTAGGCCACTCAGGCACTGTCAAACAGTTTCAGAGACTGTAGGGTTTGATGGCAGCAGCAGCCTTTGTGATACCTTTTGGCCTGCTGTACATGAAACCCTTGCAGTGGTGGCTCAAGACACGGGGATTTTCCCAGAGGGGCAGCCCATTCAGAACGATCAAGGTTACAAGCAGCTGCCTTCATACCTTGGCGATGTGGAGAAAGCTCTGTTTTTTGTCCCAGGGCCCTGTGCTGGGAGCTCATTGTCATCATGTGATGCTTATGATGGACGTTTCTCTCACAGACTGGGGAGTGATCCTAGGGTGTTGCTCGACTCAAGGTCTGTGGAAGTGCCCTCATCTCTTGTGGCATATAAATTGCCTATAATGGCTGTTTTTCTGGCTTTGTAAAACTTCCTCCCATTCCTAAGGGGCCACCATGTCTTTGTCCAGACAGACAATTCATCAGTGGTCACTTTAATCACCAGGGGTCTGCGGTCGCACTCACTTTACTAACTGGCTCACCAGATCTTCCTGTGTGCTCTCTGATAGCAGATTACATTCCTAGATGCCTAAATCAGGGAGCACACATCCTGTCGAGGCAGGGGCTGAGGTCCAGGGAATGGAGACTCCACAGATCTCATATGGAAGAGTTTCTCAGAGATGGTGGTGGATCTCATATGGAAGAGGTTCGGCCAAGCGGAAGTGGATGTATTTGTGTTGCAATAAACAACACACTGTCCGTTATGGTTTTCTCTGTTGCATCCAGCTCAACTGGGGTTGGATGCCATGATGCAGACATGGCTGAGGCTACATCTGTACATTTTCCGCCTGTTTGCTCTGCTCCTGGGAGTTCTGGAGGGAGTTCTGGAGAGACTTCGCCAGGACGGGCCGTCTTTTGTGGCTCCACTCTGGCCAACCTGAGTTTAGTTCTTGGATCTGATATCCTTCCTTGATGGCTCTCCGGTCAGGAGGGATCTTCTATTCCAGAGTTATAAAATCTGTGGGTCTGGCCCCTGAGGGTGCCCAACTCATAGAGACTGGTCTCTCAACTGAGGTTTTTAAGACCATTCTTCACTCCAGAGGTCCCTCCACAACAAAACTGTATGCCTTGAATTGGAGAATATTTACTTAATGGTGCAAAAATGCCAGCTTGACCCAGTTAACTGCCCGGTTGGTAAAGTGCTGGAGGTCCTGCAAGAGCAGTACTCTGCAGGGTTATACCCCTCCACTTTAAATGTGTATGTGGCAGACATAGTTGCTAACCTTACTCGTTTGGGTGGCGTGTCTTTGGGGAGAGACCCATTGGTATCTTGGTTCCTCCATGGTCCTTTAAGGCTGAGGCCTGCAGCTCACACAAGGGTTCCAGCCTAAGACTTGACCGTGATCTTGAAGGGCCTTTCGGCTTTCAAGCCTATCAAAAATGTTCCAGAAATGTTTCTGACCTTGAAAGCCTTGTTCCTGTTGGCTATTACATCTCTCAAGAGAATAGGTGATTTGCAAGCCCTGTCGGTTTTACCCCTCATGTTTGGAATTTGCACCTGGTATGGTGAAGGCCTGCCCAGTCAACACACTAGATGTTTAGGCTGTGTGTCCACCAAAGCGTTTTTAGCCAGCTGAAAATGCTAGGCACTCTGCTGAAAATGCCCTGCTGTGAGGCTTGAGAGCGTTTTGGCAATGCAGTTTTTTTTTTCAGTTGAGACTCTTTGCTTGTTATGATACGTGGAAGTGTTACTAGTATCTCATTTCACAGATATTTTTTTTTATAAAAATGCAGTTACAAGAGATTCAAGAGATTCAAGAGTTTTATTTGTCACATACACAGTTATATACAGAATATACAACCAGCAGTGAAATGTAAACAGGTCCGCTCCATGGAAAGTGCAAATTCACAGTTAAAAACACAAGGAGGAAATTATATAGAAATAGGATAAAAAAGTACTATATATATATATATATCTGTAGAATTATAAATAATCAAGTCAAGAGAAAAAAAGAAAAAAAAAAGTAAAAAATAAGAATAAAGTGGAATAAAATAATTGAAGTAGACTGTGCAGTGAGTAAACTGTAGACTTATAAATATGTGGTTAACAAATCTCAGTCTCTCAGTTTTGGCCATCAGGCTTCGGAAGCGCTTACCAGATGGCAGCAGCGTGAAATGAGGGTTTGCAGGGTGATTAGAGTCCTTAATGATCTTAGTAGCTCTACCTTTGCAGCGTTTGGTGTAGACGTCCTGCAGAGACGGGAGAGCTGACCCTGAGATACGCTCGGATAAGCGCACAACTCTTTGCAGGGCTTTGCGGTCATGACTGGTGCTGTTCCCATACCACGCTGTGATGCACTGAGTTAATACACTTTCTATCGCCCCTAAATAGAAACTTTTCAGGATAGCTGGTGAAACCCTGAATTTCCTCAGCTGGCGCAGGTGGTACAGTCTTTGCCTGGCTTTTTTCACCTGTGTCTGAATGTGAGCAGTCCAGGTCAGGTCCTGTTTACACCCAGGTACTTGAAGCTGCTCACTCTCTCTACTGGTGACCCGCTGATCATGAGGGGGGAGTATGTCCGTTGCTGTCTCTTCCTGAAGTCCACAATCATTTCTTTGGTCTTGCCAACATTCAGAGAGAGACAGTTGTCCTGGCACCATGATGTTAGATGCTCCACCTTGTCCAAGTATGCCGTCTCATTGTTGTTGGAGATGAGGCCCAGGACAACAGTATCATCAGCAAATTTGATGATAGAGGTGGAGCTGTGTGTGGACAAACAGTCATGTGTGTAGAGAGAGTAGAGCAGGGGACTCAGGACACAGCCCTGTGGAGCTCCCACACTCAGGGTGATGGAGGTGGAGGTGAACTGGCCTATTCTCACCACCTGAGGCCTGCCAGTGAGGAAGTCCTCAATCCAGTGGCAGAGAGAAGAATTCAGGCCGAGATCCAGGAGTTTGGAGGTTAGCTTGGTGGGAACTATGGTGTTAAAGGCTGAGCTATAGTCAATAAATAGCAGCCTTACGTAGTTCCCACTTTTGCTGTCGATGTGAGTGAGGAGGAGTGGAGGACATGAGAGATGGCATCTTCAGTCGATCTATTGGGACGATAGGCAAACTGAAGAGGGTCCAAAGTGTCAGGAATGTAGGCGCAAATGGTGTTTTTAATGAGTCTCTCAAAGACCTTCATGACTATAGACGTGAGAGCCACTGGACGATAGTCATTTAGGCAAGAGGGTTTACTGTTCTTAGGGACAGGGATGATGGTGGATTTTTTGAAGGAGGTGGGGACCACAGATGTAGCCGAGGGACTCATTAAAGATAGATGTAAACAACCCGGCGAGCTGATCAGCACAGGACCATAGAACACGACCTGAAATACCATCCGGCCCGGCAGCTTTCCTGACGTCCACACGCTTGAGTGCTCTCCGAACTTCATCCTCTGAGACAGAGATCACGTGGTTGTTGCTGCTCTGAGTAATTTCCTCTAACGCGCCACTTGGCGGAGTCGCGTTGCCGCGGTTACAGTCAAAGCAAGCGTAGAAAGAGTTTAACTCATTCACAAGCGACGGATCAGTGCTCACCTCTGCAGAGGATTTAGATCCAAACGAGCAGATGGACCTCAGACCTTGCCACATGCGCCGCGAGTCGTTGAGTTGGAAATGAGACTCCACTCGGTCTTTATATCGGAGCTTTGCGGCTTTAACTGCACGCCGCAGAGCATAACAGGACGTTCTGTATTCAGTCATATTCCCTGAATGGAGACCGGCGTTGTAAGCAGCAGTGCATGCGTTCACTGCCGCGCAGATTGAATTGTCCACCCACGGTTTCTGATTTGAGAAGGACGTTATTGTTATTGTTTGCGTGGCTTGCTCTGTAAGCGTGTTGATGAAGCAAAGCGCCACGTCTGTGAACTCGTTTACGTCAGCTGAACTCGCTCGGAACATGTCCCAGTCAACATCATCCAGAGCTGCCTGAAGCGCGGTCTCTGAGTGGGGCGACCAACGCTTAACTTCCCGCCTCACCGGGGGTTCCTGGACGAGCTTTTGTTTGTATTCGGGAGTGAGGAAAATGGCGGCATGATCCGATTTGCCAAACGCTGGAAGTGACCGCGCTTTGTAGGCGTTCTTGAACGGAGAGTAGCAGTGATCCAGCGTGTTTGCTCCTCGTGTAGGACAGGAGACGTGCTGGTGAAAGTTTGGCAGGACTTTCTTTAGGTTTGCTTTGTTAAAATCGCCCGCGACAATGAATGCCGCGTCGAGATGTTTGTTTATGATGCCGCTGGCAACATCATGAAGGCCAGATAAAGCCAGCGCTGTGTCTGCCTGCGGTGGGATGTAAACAGCGGTCGCGACAACCGCAGAAAACTCCCTCGGCAGATAGAATGGACGGCAAATGATTGTTAAATGTTCCAGATGAGGCGAGCAGGACCGCGAGAGAATGGTGATGTTCCTGGGATCGCACCATTTCTTGTTGATCATGAAGCATACTCCACCGCCTTTGGATTTACCGGCCTCGGCTGTTCTGTCCATCCGAAAAACAGAGAAGTTCTCAGACGGCATCACAGCTGTGTCCGGGACCGCGGGCGTGAGCCATGTTTCAGACAAACAATAGATGTTACAGTCTCTCATGTCCCGTTGAAAACTTATCCTGGCTCTAAGATAGTCCATCTTATTATCCAAGGATTGAACATTTGCTAGAAGAATGCTCGGGAGAGGAGGACTGAATGCCCTTTTCCTCAGTCTGTTACGGATACCAGCGCGTTTCCCACGGTGTTTCTTGATTCTTCGCCGTTGACTCGTCTGTCCATTGTTCAACTCGGCGTTCCGAAGAATCTCAGATGGCCACAGAGTATCGGCGAAAGTGTCCTGAAACAGTCCAGTGTAGAGGTAACCAATGTCCAAAAGAGTTTTGCTGTCATAGTAGATCAATGCAGATGATAAGTTTGTAAAAACTGAGAGTAAAAGAAAGTAAAATAGTAAATAAAAGCACAGTCTGCGCGGAGCGACCTGAACGGCGACCAAACACGGCGGCGCCATTTACATTTTGAAATGTAAAGTATTTCCTCTGGCTCTTGTTTTAAATAATTTTGTTCCATTATTATGCTTGTTGTTTTCATCTGTTGATGGTGTACAAGCAGAATGTGGCAGTTGGTCTGTGTTGTATTTGTCCTGCCCCTCCTCCACTGTGATTGGCTGGCTGGGTGAAAAGTGACAGTGATGAGCGCTGCGTTTTACTCAAAGTTGAACATTCTTCAACTCTCGGCGACCGGTAAAAAATGCTGAACGTTCATCGCTTGAGCGTGAAATACTCACTCAGTGCCTTGTTACACTCATGGCATTCTAAAGATGCAGCACTTCCGTTGAAAATAATTGAATACTCCAGCCAGCCGTGTGAAAAAATGCTTTGGTGGACACACAGCCTTAGAGTTTGCGGGAGTTTGTGTCCTACACGTTTAGGAACCCGCAGTATTATCTGCGTTATACTGTAAATTCCATTTTCATGACTGGATTTCGGGATTCCCTTGGCATCACAGAAATCATACGGCTTTAAGTTATAAACAGGACATGCCTTTATCTGTACGGAGGGTTCTTGAACATGTTCATTGTGTTTCCTCATTTTGCAGCCACTTTGCATCCACATTTTTGCAAATTGGATATCTTTGGACAACCACACATTAATTTTTTTCTGTATCCAACGTATTCCCATACTGCAAATTTTAACCCTTTTTTGACGGGGAATAGAGAGCAGAGATAACAGCCTCTGTCTCTGACATTTTATCCAATATATGTGTGTGGGTGGAGCAGATTGAGAAGTCTAAGCAGTCAAGTGGAAAGAAGTTGCTTATGTTTAAGTGAGATTCTCTGTTTAAAAAATGTTTTCCCCAATAACGATAAGCAAATGTGCATGATAATAGTACGTGTTCATACCGTGATATATTGTCATACCGACAAACCATTACATCCCTATATGAAATGGATGGCAACCCCGGAACTAGTTTTTTAGCCAATAAATGATGACAGAATTTCTGTCAGAACCACTATTGTCAAAGATTATAGACAATTAGCATATAGTTTGGATTGGCAGTATGGTTCTATTCTGGGCAAGAACTCCCTGCGCATCCATGCAGCCTAGCATGGATAAGAGCAGGGAGAGCAGTGATAGCAGCTGATAATACTGAAGGAGCTTATATGTTGTAATAGGCATCATATTCCTATAAATAGATGTTATCAGCTGACAGTCAATTAATTACACTATATTGCCAAAAAGTATTGGTACACCCCTCCAAATCAATGAATTCAGGTGTTCCAATTACTTCCAGGGCCACAGTTGTATAACATCAAGCACCTAGGCATGCAGACTGCTTCAACAAACATTTGTGAAAGAATTTGTTGCTCTCAGGAGCTCGGTCAATTCAAACGTGGTACTGTGATAGGTTACCATGGTTGACATGGTTCATAGGTTGACACTATGGTTGACACATGGTTGACTTTCTGCAGAGTCAATAGCTACAGACCTTCAAACTTTGTGTGCCCTTCATATTAGCTCAAGAACAACACGTAGAGAGCTTCATGGAATGGGTTTCCATGGCCGAGCAGCTGCATCATCACCAAGTGCAATGCAAAGCATAAAGCACACTGCCACTGGACTATAGAGCAGTGGAGACGTGTTCTTTGGAGTGGCGAATCACACTTTTCTGTCTGGCAATCGGTTGCCTGGAGAACGGTGCTTGCCCGACTGTATTGTGCCAAGTGTAAAGTCTGGTGGAGTGGGGATTATGGTGTGGGGTTATTTTTCAGGGGTTGGGCATGGCTCCTTAATTCCAGTGAAAGGGACTCTTAATGCTTCAGCATAGCAAGATATTTGGACAATTTCATGCTCCCAACAGTTTGGGGATGGGCCCTTCCTGTTCCAACATGACTGCGCACCAGTATCTATAAAGTCCATAAAGACATGGATGAGTGAGTTTGGTGTGTAGAAACTTGACTGGCCTGCACAGAATCCTGACCTCAACCCGATAGAACATCTTTGGGATGAATTAGAGCAGAGATTGTGAGCCAGACCTTCTTGTCCAACATCAGTGCCTGACCTGACAAATGCGCTTCTAGAAGAATAAACACACTCCTAAACCTTGTGGAAAGCCTTCCCAGAAGAGTTGAAGCTGTTATAGCTGAAAAGGGTGGGTCAACTCCATATTAAACCCTACGGATTAAGAATGGGATGTCATTAAAGTCCATGTGCATGTAAAAGCAGATGTCCCAAAACTTTTGCCAGTATAGTGTATCTCCACTCAGGCCTCAACATGAATTGTACTGAACCTCATTTCACAAAATACAGTACCTCTCTGTCTGATTATCTGTTACAGAAGCTGGCAGGGAAACATGTTGGGAGCAGAGAGATAAAAACAATGGGTTAGAGAAAGAGACAACGGTATAAAGAATTGGAGAGAAAGAAAAAGAGAGAAAACAAAACACAGAACAGAGAGCACACAGCATGGTGGTGGAGGAGGGCTGATCATTGTAGTTATGTTGTTGTATGTTGGTGGCACTCATGACAGCAGGCTCAGAATGTGCCCAGCAGGACACAAAGGAAGTTGCGCACTGATAAACACCCAGGAACACTTACAAAACCACCATTGTTCCTGTGTCTGCCTGATTTTTGTCAGCTTGACCCCTTTTTCCTGGACATTTTATGACATGCACATCAGAGTGTAGATAGGGACAAAACAGAAAAAGATTATGCAAGGTCTCCCTTTAATTCTTATTCTGAGTTATGGTCTCTGGGAGGAGAGATAAAAATCTGGCTTGATGTTTTAAGGCACTGTCTGTCATGCAGTGCTGTCTGTTGGTGCATTATGCGTTTTCATCATGCAGTTCTGATTTGCTGTGACTTAGATTTCACAGTAAACATTCTGTACTGAATGTAACTTGAATGCTTATTTGATTATTGGTTAAACTGCCAAAACTTTGAGCCCCATCAAAACACTGTGTCCACATGATATCCACAATTGTCTAGTTTACCCTAGCTTGCCCTACTTTTCTGTACAGAACAGTTTTTTTTCCAGGCCTCAGTAATGTTGTGAAAACAGGCCTGCTGGCCTACTTGATATCCTACTGTCAACATGCAGGCAAGATTTCATAATTTTCTCCCAATGGAGCACGCTCATCTTGTTTCTGATATGATTATCAGTGGAAGTCTGCGGCTATATCATATGTCAAATTGTACACGTAAATATAATAAAGAGCAACCAAAACAGAAGGATTCAAAGCTTTAGTAGGCTGTTCAACAAGACATGATGCCAATACTTTATAATATATAATCTTCCAAGTGGGGATCAACATTTTTAAAAACTTCAAACATGTAGGGATAAAACGTATTACTGTATTATTAAAATCATATTTGACTACCATGATTTGAAAAACTGTCATTTAATACTGTCCAGCATTAAGCAAAGTTAGCAATAGTCTCACACAGGCACAGCAGGCAGCATAGGTTTTGTTTTGTGTGAAAACATGGCGGAAGGCAGCGAGAAGTTTCTACAGAATTGACAACTGAATGCTAAGGAAAATTCAATGAATGACAGTATGAATGAATGAATGAATTATATGAATGCATGATGGGAATTATATGAAGGGATCTTACTGTCTTCAGAAAAGTTTATTTTCATCTTCCCCTCTGTGTACTGCGTAATAAAGTGTTTATAAGCGCAATTCTGCTTTGTGTACAGCAGTTACCGGGGAATCGGCTCTGTTTCTACAGTATTCCTGTGCTGTGCTGTTCATTTTATTGTGTTGCTTATTGGTTTTTAATGTTAAATATTAAACATTAAATATAAAATTGTTAAACTGCATGATTCTCTGTGCTTGTACATAGCTGTATTGTCCTTACTTCATATTAATCAACAGTCCAGTGGAAGTCATCTGGTTTCTGCCTTTTACTGGACAAGTGGAGTCCAGATGTAGAAGTCTCTAAAATCTGATAGAAGCTTCCAAGAAATATGGGGGATTGGCCCAGGCAAGGCCTGGAGTGAATCAGTGCTTACTAAATTATTTTGCCACATAATTTTTCAACAACGTTGTTCACTAAAAGCCCTTTCGGAACAAGACCCACTTCCTGGCACATAGCATATACCACAGAGAGGTTACATAACAAGTCAGCACATTTTATCAAACCATAAACCTCCTTTTTCTAAATGTTTTAATGCTTTGAAAAACTTCTAAACATTTTTCAGATTTGGGGGGTCAGATTCAATGTTGTGAACACACCTGGGGGCCAGATAGTTCACCTGTCAAATTAACGCATTAATGCATCAATATATATATATATATATATATATATATATATATATATATATATATATATATATATATATATATATATGTGTGTGTGTGTGTGTGTGTGTGTGTGTGTGTGTGTGTGTGTGTGTGTGTGTGTGTGTGTGTGTGTAAGGGCTGTCAAATTAACATTAATTCGATCGATTAGTTATGGAAAAAATAACGTGTTCAAATTATTAATGTATTATTGCACTAGCCCTGCCCCAGACATATGTAGTTCATCTTACATTTCAAACAGTTGATTGGTGAGGAACATGAAGCAGTGCAACAATATATCCTATAGAATGCAGTTAGAATGCCCCAAAAATTCAAGATATAGGGTAAAACCCTGTATGAGGTGATGTAATCAGGTGAACCAATGATTCAATGGCCCATTTATAAAGAGAGCCATTTACTTAATTCCTGAATGAATCAGCCGTTTGGACGAATTGAATTAATGAGTCAATGGGTGTTTCTGCATCCTACGAAGGCTGCATATCTCGGCTGCCATGTCATCAACGTTGCTGAAGGCCATCTCAATTTGAAGGATCCTTGGAATGCAGCCTTCATTTCACGTCCTTCATTTGGCCTCTTTTGAAGGATGCATCATATGTATCCTTCACGGACTTAATCCACCCACAATCCTTTGCACACGTTCCAGTTCACAAAAATAAACGGAAAATGAGTCAATACTGAGCTTGCCTGAGTTTATTTTAAAAAATGAAACAAACATTATGTTTTTGGACATGAAATCATAGTTGTTATCTTTTGTTTTGCTGTAAATTAATCACTAAACTGACAATAATGTAAGCCACTGGGAGGCCGAAAACAGCTGTCATTCACTGTATTGCATTAATAGATTAATATAGTCAATATAAAGATTTGTAATACAAGTAGTATTGTAATACAAGAAGTATTTTTCCAAAATGAAGTTTTAATTGTATTTTTCGTGTCATGACTGTGAGAGCGGGAGCATGTGTGACGCAGCCATGCACACTTTCTAACTAGCCGTCTCATTCTAGTGTTTAATTGCTGAGGAGGACACTAGCCTACAAGCCTCAGAAGGACTGGACTTGGAAGGACACAGTCTCATACCCCTTTTCCACCAGAATGAAAGAGCTAGTGCTAGTGCCAGTTCAGAGCCTTCTAAGAACCGGTTTGCTTTTCCACGGGCTAGAGAGCGACCATAGAGCCAGGTCTTACATCACTGTATACGTCTCATCTTTCTCAGCAATGCTAACGAGGCAGCGGGAAACACAAACACACCAGGCTTTGAGATGCATTGGCGCTGCGCAGACTGATCAGCGTATGACATCAAAATACAGCATGAGCGATTTAGAAGCATAAGGAGTTGTATGCTTTCACTGTACTTTGATGTCTTACTTAGTATGCAGTTCTTACTTATAGACCAGCAATGATTTGGTGCTACTTAAGAACCACTTTTCCTGGTTTGGAGCTGGTGCTTTGGGTGTAGAAAGACAAAGAACCGATTTGAAACTAGGCTCTGGCTCCGAACCAGCACCAGCACTGCCTTGGTGGAAAAGGGGTATCAGTAGGATGCAGCCTTCTGTTTGAGAAGCACCAGGTGACTTACTCATTTAGACATTTACCTCCACCAATTCTGTCATCATTTATGTCATGGCCATTAAAGTTGTTAAAATTCTATGTTGAATCAAATAATATATATTTTTCTTAAAGCTAGGCCTACTTTTTGTAATGTCTACTTTTCCCATTTAACACAACAATGACTTTAAATTATCTTTTGGGGGTAATTTCTCAAACAAATTTCATGTGCGATTAATTTGATTAATTATTAAATTAATCAATTACCACATCGTAAAATTTTAACATTTTTAACCTAAAATGTTTTATCGCTTGACAGCCCTAATATATGTTACAAGTCATGCCTGTCCCAGACTCCCATGATCCTCCCTGTCCCACACCTGAACTCACTCCCTCATCAGCTTTTCCGCTCTCCCTGGATTCCCTGCACCTGGTCCTCATCATCAACACTCCCTTTATATTGAACTCACTCCCAGAACTCCTGGTCTGTTCTAATGTTTATGTTATTCTCAGGGTGGTTGGTTGTGGTTTGTTCCTGTCTGTGTCATTAAGTGGTTAAACATTAACAGAAGAACGGACCAAAACTGCAAGGACTTCCATTCAAAAGATGGGTATCTTCCTGACTCCAATCTCTCCTGTGTCCCCTGTAGCGAGATCTAGCCCCAGGGGAAATGGTGCGGGATTTATGCATGCGTTTAATCGTGTTACGATCAAACATGCATAAATCGGCACAGAGGGGAATTTGGATATTAACAGTTGATTATAACGGATTATAACAATTATTAATATCTAGGGCTTGATTCAACTTTTAGAAATTTCTTTGATTCTAGAATTGAGTTCAAAGGACGGATAATTGTCCACCAACTATCTCCCTTTTTTAATAACTCTTAGACAAGGCTTCTCTGGGCAGGAGAAGTATCTTTCTTTTTAATTTGTAACAGGGTCGGTTCACCGTAAAAGGGACCTATGGGTGAGCAATTCAGGCACAATCACGTGTGAATATATATATTTTAATGAATCAACAAACAATAAACAAACATACACAAATTAACTGAAAGCATGAGGAGAGAGAGAGAGAGAGAGAGTGAGAGAGTGAGAGAGTGAGAGAGTGAGAGAGAGAGAGAGAGAGAGAGAGAGAGAGAGAGAGAGAGAGACAAGGAAACGGTAGTATTACCGACACAACCTATTGAGCACAAGCAAGAAATCAGTCCAACTTATTGGTATAAGCTCAAGACTTTATAACGACAGCTTAAGGGATACTTGCATATGTTTCCTGCGTGGCAGATCGCGAATTCGTTCGTGTGGGGGAATTCCGCGATCCGGTCCGTATTTTGAATCTTGCAGGGCGGATCCGTTGGGATCCGCGGGTAGTTCAAATTCGGTTCCTTTGTGTGGTAATGTCCTTTGGAAGATGGCGCACTGGCAATCCGGAAATCCGCGTCGAGGAAGAGTCCAGAGAGGGGGTCAAAAGCAGGGAGAGAGAAAGAGAGGAGCGAAGAGAGAGCCGGAAAAAAACGGAAGAGGGCAAAAAGAGCGAAGAGGGCGAAGAGAAAGAAGGAGCGTTTGTAGGCCTTCTTAAAGGGCCATCACGGGGCACGCCTCTTTTGTCGGAACAGCCAATCAGAGCGAAGGAACTCAGAAGCGGGAAATCTCCCTTTGTCTTTGGGTCTCGCCTCATTAACATGTTTATGGCTTTCTTAGGTATGCAGACTTTGGGGTTTTGGCATAAAAGAAAGAGTTTGATGCATCATAGTACCACACAACGCACCTAGCCGGCCTACAAATTGCGAGACAAAGATTTCGAGACCAAGCACGGGGAGTTTAACTTAACAATTAAAGGAACGGCGAGGATTGACGTTATTCTTCCTTAAGCATTCACTGGCTATAAGTTTCTAACCTATCAAACACATCTAAAATGGTTATAACAAAAAGCATGCATACATACAGGGAACACAGCACATCTAAAATGAAAAATAACTAAGTTAAAAGTCATATAACCTATTTGGGTGTTCTTTGGTATGTGTGAGTGGGTGGGGGGCTGTTATTTATGATGGTCTCTCGTGGACTGCAGGAGGCTGGTTTGTGTTCTTTAAAACCGTTAACCTGTCAGTCTGTAGACTTCACGGCGCCGGTCTTGTTTGATTCACTTTGAATAATCAAAGTATTGATCCGTTCGATCATTTATGAGCACCGTCCATACACTACACCCCACTTGAAGACATGTCGGCAGTGGTCGGCACCTCAGGCAGGATGGTCGCCTACTGGTGAGGTACGTGGAGGAATTTGCTGCATCTTATTTGGTGAACTGGCCAGATGCACCATTTAATGTGTGCTTCCTGATGGGCCTGGATGAGGATACTGTTCATTATATTGAACCTCTAGCATCAACAAGGCATTTTCGCCCACAGGACTGCCGCATACTGGATGTTTTTCCCTTTTCACACCATTCTTTGTATACCCTAGAAATGGTTGTGTGTGAAAATCCCAGTAACTGAGCAGGTTGTGAAATACTCGGCCCGTCTGGCACCAACAACCATGCCACGCTCAAAATTGCTTAAATCACCTTTCTTTCTCATTCTGACATTCAGTTTGGAGTTCAGGAGATTGTCTTGACCAGGACCACACCCCTAAATGCACTGAAGCAACTGCCATGTGATTGGTTGATTAGATAATTGCATTAATGAGAAACTGAACAGGTGTTCCTAATAATCCTTTAGGTGAGTGTATATATTCTCCCTGCTCTGTTCAGCCCTTTGTTGGTTTTATGTTGAATGTGGTTGTCCTTGAGTTTGCTGTTGTATTAAAGACTATGGGCCCTATGTTAATGATCAAAGAGCATGGCCTAAAGCGCCAGTGCACCTAGGGTGTGTCTGAATCCACTTCTGCTAGTTTAAGGACAGGAAAAATGGTCGGTCTAAAAGGGTTGTCCCTATTCTCTTAATGAGGAATGGGTGTGTTTTGGGCACAACATGCAATAAACCAGAGTCTCATCTCCCATTCCCTTTTAAAAGCCAGTTGCGCCTGCACCATGGCGGATTCACTATTTACATGGTGGGATATAGACACCCTCAACCTGACGAGTCAGTTTAAATACGTGTGTGTGTGTTGCCACGATTGGTTAAATAAGTAGCCAATTTCATTCGTCATTACTGCAAATGTGACCCTGGACCACAAAACCAGTCTGCACGGGTACGTAACATGTTGCACAGGTATGTAACATGTTCCATGAAGATATTTTGTAGATTTCCTACTGTAAATATATCAGAAATGTATTATTATTAGTAATATGTATTGCTAAGGACTTCATTTGGACAATTTTAGGTGATTTTTCTCAATATTTAGATTTTTTTTTTTTTTTGCACCCTCAGTTTCCAGATTTGCAAATAGTTCATATCTCAGACAAATACATATGTCAATTGAAAGATTATTTATACAGCTTTCAGATGATGTATAAATCTCAAAAAAAAAAAAAAAAAAAAAAAAAAAAAAAAAAAAATGGACCTTTATGACTGGTTTTGTGGTCCAGGGTCACATAGGTAATTCTGATACATGCAATGACTATCCATTATGACATGTAGGCGTTTTTATCTTTACGTACACAATAATAATCTTTTATAATGTAATCCTTTTATTTTTAATATTTGGTTTGTGTGCTGCTGCGCGTCCCTGTTTGTAATAAGCAGAGTGTAACTGCCTATAGGCGCATATTAATAACGCGCCCTTTAAATAACACAAAAAATACTGTGCTATTGACTTTAGACCAGGTTTTAGTTGGTCAATGGCACAGTCTACAGGTGTTGGTCATATAATCAAAAAGTTGATTTATTTCACTAATTCCATTCAGAAAGTGAAACTTGTATATTATATTCATTCATTACACACAGACTGATATATTTTAAATGTTTATTTCTTTTAATTTTGATGATTATAACTAGCAACTAAGGAAAATCCCAAATTTGAATGAAGTATTCAAAATATTTTACACTATGGAACAGTGTAACATAACATGTAAATACAATGTTCATATTGTGCTCTGCAGATGGGGCACATGGGGCAATGTGTGAATCATATTTCCCCAGACATTCATCTATTGAAAATGTGATAGACAAATCAGTGACTGAAATTCCGTGACTTTCTCTGCTTTGCTTGTACAGTGACAAGCAGCCTATCACGTATTCTGAGTCTGGATTATGTCTAATGGCTTCCTTCCTTCCGTGTCGCATTTTTTCAGCACAAACATATTGCCTGAGACTGAGATCAACTACCCTATTTTGGAATGGGACTGCAATATGAATGGCTGATGTTTACATAATTATAACAAGAACTTCAAGGACACTGATCTGGGGTCTGCTTTGTAAAGTGTGTGGGAGCTATCTGTAACTCCACCAGCACCTGCCTCTGTAAATCATAGAGATGTTTAATTTGGGTTGTTCTGGTTTTTGGCCATGACTTTGAAGATGTTCTTGAACTTTTCAAGGCCAATGTTAATGCAGTTCTATCACAGATACAGCGATTTATGTCATTTGGAATTTTATTTGTTATCTTATCTATACAATTTTGTATCCTTGGCATGTTTAATGAAGAAGGTTGAAATGAACTACTGCAATCAAAACTAGTGCTTTACCTTTGCACCTTTGCTTTGTATGTTTTCATGTACTGATGAAGAATGATATTTGGAAAAAGCAGAGGGTTTTCCACGGCTGTGAATGAGATGCGCCTCTATTCACTGATTATCTTTCTGCTCTGCTCATGTTCAGCTGAAACTGTGAGACCACTGCTGGCAGCTTATACTAGGGCTCATTTCCCTGTGTCACACTGCCATAAAATGTAGTTCCAAGTATTGTGTGTGTCCTCCGTTTCAGAGAAAACAGCAACAAAGCTAGATGTTTTACGTGTTTTACTAGCCTCTAACGTGATGGCTGCCCATACTTTCTGAAAGCTGCAACCACGTAGACATTTCCTTGCAGTTTCCCTCACTTGCTTTAATTTCTACACTTTCATTCTCTGCTTTCACTTATAGACTGTGCTTTATCTGTATGTATTTATTACAGCTGGAGGACCAATTTGCAACTTAGGTCAATTGGCAACATGATTGGGTATAAAAAGAGCCTCTCAGAGTGGCAGTGTCTCTCAGAAGTCAAGATGGGCAGAGGATCACCAATTCCCCCAATGCTGCGGCCAAAAATAGTGGAGCAGTATCAGAAAGGAGTTTCTCAGAGAAAAAACTGCAAAGAGTTTGAAGTTATCATCATCTACAGTGCATAATATCATCCAAAGATTCAGAGAATCTGGAACAATCTCTGTGCACAAGGGTCAAGGCTGAAAAAAACATACTGGATGCCCGTAATCTTCGGGCCCTTAGACGGCACTGCATCACATACAGGAATGCTACTGTAATGGAAATCACAACATGGGCTCAGGAATACTTCCAGAAAACATTGTCGGCGAACACAATCCACCGTGCCATTCACCGTTGCCGGTTAAAACTCTATAGGTCAAAAAAGAAGCCATATCTAAACATGATCTAGAAGCGCAGGCGTTTTCTCTGGGCCAAGGCTCATTTAAAATGGACTGTGGCAAAGTGGAAAACTGTTCTGTGGTCAGACGAATCAAAATTTGAAGTTCTTTTTGGAAAACTGGGACGCCATGTCATCCGGACTAAAGAGGACAAGGACAACCCAAGTTGTTATCAGCGCTCAGTTCAGAAGCCTGCATCTCTGATGGGATGGGGTTGCATTTAAAATTTTAAATCAACTTATTTTTCCCTTAAAATGATACATTTTCTCAGTTTAAACATTTGATATGTCATCTATGTTGTATTCTGAATAAAATATTGAAATTTAAAACTTCCACATTATTGCATTCTGTTTTTATTCACAATTTGTACAATGTCCCAACTTGTTTGGAATTGAGTTTGTATTTGTATAGCACTTTTCACAATAAATATTGTTTCGAAGCAGCTTTACAGAAAATACGTGTCTACATTACAATTTAGATTGATATGTTATGAGAGGGAACTGTGTCCCAGTTCATATACAAATCATGCAGTTAGCTAACAATGTATTCATTTAGGGCAGAAACAATGAGCTCATTTAGGTCATTAAAAGTTGTGAACATAATGATTTCAATGTATAGATATTTAACATTGGTGCATGTTGATTCAGAGTTTGCGTCATCTGTAGTTCTCGCAGGAGTTGAAGTCATCTCTTCACAGGTGTTGGGTCATCTGAAGTCTTCGTAGGAAGCTGGATCCAATCTGGAGCTGACAGTTACCCTAGGATGGGCATCCCAAGATTAAACAGAAAAGCAAATAGAAAATAATTTGCATAGCTGCTGTTCATAACATTAAGCAAAGATAATCATGTGCATTTGATCTGATATAACTGTTAGTGTAAGTGTTACCACAAGTTATCTTGCGCCCCCCTGGAGCATCACTGAGTCCCCCTGGTTGAGAACCACTGTTTTAGAGCCTTTTATAACGGGACATCATGTCTTTCCATGCAGTTCTAAAGACCTCTAAATGAGTTTGTTTCCATTTGAACTCTAGACTGCGAGTTTCTCTCTTGATAGCGTGAGTAATGGGCTACTGATTGAAATATATTATATGGAGAAAAATCATGGAATGTTTTCCTCGACTGAAGAAGGAAAGACAAAGACATGAACATCTTGGATGAGATGGGGGTGAGTAAATTATAAGGACATTTTCATTCTGCTGATTCTATTGTGTTGTTCTATACTCCCAGTATGTCAACCAGTGTCATAGTCCTGGGTGGGCAGGCACACATGCTGCTGGGGGGTGGGGGGGGTTGGGGGTGTTGCAAGGAGCTTTCTGCAAACATTAAAAGGCTGTGACTGTTATTTTTTGTGACGCTATTGTTTCTTTGCTCTAGATTCCTTTTACTGGTGCGCCACCTCCCTCTGAGTCCACTTCCCTAAACACAGCGAGGGCTAAATCTCCCTTTGTGGAGGAGAGGAAGAGCGTGCTACACCAACAGCAATCCCAGGAGACTCCTGTTGAGGGCCTGGCAACAGAAGTAAAGGATCCCCCTGACTGTCCCCATGTATCCCCAAAAAACATTCACTACCCTCAACCCCTGCTGCCATAATCATTGTTTCTGGCATGCGAGGTACAGAGGGAGCTGGGAAGTGGCAAGAGGTGGAATGAGGAGGCACAATCACCCTTTCTGTATGGAAACCATTGTTACAGAGAGGGCGAAGGGGGGTCAGGGAGGTATGCCACAACATCAATTATCAAGAGGAAGTGATAAGAATTGCTTGTCAAAGAACAGACAGAGAAGATTTCAAAGTCAGATTCCCAGAGAGCATGCCTCTGACCTTTTTTATTCATTCCTTTGACACTGCAAAGCTGTTGATTCTGTACGCTCAATTTTCAAATTGAGTCCAGTGCAGACGTTGCCAAGAACTCCCAGTTTCTCTCTCTCTATACGGCCACCATTGAGAAATTAGAGCAAATGCTCCAACAAAGAGACCGGAAAAATAGGGATGAGTCAAACTTTGGGAAAAGAATGAAGGTGTGACTCATTCCGTGTGATAATAAGGACACTGCATTCCGTGTGATAATAAGGACACTGCAAATGATTGCAGAATAGATTTCAGCTAAAGTAACAGCAGTTAGGTCTATAATCTAGGTCTATAATAATTTCAACATATACACATTTGATATGTTTTACACGTTATTTATTAAAACATGTTCATGTTTTAATAAATAACATTTTTCATTTAGCAGACACTTTCGAAATACACATTTTTTCAGAATGTGTGATTCCTGGGAACCAAACCCATGAGCTTGGTGTTCAGCACCATGCTCTACTAGCTGAGCTACAAGAGCCAATGATGGGGATTAGGCTACTAAACTGGCATGCACAAGCATTAACCTCTCACTGAAAGGAAGATTAGCACAGATGCTACAGATTGGCTCAATTCAAGATGAGCAGCCAAAGTCAGACACATTAACCTCTGAATACCATGCTCCAGGTGAGGCTCAAACTCACATCACCCTGCTGTGTGCTGCCTTATAAGTACCATATATAAACCACTGGCGCTGGCATGTTAGCATAATGGAGCATCAGACTTCTACAACTACATTAAGTCTTCTAGATAAATTTAAAATGTTGATTCAACGTGTTAGGGGCTTCTTATCTACACATTATTAAAAATATAACACAGAGATATAAGATGCTTCAAAGTTGAGTTAAGACAAATAGACCAAACAATCGTATGTACCCAGCAAACAATAGCCATCATTTCACTGTCTCGGGTTAACTATAGGCCCAATATAGTCCGGCTATAACATATTGTAAAATACCTTGAATATGGTTACATGTCGTTTTTGCCAAAAAAAAGCAAAGTCAACAGTGATTACAGGCTGTTTGGTTTTTATTTCTTTGAAATTGCCATGTTCTATGACTAGTCTATTCTTGGGCTAGGGTTATCTATTAAATTTTAACAGACAGCCCAAATTTTGCCTTGTTTTAGCCTAGACGTCAGGGTTGTGAGCGCCTATTAGACGTCTTTTAAATGCAAAATTGCTTGCTGAATTAGCTTGAATTAGATTAGATTCTCTGTATGTTCCTTCTGTTGTTTCTATTATGACAATGTAATTTACACTCCCTACAAACAGCTCTGTACAGAGAAGAAAATGCAATTACATAAACCATCATGTGAACTGAATGAGACCATGTGTCATGACCAGTGAGGTGAACTAAATGCTTAAAAAGATGGCCCTCAAGCCACTCTGTCAATGAGCTCAGTAAATTCGCATGGTGTGCGGTTACAGGCCAAACACAGTCAGTCAAAGTTCAGGGGCCCCCTTTTCTTTTGATTAACAAGACCATAAACCTGTCTGTCACATTCAATTTCTGAGAAACTTAATATGTACTCATGCAGAGTACTTCACGTTTTGTTCTGCTTTCTGATTCTAATTTTATCAAGCAAAGGGTGCAGTGTGCCCAGGCCAGAGCATGGGGTTCATATATATGAATATATATATATGAATGTACACATGTATGTGTGTGTGTGTGTGTGTGTGTGTGCATGCATGGTGTTCATGTTTTTCTGCCCCTTTAACCTGAATGCACACCGAGTCATGGGGAGTCGTGTCACCGTGGGGGCGTAAATTGAGGTCCCCATGAGGAAATAAGCTTATAAATCATACAGAATGAGTTTTTTGAAAATGTAAAAATGCAGAAAGTTTTTTGTGATGGGTAGGTTTAGGAGTAGGGTTAGTTTAAGGGGATAGAATATACAGTTTGTACAGTATAAATCCATTACATCTATGGAGAGTCCCCACACAGATAGCGAACCAGACATGGTGTGTGTGTGTGTGTGTGTGTGTGTGTGTGTGTGTGTGTGTGTGTGTGTGTGTGTGTGTGTGTGTGTGTGTGTGTGTGTGTGTGTGTGTGTGTGTGTGTGTGTGTGTGTGTGTGTTGTTACTGCCAGATTCTCTCTCCACTCTTCACTTTCTTCCACTTGGCCTGAGCCTCTCAAAGACGACAGTGCTTTCTTCGGTGTGTACAGTTCTTGTCAGTTCAAATCTCAACCTAAGCCAAGAAATGTATGTGCCAGGGCATAATGAATTAATTCTTAACAGTGTTACCTTGTTTGAACTATAGAAAGGCAATGACACCAGATATTCAAGTGAACAAATGGTCTTTGTTACTGTTTACCACAGGTGCCCGCTCAGTGTGTAAAGGCCTGTTTACATCAAGGACGATGACTATAAAGTTTTAATAATCATTCTGATTCTACTCTGCTGAAAACTGAATGTCAGAATGGGAAAGAAAATTTTAAGCAATTTTGAGCGTGGCATGTTTGTTGGTACCAGACGGGCCGGTCTGAGTATTTCACAATCTGCTCAGTTACTGGGATTTTCACACACAACCATTTCTAAGGTTTACAAAGAATGGTGTGAAAAGGGAAAAACATCCAGTATGCGGCAGTCCTGTGGGCGAAAATGCCTTGTTGATGCTAGAGGTCAGAGGAGAATGGGCCGACTGATTCAAGCTGATAGAAGAGCAACTTTGACTGAAATAACCACTTGTTATTCCAAGGTATGCAGCAAAGCATTTGTGAAGCTACAACACGCACAACCTTGAGGTGGATGGGCTACAACAGCAGAAGACCCACCGGGTACCACTCATCTCCACTACAAATAGGAAAAAGAGGCTACAATTTGCACGAGCTCACCAAAATTGGACAGTTGAAGACTGGAAAAATGTTGCTTGGTCTGATGAGTCTCAATTTCTGTTGAGACATTCAGATGGTAGAGTCAGAATTTGGCGTACACAGAATGAGAACATGGATCCATCATGCCTTGTTACCACTGTGCAGGCTGGTGGTGGTGGTGTAATGGTGTGGGGGATGTTTTCTTGGCACACTTTAGGCCCCTTAGGGCCAATTGGGCATTGTTTAAATGCCACGGCCTACCTGAGCGTTGTTTCTGACCATGTCCATCCCTTTATGACCACCATGTACCCATTCTCTGATGGCTACTTCCAGCAGGATAATGCACCATGTCACAAAGCTTGAATCATTTCAAATTGGCTTCTTGAACATGACAATGAGTTCACTGTACTAAAATGGCCCCCACAGTCACCAGATCTCAACCCAATAGAGCATCTTTGGGATGTGGTGGAACGGGAGCTTCGTGCCCTGGATGTGCATCCCACAAATCTCCGTCAACTGCAAGATGCTATCCTATCAATATGGGCCAACATTTCTAAAGAATGCTTTCAGCACCTTGTTGAATCAATGCCACGTAGAATTAAGGCAGTTCTGAAGGCGAAAAGGGGGTCAAACACAGTATTAGTATGGTGTTCCTAATAATCCTTTAGGTGAGTGTATATATATATACATTTAATACTTAATTACATTAAAAATATAGCTAGTACTTACTTGTACAAAGTTCGAAACAACCCGACTTTAAAGCTCTCAAGCATAATATTATAGTTATTGCTATCTTTATAGTTATCATTCTTAGTGTGAATTAGCCTTCTGGCTTGTTAGTTGGACTACAGGAGTTTAAGGGATCCCTTTTTCCGAAGGACTACTGATGGGAGTCAAAGCTGAGATATTTAAATTTTATATGTGGGAAAGTGTGTGATAGGGTCATCCCCACCCCAACTAAACTCACTGGCCCCTGCTTCATTCTCTATTACGGACACAGACTACTGCCAAGAGAGAGACCGCCCAAACTTTCTCTTCAAAAGCAGTTTAGCTTTTACTGCTTGGGCCACATCAGCGCTGTGCTCAGCCAAAACTAAAGCTAAACCTTGTGATGCACGTCCCCTTGAATAGCGAACTGGGATAGAAATAGAGCTCATTGTTCAGCAGATCCCGCAGCGGAAGTTCAAATTATTATGGAGCGTGCTACTTGCAGCATTCCAATGTTACTTAACATATTCATAGAATATCATGGCTATTCTGCAGACGTGCTCAGAATGGCGGCACCCCTCCAGTCTCATCTCATTTGACCCCCTCTGGGGAACCATGGGGGGTGGAACAGGTGCATCACTAAATAATGTAGAAAACCCAATGCACTGCAGACACACACACACACACAAAAAATAATTCCTTGAGGAATTGAATTGCTTAGCCAGAATGTTCCAGATCTCCAGATGTGCTCATTCCCTTACAGAAGCCATCTCACCACAGGTCAAGCTGGACATCATTGGCATAGCCAACTCGGTGTTGCATTCCTCGCACCCTCCCTCCAAAAGTGGAGAACAGACAGCACTTGAGTTCTTTCCTGAGTTACAACCCTTGCAGGGCCCACGCAGATGCTGTTAATGGTCAGTTATTGGTCAGTCTTTGCACACAGTATGTTATTTCACTTAAAGTAGAAGTTAGACTTTTGGATACTGGGGGTCCACAGTGGGCTAGTTATGAATATCGGGCTTGTTTCTAAGCATTTTGTGCCACATGAGAATATGAGGCCTTGTCACCTTAAGCACAGCCTGCCCTGGAGACCAGAGAAATAATGCTGATGGAAAACACATGCCATCAACCTGAGTTTACTGGAAAATTGTCATTTGTTAAACAAATGTAAGTTAGACCAGGATGATTTTAAAACAAGCGTTTCATTCATAAATCCGTATAATCATAATCCATTTCAACGAACACAGCGCTGGAAAGAACATTATGTCATAATTTACCCTCAAAACTCTATGCCTTTATTTCTTCTGTTCTGTGGAACACAAAAGCAGATTTTTGAACAATATTTAGGCCTATATAATGTTAGACAATACGTTTGAAATGACACGAGGGGATATAAATCTGAATTTTATATTTGCATGAACTAACCGTGAGATATATTGGTAATAAAACAGTTATGAAAACAAGCATAAACGATGTCATGTGCTTAACGGGTTTCATAAATACAGTTTTAAAGCATGTTGTTGCTGCCATCTAGTGTAAAACTGCCTACAGTGCAACACTGAAAAGCTTGTGATACTGTAAAACAGAAACATTATACTACCACAAAGTAAATGCATCTAACGAAATAACAAAAGTAAAAGTAAAAGCTTAGTATTCAATTCTCTCAAATTTCATATTTTGAATAATAATAAAAATATATAATCAACATAGTACTTTATAAGTAAATTAATTTAACATTCTTATTTAGCGAGTGACTTTTAATTTGAAATAAAACGTGTAACGGGTTTCCCGGATGTAGGTGGGTCGGTCAGCTATTAAATACACAAATTGTTAAATGCCGAAAATATTGGATTCCGTGCCGCTGCTCTATTTTAAAACCTTTACTTGTTGGTATTTGTGCCGTCTTTTATGCAGCCTGGATTGAATTGATGGATAAATCGCTTTGGATATTGATCGAGATGTGTGCGTTTCTGTAAAATGTGATTTGTTTGCAAGAATGATCAGTTAACGGTACAGTTAGTCGTGCTCTCCACGCACACCAAGCTGTTAACACTAGGTCAGTTCAAGTCTCTTACTGGTTTGGCGCACTATTGCAAGTTAATTAGCACATCTAGACGAGATTAGTTTACCCATAGCACGAGAGCGCGATGAGAGATTTGGGTTATTGAGACGCCGCTGCACTCTCATGCTACAGATACAGCAAATGAGTAAAGATAGAGCTAGTCATCATTCAGAGCTGTTGTGTCGGTGCTGTGGATGAGGAAGGCTCAACGATGTGTCAAGTTAGCGGTAGTCTTCGTGTAAAGAAAAAACGGTGCAGGTAATGTTGGCTGATTCAGATGTGGTGGAGCAGCCCAGAGTCCTGTCATCAGTAACTGAGCAGGTGAGTTTTATGCTTTACCATGAGCTATAGGACAATGGCTGATAAGGATATGCGAGTAACTACGTTAGTTTAAAACACATGGTTCTATAAATTATAATTTTGTGGTGTGGCCATAAAATTATTAGTCGCCATTAACGAAATTTGTATTACATTTGATTTTTTTATTTTATTTTATTAAAGCGGTTTCATTTTCAATAAATTTTTAATGAAACAGTGTACAAATGCAATGGTGTAAATTGTAATTGTTTTACAGATAATTGTGTTGTTGATTTATTCTTTTAAAAGGATGCAAAATTAACTTTGTCATCATGCCACTTCACCGTTTCTTAAAATATCCTCTTATGTGGTGGCTTAAAAGTAAAACCTACTGCAATATTTAAATGGCAGGAGTGACAGAAGGAGGCTCCCCTCTCATGGATGTCTGTGGTAAGAACTCCAATCGCACAGCCCCAGTGAGCGAGGGGGGACCCAGGAGAGCTGATGTGCCCCTGTGCTCTCGGACCAATGGTTGGAGCTGGCCCCCACACCCTTTCCAGCTCCTGGCCTGGCTGCTTTATCTCTACTTTGCTGTCACTGGCTTTGGTGTATTTGTGCCTCTTCTCCCCACACACTGGATCCCAGCTGGATATGTTGTATCCTTGTTTTAGAGTTTGTCATGTTTGTCCTGCAAATAAGATATTCCTGCTCATATCTGCATGTTGTTGCTATTATTATGAAGGTCAGTTAACCTGGGGTCTGTTCTTCGTACCTTGCTTAATACATCTGAGATGATTTGACAGATCCCAGATCTTTTAATCGTGATAACTGATCTCTGGCTAATTTGGTTCTTCAAACGAATTTGCGGATTGGATTAGAATATCTGGATTAAGTTGTCTAAGATTACTGTGCGTTCCTGTATTCCCTGAACAGGGCAGATGCATAGATACTCAAAACCATGATCAGCAATGCAACAAACATAATGACATAATTAAAAAAAAGCCACCTGGCAAAAAACATGACACATTTAAAAAAAAAAAAAAACATGACTTTCTGGACCTTCATTAGGAAACAGCCAAACGACCAAACTGACATAAGTTATAATAGATAAATTAAATGTGCACTGTTATTTTTAAACATGATTCCCAATTATTTATATTCACGATTTTATAGTATTTGTACAGCCTTTACCTTTTTTTTCAATGTTGTAATTGGCAATTCATTTAATTTAATTCAATTTAAAGTAGATTTGTTACGTGACCGCATTAAAGTTTCTTAAGGGTCAAGATCAAGTTATCTGCATCTCTTGCGCTGCATCAAGCCACTCCCATAATATCTGTCATCACTCAAAATAATGCATGATTAACTGTACAACGTGTGTAAACCTCCAATAAAATTATAAAGTAATGATTCCATCACAAATAAATCTCTTAATCAAGTGGCTGTGTCTATAGTATTATTCACAACATTATAATATTATTTTTCAAATACTTTTTTTATTTTTTTATATTATTATTATTATTTAAAATTATTATTGCACTTGGTTCAGTAATGAACTCTTGTAATAAAGTAGCAGTGGCTGGGACAGATTTTAAGTATCACCTCAAGATGCAATCTAATCCTGTTTCCATGAAATAAGCCAATAAATAATTACAGATCTGTTGCTATGACAGCAAGTCTAGGATGAGCTTCGAAGAACCAAACAATCCAAGATCATGCCAAATCGTCAACAATCAAATCCAGCTAACTGAGTTAGTGACGTATGAAGAACGGACCCCTGTGCCCTCCCTTGGAAGTTGGAACATTTTACAGCTCTGTGTGAGTTATATACAGCCAGTCTGATCAAGTTATCACTTATCAGTCTTTAACTCAGAGCTCAGTGTACAGGGATTACATTTGTCTGTCACCTCTTCATGCACCTGATGGCCGTCTCCATCGACCCTGCAGATTATAATGTCCGAGCTAAGAGTTATAAAGGACCCATGCCAGTGTTTGACCGCACAAAACATGCACACGTCATCGAGAACTGTCACTGCTACCTCTGTGAAGTAGATGTGTAAGTACAGACATGCTGATATCTGACAACGAGAAAACCTCTTCCTAGATAAGATTCAATGCATCTTTGCCCTTTTTCATGCATATTTTGCTACATCGATAAGCCACAATGGGCTGTGTGTTACAGTGATTACCACAGGATGTTGTTTGGCATGATAAAGCCCTCTTTAACTTCCTTAAGGCAAGACATCCCAGGAAAATAGGGTAAAATATATGTAGATATGACCATACTTCCCGAGTTGATTGATAACATTAAGAATTGTTCGAAAAAATCTCTGAAATGTTATATTTAAAAATGAAATTGAATGTGGCATTACCTAATTAAATATGCACTAATTTGCCTACATTTCCAGAATGGAAATCTGAACACTGGATTAAGCCAGGTTCAAAATTGTTGTTTAATTTTCTGACATATTACAGTTAAAGGTTTCTACAGAGGGGGTTTTGGATTTCTCTGTTTATCACTCCATAATTATGAAAATACTATTAGAAAACGATTTCCACAATAAAAAAACATTTCCACAATAAAATGTTGTAAAATCAGGAAAATTATATAACAAACCACTCAGTATAAACCTTCAGAATATGGTTTGGAAAAAAAAATAACTGGAGTTTGGTGTAAGTGCTGCTCAAGTGGAGATTTCAGAAAGAAAATAACATTTTGAGGAAAAAGGCCTTTTACAGATATGTATTGTAATTAAAATCTATATACTCAAAAAGGTCAAGTACAATAAAAGCAAGAAATGTGTATTTTGGCTGTAGTTTCTCATAGTAAAATTAGTGTAGTGCATTTTATTTTATTTTACCGTACCTTATTTTACCTATTTTATTTAACCTAATTTCTTTATTAATATGGCTGCAGTAGCAATATAAGAACAAGGGTGAAAACTACAACCATTGACGTCTTGTAAGTTTCAAATTGGATATGACTAAACTACTGATTGCAGCACTTTCTGAAGCTGACTGACTGTATAGATATATTGTGTTTAATTTAACTGCAGTTTCTTTAAGGTTCAAGTGCAATTTGACAATAACTGACAGATAACTACTTTGCATCTGACAGACTGTCTGAGTAATAGTTCTTTTCAAGTGGTTTTCTGAATTTACATTGTTCTTCGTTTTATCATCTCCTTAATTAGTGTTCATTAGCAGATCCTGACATAGGCTAGGAAATCGCTCATGTTTGCAATAAATTGTCCAAGCATGCAACTTTTCAAGCGACTCTTCTATTCTGTCCCACAACATATACATTTGTACTTTCCAGGGGCCCTAAATCAAAACACTGTAGTGCGTGTAATAAGTGTGTGGCAAGCTTCGACCACCATTGTCGATGGTTGAACAATTGTGTAGGCAGCAGAAACTACTGGTGAGTGGTTTTTACTTCCTCTTCTCTGTCTGTCATTGTGTAGGTTTGTTTTCCACGTTCTGCCGTTTTGGGATATTTTAGTCTTCAAGGCAGATCCTGTGTCAAAATATTCCGAAAAAAAGATGTAACATTCAGATATAGCATTTTATAGTGTGTCACTGTATCCAGTATGCTGACATGAAACGTTTCATGATTGTATGACATATGTAATGTTTTGTCAAATGGAAGTCATAAAGCAATCATGAGATCAAGTGCTGTTGCTTAGCATCACATACAAACACTCTTTTCGTCTGTGAGTTTTATTTTCCTTGGCAGATGCTTACCAATGAATCAGCCGTGTGTGTGTTTTGTACCATGCCTTTTCATTAAACAATATGAATATATGTGCAGTCAGTGTGAATAGTTACAAGCACCATGACATCCACAAATTCACCTTTATAGACATGTATAAAATAGCATTTACTCTAAAATAAAATAAAATTTAAAAAAAAATCTCTTTGAAGGCCTGATAATTAATGTATGTTTGTATTTCTCTTTCTATTTTTTTTTTCTATTTGTGACAGGCTTTTTCTCAATAGTGTGATTTCTGCTCTCCTGGGGATTGTTTTGGTTGTAGTTATTGCTAGTTATATTTTTATAGAGTTCTTTTTGGACCCATCAAAGCTACGATCTGACAAGCACTTTCAACAGGGTAAGAGGTGTTCTGTGTGTGTTTGACTGTACTAAAGTTGGTCCCACTACACACGGTAATATATGATACAGTACATTTTCACAGATAATGTGATATATCTGTCCACGTGTCAAGGCTCTCATCCTCTTTATTTCTCTTTGTCTTTCTGTCTGCAGTAAGGAATGAGTCTGTGGTGTGGTTTGTGTTTCTGCCGGTGGCTCCAGTCACCACAGCAGGTCCAGCCATTCCCGCTCTAGCAGGAGTCACTATTGCTCTGGGCCTACTGTCTGCACTTTTGCTGGGCCACTTACTCTGCTTCCACATATACCTCAGTGAGTACACTCAACTACCTCACCTACCGTTCAAAAGTTTGAGGTTTTTATGTTTTTGAAAGAAGGCTGTTATGCTCACCATGGCTGCATTTATTTGATCAAAATACAGTAAAATGGTAATGCAGAGTTCAGACTGTGTGATTTTCAAACTGGTCGGGTCACTGCTCTTTTCACACTGCATGACTATCTGGGCCAGCATTCAGTCACTGCTGTGTTCACACTGCACGATGGATCGGGTCTACAGGAGGTTTCACATTGCATGACTGTACAAGAGGAAGAATCGCCGACAACTCTGTCCTGTCCGCAAACTACATTTCACAATCAAACGCGAGAAGTGACAACGCGAGATTACGCGTGCGTCAGACCGGAGTTCTCGTGAGACTGGAATTATCAAAAATATAGACTGCAGAAAGCTTGTGATCCAAATTGTCTGTGCGCTGATTTGAAGCGAAAAAGAAAAAAAGATTATGGAGGAGGAAATGGTTTGGGAAGACGCGGGGAGCAAGATTTGTGTTCTGCAAAGAGAGTTTAAATAATTTTGCAATGTGCTGCTGTTGCGGCTGCTCAAGCAAATGTTTGTGCTTTGTTTCTGTTTGATTATAATTGTAAATGTATCTATTAAAATACTGATATTCTGGTCTATACACATTTCACACAGCAGGTGTGAACGAGTACCAATTTGCCTATGATTACGGCCAATTTGTCTGAGAGTCAAAATCGGGCAGTGTGAACTCGGCATTATGTTGTGAAATATTATTGGAATTTAAAATAACATGTTTTCTATTTTAATATAGTTTAAAAAGTAATTTATTCCTGTGATGGCAAAGCTGCATTTTCAGAATCTCTTATTCCAATCTTAAGTGTCACAAGGTTATTCAGAAATCATTTCCATTTGCCGATTTGGTGCTAAATTAACATTTCTTATTATTATCAATGTTGGAAACAATTGTGCTGCTTAATATTTTTGTGGAAAGTATGATAATGTTTTTCCAGGATTATTAGATTAATAGAATGTTCAAAAGGAAAACATTATTTCAATTGGATTATTTGTAACAATGTCACTTTGGATCAATAACCAATTCGTCCTTGCTGAATAAAAGCATTCATTTTGTCCAAAAACAAATCTTAGTGACCCCAAACTTTTGAACAGTAGTTCACACTTCTTTAATATTAACTAATGATTAAATTGCTACTAGACATATAGTGCACTCATTCTTCTATAGTGCATCAGTTCTAAGGAACTGAATGCAGCACATTTGCATATTTCATTATAAATATATCCTTATAGTATTGTTTACTGAAGCTAAATATTAACTATCTGCACCTTTTGAGCTGTACCAAGAGGTGCAGGTGTATTCCCCTGATGTCTGGAATAAGCAGGTTAATATCTGCTCCATGCCAACAATTTGGTTTGGGCTCAGGCTTTGGTGAAGTCTTGATTCTTCTGCGTAAGAGAGACCACAGTTTGATTACCACAAAACACTCACCGCCGTATGCTGCCTACATTCATCTCAGGCAGATTTGTGTAGCTTAGTGCAAGCCTTAGTAACCATAACAACGAAATGCCACAGGGAAGATCAGTTAATTTTCTGAAGCCTCACCGACAAAGACAGTCACCCTCTAACCAGTTTTGTTGTGGTGATTGTTATTCTAATTAAACATTTTCCTCTGTGGGTTTGAGCACAGAGAGGTAGAGCTGCATCTGGCGGAACCGAATCAAATAAACAATAGCAGAAAGAAAAAAAGAAAAGCAAGAAAAAAAAAGAAAGCGAGAAAAAGATAGGCATTGAAATTGTGCATTATATGGAGCCTAATTATGCATGGGTGACATCTCACTGTGTGCCACAAGGGGGCATTCCTAGGGAATCCAGTGGCAGTAGAACTTGGTTCATATCTTTTTATCCAACCTATTTTTGAGATCAAATCAGAAATAAACATCCACATCTACACTTCAGGTTTTCTTTTCCACCTTAACTATATGAATAATATGTAGATATGAATGATAATATGAATGATGTGATGTGTATGGGTGATATGACAGTAGACATTTTTTTTGTCAGATTCTCTGCCTCATTCTCTCCCTCTCATTCTCTTCTTCAGTGTGGAACAGACTTAGCACATATGAGTATATTGTGCGACAGCGGCATCGGCAAGAGGCCAAAGATTCTAGAAAGCCTCCTCCAGAAAATGAATCTGGGATTCCCAAGATTAATCTTATCAAGGTACAACACAGACAAACATAATTTTTATTTTATTTTTATTTTTATTTTTTTAACATGGCTAACCATGGTTATTCACAGTTTGATGTATTACACATTTATTTTTTTGTGTAGAAGGAAAAAAAAAGTGATAAACTAATATTTGTATCCACCCACATAAAACCAAATATATTTCTCTATGTAAATCTAAATCTCTATTTGGCAGATTAATTTATAATCAGATGTCACCATGACCATTTTGTTGATAGGCCACTGAAAACAATGCTGACTCTCAACAGATGTATTCTCTGGTTATTGTTTTTATGTAATTATATATTAATATTTGGTGCATGCATCAAATACACAGGTTTAGGGAACAGAGGTATGCTGATGTTTAATTACATTAATTCTATACTAAAGCATTTTTGGGATGGCCTGTTAGTTTTATTGTTGTTTTTTTTATAATGTAAATGATCAATTCAAGTGTTTGGGTGCAGTAAGTTTTTTTTTTTTTTTCAGCAAGGTTGAATTAAATTGAACTGAAGTGACAGTAAAGACGTTTTATGTTGTTACAAAAATTCCTGGAACAAAAGGAAAAAAGGAACAAAAGGAATCCTGAACATTTCATGGTTTTAACAAAAATATTAAACAGCACAACTTTTTTTAAACATTGATAATAATAAGATAATGTTTCTTGTGCACCAAATCAGCATACTACTATAATATTAATTCACTATTGCATTTAAAAATATATTTTAAAATAATAAACAGTGCAATAAGTGTTATTTTTGATAAAATAAAGCAGCCTTGCTGAGTATAAAAGACGTCTTTCTAAAACATTTAAATTCTTACTGACCCCAACATTTTTAATGGTAGTGTATGTATTAAGATATTGCCACGACTCCACACTTCCTAAATAACAGTGGTTTAGTTTTTCCCTGTGTAGGCTTGTATACTGAATTTGAATACTGAAAACAAAGCTGTGTTGTCCACATATGTAATCATCAGGGCGGATAGCTCATGGCAACCTAATTGTTGTAACAACCAGGTTGTTAAAACAACCTAGTGTGGGGACGAAATCATCTGCACAGTTGCTTCTCAGAGCAATTAACACATTCCCAGGAAAACTACTCCATCATGCTACTGCCAAATCCTCACAGGGGCGGCACATTGAGCTCACACTGAACTATAGGAAATGAGCGCACACCATGAGTTAACTTCCTGCCAGAACGCATGATGTGTGTTCTGAGGACAGTGTGACTCTGCCATGATAAACATTAGCACTGTATTTTTAATATAACACTGTAAGCAGGCATGACGGTAACATGTTGCTCTTTGACTACACTCAATTTTCCCTATTTTGGAGTTTATGTCCAGGGGCTTGATTAATTGTGATAATTTTTATAATACTTTATCAATTTCATATGCATATGTATGCTACCATTCAAAGGTAGTTGTTGTTGAAGAAATTAAGACTTTTATTCAATAAGTATGCACTAAACTTGTAAATGCGTCACTTGATGCATTTTTTGCAAAAAAAAATCTATTTAAAATAATGCTGTTCTTTTGAACTTTTTATTCTAAAAAGAATCTGGAATTTTTTTCAACATTTATAATAAGAAATCTTACCGAATAGGCATATTGGAATTATTTATTTCTATAACATGAATACATTTTAAAATAGAATTCAAATAGAAACCGTTATTTGTAATTATTATTATATTTGTAAATATTTTACTATATTACTGTTTTTGACCTTGGTGAGCCTATGATACTTGCCAACCCCAACATTTTGATCTGTGCTGTACATATTAAAATTAAGTATGTAACAAACAATATAGCTTTTTACAATTCTAAATCTATGCCATTTTGCAAGAATGTCTTACCTAGACAGGCTGGGTTTGTAGTATGTGTGCTTTCCAGAATGATTATGCAAGGTGAAGTCACATGCACGCTTCTCAGTTAAGGCTGGGGCCTTAACTTAGAAGTGTGCATGTGACTTCACTGTTCCTCAAGAACTGTTTGCTTTGGCTCGTTATGTAAATTGTTGTGTAGGGCAGGGCTGCCATTTCTGTAATCATACATGTTGCCACATACACAAGCACACATGTGCCGTCGGTATCCCAAACCCATAAGGCACACAAACTTGCACACACATACTATACACATAATACACTCCTGTTCTCAAAATGAAGAAGAAAAAAAAAGAAAAAAAAAACATACTTAAGCAAACGTACTTATTGTTGTGGATTTATTAGATGTGAGATTGTTGCTATAATAAAAAAAGGTGGCATTGGATTCAGCTAGTTTGAGCAAATATAGGTAAATGGGGTTCATCATTTTTTGGCATTCATGGTATTAGAGTACATTGAAGGTCATTCATTATCTAATGTGGATCTCAATCATATGACGCTTTTTTAGTGTACCAACTAATGTTTCATATCGGACAACTATTTATTTTCAGAGCAATAGTAATGTATCTCTGTCTTTGCTGCAGCAGCAGGTCAGTTATAGCGGGACGCTCGGCTATACCAACCCTGAGATGGAGGTAGAGAATCCAACCGTCATGTGCTCCCAAGAAGGAACAGCGTAAGTTTTGTCAGCTAGATTAATAAAATGTGATAACCTACTTAAAAATATCACCTAAATGTTTAACCTAAAAATCTAGCTTTGTGAAATACTCTTGACTTTGGCTGGTGAGACTGTGATGCTTTACATTAATTGCATTAAATGGTACACTAAAATAAAACTAAGAGTTAAACTTGGCCACTGACTAAGAGTTAATGTTACGTGCACTACCGTTCAAAGGTTTGGGGTTATTTATTTATTTATTTATTTATTTAAAGTGCTTCCATGTTTTTATTAAAGTATTAATTTGCTTAAATTAATACTTTTATTCAGAAAGGAATAATAAATGCTGTTTTTTTTGTTGTTGTTGTTGTTTTTTCTAATCAACAAATAATCCTGAAAAAAGTATCACAGTTTCAACAAGAATTAAGCAGCACAATCATGTATAACCGTGATAATAAAATTAAATGTTTCTTGAGCAGCAAATTGATCGGCATATTAGAATGATTTCTGAAGGATCATGTGACACTGAGATTCATAGTGATGCTGAAAATTCAGCTTAGCTGTCACAAGAGTAAATTACATTATAAAATCTATTAAAATTGAAAACAGTCATTGTATTATAATAAGTATAATCATATTTCACATGACTTTTTTACCCTGTTTGATCAAATAAATACAGCCTTGGTATTCATTAGAGACTTCATTCAAAAAGAACTTCCAAACTTTTGAACAGACGTGTATATTATGAGACAAGTGTTAAAATGTGGCCGGATAGCAAGTGAGTAAATGTCACTGACTTCGCTAAACACTGTGAAGAAATAATTGAACAGAAAAATAGTCTCCTGTTCACACAAGACTTGGCTTTCTATCCTCTTTACTGTTGCCCGCATTAATGTCTAGAGTCCAGCCAAATCGGCGTTACTCTGCACATTTTCTTCTAATAGTGGCTTAAGGGGATGATTGATTCCCATAACAGTGAAAATAGAAATAATCTCATTTGTTTTATTTGCCAATTATGGTATCATGTCAGTCCTCTGAGAACTCAGCTGGAAGGGAATAAAGGATATTAATGCTTTTGTGGAGCAGTTAAAATGTGAGCTAGAGGATCAGTTGCAGATTAAAGAATTTTTACTTTATTTGTTTTTTTTATGTCTGGATGGACTAATCCATTAGTTCCTTATACAATAATCCTTATTTTGCTATGCTCTTTTAAATTATTATTATTATTGAGAAAGCCCTGTGAACCGAGTGTTTGTTAGATATTAAAGTTCTCATGCTCCTAACTGGACCAGTTCTGCAGAAGCAGTTACTGGAATCTGTTTTGCTTATGTCAAATTGCGTAATAAGAAACTCCAATATTTCATAATGCCACAGTAATTCTATTGTTGTCATAGTGGCAAAATTGTTTCCAATGACATTTTAAATTCCAGGTTATTATACATTAAAGGCCTCGCAGTTAAATTGTAATCTCTCTTTAGTAACAATTATTGAGACTATAACAGTCTGTTCAATAAAAATTATTGCTAATAAAACTCAGCGCTTTAACTGTATATAATATAAAATATTACTGTTGGACATTTAATGGTGCTCCTGAGCCATGAAGTTATTGATGCATCTATTCTGATGCGAAAACCTTCTTGTTAGCTGGAGTGTCTGGAATAGGTAGCAGGAACAATGACATGGAGCTAAAAAAAAAAAAGGGTGTATATGTGATTGCATGTGGACGTCAGCCAACAGTGGCAAAGCAGTACTGTGATCTTACAGGCCGGCAGTCATGTTGAGTGATCAGTGATTCCATAGAATTTGGAAATGGTTTGTCACTGCGTTTTGTCATTGGCTCTTTCCACTTTTAGGAATCATAACAAATAATTATAGGCAACAGTGGACCTGTAGTCTTTTGAAGACATTGTATGTGGTATAACAATTGAAGTAATAAAAGTCACTGTAGAAATGTTGTTTGTGTACAATAGATTTGAGTAATCTGCATCTCTCTGCAGGCGTTACGGCAACGGCCGGGTCAGAAGCTCGTCTGAGCACATGGGCGAAGAAGAGCTCCTCCCTGCTGTCTTAACTGAGCATAAAGCATCACTTCATCCGCATAAACATACACAGGTGTGACACGCCACAACCACCAGACACGCAAACATGATGTTATGTTAATTTCAGGGTGTAATTACACAACCAATGGCCAATTTCTTTTCATAGAAAAAAAAGAGGAAAGTGCGCAAACTTGCAGCTGAGGTAAACAGTGACCGGTCCATTGACACCAGCACCAACAGAAGCATGCCAAAGACTCCTACTGGGCAGGGTAAGACAAACATACACAATCAGCTGCTGACTGTAATACTTCATTGATTTATATGACCGTTCAAAAGTTTGGGGTCGGTATCGTTTAAGTTATGCTCACCAGGGGTGAAAGTTCAAAAGAATAGCATTTATTGAAATGGACATGTTTTGTAACTTGCGGCCCTATTTTAACGATCTGAGCACATGATCTAAAACGCACTGCGCAGGTGCAATGCGCCTGAACACGCCTCGTTTTCAGACCGGCGAACAGATGGGCTCGAGTAGATTTGCTGTTTAAACAACGTGGCGCTGGACGTGAAAATGAAAAATGCAAAAAAACACTTACGCCAGGTGTATGATGGGGCCCAATGTCTTTGCTGTCACTTTGAATTAATTTCATCTGCTGAATAAAAGTATTATTTTAAAAAGTATTATTAATTAAAAAGTATTAATTTCTTTAAAATCTTACTTGACCTAAACTTTTGAACTGTAGTGTACATTTATTCATTTAGCAAACAGTTCTCTCCAAGCAACTTACAAATGAGGAATACAACAATGTGATTAATCCTTGGACATGAGAAAGCTGTAATATGCCGATGCAGTACAGGTCAGAATAGAGAGGAGAATAAGAAATGGTGAAAGTTAGTGGTGATGGTTTAGGAAAGTTTAGTCTGGACTGATATAGCTAAAACATGAATATTATGCGTGTTTATTATGCAATTATTAAAGTATACAGGGCTCCAGACAAAAAAAAAAAAAAAATCAATTAAGGAGCCATTGGCTCCTATAAGGAAAAAAATTGATTCCTTTTTTTTTTTTTAAGTGCCACAAAAAAAGAAATAGGTTTTATTTTTGTCATGTGTTGTCACGTCTGCCCTCCTTTTACAACATCAGCATTTTCATCCATCTTATGGATGTCCTGGGAACTAAGATTCACTTAAAGCAGGAACTGAATTGCTTTTCCAACTTGAGAACTACATAGTCACAAAGATTCGTAATGTCAACATCACTTGGCCAATGGGTATAGTTTGGCAGTTAAATAGTTTGATCAATTTGGTGAAAAGCAGCTCTTCACATGCAATTATATGGGCAGTGTTTAATTTAATTGTTAGCTCCTTCTGTTGTCTACATGAGTAGAAATATAAGGATTGGTGCATAGTGCATGATATAGTGATATGTACTGCATATATTTAGCAAAATGCTTTTTTCTAAAGCTTATTTTTCTAGCTGACTAACGAGTTTATGAACATGAAATGTCTTTTCTGTGGTAAATTTGACATGACATGATTTGATTTACAAGCTCTTTCCAAGGTTGAAATGCGATCTGTCAGACCACATTAAAGAACAGCAAAACCACATTTATTGCATGTATTTTGTAATAAAATGAACAAACACGTTAAAGGTGACAATTAAGCGCAAATCAAAACTTTGCAATACTTTGATTATGACCGCACTACAAATAATGTAAAGTTCAGGCAGTAACAGAAAGCTTTTCTTGAATCTTGAATCTTGAATCTTTCTATTCATGTCATGCTGGCACAATCGTCAGTGTTGTTGCTTGATAGAGATGAGGGCTTTGAAAAAGCCCAATATTTTAGGTACTTTACTTTAGGCAGAATAGTTTCTGACACAGAAAGCTGATCCTCGCTTTCTCCGTTTGTATTTTGGTGCTCGAACAAAGTGAGTTGTTTTTTTTGGGTGTTTTTTTCACTGCAACTTTGCTGCATGTCGTCTCGTTATATTACATCAACACAAAAGATGTGATGTGCTACTCATCACAGAACATGCAGGTAAAAAGGCACACAATTCCTTAATCATAACATGTTAATTTATATGGTCGCCAGTGATGATCTCAGCAAAAATGTCACCCGCAAATTAATATTTTTGGTCACATATGCAACCGTTTTAGTCGCAGTCTGGAGCCCTGAGCATATGTTTTATATATTACAATTTTACAGTAATTTATATATTAACATTTTGTAGTAACGTTTATATTCACAAATACAGATAAAATGTACAGAGCTGCAACATATTAGCAGCATATCACATATTCAACATCAAGACTAAGATAGAAAGTTGGCTAATCCTAACAGTGCGTCACTGGTTTAGGAGATTAGTAAGTTATGGAAGACGTTGCTATGTTATAATATTAAATAGCTTGGTAGATCTGCATCACTGAACAACACCCTGTTTGCTTTAGATGGGAGTATTGTACTAAGATAAAACTATAATATGACAGTTGAAACCTGTTAACAGAGCAGTTGTCTTTGCCTGATGTATAACTTTATTTTAGCTTCCAGTGCATTGTTCAGTTGTGTTTACAGTGTTTGAATTGTTCTATGGCCTTAAATGGCCTGTGTGCCTTGTTCAAATGTTTGATATAGTGTTTATTGAAGCCTATTTCTGCCACATAAATAAATCATAATTATGACATTAACAGTCATCTTTATGACTTAAGGTATAAAACATAATTGACATAAAATGACATTAAAAACAAGTCAAAATGACAGCCAAGATGGTCCTCAGAAGTCACCATTATGATAAATGGTTAATATTATATATTATCATAATTTGACTTTGAGAACTTTTCATGTGATAATTATATCACAGACGTTTTATGTCATGGTACATAATTTAATCATCATGATTTATATCATAATTATGACTATCTCATGTCTTTGTCATGATTTCTGATTTACCAAAGCTTGTTTTTTCTTGTGTTGTGGAAATGAGCTTCCATAAATAAGCGGTTTAGCCACTTAGTGTAGCACGTAGTTTCTATAATCTTGTTAAAATGGCCTTTAATTGAATAAATTAGGTAATAATTGTAGCAAACACTACTTTTTCATGCTTTAAAAATAAATCAGTATGGTGTTGTTCAGTGGTCTTAATATTGGCAAAACAGTGTGTGAGTAGTTACCTTTGTGATCTGTGTTTGTGCTTTACAACAAATAGAGTCCTCTGTAGCTGCTGCCACTGTGTCCTCCTCTCTTGGTCAACGCTTACCCTTCCCAGCATTTCCACTGCGGGCCTCCCTCCCCCCTCTTGCACCCGTACAAGCCGCTGGCCCCCCTGCTGAGTATCATTCTGACTCCGCAGAATCTCTGGAGGAGATCCCTGTAGCAATGGCACGGCTTGGCAGCGCAGCCCTGGCTGGAGCTCCGACCCCCAACTGCGCTACTGCTGCTGTTTCTGCCACCAACTATTCCTCTTCTCTCCAGTGTGCTTTGCCTTCCTCAGCAGCCAGACAAGCTTTACCCTCCCCTCAGCCCAGGACCAAGAAGAAAGCGGCCATTCGTAAAGCTGCAGAGCAACGGTTTGAGATGCTGTCCCATAATCCGTCTATGTTCGTGAGTCGCGGAAATGGGGACCCTGCCATGCCTCAAGAGGGCATTATCACAGAGGAAAGTCCCCGTGTGGCGAAACGCAAACAGACAGGTAAAAAGAGAAATATGGAGGACACAAAGCCCAACTCCAGATTAGGAACCCCAATGGTGTAGAGATTACTACACTACAGAGACGCATCACTACTAGTCAGGACTCATTGGCACTTGGTCGGTCTTGTTTTAATACGTTTTAAAGATAAAAACTGATGTAGCACTCAGAACCTGATGCAACCTATGCAAACACCACTGAATGTCAGCAATATGGATTTTGTTGTCTGACCTTTTGCTGGACAAAACATCTAATGCTGGTTGTCATTGGTCAGTGTTATTTGGTCATTCTAAACGCCTCATATTAAATAAAGTTGCAATATGATCAAAATCACTTATACAAATATTTATTCATGAAATTGTAGTAAAAGTTGATAATGGATTGAAGCCTTGGACATGGGCCCTCAACTTATTAATGAATCCTTTGAGGAAACAAGACACTATATACATTTATTTAGCCTTTTATCAATTCCAGTACATTTCACTATGACTTTGCTGTAGCATTGCACAAACATGTTTTTTTTTTTAAATACTTCATGCAGTGCTGCCATTTATTAACTATTTATTTATATATATTAAATGCCAAAGTTTTAGTTTTCTATGATGAAATGCGCATGACCACTGATTTTCATTTTCAGGGTTTTTAAGTCCTTGTGTACATTTTATTGTATATTAAGTTACCTTATTTTTAAATTATTGTTATTAATTATTGCATTTACTTTTTGTTGTTTTTATAAGCTTTATATATGTCTGGTTGTTTGAATCCGATCCAGTTGTGTTTGAGTGAACTTGTGGTATTTGAATCTAATGTCATGAATGTTTTCTGTTATCACACCTTTAGTACTTACTCGAAAGTGCTTTAGTCACTTTCTAAATTAACATCTTATATTAAAGGAACACTCTGACTTTTTGGGACTTTAGCTTATTCACCGTATCCCCCAGAGGTAGATAAGTCCATACTCCTCTCCGCGCGTGCCATAACGTCTGACGCACTCACCGCTAGCCTAGCTTAGCACAAAGACTGGAAGTAAACCGCTCCAGCTAGCCTACTGCTCAATAAGTGACAAAATATAACGCCAACATTTTCCTATTTACATGTTGTGATGTGTATAGTTACATCGTGTACTAAGACAGACGGAAAAAATTAAAAGTTGCGATTTTCTAGACCGATATGGCTAGGAACTATACTCTAATTCCTACGTAATAATCAAGGAACTTTGCTGCATTACCATGGGTGTATATTATATTATGCAGCATGTAATTATTAATACACATTGTAACTATACACATCACAACATGTAAATAGGAAAATGTTGGTGTTATTTTGTCACTTATTGAGCAGTAGGCTAGATGGAGCCGTTTACCTCCAGTCTTTGTGCTAAGCTAGGCTAGCAGTGGGTGTGTCAGACAGAATTATGGCACGCACGGAGATGAGAATGGTATGTATGGACTTATCTAACTCTGGGGGATACGGTGAATAAGCTAAAGTCCCAAAAGGTCGGCGTGTTCCTTTAAGCAGTGCCACGTGATGTAGGCCCTTATGAGTGTAGTCCACTCCCTCTATCTCAAATGCTGCTTAAACAACCCACTTACACATTAATGTTCAATCTGTGAATGGAAACATTCTTTGTACATGATGTTTCGGGTAGAGGGAGTGGCTGAATGAAGGCCTGATGGGGAAGCAATATTTATGTTTTATTTATTTATTTTATTTTAATTTTTTTTTTTTTAATAAATTAAATCCTGTTTTCCTAGAAACTTTGTTTAGTGTTATCAATTGTTTTAATGTTATCTGTTATATTCATTTATTTACATATTATATCAAAGGTTTTTATATTTTTTATATAATCACACACACACAATAGTAATAATAATTGATGATATAATTTGAATATTAGGATTAATAAAAGGGTTTAAATCTAGTCACTCATTCTTTAATGAAGACAATAAATAAACAGGTAATGACTCTCAGACTCAGGCTATGTTTGTTTGGAAAAGAATACTAGTTTACTGCATTCAATTTAAATATGTGGAATAGAAGTATGATTAAAGAGATACTGTTGATACTGCTTTCTGCTTTTCTTTAGTAGATCATCTGGATATTTCAGGCATGTGTAAAATTAGCAAATAATGTGTGTGTGTATATATATATATAATATATATATGTGTGTGTATGTGTGTATATATATATATATATATATATATATATATATATATATATATATATATATATATATATATATATATATATATATATATATATATATATATATATATATATATATATATATATATATATATATATACGATAGTATCCCATTCTGAACATAGCCTGAGTTATTGTTATTCCTGTACCTTTTGACCTCAATTTCTACTTTTTAATAAAAACTGTACATAGCTTTTTTTTTTTTTTGACTTTGCATGACTTTTTATGTGTCCTGAATCAATAATTAAAATATATATATATAATTTTTTTTTTTTTTTTTTTTTTTTTTCAAGAGGACATTTCTTTTTAAAGTTGCAGTATGTAGGATTGACAGCTAGTGGGCAAAATAGGTACTGCAGTCCAAATTCAAAATATTGGAGAACGTTGTTTCCCCCGGCCTCTCCTCCTCAGACTCAACGCTCACATGGCTTGCCAGCTTGAGGACGCAGCAAGAGCAAGCAGAATTGACAATGAAAGCCACACTGATTTGTCCGTGTTTTAACATGCTCTCGTTCATAGATATTTTTAGATGGATGCTGAGGCTTTTTAGGTCGGGTAGAATCTGCAATCTCTGATCCAGTTTGTTTGCTGGCTTCCATGGCGGTAATACACTGTGTTTTCCGTGAACTGGCAACCTGTGGTGTCAATACTATTGGGTAAACTGGCAAGGTGCAGTTTCGCACAGACCAAAACAAAAGCAGACATTCCGACACGGAATGCAGATTTCAAAGTAGAATAACTGGCTGTAGCATTGCTTTGAAGAGAAACAAGTAGGTGAATTTAGTATGTTTCCTAAATATCTGCAAGCATATTATGGTATTTTTATGCTTTAGTTAAGTGAAAAACTTACAGTATGTTTTAAGGTTCTACAGTTCAGTGTAGTTGTCCATACATTCAGAATAAATCCAAAGCTGCAATGATAGTCACGTGATGTTTTTTTTTCTTCTTTTTTTTTCTACCCCCATTGTAGTAAAAGAGTGTCTCTCTTCTGGTTCAGGTTGTATAGAACTCAAAGTTTCTTGGCTTGATTTTTAAAATCAATCTACACTGCTTTAAGACTGTGAGAATTATTTCTGACTCTGTAATTGTGTAGGAGCATTCTATATATGTAGCATAGACCTCAACAGGACCTGCACACAATCACGTCCCAAACACCTGCTGTAGCTCCTGGTATATTTTAATACTTCATGTTCATAGGCTTATCTGTTGAGCACACTACTACTGTTCTCTGCCAGGTCAGAAAGTTGTCAGACAGCCTTTTGTCAAGGCCATAATGTAGGTAAATAGATAAGCTAATGGTCACACGTGGAGTTGCAGATAAATCTTTTTATACTTTAAATTGAGATAAAAAAATGTGCAAAATATAGCTGCCTAGAGAATTGTATTGATCAAAGTCATGACATTCACTGAATAAGAGTGTGGTTAAGCACTTAAGTTTATTTACCAACAGCTGAAGTATGATATCATAGGCAGTAATGCTTGTGATTTCCTTGCCTTAATAGGACTATTGTTTTGGTTTAGAAAATAGCACCGACAAGATGGATCCTGTTCCCGGACCAGCTGTATAAAATCATTCAGACTCTCCTTCCTCTCCTGCTTGAAACGAAGTATCATGTTCTGCTCCTACATGCATTTATTGTCAAACTGCTATAAAAAAGGCTGCTTATTCTGCTTTTAAAGATTTTTCATAGGTATATTAACGTATTTTCATAGGTATATTACATTTTTATATGCCTTTAAAAATTTTTAAAAGCCAATTGCACATTTTTGTTGTCAGACACTGTCCTTCTGAAAGCCAGGTGGCTGTTTTTGCAGTAGTGTGTACCGAAAGTAACCATGGCATCAGGATACTATAACACTGTAACACTGACAGACAGTTCCTCTGGTGAAGAGAGGCATGCAGCAGAACTTGTGACAGGACTCACAGTGACAGCAGCAGCATTACTGGCAGAAACATTTTGGCTGGAGCCAGCGGTACACTGCACGAAATTATTCACCAGAGATGAAGAGCTCAGTTTTCACAATTCACCTTGGTTGATTTATTATGTGGTCAAACCATTGTCATTGGAACAGATTTGTAGACTCTGCTAATCACCACAGTCAAACAAAGGCCTTATTATGACTTGCATTATGACTTCTCATGAATTATACAGTGCGCACTGAAGGGAGTTTAACATTGTCAGTTTGTGATAGTGAGATTAAGGGATTTTATGTCCAAACCTCCACCCATGTTAGTTTTACTTTTTCTTTCTTTTCTTTTTTTCACATCCCACATTTTCTTTTCAATGTAACTGGAGATGCCTTATTCTTTGGACAATTAAGCAATAATTTGTGATTTTGTCCTTTTGGAAAATAAGAGTGTGAATGTATATTACATGAGATGGATTTTCCTTTTATACAAAAAAGTTTCATAATCTTTAATATCACCTAATAAATGAATAACTCCAAACCGTTTAACCCACATAATACATACAGTGCATTTATATAAAGATATACACAGTATATAGCAAATTTCAGCTGCATGATTGTTTATATTGTTGCAAAATGTAAACTATATTATCGCCTAGCTATATGTTACAAGATTTGAATATAGTAAATCCAATTGTATACTCATGTAAAGTGATATAAATCAGATGTAAACCAGATCATCATGTCTATGTTTTGCTGCATATATCGGTTTCATCCCCTTTTGCTCTGAACAGGTTTACTTCAATATAGCAGATAAATAATAAGCAATAGCCTCCACATGCAACTGTCAGGGTTGACAGGGAAAGAGTGTTTAAACAGAACTGTGTGTCCTTTCACTTATCAATGTCTCTCAATCTGTTTCATTCATTTCCAACGGTGACCTCATCATCTATAGTCCTTAACCAGAAAAAAAGGAAAGAAAATAAGCTATTCTAGCAGCAACTGTCTCTATGACAACAGTTAAAACAAAAGCTGAAATATGAAGTGAGTGCTGTTTGATGCCATTGGTTTGACCCTCCAGGGCTCCCCCACATCTCTCTGTTTTTCCCACCGCTTGTGTTCATTAAACCGCAGCATTGTTGTGGACACCAGTGGTCATTGTTGCACAGACGCAGTAGGCTACTTTATTTTCGAATGGTTCATGCAGGTTTCACAAACACAGTACACACTTCATATTATGTCGTGCAAAAACAAGCTGCCTTAATGAATGGTGGTTGGTGGAATAAGAGTAGATTCTTTCCATCATACATCAAACACGCAAAGACACACATGCAGAAAGCCACAGCCACAGACCTTTTGTTCTGAGGTGCACATCTGTTTCCTGTTGGCTATGGGTTTCTCTGCTTTCACAGCACTAAATGAGCTGAAAATGGAGAGACATTAGTTTACATAGAAAAGCAGCTAAGTAAATGAAGCAAATGAGAATGGGAAGAGTAGGTTATAGCTATGATATTTTTGGACTGCAGCAGCCCAGCAATCCTCCATCTGCTGACCACTTCCTTGCATGCACATTAACGCAAAGAGTAGGATTATATAATATTCCAAAGTGATGATGCACTAAAACCAACTCTGACTGGACAATCTTGAGAAAAGTTGTTCGAAAACGTTCCTGTTTTCAATTTGTACGCGTGTATAAAATGTAAGGGAGAGCGGGGCACAAATCCACTTGGGGTTCAGGGTATTTATTTTTTCCCACATTCATTTCCCATGTCTAGTACAAATACGTGGTTTTGTTTCATTAATACAGTCTATACTTTTTTCTTGATTTACCCCGAAAGAATGGAAGTGAAATGTGACAACATGCCCCATAGGTGGGGTACACTGTAACATGACCAAATGACAGCTTAAAATGTTATCTGATATAATCAAAAAACATCCAAGACAAACTAAAATATTTTGTCAATAAAATACAATTATTATTTTTTAAATAAAATAACGGCATTTTTTTAATAATTAAAAATAAACTAATTTTTGAGTTTGACAACAAGATTCAAGAGATTCAAGAGTTTTATTTGTCACATACACAGTTATATACAGAATATACAACCGGCAGTGAAATGTAAACAGGTCCGCTCCATGGACAGTGCAAATTCACAGTTAAAAACACAAGGAGGAAATTATAATAGAAATAGAATAAAAAAACTATATATATATATATATATATATATATATATCTGTAGAATTATAAATAATCAAGTCAAGTAGAAGAAAAAAAATAAGAATAAAGAAGTGGAATAAAATAAGTGAGGTAAACTGTGCAGTGAGTACAAACACATCTAAATACAGCTATACAGCATAGTTCAAAACATAATAATAATCAATAAATTCTGAACATTGACTCTCAGCCTTTATTCACCCTTTGCTCATGGTTTCTCAAAAGAATTCATAAAAGTATAGAATATAATAGCATATTTCTAATAGGGGCTCATTGTAACGCAGTGTTATAACACACCCCACCTGTGCAACTGGGATTTAAACCGTGGCTCGTGTCTTCTGCTGTTAGATCAGCATTAAAGAACCATCTCAACTGTTAAATAACAGATATAAGATTACAATAATAGCATATTTGTCACATTTAAAATAAACACAAAAAATAGAGATGAAAAATAAAAAATTTACTTTTGCTATGGTTAAATAAATGTTCAGTGATATCTTCCAACGATTTCTTAATTTTGGCGCATTTTTTTCTCTAAATAATGTTGATATGGCAACTAGTAAATACACAAAGTTTTGTCATCCTGGCATGTGTGGAAAGTGTTAAACCATGCGTGTTACAATTAGGTTGTGCCCCGCGCGCCCCTATTTGTTGCGTGTATATACTGCTCTTTTTATGGATGATAAAGAGGTGCTGAAAATGAGAGTAAAACAGTGAAACAACTATGTGCTAAACACAGTAGTGCAAGTGTCCAGTTTGTCTGACATGTTGTGCACTGTAAATTTCACACTACTGAAGATAGGCCTACTGAACCGTTCACTTTCTGCACACCATTTTGCCGTGTGAAGTTTGATGTCACAACAAAGTGTCTCCATGACAACTCGCATACACCCACTAAACGTGTCAATCATCAAAAGGTTGAAATTTACAGTGTGTGTCTTAGCAGCTCAATGTGTAACAGACATCACTCAACACTTTATTGAAGCATAAAAGTTCAGTTAATAGGGCTACGAGTGCATATCACACATCTGTATAGGTTCAAAATCAATGTTTTTACAAAAAGAAATAATCCAACGTTTCCATATTAAATGATGATGTCTATAACAGAGTGTGCGCCTGAGTTTTTTAAATTTATATATTTCAGGATGTGAACGGTTTTCGCAGTCAGCGTAGGATGGACAGGTGTTTATTGGCTAGGCCTTTTAAGTCCTTGCTGTGGATGAGCTCTTGTTCTCAAAGCCATAATACAAGCATAATGTGTGCCACTCTCAAAAATGTGATTTGAATTTCAAAGGGGGACGCCACCAAAAAAAAGCATCTTCAAAATCAGTGGTTCTCAGCTTTATTGACTTGAAGGCCCCTTTGTCCAACACAGCATTCGAAGGCCTCTGGATATTGGTCAAGACATTTCTTCTGGTATTTCTGCTGTAATTATGACAATGCTGTATTGCTGCTATATTAAAGGGTTAGTTCACCCCAAAATTTTAATTCTCTCATTAATTACTCACCCTCCTGACGTTCCAAACCCGTAAGATTTTCGTTCATCTTCAGAACACAAATAAAGATTTTTTGGGGAGAAATCTGACAGCTTTCTGTCCCTCTACTGACAACATACACTAACCACCACTTTCAAGCCCCCAAAAAAAGACGTCATAAAAGTAATCATGACTTCAGTGGTTTGAAACAACATGAGGGTGAGTAATTAATGACAGAATTTTAATTTTAGGGGAACTAACCCTTTAAAATAATTACCCACAATTCATTAAGCGAATACAAAAGATTCAAGTTTCTGATTCTGTATGTTTTCCTTCATATAGGAGACTTTATAAAATGTCTCTATTGATATTTTAACATTTCATTACTGACAATGATATTCTCTGTTTTTAATGGCTTTGATTCCAGTTATACACATCTTATTCCCTTTATCTTAAATCCACACCACACAGCCTATTTATTGCCATGGTATGCAGTTTTCCTTTCTCATAGCAAGCCTCAATGCTGTTTCTGCTGGAGGCAACTGTAATATAATCTGGTCAAGTGAGTGATGAAAGATCATTTAATCAGATCACTATTTGGAATGGCAACGCTCCAAAGTTCCTTTAGATATCTTCTTAGAGCACACACACACACATGCACACGCACACACACACACACGCACACACACACATAAACACTCAAAATATTTGCATAATCACACATTATACTAACAATGCATTTGCTGAACCTAAACAATACACATGACCAAACTGAACCACAGAAAGAAGAGGCTAAATGCTGTGCTGTTGAGCTGTGAAAGAACACAGCCCTATAAAGTTCATCATTATAGCTTTGGGTGCTAATTCAAAGCTATAAAAAATAAAAATAAAAATAAAACACCCAAAATAAATAACTATACCAATATACTAATTTATTTAAAATTTATATTTTTTTAAATGTTACAGTACATATTTTTAATATTACAACAGATTTGTATTTTTTGATTATTTTTATAATTATGTATTTATAAATAGATAAACCTAACATATTTTTTCACAAAAAAAAAACAAAGAAAGAAATACACACAGAGCATTGCTGCTCTGTGTGCAGCAATGAGATGCCGGAGCTTCAGAAACAGTGGCACGGCTGTGGCTGAATGTAAAGATGAATGTAAAGCAGTTTAAACAAACTTCTCTGTGCAAAAATCTGAATGTAAATCTAATCATAGAGTGAAACTGTAAATCTTTCAGCACCATGATTCAGCAAATGAACAAAAGTGCTCTTTGTATGTATAAGGAGTTAAAGTCAATGTTTGGCAAACAGTTTTGTTCGAAGGGCAATTTGATCAGTCTAATGTACCATAATAGAACTGGCAAGGCAAATGCTCCATCACACTCCTGTATATATGAGTCTGAATTATTCAGTTCATTTAAACTGTCGTTGTATGTTATTGGTGTGAAATTTTACATGCACCAAATATTTGTCATGTTGATCAATGGTTCAACCATAATGCACTGGTACAAACTAACCATGCTCAAATATATTCTGGTCCTGCATTATGTATCTCATAAAAAGTGATTCCAAATGGCAAAAATGGTTTAAATCGTTAAAATAAATAAAAATACATTTCTCAGTTAAATCAGGCTCGACTGTAACACCTTTGGCTCTAGGCTGTTGCTGAATCGTGATTCTAGGTTTTTATATGTCCTGTTCTTCGGACAAAAAGTGGAAAGAGACAGTGAGGGCAACCATGGAAAATATTAACTCAGTGGATGAAGGAGAGGAGCCAAACGAGAAAGAAAGACAGAAAGAGAAGAGCAGGGGCAGAGAGAGACAGAATTAGCAAAAAAGACTTGTCTGGCTATCTTCAGAATGGCCCTCTGTGAGATTCAGCTGCACCTGAAAGAAACTACATGGAAGTGATAATGTAGAATCAGTTAATGAAACTAACCCCAACAGGCCGATCAGGGTCTCATATCACCCTGAAGGGTTTATTTTGAAATAATGGCCATCTGATTGTACATTATTGTACTTAGCCTATTACATGGCAATCTAAGTAAATAAATATGTGTATATAAAATATTGATTTGAGCTGAAATTTAAGACAGAACATGAGCACAGTTTCCGACATGACCAACGGAACACTGGGATTTAAAAATATTTAAAATTATTGATTATCAGAATAAACAACGCTATCTCACAACCAATTTGTATGCATTTGTACGAGGTGGCTAATTCGTATGACCTCACTCGCATGAATTCATATGATTTGTCTATAGCTACTGCAGTGATGGGTAGGTTTTAGGGGTTAGGGGGAGGTAATTCATACAAAATCATACGAATTGACAACCTCTGAGGTCATACAAATTGCATGCAATTAGCCACCTCATAAAATAGGCCTACATACAAATTACTGTGAGATTGGGTTGGAATAAATTATTCCAGAGCATTGTGCTAAAGTAGGCTTGAAATGAAAATTCACCTATTTCATCTATTTTCAAAATGCATGTTATTGATCTTACTGTAAACAATTTTTCTGTGCAATTACAGACTTCTCTGGTGACAAGAAGTTTACAATCGACTTTACAAACAACTGATGTATAGAACCAAGTCCCCACTATTTTTTTTTCAGTAATCTGTTAGACTCAGATATACGTCAAATTTTAAAAGGTTTTCTTCTTTTAAATTTTTTTTTTTTTTTTTTTTTTTTTTTTTTTTTACACAAATGGGGATGGTCCTGGATGTCAGATTTGGCTTGAGCACTTCTGGGGACAAATCTGGTTCCAAAGTGTTGCTAAGTATGAATACACACACACACACACACACTGTGTTCTCATGTTGTATTGTGACTTTATATAGACATAATGATTTTTATACTGTACAAATGGTATATTCTACCCCTTAATAACCCTTTTGGATATTGCCATCTTTGTGGGGACATTTTGTTGTAGGGTTTACCAGGACCAAACACACACACACACAGTATTGGATGAACATTCTCACATACATGCATGTTGTGCTGGATGAATTGCATTCCTCGCTCTCTTCTTACACGCTCACACTGTTGAATGAGTAGCAAACAAACACAACACATCAAAACAGAGGATAAACAAACCACAAATAAAACACAAATGCTTAAGTCTTTTTCTGGTTTCTCCATGTTGCTATGCTCAAGCTTCCAGTTCACCCCGACTGATAAATGACCCTGGTCACTACAACTTGCTCTCTTTCATTCTCTCTCTCTCTCTTTCACACACACTCTCTCCCTCTCTCTCTTTTATAGCCATCCCTTGATGTTAAACAGGACGTCTCCATGGATACAGGAATAAACAGATGATAACAAGCCCTCAGCCTTTTAAAGCCCATTTCAGAAGGGAGTAACAGGAGAGACAGAGAAAGAGAGAGAGAGAGAGAGCAGCACAGGACAGAAGTTGGAGTGCAGACCTGGGAGTGTGTGTGCATGTGTGTGGATTGCCAGCAGCTGGAAGTCAGTAGCACAGGTAAGAGTGATTTCACTGCTACTAATGTGATAGAATGATCTTCATAAGCAAATGCACTCCACACCTGTGAACATGCATACAGTACTCATCTTTATTCACTATATGCATGCACACGTAACATCACACAGACCCATAATATGCCATACATTGGTACACAGCATCTGGGGTTTTCATATTGAAACTGTCAATGTCATGCTGCATATGGGTATAGCTGCACATTCAGTAAGTAAATTGACATAAACACAAAGTGCTATTATTTCAAGACAAAATGTTTGTTTGTTTTTGTTGTTGTTGTTGTTTTGTTTTTTCCTTAGCAAACATGCATAAATTTGAAGTTGGAAACGCTTGCAAATAATTTTTTTAATGTTGCTATTTCGTTCTCCTTCTACTGGTCATAACTGTATAACACACAAGTGAAATGGACATAAAATAATGTTTTTTTTTTTTTTTATTGCAATAAATAAATACATTCATAAAAATAAATCTACTGTTTTCAATGAACAGTAATGTTCTAACTGCAACATCTGCAGTATGACTAAGTGTGATCAAGTGCCAGAAGATGAAATCATGTTTGGATAATTACAATTGTCACTGACTAAAATGATTTAGATTGCAGTTATATATAGGCTATACATATTGCATGAAGTTTTCCCAGTGGCAAATTGCCACAACAGGATGCTATTCATATAATTGCTGAACCAAACACTGCTGACATCATCAGGTTAATTATAGGGTTGCTGTCTGTCTGATCAGAAAGTAAACACTCATTAAATTGTCTATATCAGTTATATTTCAGACATATCAGTTTTATGAAGTGATTATCACATATTGTATTTATTATATGTCAGTCTGAAATACACAATAATTGTGAAGAAACATGTTGCGTCAGGAATACAGGTATCTTGCGGGCAGGACAATAAAGGATTAGCTGTAAAACCCTATAGGGCTGACACAGAGGAAGATTGTGCTCTGCTCATAAAGTCTTCAGGACATGCCTTTGTTATTTTGATATTGTAGTCTACTGTATGTT